>JAWWEE010000105.1:98213771-98261730 GCA_035221455.1 Xenops minutus
CCTTCAAATTTTCATTCTGTTATAACTTCTGTTAGGATGTGAATATAACTTCTCAGTTTCCTCTAATTTTTACCCCAGTCATCTTCCCACACCCATGCTTCCTCATCTACTATGAAAATATTTTTGTCTGTTTTCTGCTTTTTCTGTTCTCTGAGTCTGTTCACATCCCAGTCTCAACATCTGGTTTCTTTTTTCTCCTACTGGAGGGGAGCATCCTTAAAATATCCTTTAATACCACTTATCAGTGGTAAACTGGTCAAGTTTGTTATTTTCCACTAAGCTAAATACTAGACAGGTAAACAAATGAGGGATTCTAAAATACAGCAATTCAATGGCAATCCTGAAACTTTGGAGTGTGTACATAGAATGTCAAATTCAAGTCACCAGCATCTAGCTAAATATAAAACCAAAAAAGTTTTATGTGGGAGAAAGAAAAGGGACTTTTAAAAAAGAAATCATAGTTTTATTGACTAGGATAGACAGAGTAGGACAGGATAAGTTAGGATAGGATAGGTCCAGGGGACCCACAGCAATCCTCTAGTACAGCTATGATGCCACTTCAGGGCTGATCAGGGCTAACAGGAAAAACACGTTATTAAGGACACAGTCCAAATGCCTTTTAAACATTGACTGGCTCCTGTCTAGGAAGCTTGTTCCAGTGTTATACCACCTGTGTTGTAAAGAAATGTTTCTTGTGGCAAGCCTGAACATCTTCTGATGTAGCTTTGAACCATTCCCACATGTCCTGTCACGGGGTACAAGAGAGAAGAGATCAGTATCTCCCTCTTCATTTCTCCTCAGAGAGGCTTTAGAGAGCAATGATGTTACCCCTCAGCTGCCCTCTCTCCAAACTGGACAAACACAAGGTCCTCAGCAGTATGGTCCTCAGAGAGCATACCTTCCAGCCCTTTCACCAGTTTTGTGATTCCTTCAGGTTCCTTCACATCCTCCTTAAATGGTGGAGCCCAGAACTGCTATATCCAACAATTCCTCCATTCACTAGAAAGGTGACCTTTTCATAGCAGGATGTTAAAGGAGTAACACACTTTGTTCTCAGGTGTATGGCCAGGAGCTAATTTTGGAATTTGAGTTCTTTTAATTTAAGGGGTACAGAAAGTATGCAATCACAGTTGTACTTGAGTGCCTCTGGAGTAGGATTAGAAACCAAACTCAATACAGAGCAGAAGGCAGGGTTAAATACATGTAGTTCAATAGACTAGCGGCTCAGTTTTATCTCTTTTTTTGGTTCCCCTGGCAATAATACTACATAACTATCACAATGCACAGTGTTATTGGATATAGTCCAGTGGCATGTCTGATTAATGCATATCTTCTGGACATGTATTTGAACTTGATGTAATAGAAATGGCAATGCTCCATTTTTCCTACTGGTTTGATCCACTTGCTAATCAACTACTGTGATAATACTGTGCCTCATTTCCCCCTTTAACCTGTCTGGTTTAAATTTCCAGTCAGTTACACTAAAGAGTCTTTAATATCTAATATTTCTTCCCCATAGTGGCACTTATCCCCAAGGATCAAGTCACTTCTCATTCATTGCTGCACTAATGGAGCCTGGGTGGTGACAAAATGTGCCTTAGACTGAAGCCAGGTCATGCTCTGTGGAGTTCAAAGAAGTTCTGCTGTTCAAACAAAACCAAAAATATCCTTAGGTGAGGGCAGGTGATCTGCAAAAAATTTAGAAGCCATTTATGTGGCCTGTTTATCAGCACCAAGTCTAACAAGAGAATGATATTGTGAACTTTCAGACAGGTTTTAACTCTTTACCACTCTTTGCCAGAATAAGCCCACTCTTACCTAAATTCAGGAAGATCAGTGTATTTCAGTCGAGAATTGGCCCATCCTGATATTCTCATACTCCATAAAGTACAAGAACAGATAAGCATCTCCTTCTGCTTTATCCTAGCTGGCAGCACTGCATATATCCCAAGAGCAGTTCATGGGCATCCTTCACCCCCTTGTAAATAACCACTTCTGAGAGCACAAAGGAGTCATTCTCCATAATTAAGACCTAATTCAATACCCACTGAAATCAATGGAAGTATTTCCACTGACTTCAGTGTGCTTCAGCTTGAGCCCTGAAACCAACAATCATCTGGTGACATTTGTGTTATATTAACCCAGCCTTTAGGAACTATATTGAGGTCTCCAACTTTATTTCACATAAGTCACCAAACAGTAATAATTTTCAGACAGTGTCAACCTGACCCAGATTTGAACTGGCAATCTGGAGCTAGAAAGCACTATAATCCATTACTAGCCCCGTGAACCATCTGGTCACAGTATCTCAAGCAACTTATATGGTACTTGGTAGCTGAGTAAGTCACTGAGACTTGTATGCTAAAAACCAGAATTTGTCTATGCCTGTACATGTATGCATACAAATATAATCAAGAATTTTCATTCATCAACATAAATACTAATAACAGACACTGATTTTCTGTTCCCTAGTGTGCATTAAACTAAATAGTTTACGGTTTTTGTATTGGAGTGACAGTCAGTAGGAAAAACATAAGGATCTAGGGTAAAATCCTAAAAAAGGCATTGTGGCACCCTAGTCAGGCACATGGATATTTTTGCAAGAATCTCCAACACTACTTGTGTGTGTTTCTTTTGAGGACATAAACACTTAACCGGTTACATTCTTTTTTACAGTTATACAAGGACCTTGTTTTGCTTTTACAAACTTTCCCACCAAGAACTGAGCTTGCTCGTTACACCCAGAAAATACTCATTTCTGCCACCGTCTCATGTTTACATTTCAGAGGCAAGACAAGGGATGCAGTTTTCCTGTGTTTTGTACCTTAAACACTAGTCTATATTTAAGTGAAATGAGTGTCAAAGGCTACTAGGTTACGTGATGTGATTTTAAATCCATTTTGCAGATGTGTAAATGACTAAAAGATGCAAGGAAAAAGAAGATAAAAGAGAAGTTCCAGAGACAGCTTTGTACATCTTGGACCATAAGTTTGAACATCTTTCACACAAAAAAGAAGGATTTGGTCTTGAAATATTAGCAGGGAAGATATTCATATGATTCAATGTATATACTTTAATTTTTTAATAATCTGCCTGATCTCTAAGCCACACTTCATTTAAGCTATATTTTACAGGAGCAATCAGGGTCAAATTATAGAAGAAAACTCATTAAGAAAGTGATAGACATATGAATGTAAATGCACCAGTCAGACTAGAAAAGCACAGAAAAGGCAGTGTATTTACTGAAGTCTTGTATTCAAACTGGCTTTTACAAACTTATTTTACTAGTGTTATAATGACAGTTTAAAATTGAAGACCAGTGCTGCTTAGCTCTCAGAGGGTTTTGCCTAATGCATGAACACATACCTGCATATTTTACTACAGAAATTTTAAATAAAGTGTATGAATTTGCATCTTATATAAAAGAAGCTCCTATAATCTGTCCAAGGTCCTGCATTCTCCCTCTTGACCTTTTTGCAGTAATGCCACAGTACACTGCACATGGGTTACCCACAAGTATGCAAGAATAAGCTTTTTGCTGTGTCTGACTTAGAAAATAGTTCCAGTGCTAATACGCTAATCTTTCTACTCATTGTTCCAGAAAAAAGAAAGAAGAGTCGGGAAAGAAATCTCTTGTTTTACCTCTTTACTACCTGTAAGTTCTCTTTGTAGCTAATCAAAGGTATTTGATACTCGTCTGCTTAATTCTGCAAATACTATCCACGACAGCTATCTTTCTCTCTTAATTTGCCATCCATCTGCTGATGATAAAAAGATCCACTACACACCAAGCAAGGTGAAATCTGTAGAGAGAAAAGAAATAACACTGTAGCTAGAAAAAAATGATGGCAAGGGGGAAATATTTTTGCTGATCAGTCATTCTTCAGGACCTTCTGAAGGAAAGAAGCAACCCAGGCTCAGACGGATTCAGCCCCTGACTCTCAGGTGACAGAAGGGTAAGAATTTTGTGTAACATCTCAAATACCTGCTCTTAAAAAGCAAAATAAATCTATGCATGAGAAAAGATTTAAAGACATCTTGGCTTCAAAAATAGGATGCCTTTAGAATGTTTACCTGCTTCCTGGTCAGACCTCATTTTTAAAAATATTTGAAAGCGTTATACACAGTCATGGTGAAACCAAGAAGGCACCAAATAAAATATCCAGTGGAAAAGAGAAAACAATTATCTTACTAGATAACTGCTGAAATGAAAATTCTGCTTTACTATTCCAGGAGAGCTGTTGATATAGGGAAGCCTCATATTTGAAGCCTCATAGATTGCTAATATGCTTTAATTAGCCTTAGTGTGTTTAATTCTGTGATTTGGTAAGATGGTAAGATATTAAATAGCATCCCCTTGTATTATAGATTTTAAAATATTTTGAAAATCAAGAGAGGAAGAAAATTAGCATCTTCCTCTTCTTAAAGTCTGCCATTATTCTAGTACATAAATAGAAATTGTAATAAAGCATTGGGCAAGAACCAAGTTATTTTTCACTATCATGTGCTGTAGTATTTGGGTTTATATCCATTTTTATTATAAAGGCAAGAATAATAAAATTTACTTTTAATGTAAGGTGAGGATAAGAATTATTCAAAGGTAGAACACTTTTATTGTACTGATCAGGAAATGCTTTACAAATATTAATGAATCAAGTCCCTACTGATTTTTTTTTCTATTTTACAGCAGAGAAAAGAGGTAGAACAACCTGAGGTGTCTCACTAAAGGTCACCTCACCCACTAAGGTAGAAATAAAGGCCCTAGCTAACCTGACTACTACTTATATGTGCTAATCACTAGGCAAAATTCTGCCAAGAGATTCAGAGAGCCAGTGATAGCCATGAGTTTAGCAGACATGTCACCTGCTAAGGACTGACTTCTGTGGCATTCCTGTGTCAGTCAGAGTTGCATCTCTGTAGCCTTGAAGAGACCAGCAAAGCTAGTCCTTTGGTATGCTTTGGTAAAGGAAGATAGCTTTGTCATTTTGGTACCAAACATGACTTTCCTCATCTAGCTCTCTTTGTATTCAAAACACCATTTTTGTTGTGGTGGGTTGACCTTGGCTGGCTTCCAGGCACCCATCAAGCCACTCCATCACTCCTCTCAATAGGCTCAACTTCACTCATAACTCTTCTACCTCCTTCCCCAAGGATGGATGGAGAATGGGAGTTGTGGTCAGTTCATAGCACTTGTCTCTGAGGGTCCTTCATCCATGCACTCTTCCCATGCTCCACTGTGGGGTCCTTCCCAAGGGAGGCAGTTCTTCATGAACTTCTCCAACAGGAGTCTTTCCCATGGGCTGCAGTTCTTCAAGAACTGCTCAAGTGTGGGTCATACCCATTGGGCACAATCCTTCAGGAATGCAGTACTACAGTGTATGTCCCCTGTGGGCCACAGATCCTGCCAGAAAACCTGCTGCTGTGTGGACTCCTCTCCATGGGCTGCAGTTCCTGACAGGAGCCTGTTCCAGTGCAGGGTCTCCATAGGCTGTGGCTTCTTTCAAGGCACATCTAACTGCTCTAATATGGCTTCTTCCAAGGGCTACAGGGTGGATATCTGTTCCATCACAGACTTCCCATGAGCTGTGTCTGTAAGGAGACCCATTTTCATGAATGAATCCTGAACTTGTTTGATTGATACACTATCAACTGTTAAGATTTTTCTATCCTTCGGTTACTTTGACCCACAATTAAAAGTTAGGTATGAAGGATATTCTGTATCTTTTATTTAAGATGCCATACTCATGTCAATAACACCTGCCTATCTATATAGATATTTGAAATAATTCTGGATAGGTTTTGGCCTGCCAGAGTTAAGCATACAATATAGCAGTTCAAGATACGTCTACACAAGGGGCTGCCAACAGTCACATTTCCACTCTGTCCCATTTAAGAATTTTCCAGATACAAATCAGTTTACATCAAAGTACCAGCTGTGTGCTAAAAGCACATTGTTACAGCACTAATTAGCCAAGCTAAGACAACGATTTGCCAGTCTGAGGTCTGTGGAGTGCTGGTTTTGAACCCATTTACTTATTCTTTGTTGGTTTCCTCCTCAAGCTTTGCCTCTTGAACTACTCTAGGTGCTTATCACTATAAAAACCTAGACTTCTCTGAAATGCATTTGACTTTTGACACTGACAGTGTTCTATGGGAAAAAAAAAATCAACAAAAAAACACAGTGAAAAAGGAAAAGAAGAGAGTAAGGACAAAAGCTGTTTGAAAAACTTGAGATGCCAGTTTTTGTAAGTTTTCAGATGTAAGCCTGAACAATTTACACAAACCTCAGTGTAGCTGGTTGATTCTGAGTTCTGGTACAAGGACCTTTACATCTCTTAAGCAGCTGAGGGAGGCATTGTCCTGCTCTGCTCTGCACTGGGGCGGCCTCACCTCGAATATTGTGTGCAGCTTTGGGCACCACCAATATAAGAAAGCTATTAAGTTCTTAGAGAGCATCCAAAGGAGGGCAATGAAGATGGTGAAGGGCCTGGAGGGGAAGCCGTGTGAGGAACAGCTGAGGGCACTTGGTCTGTTCAGCCTGGAGAAGAGGAGACTGAGGGGAGACCTCACTGCAGTTACAACTTCCTGGTGAGGGGAAGAGGAGGGGCAGGCACTGATCTCTTCTCTGTGGTGACCAGTGACAGGACGCGAGGGAAGGGCCTGAAGTTGTGTCAGGGGAGGTTTAGGTTGGATGTTAGAAAGCAGTTCTTGACCCAGAGAGTGGTTGGGAATTGGGAAGCGGCCACAGCCCCAAGGCTGACAGAGTTCAAGAAGCATTTAGATGATACCCTCAGGCACATGACGTGACTCTGTGGGATGGTTCTGTGCAGGGCTAAGGGCTGGACTTTATGATCTTTGTGGGTCCTTTCCAACTCAGCATATTCTGTGATTCTGAGTTGTCACACTCGGAACTCTGAGATGGACCTGAGGTAGTGCCTCGAGACAGAGCTCATAACTGGACTGGACAGCTGACACTAGTCCTGCAAAATTCACTGCAGGTACTACTGAACAAGAAAACAGGCTACCTGAACAAGCCCAGAAGGACTGAATTAAGGTGGAAATCTAAATGGGTCACTGTAAACATGATTATGCATCCACACCTAATGCTGGCAAGTGAAAGAGAAGGTTGAAAAATTAGAAAAGTTTCTGATTAGAGGCTAGATGATCACAGTAGTCCTCTGTGGCTTTAATCTTTGACTCTATGAATAAACAATGAGAGTATTTAGAGTGCAGAGGAAAACAGGGAAACCTTACCAGCAGGTGCTCAGTTGGGTTCACAATAATATGCACTGCTGGATACCCTTGCTGGTTGGGGTCCACTATTAATTAGATGGTGCTAAGAACACAAGGATGGGCAAGAAATGATCACATTTCCTTTGAAAGCCTGTGGAGGGCTATCACCCATTGCAACTGGGGCCCCAGGAAACTTTCAGCAGAGTTTGCAGCCAGAGCTCTCCATTGACAGCTTCTATGTTTGGGAAGATTAGTGGGAATGGGCAAGTGCTTCCTCTGGGTCTGAGGGAAAAAGGTGAATGATACTTTAGGGAAAGCCATGAGAAATGGTTTTTACTGCTGGTGCTTATTGTGCTTGTGGTTGCAGTATATGCTCCTATTTATTATGATGCACTTAAGATTATGCAAACTGCACAGCTATACAATTATTAGGAAAGGGTTGTTGTACTGAGGATGACTTTTAGGATCTGTGAACACTGAAATGTAAACCCACTAAAGTGTTCACTTATTTTCACAGTGATCTCTGTTCTCCTTAATGATGAACTAAAAAAAATTATTTATATAAAGGTGCAGCTCTCTTGCAAGTCGAGCCTTTGCACTGGAATCACAGTAATGGTGAAAGGAATGTGCAGTAGGTGAGAAAGCTGTTTCTTTCAGAAAGTTGGCTCTGTTTGCAGATACTTTTTAAAATAATATACAGTATATCATTAAGCAGATATTATTAGTATGGGATTTCCCTATGTCATTTGCTTGTGCAAGACTGATATTTCATAGGGAAAATAAAAGACAAAGAGATGGGTTAAAACGAAAATGGAGTGTACTAAATATCTTTTTGGCATAAGACTGCAGCCAGATGGACTCTGAGCAACTATTTTTCCAAAAGGCTCTTGTAGTATTGGCCTAAGCGTCCTATGAACTAGGATATGTACATGTAGAGAAAGAGCAGCATCTGCTTAGCTTTCCTATCATCCCTCATCAAAATAATTTAAAAAGCTATTTTCAAGGAATAAAGGGTTTGTTACAAATATCAGTATTAATGAACAAGATACAGTTTCATTCTCCCATCATCATTTCAACAAAAGTACAGTATCCAAATGAGGTGAAACACTTCCCTTTGATTCTATCAAAGGCTTTTTTTACTGTCATATTAACCACTTTATCTTGGATTTTACATATCACACTAACTGAGATTTGGCTTTCATGGCTAAGAATTGTAATACCTTTGTGAGCTTGACTATAAACAAATGACTGGGCACCTTCAATTGTTAAGGTCAAT
Source organism: Xenops minutus (assembly GCA_035221455.1). Lineage (NCBI taxonomy): Eukaryota > Metazoa > Chordata > Aves > Passeriformes > Furnariidae > Xenops > Xenops minutus. The sequence goes on from JAWWEE010000105.1 coordinate 98,222,281, forward strand.
TTTATGATTGATGAACATAAAAATCCTCCCAGGAAATGTACTATTTATTTTTTGAACTGAACATTAAAGAGCCACTGTATACAGAGTGTTAATAGAACAGTTAAAAAAAAACCTTACGCTGCCATCACAGTGCTGCTAACTGCCTTTGCCAGAGAATTATTTTCTTCTTTAACTCACCAACTCAGTCAGGGGGAGTAACTTTCAGGGTGAATATAAGGCAGATCCAGTATAGCACAAATTTAAGTAGCTTTCACTTGAGGATTACCCATAGCCTGTTTCCCAAAAATGTGTTGAATTTCAAGTTTGAGTTTTATTAAGCAATACATCACTCATAAGTTCCAATTTATTAAGAAGTAATACATCAAAATATAATAAAATAAAGTCTTAGCTAACAACTACATGATTACTCAGTTACTTACAGTACTTACAGCAGGGGATACTTGATTTTATATATATATATATATATATATATGTAATCATACTCAGAGCTAGTCAACTCTACCAAAAATGCCAATGTATTGAAATTGCAACTTTCCACAGAAGTGTACTAGTTCAGATCAAACTTTCATTGAGAAAGGTTTCTTTGCTGCAGGACAGAATTTTTGATCAAAATGAGAGAGAGAGAGGAAAGAGAATAGCCTTGTGTTATAACAGCCATGGAAATCGAAGTGCCCTTAAATAGACCCACGTCGGGAGTCTGGTTCTCTTGCAGTCCAGGTTCCCCACTGGACCACTCTAATCCCATATCCTCTCTCTCATCTTCAAAAAGTTGTGGCTGTATCTTGTGAAATAAGTAAAGATTTGAAGTTTTACCAAACTGCAAAGTTGTTTCCCACACTATCCTCTCATTTCCCTAGCATTTTGTACAGAAAGCTCTGTGCAATGAGTCGTGAGATCAGCAAGAAGTTCAACTAAAAATAGTTTAATGTATGAAATTAAGTAACCAGTTATTAAAATACCTATTTAGTTGTTAGATAATGACCTATCATAGCCATGCATTCTTGAATATATGCCTAACTGCTATATTCAGTTTTCTATGAAGAGAGGTACTATAATTCTTATGTTTGTTACTTGTCCAGCATTAATTTATACACAAAATGTTAGCTAATTAAAAAGAAAACTCATATTATTGAGATGTATTATTCCTGATACAGATAAGACAATTCAAGCAAAATTATTCTTTTTCTCCATTAGACTACATGTAGAAAATTCATTATGACTTTATGATTTCACATCTTCATAAAAATTGTGCTTTCCATTGCATGTTTTAATTATTATTTTAATATAAAGCTTAATTCTGTAGTTTAGTACAAGGCAATTAAAAACCCAAAACAAACAGATGGTTTTCCTTTTACAAACTTACTGGGAGTTTGCTGCTGGTAGACCAGTAGAAGTTTGGAGAGAAGAGGCAAGCAGAGACCTGCCATTTCCCATCTGAAGCCTACAATGGAAATTGACCCTCTGTGCTGGATAACTGCACACAAAATGTATTATTCAGTATGTACAGGTCCCTAAAACAAAACAACAAAAAATCAAAAAGAAAAAAGGGAAAACAAATACATATTGGCAGAAAAATATCTTTTCTTTGATTTACATAATCTGCTGATACATCACTAGCACTGCCTTTCACCATACAATTAGTAAATTATGAATAATGCTAGCATTAAAAATTACTGAGTTGGAAGGGACCCCTCAGGATCACTTAGTCCAATTCCTTGCAGCAAAGGACAAGGCATACCAAAGGCAGGCCAGATATGGCCTTACCAGAAAACTGGGAGATGCAGAGGGTAGGACTAGGAGTCTGGGTGACAGCAATTATTTTTCTGTTCCTATTCCAACTTCATCCCATCAACCAAATACCTTGCACTGCAGAAGCTCATCTCTACACTGAAGACCAGATGTCCATAGTGTGTCTCAGGCATGCATCTACCTTTTCCCTCTGTGCAGTAATAAATTTATGATTGGGCTTAATATACCCTTCTAGATACAAACACTGCTTCTCTTTTATCCTTGACATGTTGAAGACAGACAGTCTTAACTTGTTTCTTTGCCTTGAATAATTAACAATGTTGGTACAATTTCCAAAAGCATCTTTCAAAACAAAACTATATTTTCTGTGATGGTGCAATTACTAGCCATCAATGAAGAATCTATAGGAAAACTATATAAAATATTTAAATTGGAATTAAAATTGAAAGAGTAGGCTAGGTGCATATTTAGGCTTCTGCTTCAATAATTTATTATAATTGCAGCAATGCAACAGGGGAGCTGCTATGGCAAGCATAGCTGTAGAATTACTACTAGAAAGTAGCAAGAGTTTATGTAATAAATATGTTCCTTAAATACAAATGAAGCAAAAGAAATTGTAAATGTTATTTATAGTTTCATTGCAAGCCATGTGGCTGAAATTAGACGGTGCAAATGAAAGACAGTGGCTGTGCTTCCTTTCAGAAAAATGTCGTTTATCTCATGATTTTGGATGAGGCCTCTGCTTGCAGATCCCTTGGGAGCTGGTCAAAGCCCAGAAAAAGGCAGGATGAAGTGGAGCTTGGAGGAAGCCTACCTACAGCTCTGTGACACTGCCCAAAGTGTTCCCGCTGTCCCTGCGCCACATCAGACATGCTGGTGCGCCCGTGCGGCAGAGCTGTGGCTGCCTCCCTGCCTCCCACTGCAGGGAGCTGCCACTGTAAGAACACAGGTCACCACGGAGAAGGAAAGCAAGGAGAAAGGAAGGATGGCATGACAGAACAGGTGAGAAAGTACGGTCAGTAAAACAAAGGCAAAGGCCAGAAAACAGAGCTTAGCTTTTTGATTTGGCATGAAAAAACAAGAGCAAAGCTGACTTACCTTTGTCTTTTCTCCAGCACAGACAGAAAATGAGGTGGAAAACACAGCTCTCCTAGAATGATAAAAACTTTCTGGGCAAACAAAACATGAAAGGTCACACAACTGTGGATGTGTCTTCACTGGAAAAGCTCTGGTTTTTGTCTTATGTAATGAATCCACACTATTTGTCTTGACGTAAAAACATAACAAAGGTACAGTACTGTAGTTGTAAACACAAACTATATCCAAATCACATATATACACAGCTGTGGTGTAACTAAATGAACCCTGAGATATCAGATGGCATCACCTTGAAGATGCACACCTATCACGGGGATAAAACGTATTACACAATGAACAGAAGAAAGGCTGTATTTAGGCCAACTTCTGTGTCAGGTCCACCAAAATTCACACAGAGGCCACTTCCTCACTCTGGAACTGGAAGAGCAAGGACTTGAGATGTCAGCAGTCAGTGTTGCCAGTGTTCAGTGAGATATCAAGCACTGGAGACTGGCTCATCTTTATCCAGCCTCTCACTTCCATCACCAGAGAAATTACCGAAATAAAAGATGATGTTCTCAAATTTATGACTATGCATCAGAGATCAGAATTTTGCCTAAAAAGTCTATGACAATTTAGAGCACAATACAGCTTTCACTGAATCCTATGGTCTTCCAGTACAGTAGTCTCACAGGCACTTCCATATTGTTCAGAAGAAGCTAAATAAGGTCTGTAGCGTTTTCTGAAACCACAGAGAAGGTAACTCACACAGCTGACTTCTTCCTAGTGCCACATTGAAGACCTAAGACTTGAAAAAGTATATCTGGTAAAATAGGGGCCTTCAAAATAATCCCAACTTGCCAAACGTTTTTTTAAACAAAGTAAAATAGCTTGCAGACTAGGAAGCCATCATCAGCTCGTTCTTACTCTATGGTGGGGTGATGGGTATGAGAACACACCCCAGAAGACAGGTCAATAAACCCAAGGTAAGGAAAGCAGCAGGGGGAAGAAAGAGCTCTCTGAAGCATCCCAGTTTCAGCTTGGTTTGAAGTGACTGTGAGATAGTACCAGGACAGAGATTAAACTGGAAAGAAGGGGTGTTAGTTTTCCTTAGGAAGCTCATACTCAGACTTCCCTTTTGAGACTGAGTAAGTACTTGATTTCAAAAAGTACTTGATTTCAACTGGTCTTAGAATTGTAGAATCCTTTAGGTTGGAAAAGACTAAGACGATTGAGTCCAACCATTAACCTGGCATTGCCAAGTCCACCACTAAACCATGTCCTTAAATGCAACATCTATACATCTTTTAAATACTTCCAGGGACGATGACTCCACTTCGCTGGGCAGCCTGGTGCAATTCTTGACAACACTTTTGGTGCAAAAAAAAATTCCTAATATCCAAACTAAACCTTCTCTGATGCAACCTAAAGCCATTTCACCTTGTCCTATACCTCATTATGTGGGAGAAGAGACCAACCCTCACCTTGCTACAACCTGCTTTCAGTTAGTTGGAGAGAAAGAGGGTCACCATGAGCTTCCTTTTATTCAGGCTAAAGAGTCCTAGCTGCCTCAGCTGCTCCTCATAAGACTTGTGTTCCAGACCCTTCTAAGGAAATAAAGTTTACGTGGTTTGTATGTCTGAGTTCCATCTCCCCTCAGTAACTTGTGAATCGTTTTGCCTTTAACAGTGCTGTGTTAGAGGTATGAAGGATGCAAATTCCTTTAAGCATCACAGAATTACATAGCCCAGTGGAAGAGAGAGGCAAAAGTCTGTGTGCCCACCTGTGTCCCCAGCAGGGATTGGCAGAAGCTCAGGTGTCATTTGGACTCCTAAGCAAAGAGACAAAACTCTTAGCAATGCTTCAGCCACAGGGAAGTTCAGTGCTTGTCTCTCCTATTAGCTATCCAACCAAAACCAAGGCAAATCCAAGGCAAACCCAAGCAGCGCACCACATTACATACTTTTTGATATTGCTAAAGTGTGGTTGTTTTCCCCAGAAAGCCCTTTGAAGCCTTAGAGCTGGCCTTCCTCCCTGCCATGTAAACCTAATGAAGCACCTTGCAAATTCTATAGGCCATATTTTTTTTTTTCCAGCTGGCTGTTCCAGAGCAGGAGTTGAAATGGAATGCATACATTTCAAAATTTCACATTAGGCAAGCCTAATCCGTCTAGGACATAATGAGTCCTAGAACTTCATGGGTTACATATTCTATAAAGTTAGTTGCAGTAATTATTAATATTAAGATATCTTCACAGCCAGAAGGACTAGAAATAACCTAGGTTCTCTTCAAAACTTTCTAACTTCTAGAAAACAAATTTGTGACCTTAAAAAAAAAAAAAAAGTACGATACATAAATAAAAATCCTTACAGTTTCAGATACCTGTTTAAATGACATTAAAGTGAAATCTGTAACTTCTCCCAGAACTTCAGCAGTGCTTCTTTCAGCACAAGCAATAGTGATTGCATTTTAGAGTACTATACTTTTTCCAAAATATAGCTTAAGTAAGGAATTCATCGTGAAATTACATGTTTATTACAAGACATCTTACCTGGACATATTTAGGGCAAGCAATAGAAAAGAACAGAAAAACCAGAAAAGGTATTTTTTTCTCTTACTACTTTATATGGCATTATGCAAGAACAATTTCCCTAGATTATCATAATTAAGCAATAGAGATTGTACTTTTGTTTCAGCAATATATATTTTCACATTTCCATTTGCACTAATAAGCAGCTCAAGAAATATTTACATTCTTTGCACTATGTCATGTAAAAGCTATAATGACAGTAAAACAAATTGTAGGGATCACTTTTTAGAACAATAAAAGCTGGCAATATTATTAAACTACAAGTACAATTTTTTAGTAGCACTCACAGAAATCTGGACCAGAATTCTGAAATGCCACTCTGGGTTTTGGGTGCCTTATTTGCACAGTTGTAAAGAGATATGAACTGTTGGTTTTACATTTAACAAATGCACACTTATTAGATGTATACCTCAGCTCTACACATCCAAAAATGGTCATTATAAAACAACAGGAACCACCAATAACTCTGACCCCATGTTGTGCATGTGCTGTACTGTAATGTAGAAAAAGGCAAATCTTTCTGGTATATTTTATTTATTTCACTGATAGGCAAAGTTTGTCACCTTTTTTTGCTTATAACTATTTTCAGCTTTTATTTTTCACTTAAGTAGATGATTTCCTGTGCTCTTTTAATCACCTGTTCTAAGATGTGATTTTTTTTGTTGAGATCATTAGCATAATGTAAAGACTGTAGCAAAGGTATACCCTTTACCAAATGAATACTTTTCACCTGATATTCTAAGGCACAATTATGTTTTCTTCCTGAAAATATACTTGCTCACTTAACAACAGTCTAATATTATTAAACATCCCTCAAAGAGTAGCTGATAACAAAATTGGACACTATCCTTTATTTACAGAAAATCCATTCCTTGTCTATAACAAGATTAATGCCAAAATAACAGAGAGACTTTTTCTTGACTTACAGATTCAGGTATTTTGAGCCAACCCCTTGGGAATGTTTTTGTCTCCCTTTTTTTTTTCACCCCCCTCTTTTTTTTTTTCTTCCCAAGGCCACACCGTAAGTGCTTTCTCTCTGTGCCCCTGTTGTGTTTAGCTGTCTCCCTGTCTCATACAAAGCCAGTCTCACATCAGCTCCTTCTCTCTGCATTTTTTACAAAATCCTTCAAGAAAAACATGCAGCTGAATGGTCTGGCTCATTTTCCAAATTTCTATGTGGGTTGTGGTTTTCTGTTGTTTACCAAAACAGCATTTCATTTTTCCTTTATTTGCTATAAATAAAAGGTTGCTTTCAAAAGGTCGTCCAGTGCATCCTCATGCTCTCTCCTCCTCCCCCACTATTAATTTTATCTTTTGCCTTCACAGAAAAGAAAATATCAATTTCCCCTACGGTGTGATGAGAAAGATAGCAATGATTTCCATGTGATATAAATTAAATATGGATATAATTGCATGGCTTTTTTTTTTACATCAGGGGAATTTTATTTCAGCCCAAATTGGTTTTGTGGCTGTCCAAGCCTGCCTCACTGCTTCCCACCCAATTTGCCTTCAACCACCCAGGACGGGCATCTTTCACTGAGCCCCCAAGGAATGTCTGTTGTTGCTGTGAATTCTGCTGACTGAGACAGGTCTTACTCATTTTGTTCTAATGGAAAATTCATCTCTGTCACAGGAGTATCCTGCCATCAGTCTGCGCTGAGAACTCGCATCGACATCAATGGGAGCTTCGCAAGCATTGTGCAGGTAGGGTATCATCATCATTATTTATTAAACACTAATGGAGTCCCAGATCCAGATCATTAAAAGTTACAGTTGAGATGCAGTCAGTATAAGACTGGCGATTCTTTAGGAGTGGTGGTATTTTCTTTTATTCTCTGTTTCTTTGCTGTGTTTCCAGTATATTTAACATGAGAAGTGTGTGTTTTTTTACTTCAACACTAATCAAAGTGTGACAGTGAACTATTGAAACTATAGGGGCAACCAACTCTAAAAAGTATTTTGAAATGAGTCTCTCAGAAGATGACCTGCATTAAAGGCAAAGTCAAGTTAGTCCTGTGTTGATACCTGTACACGTTTGATAGTGATGAAAATACATAATTTGTCTTGTATATCTCATATTTACTTCTCCTAGGATTATGCCATGTTCTGAAGAACCCACAAAAGTCTTCTAAGACAACTAGGCTAAATGAAAGATCCAACATTTATTTTATTAATCTTATAAAATTTATCCACCTCATCATCTTGTACAAGTCATGGTGTTTTTTCCTTTTTTTATTTCCTTCCATTTAAAAACCAAATCAGTCTGTGAAGCTCCTGATTTATTCTCAGTTTTCTTTGCTTTATTTTATCTGCTTTTGTGACCACAAGACTTGACTAAGGTGAAGAGGGCAGCTTGTGGAATTATTTCAATGACTGTTTAGTCCAAAAATTAGTCTCCCGAAGCACCAAGCTGTTGCATTCTTAGCACATTGTATTTGATCCATCCGGATCTGCTTTTTCTTTTCCTGTTATTAATGAGGAAAACCAGACCTGAAGCCTTATTTTGTGCTATTGATCACATTTTGCCCCACAAATCACTCCTCCTGCACAATCCTTCAGCTGCCTCCTGTGAAGAATTCAGCAAGTACAGAGTGAATTTCTAATCAGCTGAGACTGTTCAGCACTAGGGCTCGCAATTATGCTCCCAGTGCCTGTATCTGCTAGTGTTATACATTTGTATTTGCTTCTTGCTGAGATCACACAGTTGGGAAAGCAATCATGCTCCATTACTCCTGGTTTTGACTCTTGGCCCATATGGCTGCTTGCGGACAGTCTTTCAGCACTTTACTTCATTTATAGTTAACATGGTTAATGACTCTCTGCTTTCTGCAAGTCCTGATCTGCTGAGATTTGCAGCTGCTCTTTGTTAGTGAGGAAAGCTTTCCCTCTTTTACATTGCAGATTTCTGCTCTGCCTAATGACAACTCTTTTTTGGAACGTGAGGAAAGGAAAGATAAAGCAAGTGGTTGCCCTTTTACTATCAGCAATTTTATCTGGGAATGGCTTATATGAGAGGTTTCAGTCTAGCTTCAGGGAGTACCACGGTCCTGGGATTGCTTTACTTAAGGTCACAAATGATTTATCACCCACTGCTGATTCAAGTTAAATTACAATACTCCCACTGATGGATCTTTCTGCTGCCTTCGATACAGTAGATCTTGGAACTTTGTGGAACCATTTGAAGCAATTGCTTAGATTATGAAGCACCATCCCCGATCGGTATAGTTCAGAATTGATGGTGCATTATCAGGTTGTAACTTAGCAATTGTGGATCAAGTTCTGCCTCACTGGTCACATTGCTCCTCAGAATATAATACCCTATAATCCTCTCTCTTTTTTATTAACTACAGATGTGGACAGAATTCTCTAGCAGCACAATATTAATTTTCACTGTAACACAACATACAAATGTATTTGTCTTTTACAGTTTAGCTTCTTGCTGGAGTTTGGACCACAACTGTTTGTTTTACCAAAGCGTGATCTGGGATAGTCACAAATGGTTTGAAACCAAACTGAGATAAAATATAATTGGTTTTGGCAAACACTCACTGTCAGTTAGGTGGTTCTTTGTAGGCAATCAAAACTATCTATACATATCTAAAGTATGCATCTGGAGCTGGTCAGAACATTTTCATTAAATGAAATTTCAAAATATGCTGCTTTGTCAGAGCCAAAAGATTTTGCAGAAAATGTGTCTGTTTAAATGATGCTTTAATCAGGGAGGTATTCAAGATTCAAGGCTACTGGTCACTTCTGAAGGCAAAAACAGAGAAAGCATGCAGTCCAGTTTGAAAAGCCAAGATTTTTCATCTCAAAGCAATTATTTCTGAAAAACATTCAGGAGCTTCTAGTTTTGTTCCCATGACAGCTGAAAACAATGTTGACACCACAAAAGCTGCCATGAAACAATTACCACCCTCTGAAATGGATGTTCACAAAAGCTGTACCTGCATCATCCCTTCAGCTGCATGGTCCATCTGCACAGAGCACCCATGTGCAGGTTATGGTGAATTCAGAAGCTGAAGGACTGGAATGGTGTGGGGCTCTGTCATGGTCATTGGCAGTTCACTGCTGGTCTTTCACTGACTGGGAAATTGTAACCAACAGAAACACCTGCTTTGTGATGAGAGATTCCAGGGGAAAAAAAATACTTTCCATCAGAGAAAAGATAAAAATTCAAAATATAAGTATTTTTCAGAAACTAAGATATGGATGAAAATTATGTGGTCAATCAGCATGCACATTTTAAGTATGTTTTTGGTGTTCCAGGGGTTTTTAAATGCTCAATTAAAGTTTTAAAACTTGTTGATATAAACTTTTAAAAGAGAGAAATGAGCATATAAAAATGATTAATTTCTCAAGATCCCTACCAAACTTTTCAATTTGCCATCCTTTAGCATTTACTCTTATAGGCTTTTCTGTTTCCTAATCCTAAAGGTAATCCCAGATGAATTATGTCAAAGAGAAGACACTTATTTCCAGAGAGGGGTCTAGCCATGGCTCATTTACCCAAGCTGTGGGCAAATGGGACTCTTCAAAGACATTTCTCTTTCTGCTGTTCTTCAAAGAGTCCAGCTTGGTGATCCAAGGGCACTTCACCCTACACAAGCCCTGAAGTTCCAAACATTGACCTCATAAATTCATGTGTGACAGCCAGGCACTGCTGGGTGCTGCAGTGCTTCTGGAGCTGTAGCTCCATGCCTGCAAACCCAGCACCATCTGTTTCAACAGAGCTCTGAGATCTTCAGGTCAAGTGCTCACCTTCAAGCAATGGAGGACGTCTGTTTCCAAGGGTTTTACGTAGATTTATCTCCCTTAAAAATGGCAGGGAGTGCTTTTAGCAAGGCTACTTGAAGAACAACCAGTGCACAAGAGACCTGTGCAGCAGACAAAGGTGGATGCACTCGCAGTTTGAATGTCAGAGCTGATTGCTTCCCCAGGCCAGTGCATGCTCTTTGATAGGGACATACAGATGTCCCTTTTACCCCCACGCTGGGTCAGATCCCTAAGGCATTTTCACTGTGGGACAGAAAGGCATGTTGAGAGAAGTGCAAGAAAACCCATTAATCCCCATCCTTCTCCTTCCCTGCATTGGGTAGAAAGGATGTAGGTTATTTGCTTTGTGGTAGACAGCTTGGTAACAAAAATATCTATATATCAGATGAAATCACATAACTAATTGCCATTTGGTGTGTGCCACACAAAGCACAGCAACAGGCTGATCAGACAAATAGCTCTCAATTGTTTGGTAAAGCAAAAATTGCAGAGGCATGGAAAAAAGTTATATCTTTACATACTTGCCACCCCCACACAGCTGCTGATGGCCACCAAATGCACAGTTCTGCTTTGCATTAGCCACAGTCAACAGGTTTAACTTGTCGTCACACACTGGAAAAACATTGCCAATGTTATAACCAGGTGCATTAACACTAGCAGTCTGCCACTGATGCCCAGTTATCTCCATTGCTCAGCACCTAATCTTGAAAGGATTAGGAACATGAACAAAGAACTACAAAAATTGCAATCAATATTTAAGTGAAATTATCACAAAATTCATAAAGTCATTAAAATACTGCAGGGGAAATATCTCTAATGTTTGGGATTTTTAAATTCTTGCAGTGGATTTATTCTTTATTTATTGCTTTATCTCTGCTGTTGCAGAATTCAGAAGAGTCTCATGTTTTCCTCTCTGGTTGTTTACAAGGTTCTGCAGAGTCCACACTTGGTTTTAGGTTAGTTGATGACAATCACTTCCTTCTTTTTATCCAGAAAGCACTACCCACACCTACTACAGCAACAAGTGCCAATAGTATTGTACTACACTTAATTAAGAAACATTCAGATTCTACTTTATAATAGAATCACAGAATCTGCTGAGTTGGAAAGGACCAACAAGTCCAGCTCCTGGCCCTGAAAAGGACCATCCCCAAGAGTCACACCATGTGCCTGAGGGCATTGTCCAAATGCTCTTTGAACTCTGTTGGCCTTGGTGCTGTGACCACTTCTCTGTTCCAGTGTGCAGCCACCTCTGCGTTTGATAAGCAGGACTTTCCTCTCATGAAGCCATGCTGGCTGTGACCAGTGACTGCGTTGTGTTTTAGGTGTTTTTCAATACCACCCAGAATAATATTCTCCATAGCTTTCCCTGGCACTGAAGTGAGACTGACAGGCCCATCGTTTCCAGGTCCCTCCTTCTTGCCCTTCTTGAAAATCAGGACATTTGCCAGCTTCCAGACAGCTGAGACCTCTCCAGATTTGCAAGGCTTCTCAAAAATCTTCGAGAGAGGTTTGGCAATGACATCAGGCAGCTCTTTGAGGATTCCTGTATGAATCCCGTCAGGCCCCACAGATTTGTAAAGATCCAACTGGAGTAGCAGATCCCACACAAAAAATTAATCATAGCTTAAAGAAACATAAACTGCCTTTTGTCTTGGATTTTGATACTCCAGTTTGGCGCTCTGCTGATAATCACTTGACTTGCTTATTCATATAAATTACTTATACTTTTCTCAAAGCCATTTACAAAGGCATCAGGTATTACCATGGTCTCTGCAGATGTGGAAAGGAGCTGGTAAAAGCTGACTTTGTTGCACAGTGCCTGAGTAGGAGACTTCAGCACTATTTCCGATCCAGTACTTTAACAACTCTTGATCTAAATTTTTTAAAAGACCTTCCCAGAATTTGGATATGTTGAGAAAAAATAGAAATCAATGATACTTTCCCCAGTTTGAGAGGACCGTATCCAGTGTATTTTGGGGGGACTAGGTGAGCAGAATAATTTTCTAGAAAAAACCTGATCTTTGAAAAGTTCCGTGAAAATAAAGATCACATAGGATGTATGAAATGACTTGAGAAAAACATACAATTAAGACTTACATTATAACCATAGCTGTTCCTCTGGAAAAAAAAAACAAAACCTCTCAAATATTGTAGTTTATAAATCTTTGAGATTTTTTACATTTTCATGTAAGCACATGAATCAATTTTCTAGTCTACTACTAGTCAAACCTCTCCTACTGAATCTTGCCTCTATACCCTGTTTAAATCCAATTTTTTTATAGGTTTTGGGGAATGGTCTTGGGGTTTGGAGTTGGAGTTTTGTTTTGCTTTGGGGGGTTTGTTTCAGGTTGTAGTGCAGGGGGTTTTGCCTATTTGGTCCCAGCCAGATTCCCATTGAAACGATCTCCTTACCATATCTGATGAAGTTCCTTAAGGCTTTCACCTAACCACTCTTCTAAAATTTGCTCCGGGTTGCAAAATTACTTGCTATGTGTAGCAGGGCTGTTCATCCTGGAATGTGGTCACAGGACAATGTGCTATTTACAAATCTATCAGTGGTGGGTTGAGAGCCAGATGATGCTAAAATCAGTCTGACTCATCAGCCCCAAATCAACACACTGTAGTGAGGCAAAGATTTGGCAGATAAGCTGCTAAACTGACCTGGAGACATGTGACTGACAGTCAATCACTTTATATTAGAAATGTCCAGTCCACTTTCATACGATCAGATTCTTCTAACATGCTCTTCTTAGAGTGTGTGTAGATTCTTCCCTGTAGTGGCAATGTTCCTTCAAGGATACTCCTTGAGATTAGAAGAAAGAGACAAGCCTGCAAGTGTTGGTATGGTGAGTTACATCAAATCTCTCCTTAATAATTATCTCTTTTGTTAGCTTTAATATAATTGCTTTAATATAGTGCACTATACTATAAACTAATAGCAATTTTTAGCTTTTATATTGTGCAGTAAATAGCTCTGAGTAAGATCTTTTGTCTAATAATTTGTAATAATAAACAATTCATTTTATATAAATATTTCTGGTTTGCCATCTTTAACCTTGCACAACAAGTGCTCCATCAGGACCTATCGCTATCACCGCCCGAGAACACAGAGGGGAAATACTAATTTGAGACCCAGCTCATCTGGGTTTGTGACTTGACCTGCCTCTGGGGTATCTAGGGCAGAATGGCCCTTTGGGAAGTCACCACGTGCCTGGCTTGAAAAACAGCAGCCCTGCAGCACAGGCAGAGACAGCACAGCATTAACAGCTTCTTTCTCAGAGATTAGGGCCATGGAAGATCACTTGAGCTGAACTCCTGGGACTTCCAGACTGTAATTAGCCTGATTTGCTACCTTAACCTTTCTCCTTGCATATTCCCAGCTAGTAGGGCTAATTAAACCTCCTGAACATGGGAAGTTTCAGGCTTGCCTGCAATGCCTACTGCAGCTTCCCTGTACCTATCCAGCCCTATAAACACTGGGGTAAGAGAAGACGTGTGGGAAGACCTGACCCTCCTCCTATCTCAGCAAGGCTGGCAGCAGATTTTCCTTACTTCAGCACATCTAAACGTGCCAGAATGGGGGTGAAAAGCATAGCAGGAATGAGACCTACAAGGAAGCAACACAACTGCCAAAATGTGCAGTAACTGGGATTGGAGTGGGTCATTTAGTTGTATTTTGCTTGGTATCCACTCACTCAAAAGAGGACATGTTCTATCCTTTTTCTATAAGTGGTCGAGAGAACAGAGGAAGGCAGTGACTGCTGTCCCCATCTGCCACTGTGGGCCTATATGGCTCATCCAGCTGCCACAGGTTAAGTGCCACTGTCCTAAGCAAAAGGCACAGGAAAAAACTATCTGACAAGCAATTTTCCATACTCTTCCCAGTACTGCTTAGTAAAAACAATTACAGTAAGACCTGAAACTAAGCAGCACTTCACTCCCTTCTCCTAGATACTTTCCCCTTTGGGATGTTGAATTAAAGCCCAAAGCAGCACAGGGTACATGCTGCTTTAGGGTGATTCTACTATTCCAACAGCACTAACAAGTTGGAAATGAATAGCATATGCCTGTCTGGATCAGGCTGGCCAAACAGCTTTGAACATAGGACTATATGACCCTTGACACAAGACAGGTTGATTTATTACACTGTTAGCCCTGCTGACAACAGGCAATGTGGGCTTGGCACTGTCTGGTCATTTTTCAAGCTCTTTGCACATTACTGGCTCCTATATCCTCTAACATATTACATCAGACAGTTCAGCTACAGAATACTAAAAGCTCCTCTCTCCTGCATCATTTCCTTCCTTTCTCTCTGTTTTCTCAGGTAGTAGACGAATATGTGAATCTAATGCCAGATAGGAGGTTAATATTTGTATCAGCAGAAAGAATAAACATGCATGATGTGGGTAAGGTCAAAAGAATGGAGTAGAGGGTGTTATACTAATGCTTTTGCAATGATTCTTATTAAGTGATGTCCAATTACCCATTAAATTTGTTCCCTGATCCAGAAAACACATTCTCATAAAAGGTCCAACCTTCTGTGTGCCAGGGAATAATCCAAGCCAGGGGACAATCCAAGAACAGATTTCTGAGTAGAGGAGTCACAATATCCTCTACATTTCAAAGGATTCAAAACTGCTGCTGTTCTGGAGTAATAGGAAACTATATTTCTTCAATGACCACAATCAGAAGCACCAAGTTTGTAGACTCTAAGGACAAAAAGGCTTACCTCTACAGCAAGGGTAAATAGCATACAGCTCTTGAACTACATGCAGCTTGTGAATGTGGTTTCAGTATTGATCATATGGACTATGTTCATGTATTATATCACATGCAGTGCTGGCATGGGGACTTATGAAGAATATCAGTGCACAGTAGTGGGAGGAAATAAGTCAGCTGCAGCTGTTAAGACAACCATCACTGGACCAATCTCCAAGGATGACCAGGGAAACTGCACACTGCAACAGAATCATTCCTTGTGTAACCACTGTTTGGGCAAGGAACCAGCCCAGAGATCATTTCCTGCCCTTGCTCTCTGAAGCAGACTTTGCAGCAGTCGCCTGACCAAACACTGTCATCAACTGAAATTCTGGCCAATGCTTGCTACAAAAAAGACACTAATCTTATTGTGGTCCTGGACAAGGTATACAACTCATCTTAAGGGGTCACTGCCCAAGATTTATTCTATAATAAGAGGGTGAACTTCAGCATCTTTGTAAGAGTGAAATAGAAAAAAATAATTACCCTCAGTCTAACAACATTGAGATTAGAATTAGGGAATTGCGTAGAAACAAAGAAGTTCACTCAAGGCAAAACAAAATAAAGCAGCTAAAGGATAGAACACTTGTAAATAGCAAAGATATCACTGTGAAGACACATGAGAAAGCAAAGAGATTGTTAAAGGCCTTTTCCCTTAGTCCCAACATGTACAAGAAGTGTGGTGAGAAGACAGATTGCTGAAAATAGAAACTTTGTCTGAATAAGGAAAAAGGGAAAATGTGAAATAGAATAAGTTGGAAACGTAAATGTAGAACACTCATAAACAAAACCAAAATTATTAAGGATGCAATCTGTTAAAGGCATAAAGAACATGAAAAAACACCTCTTTCCCAACACAGAAGTAGAATCCTTGCCAGTGATCACCCAGTGACCACCAAAGTGCCAATGCAAGGTAAAAGAAGGAGATACAAGGACTCCCTGAAACAATACCTCAGCCTTGGCCATATTGACCACCATCAATGGTCCACTCTGGCCTCCAATTGAGAGACATGGAGACACACCATCCATAATGCTGCTGCTTCCTTTGAGAACACACACAGAATCAGTCTTGAGGAAAAAAGACAAAGCAGGAAGAACCGTGCCTCACCAGTACCACCTATGGAGACCTTCCACTGTGCCTTTTGCAGTTGGACTTGCCTATCTCACATTGGCCTTTTGAGCCATCAACGTGCTTGTAGGAAACATGGGTAAAGCCCTTCCCAAACCTTTGTTCACGAAGCCTAGCCATGATGAAGATGATGATGATTACTGCTCATTATCCAAAACACATCTTTCAGCCCTTCTCTGCAGGGGAAATATGCTAAAGAATCACTTCAAGGCTGAGGGTCAACAGAGGAAGTCCCAGAAGAGACCAGCTCAGACTATACTCATTCATACCTTTTTCAAAATCTGGGTACTGAGTTGTGATTTAATATCTACGTTAGTTTTGGCACTGAAACATGATGCTAATTTTTTTAGAGCTCTCAGAGGAACTGGAAATTGTACCTACAAATTTTCATGCTAGGTAAAGTGGTTACACCAGGAAGAAAGCACTGAATTAGAAAACATGCTCAAATATAACAGGTAAGTGTCTAATTGACTTTTGTACTGAGTCATGTCTCACAAAAGTTAAAGCTGTTTGAGGGAACGATGAGCAGATGGAGCAAGATGACACAAAAGGACTCTTGCAGGGTCTCTTAAAGAAACTAAACTATCACACATTAAAGAGCAATGTCCTGGCATACATAAATTACTTTTTAAATGATAGGGGGAAAAGATCAGGAATAAAAGGCCAGCTGCACACTGGACAAATTTCAGTAAGAAAGTCTCCCCAGGAGCTGCAATAGAGGCTGCAGTGCTCAATATACATGTAAAGAGCCTGTATAGGATCACTGATAGTGACAAAGTTTCAGGATGAGATAGGTTCACTAACCCTACAGCAGAGGCTTTTAAAAGCTCTCCAGTCTTCAGCAAATGGGCTGTCAGCTGAACTCAACACTGACAAACACAAAATCATCATCATGGGAAAACCAGCACAAACACATTAAAGGTCTACACATTCACTGCTGCTCAGGAACATGGCATAACAAGGGCCTTTCTGAGACAGGGCCACCCAGCATAAAGTTCTGCCTGAATGAGAGCAGTAACAAAAGTTTAGAGAGAAGCATGAAAAGGCAATTAATGGTCCTTTCCCAGCATACTCTCCCATCTTCTGACAATCGGTGAGGCCTGAACATCCTGAACCATAACATTCCCTCAGTTTTTTAATAGCCATTGACTAATTTTTCTTTCATGGATTTCTTCTATTTATTTATTTATTTACTTATTTTTAATGCATGTAAGTATGTGATATCCGCACTATGCTGTAGCAACAAGGTCCTCCGTGAAATACTGCATTTTATGAAAAGAAATTAGGACAGTTCTCTGAAAATTACAGCTCAGTGGCCTGCAGTCATCAAATGAAGCTGCTATAGGTGTAGTCAGCAAAACAGGAAACATCATAAAGCCACTGTGCTGATATGTGTTACGCCTGCATTTTGGTCACCAGACCCAATACTGGTCATCCCAAGAAAGATAAGTCAGAGCCTGTAAAACAAGAGTGTAGGGCAGCAGAAAGATGACCATATGGGAAGTCTTTTATAGAAGGATGTTTTAAGTAAAGATTCTTCAGCTTGCAAAGATATGAGGAAAGAATATATCAGAGCAGTTTAAAAAGTAAGAATTCAGATGTAGAAGTGAGAAACACCTCTTTGGTTTCCAGAAATCTTCGGTTTTCTCTTCTCCTAGATAACATCCATAGAGATTAATATTTTTTTTTTTTTTTTTTAGAACTTTCAAGAAGAGCTAGAATAACAGGAGGACAAAGCTACAAGTAGTTGCCCCTGACACTTCAGGTTTTACTGCAGGTGTGGTGGTGCATTCCCAGCTCCTACACCCAAGCTGCATTTTGATATGAGAAATGCTGTTTAGGCCTCAGCCCTGACAGCACCTGGTCTGAGCTCCTCTGAGCTTACCAGAAACACCATCTGTTCCCAGGAGTTACGTGTTGTGTAATGAGTTTCTCGATTTTTTAATGTACAGCCTTGGAAACTTTTTTTTGTCCTGAATAACTATCCAAGTGGAATAATATTTTTTTGTTCTCACACTTTCAAAGTGTGAGAACGAATAAGTGTGGCCAGGATGAAAGGTTATTATGACTAAAGCCCGCTGTCTTGTGACCCTATAAAGAATGTTGCAAGCAAGACCTGTTGATCTCTCCTGGGCTGCAGCAGGCTGCGACCAGCAAATCCCCTCTGAGTGGGACACTTCTCAGGGTTAGTGGCTCTCATGTCTGCTGTCTCTGGGAGGATCACCAGCTGATGGATCCTGGGCTGACATCTCACTCCCCGAGACTTAATCCTCCACCTACTGAGAAGAATGAAAAAAACATTTGAAGTGAGTATTTCATGGAATTTGAGGGAAATTTTTCACGGGTACCTTGTACAGACTCTTTATGTCTGTATGCATATGCTACATCAAATGTGCTGGGATACTAGTTCCCTAGATTCTTAAGTCCTTTAGATTTATAAGTTGTAGTATAGTTCTGTTATAGTACAGTAAATCACATATGGATCCTTTGTTAAAATTAAGTGTTGCCAGATCTTTAGGCTGTACTCCTTTTTGTCCTTATCCTTTCTGTCCTTTTGTCTTTCCTTCCCCTCCTGGACCATCCCAACCTCCACATGGATGGTTTTGCATTTATTTTGGTTCAGACTGATAGTGATTTTAGATTTCTGTGTGCTTTCTCTTGGTATATTTTAACTGTCTAGTAAGTAGTAGAGTGAACCTTGCCAAGAACTCTGTGATGCCATTGCTTTTAATTAAATTTGTTTTTTCTGATGCCTTTGCTGGTGATTCTTTGAGTGACCTTAAAACACTGATTTCATGGCAGCAGGAATTGGGAAAAGTGCAAAGAAATCCTAGCAGTAGTTTCTCCTATTCCAGGAAGCTCATGGTGAGACACCTTCTGTGGCCTTAATCGTGTTTGAGACAGGCAACTGTGCACTTTAAATTCTTATATCCTGCTTGAGCAGGGAGGTTGGACCAGATGACCTGCTAGGGTCCCTTCCAAACTGACCAGTTGTGTGATTCTGTGATTTTGTTAAACCAATGCAATCTGCATTTTTAATGAGACAGTTTCTTTCAAAGGATTTGTACAGAGCTCCATTCTGCAACAGGGTATTTGCTGCCCTTGTTTTGTAAAGGACACCCTCTTGATTGTCTGGGAACAGAAAAGGAGTTGGGAAATTGAAAAATTAAATACCTATACAGAACTGTGTTATGAAATAAGGACTTTCTAAACATTTCTATAATCCATCTGTCCTCTACAGAAACAAATATTCAGAGAAGAATTGGCTAAAAAGTACTGTATTATTAGTGTGATGTAGCAAGAGAAAAGTTTATATATTTAAGGAATTTTATTCAGTGTAAATTTAGTATGAAAGAGGTGTATTTCTGAATAATTTCCATACTGAAAGCCCCAAGTGCTTGTGATAAATAAAAGGGTTTTTTCTCCCCTTGTTAATTTAAATTGTAAATGTATTTAGAATCTTTTTGTGAGAGTGCAATATGGTCAGTAAAATACATAAGGAAATATTTGATACATGTCAGATCACGATGTGACTTGAAGATGTGCATGATGTGAATGTTGTGTACCATTTGTGATGTGTATCATGTGTGAGATATATTACTATGACTTTGAGAATCCTGTGTATGCTCTTTCTCTTCTCCAATAGCTTATTCAAGAAAGTGTTACTTACTCCAGCCTCACTATGCTTTTCAAAATGATAAAGATTTGTGTTCAACAAAGAATTTGATTTTCTATTAACCAACTGACAATTGGTTGAAGGTCCTTTTCATGTTTCTAAAGGTTAAATTCTTCCCATGTGTGTGTTGCAAGCTATAACATATTTTTTTTGTTTCACTTTTAACCTGCTGTTATTTGGGAACTGAAAGAAAAAAAAAAAATCTACTGCAGATGAGTCAGAAATGGTAGCTTTGAACACCGGCTGTCATTGAACAAGCTATTCATGTGCTAACATTATAGCAAAGCAAGTAAGAAGAGTACAAAGAGAATTCATAATGCCCAATTTCCATTAACTAAATCTTTAAACATTCTCTACATACCTAAAGCATAGCCCCAAACTGTGGTGACTCAGCACACCTCCAAACCCTTCTATATACTCCTTCATCCTGACATTGTGTGTTAAGACAGGATGGGGATGATTGCCATCCCTCTGCATGCCTTGACAGAAACACGAGTGTCTATGTTGGAAGCAATCTGTTGTCCACCAAGATAAAATCCATCAGTCCAGTAGGATTGCAGGATACACATTCTAGAATCCTCAAAGGTCTAGCTGATGTCATTGCAAAACCTCTCTTGAAGATTTTTGAGTGGCCTTGAGAGTCTGGAGAGGTCCCAGCTGACTGGAAGCTGGTGAACATTGTCCCAACATTCAAGGAGGGCAAGAAGAAGGACCCTGGAGACTACAGGCCTGTCAGTCTCACTTCAGTGCCTGGGAAAGTTATGGAGAATATTATTCTGGGAGGTATTGAAAAACATCTGAAGGACAACACAGTCATTGGTCATGGCCAGCATGGCTTCATGAGAGGAAAGTCCTGCTCATCAAACCTGATTTCCTTTTATGACAAGGTTAACCCACCTGGTTGATCAAGGGAAGCCAGTTGATGTCATCTTTCTGGATTTCAGTAAAACTTTCAATACTGTTTCTCACAGGATCTTTCTGGACAAAATGTCCAGCACCCAGCTGGATAAACATAACATGTGCTGGGTCAACAATTGGCTCATGGGTCAAGCACAGAGGGCAATAGTGAATGGAGTGATATCAGACTGGTGACCTGTCACTAGTGGGGTTCCACAGGGCTCCATCTCAGACCCTGTGCTTTTCAACATCTTCATAAATGACTTGGATGCAGGACTGGAAGGGATACTAAGCAAGTTTGCAGATGACACAAAACTGGAAGAAGCTGTTGACTCCCTTGAAGGCAGGGAGTCCCTGCAGAGAAACCTCAACAAATTAGAGGACTGGACAGTCATCAACCATAGGAAGTTCAATTAGGGGAAGTTCTGGATTCTGCACCTGGGATGGTGCAACCCTGGATGTTCTTACAGATTGGGGAATGAGATGCTGGAAAGCAGTGCCATGGAAAGGGACCTGGGGATCCTGGTCGATGGCAAGTTGAATATGAGTGAGCAGTGCCCTGGCAGCCAGGAGGGCCAACCATGTCCTGGGGGGCATCAGGCAAAGCATCGCCAGCCGGTCGAGGGAGGGGATTGTCCTGCTCTGCTCTGCACTGGGGTGGTCTCACCTTGAATATTGTGGGCAGTTTTGGGCACTGCAGTATAAGAAAGATATTAAGCTGTTAGAGTGTCCAAAGGAGGGCAATAAAGATGGTGAAGGGCCTTGAAGGAAAGCTGTATGAGTGGCTGAGGGCACTTGGTCTGTTCAGCCTGGAGAAGAGGAGACTGAGAATCTCATTGTAGTTTCAACTTCCTTGTGAGGGGAAGAGGAGGGGCAGACACTGATCTCTTCTCTGTGGTGACAAGTGACAGGACCTGAGGGAATGGTCCAAAGTTGTATCAGGGGAGGTTTAGGTTGGATATTAGAAAAAGGTTCTTCCCCCAGAGGGTGGCTGGATGGTGGAACAGGGTCCCCCTGGGAAGTGGTCACAGCCCCAAGTCTAACAGAGTTCAAGAAGTGTTTGGATGATACTCTCAAGGGCATGGGGTGATTCTTGGGGATGGTCCTGTGCAGGGCCAGGGATTGGACTCGATGATCCTTGTGTGTCCCTTCAACTCAGCATATTCTGTGATTCTGTGTGTCCAGCACTCACCAGAGAGAGGCAGAGATAACAACCTCCTTAAGTTATTTCTAAGTAAAACTTACTATGAAAAAAGTAGCAAATAGTCAAGACTTTGAAAATCTGAAAAGTCTGAAGTTCCATCAGATAGGGAACCTACAAGAAAGATGGAGACTATTTACAGGAGCATGCAGTGACAGAACAAGGTAAATGACTTCAAACTGAAAGTGTGTAGGTTTTGATTAGATATTAGAACAAAATTCTTTCCTGTGGGGGTGGCTAGCACTGGAACAGTTTGCCCAGAGAAGCTGTGGATGCCCCATCCCTAGAAGTGCTCAAGGCCAGATTGGATGGAGTTCTGAGCAACCTAGTCTAGTGGAAGGTGTCTCTGCCCATGGCAAGGGGGTTGGAACTGGATGATCTTTAAAGCCTCTTCCAACCCAAGCCATTCTATGATTCTCTTCTATGATAGCAATGCTTATGGTACTTAGCATTAGAACAAATATTGCTGTAAATTGTACTAATTTATATCAAATTTTTAAGAACTGGCCCATAAAGTAGGGACATTAGCATTTCCTTCTGAAATTGTTGTTAGTGATTTCCTACATTATATGTATCTCTCTCTCTCTCTCTCACCCAGGCAACCTTTATAAAGAAATCATCGAATTTATTTACCCTACTTGCCATATAGAAAGACTAGTCAAATTACAATGGTCCAACAGGATATCAAGACAATATTCCATTAAGTCACCAACAAAGAAATAGAAGAATAATGATGATCGGAATAGAGCCTCCTATTTTTCAAAATAATTACAATTTTCTTGTTTTCAAGCAAACTAGAGTCATCTAACACTTACGGATTTCCGTATCACATGGAAAATTGTTCTACAAATTGAAATATGTATGTATGGATTACTGTGAAATCTGTAAAGTTGGTCAACACAATGTTTTTACTTCACCTGCATTTTATTCTAGGTTCATTTGAAAGGGATGCTTTTGCTTTGAAAGGAAAGCCAAAAAGAGAGAGAGAACAGAATTTGCTAAGGGTAAATGTATTTTAATAAGACAGATCCTATTATTATATTCATTAATGGCTTTTAGAAGAGAAAAAAAAAAGAAAAATGGTGATCATCAAATTTGCTGACTAAACAAAGGTAACAGACACCATGGAATCAGAAGAGGACAAAGAGTGATGAATGACCCTGGAACAGTAAAAAAGCATAACAAAATGTTAGAAGGCTAATAACAATTTTTGCCATTAGTCCATCAGCTGGATGTTGATGAAGAAAGGGCAGGGTAGTGACATATTGACTGATCACAGAAGTACAAACCATCAGACAATGCATCTCCATCATCTGCAATCTACAGATAGATTATGTCTAGGCCTGACGTCCACCTTCCTTCCAACCCCCAACAAGCCCTGCCAGCTGCAAATCCACTTCAGTGGAAGAGCATAGAGAGACCACACAGTTACCTGGCACTCTTCAGAGGCAGAAAAATGTATGGGATATGAATTCTCTCATCCAAGCTAAAACTGAAACTAAAGCTTCACTCCCTTGGCAAATCCCACATCTGCAATGCTCCTGCTCATAAAGGGTGAGGACGTCAAAGTATCTGAAAAGCATCTTTATAGATATTTGCTCTCAGACAAGGACTATGACCTGTTGATAGCAGTCTGACCTGAAGATGTGACCAGGCCCAACTGTCCTCTGTTTTGCTGCATTTAGCCTTTCACACTATCTTGGATGCTGTACGAAACAGAAGCAGTCTCTGTGCTGAACAGTGTCTGAGGCAGTACACCCTCCCAGCATCTACCTCACTGGGTAGATGAGGCATCCAATTAACCAACAGGAACCACTGAGTGCAGAAAGAACTATCACTTCAAGTTCAATTTTATCAATGGCAAACCTAAACTGTCAGTATACAGACAGATTCAGAGGACTCTCTGCCATATGTCCCACAGTACCTGTAGTACCCAATTTACACCATTTTACAGAATAATCTCCTCATTACCAGAGATAACAGAGATTGATGATCCTTGTGGGTCTCTTCCAATTCAGAATATTCTATGCAATTTCTGTGATGGTATTGTTCAAAGAACATCAAACAGGTTTTGAACTTACTAAGAAGTTTAAAAGAATGAACATGGTAAAATTTGAGACACCTCGTGTTGGGATATTACGTATTTCTATAGCATTGCACAGCTTTCCTTACCAAATGTAGGAGTGCTTATTTATTCCTGGTTTAAAACATACCAGAAAAAAAAAAAAAAACCTTTAGCGTATTTGATGACATTTATTTGACTGATGAACTGATAGCTGGGTTGTAGTTTTTAATACCAAAATAATTTTAAAAATCTATAATTTCTAGTTTGTCTGAAATGGGAAATATAGAGCTCATTTTTCATTTGCTAATCTAACTATTGCAGTCACCGTACAGAAACAGCATGTGTTCCAAAAAAGAACAGTGAGCATCCATTTAAGGTCTCTGCAAAGGAGATGCAAAAGGTGTAATTCAAACTGCTACAAGCCACTGAGATTGCTTTTCAAGAAGAAACTTCTTGTTGTTCAAGGCTTTGATTTCAACATTAGCTGTCGCAAAGGGATGGGATTCCTCAATAGCTAATGAGAATCCTGGCCCTTCTATCTAGAAACGTGTCCTCAGGGCTCACATCTCAAGAGACAAAGATGCATAAAAACCCCAGTGATTACACTTCAAGCTGTTTTAGGACACATGGAAGCCAGGTTAACAAAGACACACCAACTACTATTCACAGGGATTCACACCTGATAATGTGGTTTGATAATAAAAATAATAGACCTCTATGACAGTCTGCCAGATCATTTCACCTGCATATTGAGTGAGACGCATAAAGAGAGTTCCCACATAACTAACTGGTTTTGAACCTCCCCTTTAAGGCTGTAAGTTTCACAACCCATAACAACACTCCAGCACATACAACACATTAACTAAAGCTCATGGAAACCTTATTTTTCTCTTTGGTCTTGAGGTAGAGGAAACAAAAAAGGCAGATTTGTCAAAACTAGAACATTTTGCAGAAATCTTTCATTCCAATAAAAAATTCTTGGCCCTTGGGTAGACTTTCTGTCCTTGTGGCGCAGAACATTCCCTGCTGAATGGCCAGTAGGCACTCAAACCCCACAAGCTTTATGCAATCCCACATCAAAAAAACCAGAGATACTTCAGAGGCATGTTCCTCTGTGGAAATATTATTTAAATTATGTCATAGTGAGGTGGCAAACACAGACCAATTTTTAAGTGTGTATTTTATTTCACTTCAGTACTAGTGATAGAGCAGGTGATTAGATTAGGCTAGATTTTTAATCAAATAAATAGTAGCCACCTTACTGATGAGATGTCAGTCTTAGGTAAGGGGATTTTTACTCAGTTTTGAATATATTATTTACTTTGACAGTCAGTTTCAGATGTCACTCAAACTTCTAGACCTGGAGTGGTAGTAGAATTTTAATTTATTTTTAAGGCATGCCACAGCTACCCTTATCAGAGAAAGTGAAAGTCAGAATCACTTGTTTTTGTTTAGAAACAGAAGTCTGACTAACTCCTTTAGGTTTTAGAAGGCAGAATAGCTTTCACTGATACCGTTTAGTCTGTTTTTAAGCCATAATAGGGTTTCATTGAAACCATTTTACCATCATAACCCTACATTGTAATGGCTTCATAATGGCACAGTCAAAAAGGCCCTTATAGACTTGCTGTGAAATAGTTTTCTCATAATAACTTCATATCTCTGACTTCATTGTAATGATTTCATCATGAGGTCACGGACTAGCAATGAATCCCTTTTGCCATTGAAATCTTACAGTTCCTCATTATAGCCTCACTCACCACAGCACTGTGATGGGGCTCCACTGGATAACAATGAAACCATTTCCTTGTGATACATTAGGCTTAAATAATATTACCACCCTAATGATATAGTCAGGGGTTAGGAAAGAGTGAGACATCCCCTTGCTCATTTCAGCATTTCAGTTCAGCGTTTGATTCCAGGGGCTGAAGGTGTGCAGTATGGCTACTGAACTGCCACCCCTTTTCTGTAATTAATGTGAATGATGGCTACACACCCTGCAGGAGTAGCCAATTCTAAAAGAACAAAAGCAGTAAAAGAGCTTCTTCACCGCTTCTGGGCCCCAATTCAGCAAACACTTAAGTTCGTTCTTCTTGAGCAACAAGTCTAAGTATGTGATTAATTTTAAACCTGAATTCAAATCTCCTTAACTCCAGTGAGGTCTAAATACATAGGCATGTGCTTTCTTGTATCAAGACAGACTTGTGAACATTGTCTGCAGCACTGAGCTCAAGTTCTCACATGTCAGACTTCTTGACCTAGCTGGCACAAAACAAATTCTGAAAAGTGGTGCAGGTTCTGAACTGCTACCGGATTCAGTGGAACTATCAAACTCTACAGATGTGAATTTACAGGCAGTGCCCTGCAACAGCCTCAGCTCTCCCATCAAATCTACAACTCTCCAATCCCAAAACTCTCCACTTCTACAGAAATTTGCACCTACTCTGTTTATTCAGCTTTTCTATGGCAGAACAAGTGCTCCTGATAGAACTTCTTTAATCAAGCTGACCTAATGAAGCAGACTGTTGCCTCTAACCTCTCAGCACAGGCTATGTTCTGCCTAAAATCTTTGCTGCCATTTTTGCTTTCTTGTGGACTTGGAATAGTATGCTCTTGAAAGACTTGCACTTTAGGCTACTGAAACCTTGAAATACAATGGTTCTGCAATTGTCCCACCAAATTCTTCACTGACTGATGTTCCTTGTGCTGCCACTGCCATTGGTCCAAAGTCCTTCTACCTTCACATTACTTGTTAATGCTTACTACCCTTAAAAGACAAGGAAAACCAATTCCCAAGCCAAAACAGAAGTTATCCATGTTACCTGCTCCCTCAGAGAATAAGAAAGTAACCTAGGGGTGCTGCTGCATGTTAATGCTCCTTAGAGCTAAGAAGGAAAATTGGAACAATGTCATTGTTATAACATCTCCTCAGCTTCTCTAAAACTGGTGACAGGGAAGCCAAGCAACGAAGGCAAGCATGAGCTCAGCCATTCTTGACATTACCTCTTTCAGTTTGTCACAAGCAGTATTATTAATGGCACCTATAATGGTACATATAGGCTAGATGTTTTTTTTCTTTTATTGTTGCAGTCATCTCAAATGTTATTTTTCTAGGTGTATACCTGACTATGCAAATATGTCCTGAATAACTCTGTAAACCTGTGAATTCCTTTACAACTGGCATCCACCAAGAAAGTGATAGTCTGCAGGAAACAGGTGAATTGTGAACTTCTTAAATTAGTTGCAAACTGAAAAATAAAAGACTCAGATTAACTTAGAGTACTTTTCAATTATTTAACTGGTTGTGGGAAAAAAATGTCTCATCCAACACAAAATGTCATTTGGACATCAAAATAAAATGCTTTCTTTTCCAATACCTGCTAAAAAATTCCAAGATTTATTGAGGCGCAGCTTTAAAAAAACCTGTGCTCACATCTTCCATTTATTTCCCCAATGGCTTAGCAGCCACTGGATGAGAAAGGTTTGTTTTAGTACCTTCCACTACCTCCAAAGAAAATGTCCATCCAGTTTCACTAAGTCCACAAAGGTTTTCCTTATTTTAGTGTCATTTTTTTCCTTGTTTTTGGGGTTTTTTTGTTGTTGTTAGTTTGTTTTTTTTTGTTTTTTTGTTTGTTTGTTTGTTTGTTTGTTTGTTTTTTACTTCAAACTCTTTCCCAACACATTTCCTAAAATAGGTAAAGTGGATATCTTACCAAATACCCTTAATGGTCCTTTTTACAAGTTGCAAACTTCCTGAAAAAAACCTATAAATTCATTTACCAAAGACAATGAGTCACACTTACTTATTTTCCAAAATAAAAGAAGCAAAAAAAAATAATATTTCTCTTGTGGTTTAATATGATCGACTAGCCCACTTATAAAAAGATATAAATTGCATGTAAATCCATAAAACAAAGAAAGCTTCTTTTCACAATCTCCAGTCAAATAATCTGAAAATAATCCCATGAAGTTTTTATTTAAAAGCTGAGCACCTCCTTCAAAAAAACACACATACTGATGCAGACAAATTACCTTTAGTTACAAAGGTGTATCTACACAATTTATATATTTATACTGACTCTATAGACAATAAACTTAACTCTACACTAATATTCAATAACAATATTTAATACTCATCACCATCACGTGAAAATGGTCTTCTCAGGCCAGCTGTTTACTTAATATAAGCTCTTATTAAACCCTGTTACATTTGGCTCCATAGCTTTAAATATACATAGTTTAAATCTTTTCCACTATAATTTAGAGTGCATGGCACATATATACGAGTCAAAATGGCTATTACAGAAAACGCTATCAGCAATCCCTAAAAAATTGGATAAATGAAGTCAGAAGTACAAAATCCTTCTGATCTAATTGGAAAGCACTTTCTCTTTTAACTGTATGCAATTGTATTAACTCAGGTGTTAGCATTTTTCACCTCTGCCATTTTTATGGTTCAATATATTTTTAAACAACAACAACAAAAATGTATCTCCAGGCAAAAAAAATCTCGGAAAGCTAAGGGTCAAAATAATGCAAGATGCCCAAAATCTGAGAAAGGTAAAATGTATTTAAAAAGGGGAACTATAAATTCTGTAATACTTCCACATCTAGAGAGGATATAAGGCACTGCAAGACAACAGCATCACCCAAAGATTATTACACAAATAACCTTAAGGATAAAGCACCTGTAGTGAGACCTCATACCTGCCTTTTCTACACACTCCATGGTATTAGCAAATTGCAGCGGGGAGCAGTGGGGTAGAGAGGAGAAAAGACCTGTAGGCCAGAGTATGAGAGTAACCAGATAAAGAATAGTTAGATAAGCAAGACACCTTTAAGTAAGCTGCATTTTTGCAGCACGTTTAGGAAGTTCCAGTGCCTTCCTTGGAGTGTCTGCAGGGAATATTACTTGCGTGAAATTTTGCTTGAGTGTTTACTATCTCTGAGAAAAGCAGGCAAGACTTATGAGCATCTCCAGGTTACTAATTTCTCAACCAGCGGACGCTGCCACTGGGAAGTGCCCTTTGATACCACCAAGCAATGATCTGAAAAAGCACATTCCAGAAGCAGAAAATATTGGAGATGGTGTCAGTAGCTCACATTATAGTCCTGGAGGAATGCTATACCAAAGCTCTGCTTCATTTTGAGCTAAGCTGCCAGTGAATCCAATAAAAGAATCCAATATAAAGAGGCATATCAAGTATGCTTTAGCAGCCTAGAAGCACAAACTTCTCAGGTTTTCAGGGACAGCATCTATCTTAAATCATGTAGTGCTTTTTAAAATCTCAAATAAATAGACTTATTAGAGGTTTACATTGCAGGTTAGATTTGTTGGTTTTGTTTTGCTGGTTTTCGTTGAGTTTGGGGGGGGGAGGGGCGGTTTAAGCATAGAGCAAAGAACGAACTGTTTGCTTAAATATAAAACCAAGTATGTTCTATGCTCTTCCATCCTTCTGTCATGTGTGAATACTGCAGCACACCGAATGTGGTCCTATACTGCAAAATCAAATGAACTGAGTCTAAAGTCATACCACAATGAATTGGAAGTGAGTTTACTGACCATACAGAAATAGTTTAGGGGAACAAAGTGACACCATTGCAGAGATTTTGAGCTCCATATTGTATGTATGCACAGCCACCCTGAATTCTGAACATTCTACCAAGAAAAGCATCACAGGGAGAAACAGACATTGCAAACCAAATCCTCCTTGTGTTCCTTAAAACTTCAATGAAGACATGAATTTGCTTGACAAAATCACATCTAACCATCTCCAGTTCTGGCATGTTCTTCCATTCCATCATGGCTCAGCTATTCCCTTTCTTCACCTCTCGCTTCAGCACCCACTGGGATGAGATGTAGTGGACATGAGTAGAGGTTGCAAGGACAAAGTATGCTGTCTATCAGATAATAAAATATATTCTCTTGTCTTTTCCACCCCAAACAATCCTTAACTTCCCTTTTATAGACACTCAGTAACTACCTCTGCTCTGCTCAAAAAGATGGTTCAGTGCATCCCTGCTGGGAGACCAAATGTGGTGCTATCTCACACATCTGAGAAGATGCAATTTGAGGCATATATACCTTTCTCCTATTTTAGGAAGAAGAAAAAAAATAAAGCTGGAGGGAAAAATGTGGAAAATATCCACAGGCTAAAATCACAGATCAGATCCCTTACCTTTGCTATGTACACCCCTCTGAATGCAAATCATTGCTAGTAAAAGAGTGATAACCAAAAAAAGACCCACCCCACCATAATACCGTAAGAGAAAACAAAAATATCAGGTAGAGTTGCCAAATCTCCAGTGACACGTGGCTTTTGCAATTTCTATGAAGTCATGACACTTACCTTCTGGAAGGTAAGTGTTAACTACAGTATGTGACCAAAAATTACTAACTGGTTTTGGAATTAATGTCCCACTCGAAAAGGATTACTGTTGTTATCAACCACATCAAGCAATTAATGGCACCCATAATGCTTAAAAAATTAACAGTGGCAGCATAGTTGAGTGACTGTTTTGAAAAACTGGTCATTCCTTGGAAATTAATGAGAAATTTCTGTCAGAGTGCAGGATGCACTCTGGTAGAAAACTGACAAAAGAGGCACCATCCTCAGGGGATTATTTTTAACAATCCACTTTGTTGCACATATTTAAAAGGAAATTTGGTAGATGTCACTGCTGTTCCAGAAGTATATTCTCATTTATTTTTCCGTTTAAACATTACAGGCCAATATATGACAAGTTACACTGGACTGCATATCTAGAATCTAAAATGACTAGTTACAGGGGAATAACCAACAAGGTATAAAACACTGCATAAGGATTTTTTTTCCATTTGCTTTAATTTAGGTTTATTAGACAAATAAGTATCAGCATTGTAGGCAATTAGATTTCACTTAAATCAGTCACAATTGTTTAATGTGAATTGTTTCACTATTTTTGCTTAAGTGTCTCTAAGCAGGTGCTCTGTTTTAAAGTAAAAAGTTTCAGAAAAGATGTGTCTGATTAAACACATTTAATTAGAACTATAATGAGTGTGTTTCCTACTAGAAAGTAGAAGTGTGGTTTTTAATAACACCCATGTATTCTTTCTTTTAAGAATTCCTCTACCTTAACATTTCCTTTCTTTTCTTTAAATCAAAACCTATCCAAGATTCTGTGTTTTTTCCCCATTTATCAATTTGATCACTGACTTACACCTTCACCAAGTAAAAGTGCTCAGGTGTGTAGCATCCAATATAGACTTAGCAGAAAGTATAGAATGGGCCAGCAGCTCCCAGCTATCCCAGCTCACGCTGATACTTCATATGAAAAAACCTGGCTGTGTATCACAGCTTGTGGGCTTACAGTTCAAGTCCAGGCTTGCGTCTCTTTTTTTGGCTGAGGGCTGCTGCTTCTCCTATCTTATTTCTCTCACAGAGCTCAGTGACTTCATCAGCTACAGCTCTCCAGTCCACTTCTAATAAAATTATACATCACCACCAAGGGCATCCTCTGTGGGCCTGGAAGAGACTGGCGTATATAATCAGTTTATAGGCAGGAGGGAAAAAAGTTTCAGAGAGAAAATATTGCAGACTGATTTGTGTTGCACAGAAGTCTGCACAAACTAAGCTTCTCTTCCAGAGGCTGCAGAATTGTTACAGCTGTTCATGATGTGCCCCTGAGCAGAACCCATCCTGCCAATGAGCCAGATGAGAGGTGAAACAGTAAAGAACTGGCTTCTGGAGAAAGGGGAGCAAAGGTGGAAAAGGTGAAATAAAGAAGTCAGGAGCCATTCCCTCAGATGAAATGCTGCAATGGTCTAGGCTTCCCTGAGAGTCCTCAGGAAGGTAAAAAAAAAATTAAAGCATCGGGGAAGTAGGCAAGTTTTAACAAGGATGTTCAGGGCCACTTGGGTAAATGACTTTCCTTTCCAAAGCCCTTTTTGAAAACAAATAATTTTTCCTTTTTCTGTTCAGGATTTACACATTGTAGTACCTAAAGGTAACCCAGTGCAGGGTCCCTGACAGCATGTTTCTGAACAGGCTCCCTCCGCCCCCCATCTTGGCTGCCATGGCTTTAGCTGCAAGGCTTGGCAGTGGTCCACAGCTTTGTCCCAGTGTTCTGCCGGATGCTCTCCAGCATATGGTCTATTCATTTTTTTCCCCAGCTGCTACTCAGCCAGGGAGACCATGCTCTCTCCCAGCAACAGACCTTTGTTCAGAAGCAGGGAATCAATTTTCTCCTTATTAAAGGGGCATGAGAAGCAGAGGGGAAGTGAGCAGGTACTCACATCAACCATATGCATCCTAAGCTGAGTGCTTAGGATATGGAAGCTTGCCCTCACTGAACAGTCAGTCAAGCCTTCAGAGGGCAATTCAGACTCTTTGGGGTGGTGTGCTGTTTAGAGTATGTGGCAACAAATCTCCTTCCTTCCCTACTATTTTTACAACTCATTAATCCTTCACATTCTTTGTTCACCAGATCCTTGGTTGTTCTGGAGGCTCCAATGACTCCTCTGGAGCTTAGATTCCTTATGGACTAAATTACATGGTGTCTATGCCAAAATGTGTGGTCCTGGTAGAACTTAAAGGGACTTTTTGTGTCTTTCAGTAATGGGAAAGGTTAAATGAACAGAACTAAAAGATTAATTCACCTCTCCTTGAATTGTTGGGATGTCATTCAACTAACCAGTTAAAGTAAAGCCATGCAGAAATTGTGCCACAAACTCATCAGACCTTACCTAAGAATTGCCTTAAATACTCTGCAAATAAGGACCAACTAGTTAAAATCTGTAAGACCATTTGATATGCAAAAAATGTACACTGAAAGAGTGTCACTGTGTCACTGACCCACACCTCAGAAAGTCAATGGATTAAAACTCCAAGAAAGAAAAGAATAAGGGTGAGCTGAAGAAGAACGAGAAAAGGCTGGTGCAGCAGGGAAATCAGATCAGGTCTAGAAGAAAGACGATTTTTACAAACTCAGATTAAGAAAACAGTTATCTATGTGGAACGGAGATATTTTGCACACTTGGTAGCTTTATGCCAAATGACCAAGACTAGTAGCTACTGGAGCTGTTGAAGCCTTCTTTCGATCAAGAATTTTATTGGTTGTTTTCAGTTCCTTCTAAATAATATAAAACAAAATATTATCAAGCAAAAATAGCCAAATTTAAGAAAAAAAAAAGGGAAAATTTACACACAGATGAATAGGGTGCTGAACTAAGGAAGAGACATTACAAGCAACAGAATAAATCTCCTCCCTCTCTCAGCCATACAGCCAGAAAACAGAAGGATCTAAACTACAAAAAACATCTAGGGACATTTTCATTTAGTGCAGTTTCCATGACTTTTTTGTTTGGAATGGTGTTGTAAGCATAACAGCGTAAAAGTCTGCTTGAATAATAGATTTATGAACAAAAAACTGCAAAGGAAATGGATCATAAGCTTCACAACCAGTTCAGATGTAGCTGGACTAAACTTGTACTTCTACTTTTAAACTTTTCACATGTAAATCTGTCTTGGGTTGTACATAGCAGAGGTTGAATGGGAGTCAGAGAAAAAGCCCATAGTATCTCCCTGCAATTCCAGCTGAGGTGACATAGAATTTAACTGCACAATAGTTTTTCCAGCACTTATTATATTGCTTATTATCTGAGAAATGTTCCCAGTCTTGCTGCTGTTCCTTCACTAACAGTCACAGAAATAGTGGCAGTCATTTACTGGTCTGTGCCATTGACTCTGCTGCTTTTGTCTCCCATAGATTCATCTCCAGTAGGTCCTCAGTATCTTGCCCAGCATAACTTCCAGGTCATCAGGGCATCAGGTCATGTTTCTTTTTCCTCCCTCTTTCTATTATGGGATTCACCAATTCTGACCCCAGACCTTCATCTGAAAGAGAGATCAGCCCCAAAGTTTGTGGATGCGGGTTCATGGAACACTAAGGAAAGACCACGAACTCTTGGTGGATGGTCAGTTGCCAGATTTCCCCTTTGCTACAGTTTTCAGAATTTACACCAAGCCCTATTTCTTTTGTCCTGAAATAAATTAAATTGAGGCCCCTTTACCATCCACATACATTTGTGTGCTCTCTCTGAATACAAGCATTACTACGACACGAGGCTTTGCTTTGAGAGTACACAGAAATAAAACAAAAATATCAGGATAAGAGAGCAGGAAAGGTCTGTGTGAAGTTGAAGTGGCATTGAATAAAGCAATAACTCCAGACTTGGGTGCATGCACTGAAAGGACACTTTGCTCTAGTTTTCATTATTACAAGGCAGCAAGACCACAAGAGCAGTTACCAGTCAGTGGGGAGGAAAGAAATCTTCTCCTTGGAGTGGCAGAATAATTTTTACTGCAAGAACAACATCAGGGTCATGATTCAATAGATAAGGGTTACTAATAAAAACCATGATGGCCTTTTCAGAGGTGTCCTGAAGCCCTTGGCAGAATGCACAGTGACAAATTTTGCCCAGGTCCCTACCTCCTGAATTAGGAATCATGACCTCCTGTACAAGGTGGTCCAGAGGACAACCCAAAACATTTTGCTATGAAATACTCTGTGGGAGTAAATTGCACCAATTACTTTAATGAAAAAGTCTTTTCTTTCTCCTTGCCCTACCTTTCCCTTTTTTTTTTTTTTTTTCTTCCCTCCTCTGCCTTATTTGCTGCTCATCTCCTTCTGAATTTTCTACTGGAGAACTCAGGCTTCCAACTCAGTTTTCTAAATTAGATGGCATAGATAAGATACTTCAATATGTGCTTATGTGTGCCTAGTGCTCAGACCAATTTTGTCTTTCCTTCAGAGGTGGAAAAATTCATTCACATCGTCTACCTATGAATATCATCATGACTGACTTAACAATGTTCTGGTCAGCAATCACCAACTTCAAACAGATTTTTTTCTTTTTAAATTTCTAGGCTGAGACAGATACTGCTGACCAGATATGAGGCAGAGCATCTGAAATGAGGATTTAAATTGTAACCATACACAAACACATATGCATGTAGTCTCTGGTGCAGGAGGAAGGAAAAAGGTGACAAATTCTCAGATATAAAATAGAATTGGGGAAACAAAATGAGTTTCACTTACATGCTCACTGCAAAGTAGATAGGCTAGAACTGTTCTTAAAGCACAAC
Source organism: Xenops minutus (assembly GCA_035221455.1). Classification (NCBI taxonomy): domain Eukaryota; kingdom Metazoa; phylum Chordata; class Aves; order Passeriformes; family Furnariidae; genus Xenops; species Xenops minutus. Next base: position 98,257,329 of record JAWWEE010000105.1, read on the forward strand.
ACAGACTTTATCCTATAGCTGTGTCTGAGCAAATGTGCCAATTTTCAGTGGACAAACAGGAAAGGATTTAGGGGATGTGAATAGCAGGGTGGGATTTGGTGTAAATCTCAGATAAGAATGTGGATTTCACCTACTATGAAGGCATATCCATATGAAGCGCTGAGATTTCTCCCCTCCTATACTTTGATATGGCTCCATTCCTTTTTAAACACAATTAAATCTAACTACCCAAAGTGGACCAAGACTGTGGAAGTCTCACTGAAATTAGTCAAGACTCTCTCAAGTAATTCCCCTAGTCTTAGTGAACCTGTCTGCAGGAGTAGGTGTTCATTAGCAAGAGAAGGAATCTAATAATCTGAGCTTCACTTATTGAAAATCGATCTGCTGCCAGGATTATTAGAATCCCTGCACTGAGGATACGGCACAACATTGGACCCTAGAAAAACCATTTCAGTTACAGGAACAACAAATATAAAGTTCACAGGAGATATGTGAGCCAACACAGAGGTTCCTTTGACCTCTTTCCGACCCAACCATTGTATATTAGGTAGTAGTTCAAAACTTTCAAACTTGTGTTATCTACGATTTAGAGGCATATTTCCTAATTTCTCCCTTGTAAGCTAATTAGTGAAATCTACTATCACGTCTCCAGCCTTCTCCATGTATTATCCAGAAATCCCAATAGTAAATATACACAAATCATCTGGAATTCTGCTTCATATCCAGCAGAGTCCATCATGTCTGTGAATCCCATATACATCTACTGAAGTATTAAATGTCTGGGTAGGAATACACATTCAGCAACATTGCTCGCTTTCATTCTCTACTTACAACTGCAGTTTGCCATGGCCAGTCTATTTTCTGAGGTTTGCTGCTAGAGATATTATAGATTAGGAATCTCTAACATATACCCTGTTTTACTGTGCACCATAATAATATGCTACTATATCAGGTTCCTCTCCCAGTTCTACCATCCCAACCCAATCCCTTGGGCTTTAAAACTACTCATTGAAGGCCACTTTGCTCATGTTCCTCTAGAAGGACTTCACTTAACAGATTGCTTCTCAGTTTTATCAGAATGAGTATAAATACAGGCTATCTCAACTCAGCAGCTTAGCTGTTCCTTAAAGTACTGAATTATCTCTGTTGTCCACTGTATCAGCAGACTGAGAGATAGCAGCCCTGAGAAAATGAGTCCATCGTGGTATAACTTGTTTCCATGAACTCTTGGCTTCTTGCATTTTGAATTGAATTAAAATACACTGATTGATACTGGCATACTGGAAAAAATCAATATTTGACCCACATACCTTCAACAGTAACATGTTCAAGTGTTACAGTGATTTCCTCTGGAGAGAACAGATTAGATTTCATATTCATTCAGTCCAAAAGCAACAATATTAATGGAATACAAATGTTAAGAGTTGAACCCACAAGTGACAGGTAGATCAGAAATGAAGTTCATCTCCTTGCTTTCTGTCAGACATCAGGGCCTCAGAGTACCTAACCACAAACCAACAAGCATGGAGTTTAGTACAACTAACAAGAAATAATTGGTCTATCAAGAGAAGCAGGAGAAGACACAGAAGTACTTCTTGGGCTAGACAAGTAAATTATCATAGAAAGATCCCTTTCTAATTGCCACATCATGTTGAAAACACAAGAGGAAATAAACACATCACAAGAGAGAGATGATGGAGGTACAGAGAACCACAGTGCGAAGAGACAGAAACAAATCCATCCTTCAATAAAGTTCTACAAAATTCTTTCACTCCCTTTGCCTTGCTCTTTGTGCCGTTTTGTTTCATCTTTGTTAGCAGTTAACTTCCTTTTCCTGGTGCAACTCTTGTTTCTTCTCTCCTTCCTAGTTTTTTCTTTGCTTTTGCATATTCAAAAAAAGGGGTTGAGTTTGGAGTTTGGGGTTTTCAGTATTCAGCCCAAGTGGAAGGCATCCACATAGCGTGTGGTATATCTACAATTTACATCTTTTATCTGCCTGATGCAGTCTCCCTCTCTGAAGCCTAATATGTATTTATTTATACACAGTTTTGATAGAAGGCAGTGAGGGAAACTCCTATTGCAGTGAGGCAGTCTGCAATAGGAGCAGGTGCATGATTAGGGCTCTTGTATTACCTGATGTGCCTCTCTAACTTAATCAAGCGACCAAATCAGTTGCACTCATCACTTTTATCACTCACAAGTTGAAATATTTTAATTTTTTATTCAAATAAAACCAATAAATTTCATTTTTTCAAGAAATTTAAAAATTAATGACCAGCTCTATTCACAGAAGGAACAGAAAGGTAAATTAGCAGTTGCTTTTTGGATTCTTGTCTATTAGAGAAAAGATTAGTATAGATATTTTAACCCAAACATTGTTTTTTCCTTCCCTAAGAATCATCTGTGATTGGCTGGTGTGCTAAATAATTGAGAATATTTGCCCATTATAAAGAGTTAAAGTGGTCTTGAAGCAATAGAACTGGTTTTGTTATCAGAATTACTTAACTAAATGTAAGTGCTTTACAAGAGGTTAGTAAACTTTTCTAACATAATTAATTAAAGTCAATTTTCTTCAAAAGTTTAAGTTCTTCAAATTGAAGGTAAGCACAGACACCCTGTGAACTCCTACCCAGGCTGTCTCACTGAGGATTTCCACAGAATATACAATATAAGTATTTGTAAGTGATTGCATATAAATACTAACATACTTGTTAATATACATTGTATACATTACTACATATATAGTATAGTTATGTGTAAGTATGTATATTTATAACCTTTGTGTCTTCTAAAACCTTAGGTTTACTCACATACCTATGCTCTATTCAAGAGCCATCCTATCTGCGATATCATTCAACAAACACACATTAGTTTGTGTCCTCTATAAAATGTATCACTGAGCACTCCTTTTTTTTTATAGATGGTAAATCACATAAGAATTGTTGATTTGCCATTCTTTGGGATTCAAAGCCTGGCTATGCCATGATCTGTTAAGTGGTCTTGGTCAAGTCACCTCAGTTCTCTGTGCCATTAAAAGGAGGAGAACATGTTCATGTACTAAGCACTTGATTAAAATAAGCAAAGCAGTGTACAACAATAGAACATTAAAAGTCATTATCATTGGAAAATACATAAGGAAATTCCACTTAAATATTTGTTTTCTTTCATGAGAGCTCTCCTCACCTTTTCATATAATGGCATGAAGCTGAGTCAGGGGAAGTTTAAGCTGGATTTTAGAAAAAGGTTTTTCACCCAGGGGGTGGCTGAGCACTCGAACAGGCTCCCCAGGGAAGTGATCACAGCACCAAGCCTGACAGAGTTGAAGAAGCCTTTGCACAATGCTCTCAGGCACATGGTGTGACTCTTGGGGTGTCCTGCACAGGGCCAGGAGTTGGTCTCAGTGATCTTGATGGGTTCCTTCCAACTCGGCATACTCTATGATTCTATGATATTTTGGACTGTATTGTAGTAGCTCAACCTTTGCCACAATTTTCAGGTTGTTTTCCAAAACCCCTGAAGTTTTCTCTGCTGCTGGGGTGATCCCAGGCTCTGTCTGCTTCTTCACATTGCTTTGTCACCCTGCTCATTGCAGTTCATGATTATAGAAAGCCTAGAGCATTGGCATATGACTGGTATTGGTGAATAGATCCACCAATATGCTTAAGTGCATCAGTAGATCAACGCCAAAGTAGCAGCAAACAGTGGGATCACATTCTGTAGGCTTTAATAATGCAGGAACACTGGAAGTCCACGGTGCAATTGATAACACAAATGCCTTTATCAACTTATAAAAAAGACACTTCTGCACTATGAAAAGCAAAGTTTTTTGTTGTATCTAGAACTCCCCTCTGAGAAGTGCATTACTCGGCTTCCTTTTTCTGAAAGTCTTCATTCTTTACATCACTGCTGCTTCTGATGCATGACAAGTAATGAGTGATCAGTAACCTACCATTAGTGTATCTGGGCGAGAAATGACATCTTCTGCCTTTTGACAACTTCAGAATTTCAAGAACTGCTCCACATTTTAGGAATGAAATCTGTATCTTCATTTTTTCCTTATTTTTCTATGTACTCCTTCATAGCTAATAGGCCAGTGAGTTAAGGGGACCACAAACTGAAAAAGAAGGGACACCAACACTCTGTGTCTTCAAGAAGACCTGAAACCTGCTATGAGGGTATCTCAGCATTCACATGTGCACTGCTATTTTGAATGGAGCACAAAAAACCTATCTGGATGTTTGAAACCTTACAGTATCAATAAAGCATAAAGATCTCTACAGTTCTAATGCAATAATATTGCAAATACCACTTGTATTCTTCTCCACGGACACCCCCTTGTCGTGGGGGAGAAGCTTGCGTGCCCTTATGAGGTTGCGAGCTGTGCTGGCGGTGGTTCATGCCT
>JAWWEE010000105.1:98261830-98276775 GCA_035221455.1 Xenops minutus
AGCGTGCTTGTAGCAAGCGTGGGTAGAGCCCTTGTAAATCTTCGTTCGCGAAGCCTAGCCATGATGATGATGATGACCACTTGTATTATTATTTTTCAATGTCAGTTTTTTGGATATTCCTCTAGTGCTGTTATACTTGCAGTGAACGGAGAATAAAACTTCCTCTTTAGGAATTTCTGGGCAAAAGTACATATTAATAACACCAGTCTGGCTCAAAAGTACAAGGTCATTCAAATTCTTTCCAAATACATTCTTCAACAAGGACAACCACTACTACAAGCAACCCCTTAGGTTGTTAAAACAGCAGTTTACCCCTTTTGGTATGTTAGAGCCACAGACATTTGCAGGAGGAGAAAAAAACCAAACCAAAACAAAAAAGATAACCTTATTATATTTGCTTGCATGAAAATCACAAGTCTTTCTTTTATGCTTCTAACAGAGAAGTTTCAATTCAATTAAAGAAATTACATTTAGTATCTGCATATTTATCAGATGCTGTCTGTTGTCCTACAGTATAAAGGTTGAGGATGGAATATGTTTTTATAGCCATATCAAATAACATGAGAGATCTGGAACATGTGGAGCTCACCATTAACTTCTTAAAATGAGTTAAACTATGCCTAGATCTCTTTGAACACCCTAAATGAACACTCAGCAAAATAGAAAAGGTGCTGTATTTTCACTGACAAGAAAAGATTTTTAGAAAAAAAGATTCAGTGTTATCACCTACAAAATTAGAGTAAACAAAGGAAAAGATAAGATATTGGAATACTTTTCAGTCTGTGGACTTTTTTATTTAGGGATTTGTATGGAAAGTACTTAAATGCAGTAAGTCAAGTATGATCTTTTTAGTCTACTGTATTTCATATCACAAAAATACAAGCATATGAAATAAAGATATTATCAAGGCTGATACAAGATGTTTTAGGCAGAGCTTGTGTGGGATGACACCTGGGTTTTCATTTCAATGCTGGGGACACGGTGGCTAAAGAAAGATAAAGGCAGTCTAAAATAATCAACTTAGAAGCTGCAAGCATTGTCTTATGATTAACAATTATCTATGAAGCCCACTGAAGATCATCTCCTGTCAGCCCCAGACACGTGGCAAAAGCCTGTTACTGCCATCTGCATGCTGTTTCCTACTCATATTGCCTGTTTTAGGTAAAACAAATTCGCATAAACTGTTTTTTAGAGACATTTAAAAAATTCCACATGATATTACATTGCTACATTACAAAAAATGGTAAAGAATTTCATATAATGAAAAATTTAATACATTTTTTTCCCACCAATGGCACCTCCACTTCATTCAATGCCAGCCCTCTACCATTCAGAGAGCTGTGGGGTGAATCAGGTTCCTAATCACATCATTCACTGCAGAATTCAAAATCTGTGTAATGAGTGTGAAAAGAGAGTGCAAAGAAATAAAAATACTTCTGCACGCATTATCTTGAAGAGTTGTTTTACCCTTACTTCTGCTATGGAGTTTCTGTGCTATGCTGTCAGTGTACAATTAGAGACTTCTCCTGGGTGATTGTATGCTCTTCATTTTACGGCACCCTCACAGCCCATTGAATCTGTTTTAGAGACAAGGTAAGTACTGTGGGTTACTCCTAAAAGTACAAGGAATCTCTGCTACCAGGTCACAAAATTATGAAAATAAATTATGAAATTGTACTATGATAGCAAAATATGAATAAATATATCTTCCCTTGTTTTAAGCATATTTGGGAATCAACAATAGTCTTTCTTTAGTTCTTCCATCTGTAAAGTTCTTTAGTCCTCTTCATCTGAAAGTGAGAATGGCATCCTTTAACACAGGAACACACTGAAATTACGTTAATAAGTAGCTAAGAAGCACATAGACACTAAGCAAGACTACCATATTTCTACACTGACAAGGTCAGTATTTCTACATTCAGGATTAAGTTTGAATCTTGCAAAGGGAACAAAAGGGAAGGTGATGCCTCAAATAAAGGAAACTAAACTGTCAAATTGCCACTCATTTTGTGGGTACCAGCCATTTAGGGTTTTAAATTAGGCAGAAACTGTGAGAAAAATTGTATGAGATCTTATCATTAAAGACACTTTTGCACTACATACAGTGAATGGGTTCATATTAAGAGTGCAAAGACTTGCAGCAATTTCCATACTTTATGGTTTTGATTTTGCATCCCTAAAGTTCTCCAAAGGAAATCTTCATGATGCTAAAGGATAGTTTTTTGCCACCTTTATAATTTATTTCAGAGTCCAACAGAGTCAAATTTCTTCCACTGATGGGGATTCCAACAGTTCACAGGAAGTCTCTACGCTCTTACATCTCAAAGTTAGTTGAGAGTACTTTGATATTCTTTATTGTATGCTCATCATGTTTTGGTCAGAGAACTGAAACAACTTTAAACCAACAGGTATAAAACAGGTATTCCCTCATAAAATGAATAATGCCAGCCAAATTGGGCTTTTGTACTCTATTCAACAAGTAAATATACTAATGACAACAGAGGTACAACATCATAATTTAGTGGAAAATGAAACCCTATAGTCTATATTCTCCAAAGCACTCTAATTTCTACTTCTCAGTGAAATAATTTCATGGGAATTTTTCACCTGAATAACTTAGAAAATTTATGCCTTTAAATTTTTGGGTTTATTTTGCATTTTATTTTTGATTGAGTAACTCAGACAGTCAGTAAGAGGCTGTTTGAGGGGTAACATTCTGTATGCTCTGAGACCAGAATATATAGTCAAATGTCTCTTGTACCAGTCAGCAATTTCCTTTTTGTTTACCATAAACTTTCAGGAAGGGCAGAGGGGAGAGGAAAGCAACCAATGTTGTAAATAAATGGACAGAGGGAATTAGTTGCCTACCATGTGGCAATCAGGTTATTTCCTGAAGGATGATATTTCATAGATTGTCAAGAAATAAAAATAATATCACTTGTAAAATTTTCTATGCTCTTACTGGTTCTTTACAAGACTAACCTTTTCAACAAAAATGGTCTAATACATTCAAAAATGCTTTTAATGCTTTTAAATTCAAATTTCTTCTGCACCTCTTTGCTTTCTGTCAGTGTTCTGTTATTTTAACCATGGCTCATGTCAGTATTTGAGAGCCTTTCAATCTTCTATTCTTAACATCCCAAGAGATAAAAATATTTCCATCTTACAAACCAGGCAACAAAACATATGGAAAAGACTAGAGAGGCAAAGGAGTTAGATGTCCTATCACTCATGGAAAACCATAGACCAAAGTTTGGTGTTAGGCTCCTAAACAAAGCATGGAAAGAGCCTGTGATCCCACACTAGGATTTGTTGGGCCAATGTCATAGTCAGGAGTCACTTTGAGCTAGCTGATGCTGCAGAGGTTTGGCAAGCCTCAATGAAGGAATGTTATTCTTTCTCTCTCTGACTGCATATCAAAGGTCCCTTTGCCTTCTCCTGGATTAAAATCAGCTTTTTCTCAAAAATTCAGTTGAAAGATGGTTGTACAACCTCCTCTGCCTCCCTTGCTCCAGTGTCAGTGGTTCAAATGCTCCACTAGCCTGTGAGAACATGCTTTCAGTTCCATTCTCTGATTGTGAGGAACTTGCAATTCCCAGGTGAATTATTTTACCACAAGGCTGTCTACTGTTGTAGGCATATGATGTTGTAGCACTGTCTGTTGAAATCACAACTTTTTGATTGGCAAAATACAGTAGAAACTAGTAAGCATGAGCATGGCTGGTTAGGTGCAATCATAGGAGGAAAAGCTATGAACCATTTTCTGCTCCTCTGAATACTTAATACGTGAGACTTAAACATTCATTGAATTCAGATAATATTTACTTAAGCCATTAGTCAATATTTTCCTCATTAAGGATTGCAGGATCTGACCCATTCCACAGTCAATCCAGTGGCATCATGCAAATAACATAGTTCTTAACTCTCATTTTTCATACAGAAAGTTTCCTTAAGCAAATTGAATGAAATTTACAGATGCAATACAGGTGATATTTAGATGCAATATTAGCTCCATCAGGAAGAAAAAATCCTGAAAGTTAACAAAAATTGATTGATGCTCCCTGACTGGAAGTGTCTGTAATTTTTTGCATGATAGCAATATGGAATGTGTTAACTCCATGAACACCAGTGTCTCCTTTACAACTGCTGTTGCTATTCTAACCACATTATCAATCTCACACATGTTTACCTCAGGGATATTTAGCCAGCCATAATTGATTTTTGCACAAAAACAAAGCTGCAGGCAAGGTTTAATCCTTTTGGGTTTGCCTTCTCACTAAAATAAACAAGTATCTAAGAGAATTGTAACTAGATCAACTATAAAATCAGAGCATGGGGTGAACCTGTTCAGTCTTTTTCAATTTTATAATTCTTAAAATTTTAATAATTAGGATGTATGGAAATTAACAACATCTTCTTGAGTAAGGTGTTACAAGTAAGTAGAGAACTCAGCATTTCCACTTCCAATAACAGCATTTCTCTAACATTTCTCAATAATTAAACTGGTTATTTAAACATGTCAGATTCCTTTATGATGGTGGAGTTTAAAAAAGCCTCACTGTTGTACCAATATCACACCAAACTTCATCTGATAAGGTTAATGCCAGGTAGCACTGATTGCACATCAACTCTAGGTGAGATTAATCTTGCTTAATATGGTAGGTGGTGTCATGGTTTAACCCCAGCTGTCAGCTCAGCCCCATACAGCCACCCACTCCCTCTCCTGCCCAGGAGGATGGGGGAGAGAATCAGAAGAATAATAGTGAGAAAAAGCATGGATTGAGATGAAGAGAGTTCTGTTGGTAAGGAAAAGCTGCGTATGCAAGCAAAACAAAGAAAGAAATTCATTCACCACTTCCCATGCTCAGGCAGGTGTTCAGCCTGCCAGGAAAGCAGCCCCATGACATATAAATAGTGAACCTGGGAAGACAAATGCCTTCACTCCAAATGTCCCCACCTTCCTTCTCCTTCCCCCAGCTCTATATGCGGAGCATGCCACTGCATGGCCTGGAATATCCCTTGGGTCAGTTGGGGTCAGCTACCCCAGTTTTGTGTCCTCCCAGCCCCTTGTGCACGCCCAGTGTCTTCTGGTGGAGTGAGGAGCAGAAAACCTCCTGAGTCTGTGTTGGTGCTGTTCATCAGTAACAAAACCATCCCTGAATTATCAACACTATTTTGGTCACAAATCCAAACCACAACCCCATACCAGCTACTATGAAGAAAATTAACTCTGCCCCAGATAAAACTAGCACAGGTGGCTTAGACAGGTGTTCAGTAGATCCTTTAACTTGATGCTACCACAGAAATAAAGCAGGCCTGCCCTGTCTTTACTCACACCCCCTATTCCCAGTCTTGCACAGGTTTGTCTCTTGTGCTAATTCCTACATTTGTACAAATGTATGGTAAATTGTTCAGGGAACAGTTCTGGCTGAAAACCAGCCATTTTCCCTGTAGTTTAGTTTTCACAGATCCACTCACCACATGGTGCATTCTCACACTTGGTGATGAACACATGAAGAGCGAGGAGGAGTACAAGACTACTTCTTCTGATATAAGGGCAGCTTAAACTAATAATTCATCTTTGCCTTCAGATAGTTGGAAAGAAGCATATTCTGGAGTTGCATCTCTTTTCTTCACTGACAACAAAAGAAGCTCAAAAAAACAGCTTAAATTTCTAATTGCAGATAGTTGAAGTGAGAGAGATTTCAGCCGTGAGCACAGCAGTCCATACTATGATAAAAATTGAAAACAAAGTAATATTTTAAGAGTTAAAACCCTACATTAGGTCAGTCATCTCAAGTGTAGGTAAAGGCAATTGGTGCTAGGCTATGCAACAGATAAGAAGGTAGGATACTTGGGATAAAATTGCTGCTTCATAAAAACAAACAGCAAACTTCCTGTTGATGTAGAGCAGATAAAATAAGAATTTTATCCCACTGTCCTATGTTTGAACCTGTTTTTATTCATTGCTTGGATCTTAACAAATCAATTAATATATCTCTCCTTTTTCTAGCTGTAAAATGGTCATTACAGGGACTCTATTTGTAAAATGCTTTCTAATAATATGTATGAAGGAATTATTCAAGTGTTAAGTTTATTATTATCTACTGACAAGTCATGTGCTCTGCTGGGAGAGCAATTACAGAAAATGTTCTATATATTTATATGCTGAAAATTCTAGATTGAAGTGAAAAGATTGAAGGGGGGAGGGGTGCAGGGGAAAGACTGATTTTCTTAATTTACGCTTTCATATATAAAATTTTGTATAAAAGCTTTTGTAAACGGTCTCTGACCTATATTACGAGTTCTATTCCCTGGAGGAAAGAGAAAAAAAAAAAACAAAAAACAACAAAAAAAACCCCCAAACAACAAAAAAAAACCAACTTAACTCAGGCCATAAACTTACTTAGGTATGTGGATAACTTTCATCACTAACTGTACCAGTCAACTAACTGGTCCAACTGAATGCATATGTGGAAACAAGCAGCAGGTTTTAACCAAAGAATGATATTCTGCACTTAAAGTGACAGAAGTTTGATTTGCTAAATGCAGCAGTTTCAGGTGTTCCTAGCAGATAATAATAATTTTAGACAAATGTGTGTGTGTTGGGGAGGTGTTGTAACAAGTTAGGCAGGACATTACTGTTTTAAACCAAAAGAAACAATCACAGTATGAAAGCCTATAAAGTCTAAAGATACTGCGGTCTTTTTCTATTTCACTTTTTTCCCCTGAAAATCTATGAAGATGTCACTGAGTAAAAGATCTTTGAACTGGATGCCTTAAAGTATTACTATAGTATTGAAGAATGAAGCACAACTTTGCTTTATCTTTAGTACGTTGCACTCACAGACAGTGTTAGAGCAAATGAGTAGTCTTGGGAGAGGGCACAAAATGCCAGTCTCATGAGAAGTACATGACAAAACTCTGCCTCCTTTCAAGGAATTCAAACACCATTCAAAGCAAGACAGGAACGGGGTCATACAAACTTTGGAATACTTAAGGCTGGAGATGGAACCAGTAAGAAAGGCAATAACAACTGCACTGGTGTTCAGAAATAGAAATCTTTTCTAAAGGATGTAGAGACATATGAGAAATCCAAAAAGTGCAGAAAAAGAGGTCAAAAACAGTATCTTGTGAGTACAGAAATCCGTAAGAATGTCAGCTTTAATAAAATGTGCACCTTCAATATGTAGTTACAGCTGAAAGCTCAAAAAGTACACGGCTTAGTCTGGTTACATGTTAGAAGAAAATCCACATTTCTCTCACTGACTGTATTCTGTAGTGATGAGAATCTCAAATCACTTATTTTTATTGATCAAATATGGTTTTCTTGTGAAGTGTATATCCACACACACTGGATTTCTATCATCAAAGTAATTAGAGAATAGAATGGTTGAGATAAGAAGGGACGTGTGGAGGTCATGTGGCTCAACCCTCCATTCACCAAGGGTTACCTAGAGCTTGTTTGTCCTTGACCATGTCCAGATCGCTTTTGAGTATCTCTGAGGATGGAACAAGGAATTTAATACCACAACTCCAGAACTGTCTGTACGGATACATTTGAATGTCGTTCCATAGGAGGATAAGGAGGACTTCTGAAATTTCATCAAAATCTTATAGTCCTCAGAAAAATCTGGACCATATTAAACTATGCCAAATGGTGTTGGAACAAGTTCTTTCATTAGGCGTGCAGCAACCTCTTTAGCAGACTATGAGCCTGAGAATAGAATGCTGTAGGACTTATGTAAGAAATGTGAATGTATCTTAGTTCAATCTCCTGTATAAAAATTAGACTAAGTGTATTGAAACTAGTGAGATTGAAAACACATGAATTTGAGCCTGCACTAAAACAAATACTTCATAGAAAATATAACGAGCTATTACTAAATATACTGGACTGAGGACTTACTATTACGCATTACTAACTTTTAATACACAAAGATTTTTCTCATATACTTACGTAGTTTCAGACAACTGGAAATAATTTTTGCTCAAATTCTTACAAAACAGATTACTCCTGTTTTAGAGTGTTATATGCCACTATCAGTCTAAAATCATTAAGAGGTGTTCATCTCCCTTATTATAGTGTTTCTAAAGCAGTCCAGAGTACTTGAAAAGCTAAAATTTGTTTTCTTGCATATGAAAAGATAACAATCTTTTCAATGTATTTTAAATCACATGTGAAGTCAAATTACATTCTAAGAATATTAAATCAAGTCACACATTGGTTGTACAAGTTGTCATTCACTGATGTTTTTTAGGAATGAAAAGGCAGAAAGCAGCAATTTAATTAAGTAACATATAAGATGTTTCTGGTTTGTGAACAATTCTGCAGGTTAGTAGGTTAGTAAATTAAGGCCATTTTCAATGTAAATTTCTAAACAACATCAGAATTTCATGCTGGTTGTGGAACACAATGGTAAGTAGTGTAAAGGAGTGGAGTACATATTCTACTCAGCATCCTCCATCAGAGCGAGCCAGGACACAATAGCATTTAGGACATTGTCTGGAGCAATCTACAAGGCTTCCTCAATACTCTACTAAAGTCAGTCTGCCACCATGCCTTTCAGCTTACTAATACCACTGAAACTGGGGACAGCATGGCAGCCAGTTATTTCATTTCTTAGGGAAATATACTTTCTAATGAACAAATTCTTCTCTTCAAACCTTCACACTTCAATTACAACATTTATATTTTGATCTCACAGAACCTATTTTTCATGCAGATTGTAAAACGTCCAGTCCATGGGGACATTTATTCAATGTATGAATAAATAATCAATTTTATGTATGCTATAATGTATGTCTGTTAATGGCACCACAAATATATTAATCTTAACAATCTACTTATCAACATGGTTGTCTATATCAACATGTGTGTAAAAAATTGCAGTGGACAGTGGCTGGCCATTTAGGACAGAGCAAGGAGAAACTTGTAATGGATAGTACCAGAATTTGTATAACTACAAGCATCACAAACAGGTAAATCTCCTGCCTCTGCTATTTTTTAAAATTTCTGTCATGTAGCATGATCAAGAGGTTATTCATCTGGTTCCTGGTTTTCCCATATGCTAGCCACAGTTTATCCATTTGTTTGTGGAGTAGACGCTGGCCTTCCCCTGCCTGTGTCCTTTATTCTACTTCCAGCTGCCCTGAACAGTGATCAGTAAGTTACGAGTCTATGCTGCAATCAATTTCCTAGTTCATTTCTGCTCCTCAAAAAAAAAAAAAAAAAAATTCTTTTCTTATTCTTTTTAAATTTTTTATTACCCAGATCAATACAATCAGAGTTCTGCGTCTGTCTCACCTCCACTCCCCAGAGCCAGCCAGTGTGGGGACCAGCCAGTTTCTCAGTAATGTTTATGCCAAGAGAGTCATTCTTTTTTCTCCCACACTCAGTTCATCTTAATGACTTCCTCTGAGATGCCAGGGTGGCCTTGCTACCCTTTGCCACAACTCACTATCTCTGTCCTGTCCTGCTTTATAAAATGATGCCTTCCAATTTTAGGCCCATTTTTTTTCCCCACAAGTAATAAATGCTCTGTTAATCTTTAGGAATAATCCTCCCAAGAAGGCTGTAACTTCTATTTTAAGGAAGATTTCAGTCTGGGTGAATGAGTTTTATGACCGCAGTTAGTACTATTTCTAATCTGCCTTTGTTATCTAAGGTTTGGTAGAAGGTCACGGAAGTTTAAGTTCTGGACCACCTTGCCAGAAATCTTCAGCCTGAAGAGTTTTAAAATGCCCATCTTGTTACAGAGCTGACCCTGCATTACTCTGGGTGTGTTCTGGGTTTACAGAAGTCCTCATATCCATAGCAGAATTTTCTGTAAATATTTCATGTACTTGTCAGACTTGATACACTTCCTTCTCCTCCAGGTGTTTAGAAAAGCTATGTTCTTCTTTATTCCAATACAAGATTCTGCCTAATACATGACAACAGCTGAGAAATATAATTCTAGGCATTCAACCCAATATGCACACTGCCTTTATTAGAGAAACTGCATAACTATAAAACCAACAGAAAAGAATCCATAGGGCTACTACTCAAAATATTCTGGAACAAAATCTTCTCATCCTCTCTTCCAAAGAATCCTAATATTCAAAGAATCCTAATATTAAGCTTGGGAGGAGTGGGGGGTGGGAAGGGAAATGTCATTTAAGTGTTAGAGGCATGTCCCAATAAACAGTAAACAAATCATCACAGATAAAATAAGTTTCATTTATGTTAAAGCACTGTCAAGATTACTTCCACTAACATGAAAACCAAATTCTAAAATTAGTGTTTAAATTTAATCAGGAATGGAGGGTATCATTTTCCCTGGGGAAAAAAAAATGTGCATTTTTCAGTCCACACTAAGGAAGCAAGTAATGTTAAAATATCTACAAATTAAAAGGAAAACCTGTTTGAAACAAGGATCCTGGATTTGTAGAATCACCGCAGTTTCCTAAAATTGGAGTCTGATTTTTCCCAGCATCAGCTTATTCAAGGAATTATAATTTCTTTCTTGTACAGCACATTTAAAATCACTTGATCTAACAAATCAATAAAAATACTATTAACACTTTGGTGTTAATATGTCAGCAATATACCGAACATATTCTGTATGTTTTTCCTTGCTTTATTCCCAGATTAAATATAAGGCTATAAAGAGTAAAATAGCTGATTTAATTTTCAGGTTTTCTTGTTTAAATTTGATGAGAGTTGAATTATAATTCAAGGAAACTCATTGGGAACCCTATAATTTCAAAAAAAAAAAAAAAGCAAACAAAAAAAAACCGAACCAAAAAACAATTCAATGCCTAATAAAAGGCAGAGTACTATTTCAAGTTTAGGACATTAAATCTACTGGACATCTAAATCTAATCCAGTATTTACATGATTAAAATGAATACCCAGAAAAAAACAAGCAATAATTTATGCACATAACTTTAGGTAGCAAAGTTTGAAAAATTACTTAAAAATCTATGTAAAAGGATGAAAAAGCTCCAATCAGTATGCATAAACCGTGGCTGCCTCTGATAGATGACTGTGATAAAATAAAGGCACCAGGTCAGGAGAGTATTTCTGCCCTGAGCTGCCCACTACCAAACTGAAAGCCCAGGTCATGGTTTGGGAACCAAGAAGACAATTTTTTTCCATGTCAAATGCAATTATTCTGTACAGGTATTCTCATATATACTGATCTCAGATTAACAAGTAATTGATTTTGAGATAAAAAGGGGAAGTTAATTGTGGAGTAACACAAGATCATTGTTCACTGCATGTCACATAAACAGGTAAACACAACTCAAAAAATTCTCTTCCAAAATCAAGTAGAAACAATCTTTGAAATGATGTCACAGAAAAAAAAAAATTCTCATGAGCAACTAGACAGAATTTCCTCTGAGATGTTTCTTATGAAAAGCAACAACTATACCCATCCTCACAAAAGTGTATGTCACCATGCAGGAGAAACCCACAACTAATTATTCACCAGAAAATGGCTTCTCTGACATAAACAGGGAAAATTGTTTCATAAATCAATTTTGTGCTAACCTTCTAAACAAAAATGCACCACACATTTGAGATTCAATTATTTTGCCTTGTATGTCATAGGATAAGGAGACTTGCTATTCAAAGGAAGGAGAGGTGAGAGTTGCTCTCTGTTCCCTGCACTGTATGTAATAATCTATTATCAGAGAAATTATAAACATTCACAACAAACACATGGTCCTCGACCCTCATACACAGGCTCATCTGCAACCCCTCCATGCAGCATTTCTTCACACCAGGGCCAGTGACAAGCTCAGCACCATCCCACAGCAGCAACTGTTGTCTGTGCCTTGTTTATCCCCCTCCCACTGAGCACACCACATAAATAATTTAGACCCATCCCTTTCTGTTGTATATACAGTTAACAGACATTTGCATCTGCTTTCCAGAAGCTTCTGGAGTGAGGAGTACTTAAGTCAGAAGCCCTGATTTTTTACTATTTCGTTATTTTTTTATATTTTATTATCTTCTTCAATTAAGAAAATAAGCATAAGGACAAATCACTGCATGCTTCTAAAGACAGAATGATACAAACACTATTTATACTGTCCTAATACTGCCGCATTATTTTTCCCTCTTCCTAAGGTTGTGTGAGAGAGTTTACAAAGAGTTACATAAATGAAAAGCTCTTGCCTGGATTTCAGGGAGTAGTACGAAAAGACTAACAGGAACGGGAGGTGGTAAGTCAAGGTGGTTTTGGTTGGGAGAGTTAATTTTCTTCTTAGTAGCTAGTATTGGGCTGTTTTTGTATTTGTGACCAAAATAGTGCTGATAAAAGATGTTTTACATTGTGCAAGCCCTGCTCAGCAATGAGTCAAGGCCTTTTCTGCTCCTCACCCAACGCCCTCAGTGAGGAGGCTGGCGGTGCACAAGGAATTGGAAGGGCACACAGACAGGACAGCTGACCCTAATTAATCAAAGGGATATCCCACACCATTTAAGGCTAGGTAAAAGTAAGAGGAAGGTGGAGGATATTTGCAGTGCTGGTGTTTCTTTTTGCAAGTCACCATTACGCATGATGGAACCCTGCTTCCCTGGGGATGGCTGAACACCTGCCCATGGGAAGTGGTGAATAAATTCCTTGTTTTGCTTTGCTTATGACTGTGGGTTTTGCTTTACCTATTGAACTGTCATTAGCTCAACCCACAAGTTTTCTCACTTTTACCACTCTGATTCTCTCCCGCATCCCATCAGGGGAGTGAGTGAGTGGCTATATGGGCCTGGGGTTAAATCATGACACAAGCTAATGGCTTATGACAGTCACACCCTTGAAATTCAAAGGGATCTGAAACACTCTGACTTCTACACATTCAGTACAGACACACTTGTTTTCTGTGAATGTGCTCTAGTCAACAGTATCACTTTTGCCCCTTTACTGTACTTGTTTCTTTACATCCTATGTAAATTTTCTTGGTTTGGTCACTTTCCATGACTGGGATGATTTGGCTGAGATTATTTAAAACCTGATTTTCTCTCGCATGAACAAATTCTTGAGCCAGCCGTGAGCCCAAACACAGCAAGTTCAAAGCTACCTTGGGACGAGGCTGCTTTTTACCAACATCTTTTAGTCAACAGAAGTGAAATAAGCTGCAAGGAAGTGTTTTCTTGATGAGACAGCTATAAATCAATAAATAAGGGAATAGAGGGATATTCAAAATGATGGTGTCAACATGGGAACACACAGACAAGTCAACGTGAATGAAGGAAACTGGTGGTTTTACCAGAGACATTATGCCATTTGCATAATACATCAGTTTATACTTTCACAAGGATAAACATAAAGATGAAAATGTATTTGCTTAAATCTGAGCTCGTTAAATAGTAAATATTAAATTACTAATAGCTGGCTTAGACAATTTTTGTGGGGGAGGGATTAAATTCACAAAATTACTTGGCTTCGTCCTGCCAAATCTGACACCAACACACTAACTTCTTTACTTCATTATTAATTTTGGTTTTAAACTCTGAGGCCACAGGTTCTTTAGGGCAGTGTTGTGATAAATTCACCACTGATTTAAAATATATGAGTCTGCATCTGAATGTATTATTTACAAGTTATAATATTAATACTTTCAATGCTGAAAATTAATAAATACCATTGCTGGCATGGAATAGGTGAGTGACAAGGGTCGACATATATGGATTGTGGCCACTTCATCATCTCATGTCAAACCAAAAAGCATTGTGCCTTTCTCCATCACATCATCCTATTTCACTTTTGTCTTTATACATATTATGTCTGCTTTTTTCTTGGCACATGACATGCATTCAATTAAGTAATAGCACTCCAGATGTGGTAAGTGGTCTGCTCTAGTTTTACAGTGTAGCACAATGTGCCATGTATTAGCAAACTAGACAATGATCTCATTTACAATGCATATTACTCTAAATGTAAAAACACTGCACATAAATTGTATTTCTTTATCTATCACTTAGTCTTCTACTGCTATTACCTGACTTTAAAAACCATAGCAATTACACAGTGAAAACAACTTGAAAGTTCACAGCAACCTGCAGGAGACGAGGCCTTGTAGTGCACATCCTCAATTCTCTGCAGGATTCAGCAGACTGCAAATCTGTCAGGGCAGAGTCTGCAGGGAAACTGTACTTTTCAGCCATCTCTGTTGTATATAATCCACATTATACAATGCAGTAAGATATAAAATTGTCAGAAGAGTCCAGAGTTGTTCTCTCTTTGTTTAAAATTATATGTGCAAAGACAAGAAAACTAAAATAGAGTTTGTATGTTTCTGGAGCTGAAATCATATTGACACCATGATGCATCATAAATTTTAAATCATCAGCCGTCATGGCTGATCTTATGCAGGTGTTGAACAGTAAGTATTTGTGCTAAAATAACACCAGATTATATATCACCTCTGGTAAGTGTTGGTCCATGCTTTTATCCAGACATAGTAAACAGAAATAAATAAGTATACAGTATTGTGAACACTCAAAAGTAAATACAACTTTAAATAAATACTTGAATGCGACAGCTACACTTGAAAATAAACCCCTAATAATATTGACTTCAGTAAATCAATAAAGAACTTTACAGATATTGCACAGATGGTATTTGTCCAACAATATTTCTTCAGAAAGTACATCAGTACAGCAACGTCTCCAGATTTTGGCAAATGTGCATTGTGACAGAATCATCACTCCAGCTGTAATTCAGATTTCCCTCCCTTCCCAAATTCTTTCCGCAATCCCTATCTTAAGACTCTTCTAGGTAGAATCATCTCTCACCCTCCTTGGAAACTTCTCAAACAGTGAAGCCCACAGAACCACAATAGCTACCCCTTTGATACTGTGGGGTATCAAAGATGGCTTGGGGTAAAAATTAGAGGAAACTGAGAAGTTATATTCACATCCTAACAGAAGTTATAACAGAATGAAAATTTGAAGG
>JAWWEE010000105.1:98280513-98300049 GCA_035221455.1 Xenops minutus
AAGGGAGATAGGAGAAGGTGTCCTGCTGGTGAGCCAACAATGGTGGCAAAATCATTCTCCTCAGATGAACCTGGTTCATTAAAGTCTAATTGTAATATTAACACACACCTCCATCCCAAAATTACCTGCCTCCAAGGGGTGACCACCCCCCACTGGGCATGTGCCCTGTATTTTTTTGACTCTACGTTTAAAAGTGAAGTGAGAAAATTTTACACCAATCAGTAACAAAGGTTTTTATGACTAGAGTCACTCAAGCTCTGCCTAAATACAAAGAAATAGTAGAAAAGCCATGTTGAGAATGGGGGACAAGTTAGGGAAATACTTCATTGTACCTGCTGGGATCAGCTGACAGGTTGAACCTGTCCCCCATATGGACATGTGTTGGGCAAGAACTGTATTCTGCATGCTGAATACTTTTATTGGGGATTAGAGCTTCTCTGTGTCTTGCTTTGAATATGTTTGCAGTCAGATACTATCACTGGCAATCGTCGAGGTTTAACCTGCCACAATTTTATACTAATAAAGACTGCTTTTCTGTCAACTCTTAGCAGTGGACCTTCACAGGCACTGCCAGTCGTGAGCAGTGGGTAGCACACTTGAATAAAGTGGAAAGACCCACTGAGGGGTGTCCCTTATGCTGTTGGTGTAGTTCCCTGAAAAGGGCAGTCGAATTGCCCTCCAGTTCAATGGGACTGTTTGGTCAAGAGTCCCCATAATGGGATGCTGATAGACTGGTCAGGCACAAGGGTCTTGGCTTTCCTGGGGCATTGACAGACAAATCAAACACTAAGGGCTGGAGAATCTCCCGTTTTCACATGACAGGTACCACGAGAAGAAATGAGCAGCATAGGGTGGGGATGGATAGGAACTGCTTGGTCCATCCTTGCTGCAGCCACAGTGACTATGTCTGGCCATGTTTTTTTGCAAAACTTAAAATGTAAACTACGTGGATGAGGTGGGGTGGGCTTCTTGGGCTGGAACAAAGTAATGCTTAGAGAGGACAAGAGTTTCCAATTAAAACAGATCAGCAAACACACCACTCCATGTTGTGTACAAATTGCTCCAACTGCCCAGGAAAATGCTGTGAGGAAATGCCCTAGTTCACTCTTTCATACCTCTGTAAGGTATCTGACACAGCCAAGGTACATCTGTTCATAGTACTCATTAGCTTAACCAGCACAGTTCTAGGTTTGACGCTCCTTTCAGAAGTGCAGGCAAAACCCCAGTGCAACCCCTGGCAAGTCCCCTCGTCCCACACTCCCGAGCTGGGCCAGCTGCAGCCCCATGCTACCACGGAGCAGAGACGCCCAGGAGGAAACCTATCACACTCACATTGCCAGTTACTGTCAGAAAAAAGAACTTAAACCTTGAAATAATGGGAACCACATGACTAAACAGATCATTAGGGGTAACCAGCGTGTTGACAGGTGATATGGCTGGGGGAGATACGTGTAAAACACACACACACAGAGTACAGTGACAGCGGGTTGGTTTTAGTGGAGTTAACATATGTTGCACTTCAAATAATGAGATGGGGAAAAAAGAAGATTATATTGAGGATTTAATTAAAATAAGAGTATGCTCTTTAAAAATATATTCTTATCTAATGGCAACCATAATCCTGTTCAGAGGCTTTTCAACTTCTTAACATGACGGAATAACAGACCTTCTCTTCTATGTATTTATAGCTTGACAGATGCAAACTTTTAATTTGAATGACTTCACATTTTCTGCCATTTGAGGGCTAAAGGTGCAGAGGCCAAAAGGTAACAATTTCTATTACATGGAAGTTCATGATGAGAAAGTGGCTTCAGAAATGCAAACTTCAGGGCCACACCTCATGCCTGTCCCTAGGATAGAAGCTGCTTCTCCCTCCCATAGAAATTTCTCATCCCACTAGTACAGTAAATGATTTCTAATACAGCAGCAGTGCAAAAACTACAACCGAAGAAATGCTGGCATGAAAAGAAAATCTCCTGTTCTCAGTCTTTCCTTTTAAATCTTTAACAGTGAATTCAGTGCTTGTCAAAATTACTGGAATCACAGTCCTTGTACACACAGGTCCTGGCTGCAGGACTGGCAGAAACCAGGAGCTTCCACTTTATCCCATTCACTTTGACCAGATGTAAGGAACGGTCACAGGAGTAGTTGTTTATCAGGCTGGCCCAGGACAAGTGTTTATATTCCCTGCACTGAAAACCTTTGCATTGTTGTAGATCAAAGAATTACAAATTCTCTCATAATTTAAGAACTAACTTCTGATTTCACAGAAAGCAGTGGTGATTTGGCTGCTCTTTTAATGGGACGAAGGTTTAGTCTTACTAAGTTAAGCCACAATCATTAACTGAACTTGCATCCATAACAGAAAAACCAAAGGATGGTTAAGTGAGTGATTTCTTACTCTCATTTAGTCCCTGGAAATGGGTTGGAGCTATCACAAGAGTGAAAAAAAAAAAGATTAGTATTTGTAGATCACCATCCATCCCATTGCAGATGAAGCTGTGCTGGCTGCACGGGTTGCTGATCCCAGTCCCATTGCTGCAGCCCACCAGCTCCTCCAGCCTGCTGGCAGAAGGGTTTGCATGGCCATCTCCCCACCATCCCTCACAGAACTAGCCAGGTTAGTCAATATTAATTATTTCAACTCTTAGGGTTATTTGGCCCATTTTAACCTAGATGGGTTTGGAAGCAATTACATCAGCAATTCAGCAGCAGGCCTGTGGCAGAAGCAGCGTTCACATGCACAAAGGGAGGGTTGCAGGGAGCTGGGGCTCCCTCAGCAGGCCCCAGAGCACCTGGAAAAGGGTGCATAGACACCAGGTGAGTCTCACTGGGGGCGCCCAGTTCAATCTAATTACTTCACAGGCAATCAAACAATCATCAGCTGACAACCACTTTTGGATATCGTGGATCTGACTGATTCAGACAAGAGACCAGAGCTGAAACTCTCTGTAGTCAATAATCGAAGCTCTGAGCCAGCTAATTCCCTTCTGTTAACACTGCCTACGCGTGCACACACGCACACATTTTCTCTCTCTTTTCCCTTTGTCTGCCACCCTGAGCTGTAGCTGCAGATCCGAGACAGGGCAGGCTGAGCACTGTATTCTCTGCAATCATGCTGACATGCAGTGAGACCCACCTCTAGCTATTAGGGCTTGGAACATCACCGATGGTAGCAAAATAAAAGGTCGATGTTATATTTGTATAACCCAGGAAAGGCAAAAGCACTTTTACAGTAAAAATCCTTAAAATATATAGCATTAATGAATATAATATATATTATATTGGTAGGCTTAGTCTTTTAAGATACAAGCAGAGGGGCTCTTGTGCGTGTTCACAAAGCAGAGTACTTAGCACAAAAAGATTCTGTTCTGTTTGTGCAAGAAGAAATGAGCCATTCCTTACTTTCCTGTGGCATTACAATTTCCAGCCCTCATTGCCTATCACCTTCTGGATAGTAGATTGCAGCCTCTTCAGCAAAGATTCAGATCCACGGGCCTTAGCAGCTCCCTTTTAAACTTTCAACAGCATATTTTGACTAAATCTTATAATAAAAGTTACATCATGTGGTAGCACACAAGTAACAATTATATTACTTCGACATGGCCAGAAGTTTTTAAAAAATGAAATTTTCTTTTTAGAAGGATGCAAAATTCAGTTGCAAAAGTGAGCAGCAGCCAAAAGTTCCCCCAGGAAAAGAGGTGGTAACTATTGAAAGTCTCAGCTGTGGATAGCCTAGGTAACAAGTATAGAGCTTCAGCTGCTAGGAAAAATTCAGGCACCTCCTCAAAGAATTTAATAAGGTAATCCACTCCCCAATGAAATTAAATTTAAACTTGTACATGTGAGGAATCCACGTTCAATACCTCACTGGGGGCAAACTCTTGTGTTGAATTTTTTCTAGCTTCAGCTGAAGTTAATCAGAAAGCACTCAGACTTGGGTCCCAAGTCTCTTGACCTGCAGGCACCAGTCGGAATGCCAGAAAAGCTTTCAGCCAGGAAGACGGGAAAACAGAGAGTATCTTTTCAGACATACTAAAGGGCAAACTTGCACCATGGTTGCAGTTGCCTGTGCTAGAAAGGAACACAGAAATCCATGAGGCCACTCCCAACTCCACATCATTTCATCTGTGCAAGCTTAAACTTATTTACTTTGAGCCTGTGAATGACTCACATAAGCATGTGCCTATAGTTTTACAGGATGAAGGGCAACAGGTTTGATTCTGCTTGACTAAAAGTAACAAGCAGATTTATATAGACTTGTACAGGAACAAGATAGCCCTAAGTTAGTAAATCAAACATTAAAACACTTGCAAAAGGGAAAGAAAAAAAGCTCACCTTTCAAGCAAACAGCTAAAATAGCTATAAAAATAATAAAAAAAAATTACCAGCATCTTTTTTAAATGGAAGCATTTTTTTAAGTATTGATGCATCAATTTCCAGCAACATTTTGAAAAGCCTTTAAGGGACTCAGGAACTTAAGATGATTACGTGGTTTTGAAAAACTTTTTATTCTAAATCAGATTGCACAAAAATCTGTGAAAGTTTCAAGGGATGGAAAGACAGATGTCCCAATGGGTTTCTTTTCTGCATTCCTTGCTTGCAGCTTCTCCCTCCATTAGCTGCCTGTTTTACTCTCACTTTTGGGGGGGAAATAAAAAAAAAAAAAAGAAAAGAAAAAAGCAGTACTCAGACATGCAGCCTAGTTCAAAGCTCCAGCGGGTAGCTGGAAAATACTTTAGAGAACAGGTGAAATGAATTCAAGATGAGTGAAAATGGTCTTTGGTTCTGCTCTGCTACCTTTTACTGAAGATTCACTGCAGAGACGTGAATCATCTCCATCCATGCTGTGCTTCGCTTCTTGCAGGCATTTTTCACAGATCCCTCCTGCTTCTTTTGTCTCCTAGTGTCACACACCGTGATTTACCATTGGTCACTGTGGCATTAAGGGTTTACTACCAGTTAGAACAAGGGTAAAGGAAAAGGAACCTGCTGCAAAATAAATAAATAACACAATGGCAGACACTTTGCAATAAGGAATAACAATTAGGTAATAAAGACAGGGAAAAAATGGGAAAGCACAGCTTCTGTTCACTTGGCTTACAGCTAAAACCCAACATTTTTTACTTTAGATCAGCTAAAATCTTTGCTTAAAGTAAACTGAGAATACAATTACATTCAGGGAACTGGGCTCTTTGTCTTTTAAAAAAGAAAACTCCTTCCCAGACAGAAAGAACAATGAAAGAGAAATAGAGTAAAAAGAATATTTTTATGAATCCATTAATAATCAAACAGATGTAATTGTACAAGGCACTAATAGAAACTATTGCTCAGGGATGAAGACAAACATCAACACGACTAAATGCTGTTTTTTTAAAGTATATGAAACTTCAGCTCACTTCTCAAAGTTACTCCCTCAGAAATAAATAAAAATGATGCATTGAATATAACTGATTCTCTTTAGAAATGTAAATCACTATTTCTTAGAGAATCTGAAAAACCTAGGAGTGGTACTCACATTCTTAAGTTTTATTCCTTCCTTCAGGGATTGTAACTAGGTTTTTTGTTTATGATAAAAAAGCTGGCAGAAAAAAATGAGGAATATATAGGAGTAATATGCATTTTTTGAAGTCATGCTCTTTACCTGAAAAGGAGTTTTATCTTCATTCGTGTGTAATAGCCCAGAGATCCCCTACATGTTATTAAATTTTAATGCCAATGGTATGCTAAGAAAAGCACATACCACTAACTGCTACTACAGACACTACAGCAGAGCATCGAAATTACATTTCCCCCTTTTTCCCTAACACTTTGTAGTTGTGTCAAAACTCTTAGTTGTGTCTCAGAAGTCTTTTAAACTCTCCAAAGAGACTTCAGCCAAACATTGATTGCACAAGGGCCCGAACAGAGCACTGAGTAAAATGAAATTTAAAAATAAAAAATAAAAAATAAAAAAAAAGGCAAAAAGAACACAGGCAATTATTTCTGAGACTGTTTTAATTCTGTTGGACAATAAAACTACAGATGATACCAGGTTTAGTTCCAACAAATATCAAATTATTGGACTTTGTGATAACGTTTAAAACATTTTCTGATGTTTCAAGGAAGCACATAAGTAACAAGGGGCAGTGCTCATTTGTCATTTTTAAGATGGCTGTTATTTGCAGGTGAATTCATTGTGCCTGTGGTGGTTTAGAAGTGTATTTTCTCATATATATTCTCCATAATATCATTCCAAGTGAAGTAATGTTGAATGTATGAAAGCAGCCTTGTCTCCCTACTAATGGTTTCGTCTCTTTAATAAGCATGAATGAACCAAAGATTTAGTTTATTATCTCCATAAATTAGGAGGAAAGAGTACCCTTTTATTACATAATTTCAAGGGATCTCTGAGAAGAGATGTTGCACTAAAAGTTATTAACTTGTGCTGCCATTAGACCAATCCTTGGCATAGGCATGATTCAAGACAGCGTCACCCAGCCAGAAATTTTTGAGGCAGCCTTTCTGTTTCAGAGCATGAGACAACTTTTTTTACTTTTTTTTTTTTTTTCTTTTAAATCAGCATGGACACAGGCTGATATGGGCAGTTGCTCTCATGAACAAAGAATGGTCCTAGGCACATCCATTTTAGTGGTGTAGACATGGCCAGAGGCTTCTGCACGCCACAGCCAAGCCTTTCCTCTGAGACATCCCTTCTGGGAAAAGCCTGTGCTGTTCCTCTCAAGAACCACTCACTTCTTTTTTTTCTTGTGGACTACAGGAACTATTGCTGAAGGGTACCACTCCAAGTTCTGCTGTGGAGACACATCTGAGCCTGTTGATCAGCCATTGAGTATATTGTCCTTATTTTAGGTAATTTTCAAATTATTTCCTAACAGCAGGAAAAGCAGAAGATGGAGACTGCAACACATGGTACGTGTATATCCACTTTCAGTCCCCAGGACCCCCTTTGCAAATGAGATCTTGTACTTTATAGAGCATTGTTTTCCCAGTAGTAAACTATTTAAATGGATAACCACATTTAAGCTACTCCTGGGGAAGAGCCAATTTAAGAAAAACCATCCAGGAATTCACTGCAAATGAGATGCTGCCTCTCCAAAGACTCTGCTCCTTACCATCACAGTGACAGGCTTGGGATTGGCTTCTAACAGAGAATATCAGAAAGTTGGGAATTTGCCCATTATAACTTATTAAGACAGTTGGAACAATATAGTCAAAAGGGAGGTTCCCCCTAGCAACCCCTGCCCCCTTAAAAAAACCCTATGTATTTTTCACAGCAAATAAACCCCAGTAACTATGTTATAAATAAAGTAGTGAAAGTTACTACAGTCTTTATAAAATGGACCCATGTGATTAGGGTGAAATTCCTTAGAGCAGCTACCTATAAGGGATTCTTACGGATTCTGTATTGCATTTCAGTCACAGAGAGGTGGTTGATGCCCCAAGTCTGTCAGTGTTTCAGCATTTGGATAATGCCCTTAACATGTTTAGCTGTTGGTCAGCCCTGAAGCCATCATATAATCGGACTAAATGATCCTTTCCAACTGAAATAGTTTATCTTACATTCAGCCTTCTTTCAGGTTTATTTTTAAAATAATTTTTATTAGACAAGCTATTGTAATGCTGTTATTATCATTACATATATTTATACTGCAATTGAAGCCAGCAGTAAAACTGCTATTGATTCAGCATCTGGAATTCTGGGATATCAGCTTTAAGATGTGGTTTGCATCCACAACGGCCTCTATTCACAGCTGCTCTAAAGGCATTGAAACTTATCAGTCTACTGCACAACGAAAATTAGGCCTGGTGTTCACAAAAAATTTTTTAAGGGGACTAATTAGTCTGATCGAGATCTGTCCATTCAGCTGTTTGAATTGATACAATGCCGAGGAAACTGCTGTTTAACAGAATCCAAAAAATAGTTCCAAAGAGTAACTTCGCTTTTTGGCTGGGGAGAACAAATGTCATGCTCATGATGCAATATCTAAAGACAATCCATCTGTCTTGATGCACAAAAAAGTTTATCTCAGTCGCCATGCACACCCAACAGTTGCAAAATGTGTTTAGCCTGAAAAGTGAACTGATGTACAACTATCTCTTAGGAACTTACGGAAAACTCTCTGTTAAGTGATGGTTTTCATCACCTCTGTAGGTCTTGCTCATTCTCTCCAGTTTCTTCTCACTAAGTGTGCACAGGCATTAATACAAGAAACGAGAATACTATCTACTCCAGTGGTGAGGTGCCTCAAATTAGACCAATTAACTTTCAGTTCTGGTTGTTTTAAATTCAAAAGTCAGCCACAATGAATGTTTATTATTGATGGATTCAGTACTCATTACCATTGCATTCATCAAATGGAGGCATTTCAAGGGTACTGAAGTGTATTAATTGCAACAAGTTAAATCAGCAGTCATCTCTGGAATTAGTCCTTTTCATTTTCTTTCTTGAACTAGCTCACCTTGATATATTTGATTAAATCACTTGAATAGTATTTTATTGGTATTTTTAATTTATGCCACTATTCTGCTAGCATCCACCCATAAATGACCAGGGCTAGTTTCCATCTGTGGACATTTGAGAAACACTCCTTTATTCTTTACCGTTTGCTCTTCAAAGAATGAAGGGGCTTCTACAACAGTTTGATAAGTCTGAAAGCTTACCAGCCTCACTACAATTTTTAACACCATTCATGCAAAGAAGAGTTGAGTACAGTGAAAAAATGTATGCCAAACTGGCTATGGGTCTATTCAGGAGATACACTTGGATTAAAAAAACTTGTAGGTCTGTCACGTTAAAAGGGGAAAGGAAGGCAGAAATGCAAAGATTTTTTGTCCCGCCCCCACTTGTATCGGTATATTTTTATTAGCTGTAAGCATTCTCAGAATATCAAAGCCTTTTAATACCCAAAACAGTCTGTCTGCATCCCACCTAACAGGGACCTTTCGCTAAGACAGATTCACTGGCTGAACAAGAACTTTAATATTCCAATGAGAACTGTGAGAAAAACCTCTTTTATTCAATTTAGTTAAGGTACAAATATCTGTGAGATAAAGAAGTTTAGCAGAAAAAGGAAAATTTCTATTTCAGCACGTGCTGGGTGCCCCGGCCACAAAGGTCCAAAAAAGCAGGCACACACCCCAAAAATCCTGCTTTTCATGTGCCCCCAGAGTCCCACCTTGTTAGCATAATGAGAGGAGGGCCTCTTCTTCTGATTGGGTTTGGCATGCCCCCCTGTGCAGGGAGACGGGGTCTCCCGGTCAGAATGACCACTTTTCTCTGCACACAAAGAGCTTGCCACGTGGCAGGGGCCCGTTTCAGCCATATCTTTATCTATTTTCATAATTCCCTATTCCCAAACACAGATTGTCCCTGGCACCAGTTCCAGACAGGACGTAGTACCTTCCAACTCCTACGGTACGCCTAAAGAAAATAATTCCTGAGCTAATGAATTATTTGCTTGTAATAAAACCATATTCTTTTATTTCTCACAAGAACTACACTTAATAGCAAGAGAAACCCTTTTTCATCGGGTCCCCTTAACAGTTATATCACTGCCAGCACCAGAAACAAACTGGACTAAACTTTAGCAGTTTCCAAAATTATTTTTATTAATACAAGGGTATGACAATTATTGTGGGTTTCACATTATCAGTAATAATGTTAGCTGCATGATTATGTTTAATAGATAACACAAGAGACACCAAAGAAACCAGCACAAAACATACTCTACAGACAGCACATCAACCTAAGCCTCAATACAGCATCAAACAACATCCTCCTCTCACCAATACTTAACTAACAACAGAAAACTAACCAGAAGCGTGACAACCTAAACCAACAATCTAAACCCTACCAGTAACCCGTAGCACAGAGAAGAATTGCACACAACACTGTGACACAAAGGTAGCTGCTTCCCACTAACAAAACATGTTAAAAGGAATTACATACCTTAAAGGAACACAACAACCAATATAAAGTCCCAATGGGTTACGAGATGTAAGGCAAGGTAGAGTGTTTATGAAATAAAGATGTTAGCCAAGTAAAACTGGTAAATAAAGGTAGCTATGGGGTAAAGATGGAAAGGTATAAGGCATAAAGTAATAGGAAGGAAAGAGAAAACAGAGTAAAAGACTGCTCACCCCTTCATTGTCCAAGGCATGGGAAGAAACAGGGCAGTTTGATGGTTACCCCCACAGAAATGGTATTTCTTTTTTCCCAATTTTGCTTATGACCAATCTCTTTTTATACTTTTTTTCCTTTTGTAGTCTGAATGGCTATAGGCAATAATAGTTCTCAGGGTGATAGACAGATGACATAGGCTTAAAGGCTGGCTTCCTGTCCTTCCATGAGATATAGCAGAGAAAGGCCATGTTGTCTCCATAACACTCCCTTCGTCATTGATTTTATCAATCTGGCTTGAGCACTTTAAGGAAACTATACTGGAGCCTCTTTGTCCTCTGACAATGGTTTCTGGGAGCACCCTTGCAAGGGTATTTCCCTTAACCCATCAGGAGCTTATCAGGGCTATCACCCCAGGTCAAAAGTAAGTACTTCAGAGAGTCCTTAATTTTTGCAGTTTTGAGGTTTTGATTAGAGCTCCCTTATCTACCAAACTGAAACTCCACTTGGTATAAGCAGAAATACAAAAAGCAGAGCTTCTACTTGGCATAGATATAACATCTTTCCTTTCCTGGGCAACTATGGATCTGTTGGCCCTAGTGTCAGGAATAAATATTAATTATATTCCCTCTTCTAGTCACATCAAGGGAAAGGTCAAAACTTAAATAGTACCATAAACAGCTTTACACAAATCAAAACCTACATCTTTTAGAACCTTTTAAAAAAGTTAAAGAACAAATTCGCAGAATCTATTTTCTGTTTTATTGTGGTGGGAACTGAGGAATACTGCTATATCATGACACATTATTTGAAAATCAAAAGAACACAATTTTACATCTAGAGTGCTTGTCTACTGGTATGCCATGACAATTAACTAAGGATTCACCAGCCTGGCCAAAGTCAAGAGCCATCCTTGGAATTTAAGAAGCTTTTTGATGTTGCCATTTGACTGACCTTTCTTGTCTTCTTAATGTCACGCGAGCCAGTGAACTGAAGAGTAAAGTTCAGCTAAATCCAAAACTGTGTTAAGAGCACTACACACGCACTTCCTTCAATTTGCTTTTCTTCCTGTGGAGCATGACGAATTACTAGAGCACTCTGAAGTTTACTGATGCAAAGCATACACTTGGGTTCCCGTCCAAATTCAAATGAACAGTACTCTTCTCTAGATCTTGATAGCACTTCTAAGAATTTATGAAATTACCACCCTTCTGGTTTCTCTGAAATAAAGGTGAAACCAATTCAGAAATACACTTTTTAGTTCTCTATGCTAAAGCCATTCAGCCTCTCCTGTCAATCACTGAGAATAAAGCTTATTGCAAGACCTCCCATGTCACATATATTACAATCACAACTTATTCTTTGTACAATATGGTATCAGCAGATAGATGCAGACTGGTAGAAACAACCCTTCTCTGTGAACCTACCTGACTGAACACAAACCAGCATGAGTACAGAAACCATCAGCCTAGTTGTCAGCATCACATTACGCCCAGACCAGTAAACCCTGGAGAGCAAACATTGCTTTTTTCACTGATTATGTCTTCTGAAGCATCCTTCAGAGGATAAAGCAAATATGATTGAGTAAGGCTAGAGAAATTAGTCAGCTACTCTGTCATTGGGACATGACATGACATGACAGACACAAAACCCTAAAAATGAATTCTCAATCTGCAATATTTTTGCTGATATTCTTCCGAATCAGACATTTTAGGTGTTCTGCAGTATGAAAACTGGTTTATTTATTATTTTTTCTTTAACAGGCAGGCTCGCAGATGTGATACATGGAAAACATGATCCAACTTACTGACTATTCCATGGGAATCTGTTCTTTTGACAGTTCAGCCCAGGCTAATATTTAGAGTCACCAAAGCTGCAAAAAAGGCTTTACTCAAAGTTTGTAGACTGTGTTTAAAAAAGAAATGGTCATCACTTAGTACTTTTGTTGCATGTTTCTTTCCCTGCAGAAGTCTAAGTCCTAAATGCTGCCAGATATAAAAGTGTGTTAAACCTTCAATTGTCCAGCAATACCGAGGGAATCAATCTTGCAACTCTGCTTTTATTCAACCTTGTTCAGCTTCTGGTCCACCAAGGCCCTCTGGTCTCTTTACCAGAGCTGTTCCCCAGCCTGTGCTGGAGGTATTCTTCCTTTCCAGGCATAGGGCTTTGCATTTGTCCTGACTCAGCTTCAAAAGGTTCCCATCAATAAGATCAATGAAAGTTCCACAAAAACCCCTAATTCATGAATACCAGTCCACATTTTCTTTTTTCCTCCCTTCTGGTTAAGCTCTTGCTGATGTTGCATGGTTTTACAGTTTTCATAATTAGCTTAAATTAGAAATCCTTAATTTTTCAAAATGAAAAATAAAACAACAAAAGAATGACTTCAAAATGAAAATCAAGCATCTGTTATTACAAAACAATATTTCAAATAAAACCAATTCCTTATTTATAAACTTGCTCACAGCTATTGTGGCCTTCTGTTAAGACTCCTGTTTAAGAGGAGAAGAATGAGTGTGACCCAACTACCTGTACACAAAGTAATACCAAAAATATTATGGTTTTTATGGGAGATATTTAAACTATTACATTATAAGAAGAGAAACATTCAGAAACTTTCCCCTTTACTTCTCAGTTCTGCTGCAGCAATTTAAATAAGGATAAGGTAAAGCAGGAGACAGCCAAACTACCACCAAAAGGTTCCATGATATAGTGAAATATTAATGTAAGTACATGAATATTCTGATATTTAAGTGAAAGACTCATATTCCATTTTCTCTTCCACCTTCAAATGAGTTTAACTTCCTGCACTTCCCATGCAAAAAAAAAACAACAAACAAACAACCAAAAAACCAAAACAAAACCCAGCTCCAAACCCCACATTTATGTATAAAAGTGTAACCATTTCAGTAAGAGTTAGTAAGATATTTCAACTCCAACATAATTTGCTGACATGGTAGAGATAATCTCCAATATATCAGATCAGTTTGGAAGCCTTCACAAAGAACAAAACCAGAAGCCTCTGTTCGGACTAAGTAGGAATTGTAACCAATAGCATACAGGATAGGAAAGGACTTGTTACCGTCTTTCAAAGAGGAGAGGAATAATTATCTGTC
Source organism: Xenops minutus (assembly GCA_035221455.1). Lineage (NCBI taxonomy): Eukaryota > Metazoa > Chordata > Aves > Passeriformes > Furnariidae > Xenops > Xenops minutus. Next base: position 98,293,753 of record JAWWEE010000105.1, read on the forward strand.
ACCTTCAGAAAGCGTATACACTACCTATGTTTCCAGGGGAGAATAACAAAGGTTAACAAAATCCATTTGGGATTTAGGTATCTCCAGTAATTGCAGTTCTGGGCCAGCATCAGACATCTCAAGTACAGGTCACAAAGCAGTCTGTGTCCTCCTTGCTGACCCCAGACAACAAGGAGAAGCCATCCAGAGGAAATGCTGTGCAGAAGTCAGCAGGTTTTTGCATTATTGCAAGTTGACTCAAATACCAAGTTGTAGAAAACTCAGATTGGAAGCTCAAAATTAGCAAACTTCAATGACAACAAATTATTCCTCTTTTTAGAAAGATAACAGTAGCAAACTTTCAGATGAGAAAAGACATTCATTCTTATTTGAAAGACACACTAAACACAATGGTGAAAATTACCACTGAAAAGATGAAGTGGAATAAATAACTCTTTCCATAACAAGGTTTGTCCAGCCAGCAATGAATGAGGCCTAAGAACACGTAACAGAAGAAGTTTTCAATAGCTACTTCACATGCCTACAGGATTGGTGGTTCTCACTGACTGGGAAAAAAATGACCATGATGATGCAATTAAACACTCTTATCAGGATGGACATACACACTGGAACTGATTTAGAACTGCACAGGTAACCTTAATTATGAGTTTTTCTGACTTTGAAATTACAAATGGAGAACTAGATTAAAAGAATGTGATTAAGACTGCAATGTCATTTGGCAGTGGTACTATGAGAAAACAAGCACCATGATACAAAGTGAACTTGATATCAGCAGAAAAGAGAATCATAAGACAACACATTTAGGTCATCATATTTTTTCTAATCATATGTCTACATGAAGCAACAGTGAATACCACAGTTTAATAAAAATTGTTAATTATAATAAAGAAACAATCTTCTGAAAAACAGCAACATTTATAGATCTGCTTTTTCAGTTAGTTGTTGCTTTTCAAACTATGTTTTCATTGGTTTTCTATTCTACTTAGATGTAGCGTCCTCTGGTGTTCCAGTTAGTCCATTCTTGGGTCCTGCATTACATATCTAGGTTTTTGGTGAAGAACACAGTAAACACACAGTTGTTTTTTTAAAACCTTAGTGTTTGATGCATCAAAGGATTTATTTCCCAAACTGAATTAAATAATTTGCTAAGTATAACTGTTCTTTCAGTATAATATAGTCTTAATACTGATTGAAAACCCTACACATATGTTAAAGAAAACACAAATCTCCCCTTGCCCTGGAATAGCTAAGGATGGATGGACACTTCTCAAACGTCCCAATCACTCCCAATTCAGTCAGCAAGAGCACCATTGGAGGGTGTAACCACACTCCCTCATATTTAATGATGTCTGAAGCAATGGAAAGAACAAATCTTCCCATTTAGTTTTGGAAGAGTGTGAAGAAGTATGTGAACCTGAACTGATGGCTTCAGGTAATATGATAGGAAATCAGCACTAGTTGAAAAATTAATGATTTAACAAGGCCATATTTCTTAAAATGTGGAATCACCTGTTAAAATGTTTCATATTAATCAGAGTAAAGTTTCAAAGAAACAAAGAAAGAAAAATTAATGAGCAGGTCAGTGGGCCTACACTGATGGCCTAGGGGCTGCATCCAGCTTGCAGGCTGCTTTCATGCACAGCAGATGTAGAAAACGTATTTAGGAGAATGACAGGACACGGTTGTTAAAAAATACCTTTCCCGCATATACAACCTATACATCTATGTACTTTTGAGCTCAAGGCACCGATACTAAGGGGAATCAGGGCAGTGGCATCAGAGGCTCCTGTATCTGCCTGTCCAGTTGTATGTGGTCAGCGTGGCTCATAGGGAGTCCCTCATGTTAGCAAAACTGGGAAAACAGGACCACTGTGGAGAATACATACACAACCAAAGCGTGGTGCGAGCTTTCTGATGTATCTGGTTGAAGTCCAAAAAGACCCCCTCTCTGCTAGGATTTATAACCACACATTAGCAGTGTGGATCATGCTTTCCAGATCAAAGTCCCTCAGTCCATATATTTATATGCTTATTTCAGAATTTCCCCAGTTAAAATAACTAGTGGATATCAGTCATTAAATTGTTTCTACAAAGAATCTGCTATTTGAATATTTTTTTTAGCTGTGGTCTTCCCAAAGCTTTCCTAGCACCTCCTAGAATACAGTACTGTATGTCTCCTGGTGACACAGATCCTCCTTCACACCTCCCCATAGTCCTGATGACTTTAGAAACTTTTCTTTTAGAGACTTAAGTTTATTCTATGGCATTATGAACCATGGTATTCTTTCCCATACTGAACTTGATTCTTTATCAGTAAGATTTAACAGCTGTATAAACATCTCATTTTCCAAAAATGTTTATTATTTTTATTCATTCTCATTTGACTTACAAACTGGAATTACTTCACCTGAATGGTCTGGAGCAGGGTAGCTACCTACTTCAGGTCAAGCTTCAAACAGGTCTTGGTCACCAGTCTGCTCTTGAGGCACACTACACTAAGCTAGTCTTTAAGACCTGCAGCTTTTATTGGCTGCATATCTTACAATTTAAGCATTTCATCCAGTCTTTTACATTACCTAGCTATCCTTACTCATTATCTAACTAGGTGTGTTAACCAGCATTTCTCATGTGAAATAAAAACCTGTTATTCTGACACTGTAGTTACTGTCTCCTAGCAACAGAACTTCTTAATAAGGCACTTATTGTTTTCAGGGGTCTGTCATGAATACTTAAAATAGCCTTAATTTTCTGTATAGATTCCCTAACTTAATCAGTCCTTTTCTTTATAAGTTCGATGACCTATGAAAATGTTTTATTATTACCATAATACCAAAATAACTTGATCTCTAAAATACAAATATCTTTGTACTAATGTTTCATTTCAACACTGCACTTAAATTAAGTGGAAGAAAGTTATTTCTCACATTACTAGGGATTTCTGCTTTGCCAGTTTATACCCATGAGCCCAGATTCTCTTAAGCATTTTTGTAAATTTTTACACTAGATCACAAATAAGTACATTATAAAAAGAGAAGAGAGATTCATGTTGTACTAGATATTTTCAAGTAAAACCAATGATTTTCTGGCTTTGATCAAAACATAAAAAGTGGATGTTTAAGGATAAGTGACAGTAGAAAGCAAAAATCTGAAAAAATAATGGGAAAAGCCCAACTGAAATTACTTAGCAGTTTGTTTCAAATTTACCAGATATCTAGAATGTTAGGCTAAGGTAACAAAACACAATATAATTGGTATCTGATGGACTATTTCTCTCTTGTAATTTTTTTTTTTTGTTCTTGTCAATCTTAGAAAATTATACCTTCTCAGGGTAATTCTGGAAATCATGCAGAAGTAAGTGCAATGCAATTTTACTTCTAAAGACAAATCATTCATTTGTGAGAAATTAATTTGGAAAAAAAAGTAATGAAGGTATTTATTACTTCCATAATTTTCAAGACTGGTCAAGGTGTTCTAATGTTCATATCTTGGTGACAATGTAGATACCATTGCAATTGTTGCCTGCCAAAGACTGAATATGCATCTTAAAGTTATGTATTTCACTAACGTACCAAGATGCAATGTCAATTTGCAGGCTGTCTGACTGAAAGTGTATCTTCACAGATGGACCTAAGGTACATCAATATGCCAAATGAGTCACCTGAAGACAAGGAAAAAGCAGCCAGAGCAAAGAACTGAACTACAGTCCAGCTTAAAACGCACTGACCTCCTGCAAGGTGACGAGAGCCTGCTCGTGGAGAGAAGGCTCAAAGGGCAGCTGGCTGGGCAGGATGTTTCAGAGCCAGGACAGTTTTCTTCCTTCCAATAATCAAAGAAGAAAGATGATGAGGGATTCCTCCAGCCTTCTTTGGTAGCCTCTGGCACCTTACCAGCTTGTGTTCCACTGAACCTGGGAGATGTCAGACAGTTAGAGGGGAATATCTGGAAAGGTATGTCATAAATGTCCCTTTTCACCCAAGAACAAGGAATTTGCTAAATCTGTAAGGTCTGTGGGTGAGCTAAAACATCAGTGGGGGACTCATAAGTAGGTTTTGGGTTGTGAAGTACTGAAAAGACTTTAATGGTAGAGGGAGTTCTATGCTTCAATTTACCTTTGTAAAATCTCCCTCTCCAAAGTAATAAATATGACTGGGTAGCCAGAAAGACTTTTCATTCAAAAGACTAATTATGGAAAAAACACTCTTATGTAAAGTTAATCTCACAACAACATAAATCCAACTACGCTGAACTCTTCAAAGAACATACTTTAAAAAAAATAAAATTGCCCAGCAATGAATGTTATCTAAGTAGTATGCAAGAAAACCTGAAGATATTCACATATAGAGGAAAAAACTCCAAAGTATTGAAAATATAACTGAAAACAAATGGAATGGATCATAATACTAAGACACTGAAATCCAAGTTTATCATTGACACAGTACATCAGTGTGCCCACATCCTCCTTCTAGTGGATAATGTAGAATTAAAGAACTATAGCACACAAAACCAAAGATGGGATACTGGAGGTGATCCTTTCAAAAAGAAAGTATCACCAGAAAAACAGGTAAAATCTTCTTTTTAACAACTGCCTACATTGGCCAAGATTGGATAAAAATCTTCTTATATTGAATGTCATTCTAATAAACATTTTATATTTATAGGTTTTTAAAACAGCACAGAATAATTTGTTTAGTGAGCATGTGCAGCACCCAACAGTGGCAATGCAATACTGAGTCTCACTGACAGAAAAGTTAAAAACGGACATAAAAAGTTAGTGAATGAATTGAAAAACAGTTATTAGTTGTGTTTATTTCCTTCAAGTAGCATGTGGTAAAGAAAACACTAAAGAATACAATAAGAACTTGTAAAAGGGCCAGTTTTCCAAAACTTTAAGCACCTATCTCCATAACTGTATTTTGGGAGCACAGAAGTATAATAAAAGTATTAATGGAAACTAGGAACAAATTACATGTATATTACTAGTCACCTCAAAAAAGGTAGTATTTCAGTTGGGACTAAGATCATGATACTTAAATAATAATTATTGGTTTAATATTATTATTAAAATTGCTTTGAAAGGACTGATGGAAGCCACAAATATATGAATAATGAGACAGGAAAGGTAATGACAGTACAATCTGCTATTTTTTAAAGGATACGGGACTTTCCCAAAAGTTCTTAATTATTGATAAATCTCTTGAAAAAATAGATGATTTCTCCATGATTACAAAAATGTAAATTTAGTTCCATAGTTAGGAGTCTGTAAAAAATAAAGTTTTGTATAAAAAATTAAAAAAAAAAAAGGGAAGATGGTACTGATAAGGACTTGAAGTCTCAGTAACCTGATCTAGCTCCTAAGATATCTAAACAAATAATTAAAAAATAAAGACTATAAAAAAAAAAAAATTGTTAAAAAAAATAGTTCAGTTAAGTTCCACGGTAACTAGGTCTTGCCAATTGAATCACTAATCTTTTCTGACAGGACATGAATTTGGATGTTAATAACATTTCTGTTGATAAAATACTTGTATTAAAAAAAATAAAATTAATTAGTACTATCATCTTGACTTTAAAATCTTACTGTTTTAAAAACAATAGCATACAGATGTAGCAACATCCAACATCCACTGAGGGTATTACAAACAGGTATTGGAGGCACATCTGAAAATAAAGCGACTGGGAAGACATTCATGAATTAGGCAACTAAACAGTGAGGCTTCTCAGATCATTTTTGGTCTCATTCTCATCAATATTTTTAATTGATGATTTGAAAATATTTTTGATGAATGAGAATAGAAAATCTTTGGTAGTAAAATTCTTTAGTTGATAGAGATTCATAGAGTGCTAGGTAACAAAGGAACTGATTGCTGCTACAAACCATCTGAATCATTTACTTAAATGGATACAATTCATGAAAATGCTTTAAATAGGTCCTAACACACAGAAAAAATTCCTCTGTAATGAACAACACAGGTTACACTTAACAGGTGGGATTTCCTCAGTTCACTCCTTTTACCAAGCAGAAGACAAGGAGGATCTCAGTTTAGAGAGGTTTTTTAATCTCATTTTAAAAAACAATCTACTTGCAAGGAGATTACATTTAGACAGACAAAGGCGAAACAACCCTCAGTGACTTAAATGTGAAGGGAGAGAAATCACTTAATAATTCTGGTTTACAATGCAGTTTTGTGAGCTTCCCATTTTCCCAAGTCTGGTGATGTTCTGGATACTAGGCTTTTTTTTTTTTTTTTTTTTTTATTTTATTTTATTTTATTTTATTTTTGGGGGTGGGGTGGGGAT
>JAWWEE010000105.1:98300149-98319598 GCA_035221455.1 Xenops minutus
AGGATTTCGGAAGGAAGGAAGGAAGTAATGAAGGAAGGAAGTAAGGAAGGAAGGAAGGAAGGAAGGAAGGAAGGAAGGAGAGAGGGAGGTAAAATAAAAGGAGAGAATGAAGTGAACGTTATGGCTAAAACCCCCTTATTTATCTAATTGCACATCAGTATCTCTTAACATGCTTCTCTATTTAGATGAATAAACTACTGAGTCTTGAGCTTACTAATGATGATCAAAGGGTTGGAGAACCTCCCCCATAAGGAAAGACTAAGAATTGGGATTGTTCAGCCTGGAGAAGAGAAGATTTCAAGGTGACCTAATTATACCCTTGCAGTACCTGAAGGGGACCTTCAAAAAAGATGGAGAGAGACTATTTACCAGGACATGTAGTGACAGGACAAGGGGCAATGCTTACAAACCAACAGAGAGTAGGTTTAGATTAGATACCAGAAAGAAATTCTTTACTGTGGGAGTGGTGAAGCACTGGAAGAGATTGCCTAGAGAAGTTGTGAATGTCCCATTCCTGGTAGAGTTCAAGGTCAGGTATGATAGAGAAAGGTGTCCCTGCAGGGGGGCTGTAACTAGATTTTCTTTTATATCCCTTGAAACCCAAATCATTCTATGATTCTATGATTTGCCATGGGTTGCAGCAGTAGTTTCTCTGTTTTCGTACTTGGAATATCTCCTTTTCCTTCTCTAATCTTGGTGTCTGCAGGACTTTTTTTCTTGCACTATTCACAGTCTTTCCCCACAGTTGCTTCACAGTGTTTTTTTTTTACCCTTTCTTAAGTATGTTATCATAGAGAAACTTCCAATGTCACTGACTGTCTCAGCTTTGACTAGTGGTGAATCTGTCTTGGAGCCAGCTGGAACTGGCTGGAAATGTCCTATTTAGGGACAGTCCCTGGTGTCTTATGACACCAACCACCCCTGCAGCCCTCAGTCCTCTACTAAAACCTTGACATATAAACACAATTGAGTGCTCTTGTTTCATATTTATGTATATGTATTTCTGAAAAATTTATATGTAGTTGAAGTAAATAGTTTCTGTCCATACCCCAAGAAAGATTTTTTCCCCCAGGGAGTTAAATTTTGTGAGCATTAAGTCATAGTTCTCACAAATCCAACTGACTAAACATTCAGAGAGATAAATCAATATATTGTATGGAACTGAACTTGTTTATAAAACAGATAGTGTCTGATTTGTTTAGTCTGTGGGTTGGGTTTTTTTTCTTAATTATTACTTTTTATTTCTCTGAACTTGCAGATGTTTAAGCTATAATGTATGAACTGCTCAGGGACTATAGGGACATCTTCTAGATTAGTTTTTCCTGATGCAAGAGCCTTTACCTCTTGTACACTGCTACCAAATCTAGGAATTCTTCCTGTTTGGTTACAAAGATAACATGTTTTGATAGAATAAATCATTTTATCTCCCATAACAATCTGAGACATGAGGGATATATATATATAGACCTTAAAAAAAGTTTTATTTCATTGTTTGAAAAGATTAAGAAAGGAGGCTTACAGCACTGAGAGTCTAGAAGACTTCTGTGGAAAAAAGTTATAATTGAAAACAGGTCTGCATGCTACAGAAATTAAAATTGACATCAAACTTTTCTTAAAATCAGAACAAACGTTTTATCTATGACCTGCACAATATGTAACCCAAGGCAACATTCTGGGGAATTTGTAGTTCAGGAGTTGGAAATGTGATACTTGATGAAGAACACAGAAAATAGAATAATGTTGAGATGTGACATGACAGTAAAAGGGTGAAAATAGGCATCAAGGGTTTGAACAGATATGTGTGCCCTTGTAATACATGGGAGAAGTAAAGAAGTGTAATTAGATTCCTTGTACAAGAGTTGTGGGAGCAGACTGTTTGGTTGTTTGGTCAGTTTCTTTTTGGTTTTCTGTGGTTGTTTTTTTTTTTTTTTTTTTTTTTTTTTTTTTTTTTTTTTGGGGGGGTGGGGGGGGGTGGGGGCAGGGATGTGCATGGGTACATCAGGATTCTCGCACTAAAAAATTGGTTACCTATTCCTGTATTTTTGTCGACTGCAGAAGAACCAGGAGCTTTTCAGCTGAGAATACAACTCTGCACAGACTTCCCATTCAATGACACGTGCTTTAAACAGCCAGTCTTCAGCCTGAGACACTAGCTGAGAGCAGTTCAAGCGTGAATGCAAGAGCCCACTACTACTAAAAGCATGTCACAGCAAGGACAGGATGTATGGATGCCCAACACAAAAGCTCCGTCACAGAAATAACAGAACTCTTTTGGTTTCCAGGGACATTAAAGATCATCTAGTTCCAAGCCCCTGCCACAGGCAGGGATGCTCAATGTCAAGGGTGGAAAAAACACTCCACAGTGCACTAGACCCAGATGTCTGAAGTACCAAGTGGCTGAGAAACAATATACTTAAAATATTAATTCTGCAGTATTGTCTAGTTAATTGCAAAGGCACAAAATAATAATCTTGCACATGCTGGCATCAGTACTGTTCTTACAGATGCATTTGCAAAGAGAAGAAGTTTAATTATGTTGAAAGACTTGAAAAAGTGGCTTTCTTCATATTTGAATGAGAAATTCACATTCTAAGTCAGTTTGCAAGGTCTAGTCATGTCCTTAACAAACATTAAAGTATCAACTGTGATAATATTTGGCAACTTCCATAAGCTGTCATCAGCTGTGAAATCTTCAAATATGAAAGAAAGAAACCATACAACATAACCAAGTTCACCAATAAAATTACTGGAAGCCATGTCTACAATGTGGGTGGATAGGGCTTAAAAATCCAAGCAAGCACCCAACCACAGCACAGCATCACACAGGTGAACTAACCCTGTCCCAAAAGCATCAGTGCAGCACTTCTTTTCAGCTAATAAACCTCCTCCGGCAGAGCTCAGTAGCTCAGGTGCAGAGCCCACTGACATGCCTATTTCACTTCCATCTCTGGTGCTGTCTCAGACGTTGTTACCCTGGGTGTCTCTGCACTGCAGGAGATGTATTGACTTGATCAAGAGGTGCCGTGACTTACACTATTAAGCACTGGCTGTGAAGGAGAAGGATGTGCTTCTAGTCCTTCAACCTAAAACCTAAATCTGCTTTCCTGTCTGTTTATGTTGCAAGAAAAAGCAGAGCTATGCTACACTCATGTAACTAATATAATCCACTGGGAAACACAACATATGTGCTGATGGAAGCAGCCATCATTAGCTGAGCCTGAAACATTCTCCCTTTTGAATTAATGACAACGTCCAATTTCATTTCTGTATTTAAGCATTTCTTTATCTGCCTCAAAATCAAACCAAAACAACACTGCAGATATAGGAAATTGGAGTTAATGTGGAAAAATCTAGTAATAAGTTCATTAATATCAATTTGCCAAATAAGTATGTTATGCTATATATTTCTCTCCTCTGGATGAGAATCAGTGCAGAAATACTCACGCCACTGAGCCAATGGAAGTCTTCTCCACCAACAACAGCGGGACCAGGGCTTAACTCAGAATGCCTGTTAATCACAGGGACCGAGTAAGATTCATTGCATCTTTAATTTCTCACTTTTTAAGACTTTGGGATTAGTTTTTGAGGAAGACACTCAGTTTAGGGAAGACTGTTACCTAGCAACCATAATCTGTTTTAAAACAAAGCTGTAGCCTTTTTTTTTTTTTTTTTTTTTTTTTTCAGTAAGGAAATAATAGATCTCTGTCCTTACGTGCTTCTCACCAAATTAAAAGCTAGAGCAAACACCTAGCCTGAACACCAAGGGAAGGCTGCAAGCAAGCTACTTGTCAAAGCAGCATCCTTACATACTTTGACCCTTTCCTCATTTTTACACTCATGGCAAACAAAGAACCAGTTTTTAAAGAAAATCAAAAAGAATTATTTGAAAAAAAATTCCTTCAGATACTAGCTGCTGGCTGATACAGAGCAATCACATCCATGGATATGGGAAAAATTATGCTTTTGAAAACAAATGGGGAAAACAGATACCTGGTGGGCTTTGTTCTCTGCAGAAGCTAGCAAGAAAAATCAGGAAATATGGAGTAGCTAACCCTCAAAATCAAATATGAGACCAGAACAGCTTTCCTTCTATGCCCACAAAGCTGCCAAGTATAGTGGAGCTAAACTGGCCCCAGTTGTATACTCTGAAAGATTTTGGTGCTCGTAGTCACTGTACATAACATGCCGAGCTACCCAAAGGCTTCAAGAAAAAGACAAGGCAACAACATATGGCCTAAACAGACTGTTCATGTCTTCTCCTAAACAAGGCACAGCTTCACCTTAGACTGACCTTGCAATTACAGGCTACTGGGAGCAGTTATGCACTTGAAAACAGTCAGCACAACAAATGGCAGAGACAGGGAAAGACTCGGAAACACTGAACACAGAGAGCCCTCAATAGGTAAGCTTTGTATCCTGGCCACAGGGCCTGAGACAATCCTGCTCCACTCAGGCCATTTGCTACCAGAATCTTCAAAAACAGAAGAATCCTTTATAGTATCACTTCCTATGCAGATGACACAATGATAAAAGCTCCTCCAGAGGTGAGCTCTTAGCAATTTGAGGCCAAGGTTCTGAAAAAATCCTCCCCAAAATAATGAATTTAAATAACTGCAAAGTAAGCAAAGTGTGTTAACATACCAGCTCCTGCAGCAGCGAGCACAGAATCTGAACAGTTTTTCCAGAGCAATTATTAAGTAGCTAGGGAAAAATTGCAGTGCCACCTCAAATAACTCATTCCTATATGACTCAGCTCAGGAATATTAATAAAATTCATACATCCAGAGCCTGTACTGATTAGACTTTATGAGATACTGGATTCTGAGCAATAAGCTACCAAATTTACCATAACTATTCTGTACCTAGTGTCATCCCTGTGGGGCAAAAAAATAACTTGTCAACTCTTGACAAACCCCTAAATCTTAGAAATATGATATTTTTAACTGTGAATTTGTTTTGGCTTTCTTAACTAGCCCTGAGTACAAAAACTTAAGGATAAAAATGTCCTTGTATCACTCTTAGACCAGAAATAGTAGTTGATGTACAATTTCTTTTAAAAATGCAAACATTAACACAAACGTATTTGATGTGCATCAAAACCAAAGATAATGATTATTTGCAAATATGTCAAAATTCAGATTGATCTTGTAATTTAGTGGAAAAAAATTATGTACACTGACCAATCTACAGGACTACAACTAGCAACAAGTATTACAAGTAATTTACATTTCTTGTCAGAAAACCAATATCCTTCTTTTACCCCTTCTAAATCAGAAGTGGCTTTATATCAGGAACAAGAGCTTAGGAGAGCTAAAATACGTTTTCCTCTGTCCTATCCTTGTGTTTTGTTGTGAAAGGGTTATTTCTCCCAGGAACATAGTAACAGCTGCTGGCTCTTTCCTCCATGATTTCGCATGACACATTTCTCACTGGAGCTCTCAGCAATTTATTCTTAATGCCTTACTGCTTTGAATAAGTTTTTGGGGTCTTTTTGACAAGTTCAGTGTTGTACACATAAAAACTAGATATGAGGAGCAGGAAAAAAATCCCCTTAATTCAAAAGATCACATGAAATGCCTCTATGACTGAAGATGCTAAAGCCATGGCTGGGTTTTGGGTGCAAGGAGACCATTTATTTATTTCGTTTTTTTTAAAGGTGCAATGTGTGCCATACACAGGGTTCATGTGGAGACTAGTGATTTTAAAACTGCCATTCAGTTTTCCACCTCCATCAGATCAGGTCAAGAATCTTGGAGAATTTATCTCGATAAGCCAGGAAAGAGGTCACTCCATGGGGGAAAGAAAGCCCTTAAGAAAGATTGCTACACTGCACCACTGTGTCAGAGCACACCGCTGCTAGCAGAGGCCATTAGCACAGGGTTGCTTACATTAGTATGGCTTAAAAACAAGGGGATAAAATTCAATCACTGACATAGCACCCTGATTTAACTTTCATGGGTTTCTGACTCTAAAAAACATCAAGTGTTCAGGTTTTTACATCCTAAAATTAAAATTACATCAATGAATTACAGCTTCAACTTTGAGGACTCTGAGCTGTCACAGTCAAAGACAGGAAAGAAACTCCCAGGAGGCCACTCAACCCTTACTTGTTCATTCAGAACATAAACACTAAATCTCATTGATCTTCTGATCACTACAAATTATTGGTAAGCTCTGCATTAAACCAGACTGCTGTAAATTGGAGTTGACAGTATTATCACTGAAAAAAATGCATGAACTCTGTGTCTGCCAAAGTGTGACCTCCTGGACTAGTGTTGTAGCACCGTATCACTGCAAGGACTGAGATTTCTAGTCCAGCTGCCATTCTCAAGCAAATTATTTTAATCAAAGAGAATTAAGAGTATTTCTTCACACTAGACACAGATTGTGACTTAACAAATAAAACCCCCAAAAGGATATCAGTGCAACATTCCTATCTTTAGTTGCGGGTTCATGAGATCCACCTGCATTAGAACACTAATGGCCCTCCAGACAGCCCTCCTTCAGCAGAACCATCCTTGACAGACATTCTCACAGTAGCTTACATGCCAGCAGGATAAAAATTCGAAAGAATGAACCCAGAAAATAAATGTGGGTGTAAAGATTGGAGAAGAAACCCTACCAAAAAGGTTAGCAACAAGCATTTTTACATTATAGGGGGCAAAGAGATTACAGAACATAACTGGCAACTAATTTTGGGAAGCTGGCAGCGCTGCTGGGCTTGCTAAGCAACTGTGTATGAAGATCTTCTTCTGGTTTTGTCTTTTTCTTTGTATAATTGAAGATAACACATATATATTGTTCCTTAAGGTGCTTTCCCATCACCTCAATGGTAAAGAACTACTGATGAAACTCAAGAAAAAAAAGGAAAGAGTAACTTAATCCTTTGATGGTTATTTGTTGATATGGATCAATGCTGACATTCAATGTAAGGCAAATGATGTGGTTAAAATTATAAACAAAGAAAATTGCTTTGACAACCAAAGCTTTTATGGAAATGTGGGAACTGGCATACCATGTCTGAAAGGCAGGCATGTACCTGGGAAGAAACTGAGGCCACCTAGAAGAGTTCCAATTGCAGAAATTTGCCATTTTTGAATAATATTTTCCTTTTAAACAGCTAATGTGACATACATACAACCATGTTCATAGGATCAGGGACATGTTTGTGTTACGTTATCTTATAATCAAAATAGTTCACTTGAGTACAAAAAGCCAAAAGAAATTCTCTTGACAAATAGCCTCAAGAGATATTTACAAATGAACTGAAGAATAGTCTTTGGTTTGTAACTAAGGGATAGAGCCAATAAACGCCTTGGGATCCTGAAAGACTGGCTACACAGTCCCTAGTTATCCTAGGCACCTGTGCTACAGAGTGGGGAACCTTACTATGGGCACACCTCCCTCCCTTCCTGAAGGACACCCTGAGCAGAGCCTACCAATCATTCCAAGTGACACCCAGTGGTACCTGAGCAAAAATTATTCATCTTTTTGGGCCACAAACAGAGCAGTCAGAAAACAGGGCATGACTCCGCAGGCACAGAGTAAGAGGCAAGGTCTTATCTTCTGACTCCTGCTGCTTTGGGTTAGACTAAAAATTCACCTGGGTTAATAATCTGTTTCCTGCTATGTCCAGCAGGCCATAATTAGAGAAATATATAAAAATGGGATGAAAATAAAGTGATTCTTTCTGGCCATACAGTGTTGATTGCCCCAAGCTAGATGGGAAAGGGCTTTCTGAGTTAAAGGTTGCAACCGTGGCAACTTTTAACAGCCAAAGTACTCTTCATGAATTCTTCATTAATCCCATTATTTTGGCTCTCAGACCATATTATATCATCAAGTTCCACAATTTCATCTGTGCACAGTAACTTGATTGTAAATTTGGTTGCCTCTCAATTCTTCAAATGTGAGTAATGGAGAGTAACCATTTCCTCCCTTCTATGTTCTTTTGCAGGAACTACTTGAGTGCATAAGCAGAAGCTCCTTAATCCTTGATCATCTTTATTACCCTGCTCTAGTTTGTATAACCTCTCTTTTGAAGCAGGGAGACCAAAACTGACTGCAGGATTCCAGCTATGGTGCACCACAAGTTTATACAATGGAATAATGAGGTTTTTTTGTTTTGTTCTTCACCCCAAGCCAAGTATGTCCTAACATTTGTCTTTTTAAGCTTTTCTGAGCAGTAAAATCAATTCCTGGGGTGAAGGGGGAAGCCTAAAATTCCCTTTTCTGTGATCTCTTTTCCACACACACCCTTTACGTTCAGAAAAGGGTGATAGAATCAAATATCTTCATCCTCAAGTTCAAAAACTCACCACTAAAATAATTAGCCCCTAAGGCAGGAAAGCAAGTAATTCTGATAAATTCTCTTTGTCACACTAAGGAGCAATTTATAGTGATAGTCAGTTATCTGATAGAGTACTTTTCTGTTGTAAAATGAAAATTCGACAGGGAGAGGTGATGAAATGAAAAACAGGGGGAGGTGACCCAGCTTCCACTTCTGCAGCATCTCCACAGCTCACCCAGCAAAACATGTAAGGACAAGATGCAGGTTATACCACTTTTCCAGTGAGGGTGGGTCAAAAAACTTCAGAAAATATCCAGTTTAGGTATTTCCCTGTTTTGAAAATAATAATTTTAAAAAGAAAAAAAACACAAGTCCTCCCCACTGAAGCTTCACACATCAGTTTTGGGATTTTGGTTACACGGACAAGTTTTTAGAAATACCAAGACTACATCAGGCAGCTTGACTGATCCCTTTATGATGCTACAGGGGAAAGTCAAGCCTGAGCTAGACTCACACTTGCATCTACAGTCAGGAAGCCATTTGGAGTGCAACAACAACTTTATTGACTGCACATTTCTGGACAATGCCGCACATATGCCGTACGTGTCAGTAGATGGCACTCTCTATATTTACTATCTACGTGTTTGCACACTTGTCAAAAAAATGCTTCTTCTCACGGAACAGCAGCAGTAGATCAAAGGTCCTTAGACAGCTTCCTCTAGAGGGGAGCTCTGTGCTTTACCTACTCTTTAGCACAGATTTCAGTTTTTCCTGGGCACACAAACTGGTCCAGTTTGTTGATTAGGACCTGTAAACCCATGATAACATGAACTGTACATATGATCTGCACTTTATGCAGTTAATGGACAATCCACTCTCCCACCCACAGTGTAATAAGCCTCAAAACTAGCCCTTTATACAAAGGGCAAAAAAGGCTCAGCATTAACAAAGCACCTGTATATGACACCAAAATGAGGTCTATGTTAAAATAGAGCCCTCTTCATTTACCTGGACAGCTTACTACCCCTTTAGAGTCATATCAGCTTCATTTAGTTGTTTGTCCTTTGTATCTCTAAAGCCAGCAGAGCCACAGTAAAGCAGACCAAAAGTCTCTTCTGTGCACATGATGTACATGAAGGTCCTTTAAAATCAAATTACTAGTTAAAGTTCTATTTACAGAAAGAAAAATAACTAGTTTGAAGTAAAAGCTAACAGTTCCACATGACCCAGTAAAATCCAAAAACGGTTCAGAAGAGAAAGCGCATCTCAGGCTGACTGCTTGCCAGGACACCTGGGGAAGGCAGGCAGGTATGGACTCCTTGTGCATCACCACCCTGCTGTGCAGAGCACTACTCCTATGATCTGATCAGGACTGCAAGTGTCACACTGCTGAAAGAGTGCAGGGCACTTGGTTTCTATCAAAGCTCACCTCGTGCATTCATCACTAAGTGTCACAAATCCTAAGCAAGTCTAAACCCTTGTTTATTCTCACAGATCAGATGAGAGCAGAAACAAAGATGAGAGGAAAATACATGTTTCTTTTTTGTTGCACACTACTAGAGTAAACGCCACCACATCAGCCCAATAGTATGAACACACAACACCGGTATAGTCCTTTAATACTTTTTTTTTTTTAATTGTTTCCAAACTATAATAATGCATTGTATTTGATAAATACAATTACTACCAATATTTAATTGATTCTTGATTAGAATCAATTATATTTCTGAAACAATCAAGCATCCTACAATTAAAAATAACAGATTCATTAGCACACCCCTACTAGACAATTACACAAATGCATTATTTATGTAATTAGATACATTTGCAGTTCATTATTCCATTTTTTATTCTATTGTTGCAAAGCTACATATGTAGCACCTTACTTTATAATCTTTCTTGCTTTCTATTGACATGGAGATTGCCTTTAATTTATTGACTCAATTTCAACTTAAAAATCAAAACATGAGACTCAATGCCCTATAAAAGCAGTAATTAAAACTCATTTATTTGTCATATGGGTGAAAAGTAAAGGTAACAAAATATTTTTCTGGGGGAAATTGCCTACTTGAGTAGAAAAAAGCAGCTACAAACCCCAGATTTTTAGGTTTCAAAAATATAAATTAAAATTTCTACATACCAGGCACTTAAATGAGAATTTGAGGGTGAGGATGAAAGAGAAGGTAGTGAAAAATTACTGTGATTAGAGATGCTTCCAAGATATGTACTTATTCTATTATGGCATCAAAACCAGTTCAGAAGTTTTGACAGTCGTGACCACGGATTAAGAATCTGATATTCAGATGTTCTATTTCTCCACGCTTTACCACCTTCACTTATGGCTGTGATTGTCCAAGCTTGCCAAAAAAATGGAATAAAATGCACAAATCAAACACTACCAAAACACCACCAAAACACCTGGTCAAACCAAAGAAGAAAGGACAGATGTGTGAGAACTGGAAGGGGCACCTCTGGTCTGAGAAACAGAAGACAAGAGAAAAGCATGCTGAAAGCTCACTGAGCAAGACATGGTGGCCTGACTGCTAACTGAAGAGACTACTTCAATAAATCAGGAGAGGAGAAAAACAAATATAGAGAAATGCAAAGACTTTTCCCCTGCATCGGCATAATACCAATGGCCTCAGCAGACTTCAAAAAACAAGTCTGTCAGACCTGTTGCCATGGGGCTCTGAAACAATGGCTATGAAGACCTCCCTTCTGATCCCTCTGGTCTAAATTTGAGGCAGCTGCCACAAAATTTCAACTCCAGGATTCCTGAAATAGTGACCAAATGAAAAACCCAAGCAACAAAAGTCTGCAAACTTCTATGCTTAAGTTGCAGCAAACCTCATTTTTCAACAGCATTACACTTTACCTTCACTTACTTCATACAAATGTTTGCAACGTTTATATCATTGCTTGTCATACACACATTTGTGGTTTGGGGTTTTTTTAAAAAAAAAAGATTAGAAGAATTTATTTATTTTACTGTTGCTGGTTTTACCTTTTATAAGGAGAGCTATGTAATAAAGCTCACAGGGTAAATGGAGAAAAAATTACTTTTTGGGTAGAGTTACCAGGCAAACCCCTTCTTCCATCTTCCATGGTCCTGGTGTGTTTTTCAAAGGACCTCACTAAGCTTCCACTCTTCTCCACTGAAAAATGTGAGGACAGAGAAGTAGGATAAGACATTCAATAACTGCTGCTGCTTGCACTCTTTAAAGTCAAATACTGGGAATGGCAGGGAGCGTCAGGAAATAAGTGATTGTTGCTCCATCCATTGATACAGTTAAAGATGTAGCACCCCTGTGGTTACCCCAGATGCCATCACAAATGCTTCTTTCTAACTTGTAAGGTGCTCTGATGATGCTAAATATTCATGCCTTACTTCAAGTCTGGGTGAATCATTTAGAACTTCAGTGTCCTGTGTGTTTCTTGTTTTGTGACACAAGCCAGACAACCACAGTCAGAAGCAGACACTTGGAGAAAAACAGCAGTAGAACAAAAGGTGAAGAGGAGAAAACCACAATAACTTGTTGTTCTTCAGAAGCCTTGGTGCTGAAAGATATGCCCCTGCTCAATCTGACAGCCAAACACAAAAAGTATCATGGCAAAGAGAATCCCACCAGCTGTATTTTTTTAATAACAGTCAGGGCCAAACTCTCAGATCCTATGAAAGCTATGGATAAGCTACCTGGAAACATGTGACAATTGGCCAACTACATGCAGCAGAATCTGTCCATATACTAAATCCTTGCACTGTGACTCCAAAATAGTTGAAGTCAGGAAGGCAACTGAGAAAATCCTAAGGCAAAACAGAAGATTTCATGGAGAATCAGCTAACTAAATTACAAAGCAATCACAGACTGACAAAAGAAACCCCAAACAAATACTTTTAAATGATGCATTAATCCTTCTGCATTGAATTTGACTGAAATGGCAGTTATACTGTGTTTATGTTTATATGCATCCAGCTTTTTTGATCAATTTGTCTCCTCACTTTTCACAAGTGTCTCAGTTTAAAAGAAACTTTTCCTATGGGCAGAGTAAAGACTCTCTCTCCATCCTTTGTCCAAAAGCGTTGGGGAGGGTGGGGGTTTAGCAACCCCTCTATAGGCCCTCAAGGAGTCTGTAGCAAATCCAGGTGACTCCTCTCTCTCTCCTAAGAACAGCACAGGGCGAGTAGAGTCGGGGGGCCAAGCCAAGGGAGCACCCTCCAAGTGCTCCCACCAGCCCAGCAAATGATGGCTCACACCTGCACAGCAGCTGGAGCAGAGAACTGTGGCAAAAAACCCAGAAACACTTCTCTCCCCCTGCCACACTTTCCCCAATTCTCCCCAGCCATTAAGTTAGAATGAAGAGATATCAGCCATTCTGTTGTTAGCTGGTTCTAGGAGCTGGTAGTGGGCGCTGGGCTCCAGCTCCCAAACTTCTGTGTTGGTAAGGGAGAGAAAGAAAAATTCCATCACAAACTATAACAAGTTAAAAGCTTCCCTTATTTCTTTGAGGTTATTAAAGATAATAAAGCAAAGGAAGAAAACTACCTCACTGCACCCTTGCTTTAAATCTGGTGTTTAGACTGAGCAGGAATTTCTAAGCTCTACTGTGGTTCAGAGTTACACAGCTCCAATGAAATTAAAACACAGTGGTCTAGCGTGCAATCCAATGTTATTCCTCATTGCATCTGGCCTCACTTACAAAACACTTCAAACTTCATCTGCAAAGAAACACGGCTGCCATCAAAGTCATTAAGTCTTAAAAATCAGAGGAAAGTTCTTCCAAGCATGTTTATTTAATCCAAAGCATTAACATGCTGACAGCTGTTGAGCTGCTCCATTAGGCTGTCACAACAGACTACAGAGCACCACACTGAAATGGACACTTCTGTGTATGACATCTGCCACTCTTCTATTAACTGCTGCTTCACCACAAACATTTAGCCAAATAATTGATTTGGCTAGGTGTACGCAACAGAGTATCCTCTTTTTATGCATTAAAACATCTGGGTTTTTGCACTGCAAGGTTCTGCCTAAAGTAATAAAGTCCAAATAGAAGATTTTTAAACTGCCATTTTTTGGCTATGACACGAGAAGGATTCCCGGAGAGGTAACAGGCCTCATCTGCTTTAGGAAAGCACACCTTCTGTAACAGAAGTTTAAAAGCCTTACTAAAAATATTAACACTGTAAGCTTTAATAGAAATAAAAATTCTTAGGAAAGCTTTATCTCTACAGTGCTGTTCTTGAATCCAAAGCTATCTGCAACTGAGTGGGAAGCACAGGTCATATGAAAACAAATTATATTGTGCTGCAGCAGAGGTAGAATAGGGTAGCCTTAATATCGAGGGGGCAAAAACCCACCACAGAAGACACCTTTCCAAAATTTAATCATGAGAGATGTAGAGTACTCCTGACTCTCAGAAGTCTGTAAGAATGCTTGAAAATCAACAATTCTCAAAAACAGGCTGAAAGACAGGAATCCTCCTGTTATCAGAAACCTCGGTTTGGAGCTGACTTAAGTTAATAGGACAAAGTCTCCTTGAACCAAATTTTCCAAAATTGTAAGGTAAATCACAATGCTACTGAGATATTCACAAGTAGTATCTGTAAACCATGACTGCACAGCAAGAAACAGCCTTTTTCTTTCACCCGGAGATGACACACACCAAAAAAAAGATTCTATGTATTTTTTCAGCTTTGTGGAATTTGTAAAACTAAATCTACCTAGATTTAGTTGAGTATCTGAAACTAATGTATTGCCTTTTAAAGACAAAAAATAGGTTGAAGGAATAACCTGCAAATTTCAGTTCTCTGTTATTGCCATCTGTTATCCAATGGAGATGTGAAGTATTGGTTTTGGCTTTATCCAAATGCCTGTCATTGGTCTCTAAGATAACAACCTTGCTTGGAAACAGAAATTAAACAGAGAAAACTTACAGTTCTGCACCTTTATACATTTTACAGAAGTGTTTAAATCCAAAATGAAATTAAAAACAATGAAAAGCATTCTTTCACAAGAAAGCAAGACATACTTGGCTGGTAATGACTCTGGAGTGCATCCCTCAAACATTACTACATGATACTGCAAAGGTGCAGCACCTGACTAGACTACTGGAATTGTATCCTTTGGGAGTTTGCAACCAGCTCAGATGGTAATTCCAAAATGGGAACTCTGCAGAAGCTGATTCACTGTTATAAGATTGGAAGAAAAAAGACAAGAAAATAATAGAGACTGGGATTCCTGACTTGTACATCCCACACAAGACAACTTTTGTAGCTCATTTTGGAGATGTTCAACATGCCACTGGACCTGAGCAATCTCATCTACCTTTGAATGTGGATCTGGTCTAGGTGGGTGGATAGGCCAGATGACCTTCTGGGGAGCATATCACAACAGGTACCAAAGTTTGAGATCTGCAAATAGGGAAGTCATTCTACTTACAATAATACTTAAGTCTTATCAAAGTGCTGCTCTAGATCTAGAGTTATGCAACCCTTAAAATAATTTATGAGAAGTAAGCATAGAAATACTGGGATCAATGCACTCCTGCATATATGCAGATGGGACTGCTCCTTGATTACTAACAGTTTGCCATTACAATAAGAATCTTTTCACCCATTTTAATAGGTTGCAATGATTGCCTAAGTTTACTCCACTATCTAGAAACAAGTACTTTCACAGGGCAATTAATCAGCATCCTAAGACAGATGGGATGTCTTGCTTTGTCCATCTGGCTCTTCCTCTCTAGTGACTACAGAAGGTAGAAATGAATACTTCAGTCCAGAAGTCTGGCTTTTAGACACACCAAACTCAATGACAGAAAACCCAGAAGTTACTGGCCAGGGAGGAGCCAGTAACTACCCAGTGGAATAAGGTTCTCCATCCCTCTCATTTACACAGTTCTGAAGGTGGCAAATGAAACATAAGCCCCACCCAAGAGCCATAATTAGTCTCTTCATTATTTGGAGGTAGAACGAAGAAAGACGGCTGTTGTGGATTCAACTCCTGAAGTGTTAACAATGAGTATATTATAAAGCCAAACTATTCATAAATGCAATATGCACATCTTCCTTATGCACCCTGAAAGTGATTTTTAGGGTTAAATTCACCAATGATACTAGCAGAGGCAACCCTGAGCATACCCTTAGTACCTCCTCAGACTATTAGTCCTTGTTATTACTTAATTCCAATTTTCCTCAGAAGAATTATAACAGAGATATGTTTAGTGCATTATGTTTATCAATTATATTACCACTGAAATGTTTTATCATAACAATTTAATGGAAAACTGAATTACAGTAACTTAGAATGAACTTGAAAAATCTTCCTAAGCAATTTATAAGGTGAAGCTCCAGCAAAAAAAATTAGGTTTGTTTTTTAATTTACTGCACAAAGGCAGTGCAGGTGCTGCACAAATCTCTGCACACAAATTAAGTGAAAACCCTCTTACTTTAGCGTTTTTATATCATCTGCTTTACTACAGTCTTATTACACTGGTTACTGCCATTCAAGGACACATACAGTCCTAAGTTAAATGCAGCATGCCAGGCTGCCTGATGCTAAGAGGACAGCTTAGCTTTCTTAGCCCTTCCCTCCCCATAAATTCACACTCATTTCAATGAACAAAACCAGTCTTTCATGTACATTGATGAAAACTATTCAGTCATCACGGAAATAATCCTAGGTTTATACAGGCACACGTTAGAGTAGAATCTGTTTCAATGTTTGAATTTCAAAGATCGACAGAACTGAGCTCTGCATTCACACATTTTCAAGGCTCTTCCTAGAGCGGGGGTTTTCAGCAGCTGCACAGTGCTGCAAGTTGGCAAAAGTTCTTGTTATACTGCCACGGGCTAAATTCAAAATCCTGGTCTAACACTGATGGCAAACTACAATTAGTGCTCTTCCTACACTGAAAAAAAAATTAAATACATAATTTTCATAGCCACATAAAATTGTACCAGGAAAGTGTTCAGCTTTTCTGACTTCTGTTCACTCCTGCTAATTTCTCTCTTTGGATTTTGTATGAACTCCTATATTTTTAAAAGGAAAAAACCAGTCAGCAAAATGTCTAGATATTCATGGAATGTCAAACAAAATATACAGACTGTCACTCCAGATGACAACTAAGGTTCATGTAATTAGATATTCTGTCTTGTACGTAAGCTAGCATCAGACATTCAGAGAACAACACAACAAACCTATACATTGTAAATATATGTTTTACTTGTTAGAGTCCTGACATAAGAGAAGGAATTTATGCAATGCAAATGTTGCCATTATCCCTACAAAAATTAATACACTCCTGACCCCTGCTTCAATATCGTCCTGAAATGAGTTACATTACTAATATAAATACATTTAAAAAAATAAATCACAGCAATATAATATCTTATTTTTCTAAATTTGCCTCTTAAGGTTATCTTAAGTACTCTCTAAATTCTTGGTAATTTACAAAATAATCTTACACTTCATCACAACAGTGAAGCCAAAGTATTTAAAAAAAGGAAAAAAAGAGTTTGTATTGTAAAAGCCTTTTAAGTGTTGCTTGAGTGTCTTGTAATAATTGAGGTAAAGTTCCTTATCATGTAATCCATTCTCGGTCTAAATATGTTCTCTTCTCTGCTTGGAAATTCTCTTCCAAGATTATAAATGAGCATTCAGAGGATAATAGCCTAATTATACATAATTTTAAGTAGAAGTCCTCTATGTCCTCCTTCACTGATACAGTCATCTCTTCTTTGCAGATTCTTGCTTCTTCTTGAAAATATATACAGGTAAAGTCCATCATAACACAGCTACATGTCTGGAGGAGGAGATGGGAAATTCATTACTTTGCAATACTAATTTATTATTCATTTCCATATCCTGATGTGTTAGAGCAATAAATGGAAGAAATTCCTGAGAGGATATAAAGAACAGTCAATAAATGCTATAATACACAGCAGAGCAGCAACCACCCTAGTCATCTGTTTGTTCTGTGTCTACCTGCAGCTGTGAGCTATTCCCAGTTAGGAATATCAATACCTTGCCCACAGTCCTGAACCATACTCAAAAGAAGACTTCTGCTCCAGTAAAGGCTGGAAAGGATTCAGTGATACCTGTTGGCATAAAGAAGTAAGAAGGAAACCTGAAGAATACAGTCAGAGATATATCTGTGATCTGTAAGATGCCAAAGGACACCAAGGCCACTATAACAAACCACTTGAACAGCTATGCTGAACAGGACCCAGCTGTAAAGACTAACCCAACAACTGCATAGGGAAGAAGGTGGTTTATAGCATCATTTGAAGGCCAGGCAATTTTACAATCAGAAGCCATCAGTTTAAGAGCAAGTACTCTATCCTAGAGAAAGCTGGGACTGAACCCTATGGACATATCTGACCTTTCATCCTTGAAATCAGGCATTAATGCCATTGTCAATGCACAAAAAAAAAATAGTAAAATAAGAGATGGAGAACAGGAGATAACTAATAACTGAGGACACAAATTCTGGTATTTTCATGTAGAAGGGCAGAGGCGACGTAAGAGACTAGCCTTGTTAAATCCTGACTTCTTCATTCACCTCAAACACAGGAAAGAAGCTTACCAATCAGGTCAGTTCACTAAAGAGCATAAGAGAACGGCCCATGCAGCTGAAGAAGCACAAGCAAGTATGTCAAGACACGAAACGTGACCATAAGAAACAAAGGAACACTATGATCACAGCTGAGCAGAGACCAGGTCAGGCATACTTCTGAAGCTGATCTGCCCATAACCTGCCCTCAAAGTGAGTGCTCCAGAACACCAAAGTATTTGCAATATCTAGACATGAAGTAGAACTATATATATATTTAAGAGGAAAGTCTCAGGTTGGTCAAATAAGATAGGTATAAAAAGCTTTGAAAATGAAGTTCCTTTCTCCATTACCACATCTTAACATTTTTCCTCTTCAATCTTGTTCTAAATCCAGAAGCCACCATGCCCTTCCTAGATTTATAAATACTCTAGCCTCCTTCTGGCCTCTGTGTACCTATTACTTGCCTATCTCCCAAGCTCCTCTCTCCTCATCTGATTTCTGTTTCAAAACCAAGCTGTCATAGTCTACTTTCCAGAAACCTGTCACACCTGAGCATGCCCTCTGGAAAGGACCAGTCTCCCTCTCCAGAGATTTCCATATAGTTCCAAGTTCAAGCAACCAGAAGAAGAGAACTATGCAAGATGTTAAACATCACATAAAAGTATCTATGCAGTAAGCTGTGAACAAACTAAAAAAGCAGATATCAGCTTTTACAAATAGAACGACTACAACTATTCAGAGAGAATGTAGAGAAGATGCAGAGAAAACCAGAGGGCTTAATGACTTCTTGCATTAGTCTACTTGAAGGAGATCTATTGGTGTCAAGCAGAATTAATAGCAACAACACTGAGAGCTCAAATGAGAACAGAGATTATTAATTACATTTTTCAAATTTAGAAGGCCTGACAAATATCAGTGAAGATGTATTTAAAAAAACCAGTTGAACTGACAGGAGAACTGATAGCAGCTCTGTGATGTCTGATGGAAGACAGGTGAAAGGGCAAGTGTATCGGCTTTGCTTAGAACATCAGGAAAGAGGAGCAGAGAAACCACAGACAACTCGAGTTTAACTTCACATTCGAGAACACTTGTGGGTGAAACGCACCATTGTGTGCAGCTATATCGTAACAGACATAAGTGGCAATCAATATGAATTTGTTAAGAACAAACTGATAGAACCCTCCAATTTAATCCTCTTTGTGAAGCTGAGCAAGAGCTCTGAGGGTTAAAAATTGGCTTAAAACACTAACACTGAGAACTGTCTATGAAAAATGCTTAGTTAGAGACAAAATTAAGGTCAGTATGTCCCTAAAAATGTGCACATGGACATAAAAGGAGATAGGGAGGATGCACTGAAGAACAGAACAAGAACACTAAGAGAGATAAGAGAAGAACAAGGGCCTAAGTGTCCAAGATTTCTTGCAAGGATCAGCAAAAGCAGAGAAAGTTGAGAAGTTCATGATGAAGAGGAGTGAGAATACAACCCCCTAAGGATGAAGGCAACCAAATCTCCCACCATGAAATACCCCAAAAGAGATGACCACGCCCAGGCTCCACCTACTCTCCACCTACTATGAATATTATAATCAGATGTTGCAATA
>JAWWEE010000105.1:98319698-98366773 GCA_035221455.1 Xenops minutus
CGCCCAGGCTCCACCTACTCTCCACCTACTATGAATATTATAATCAGATGTTGCAATATTATGAATATGCATGAAAAGATGTAATCCTTCACAGAATTGTATAAATAATCTTGCTTTTCACTGAGAACTTCGGAACTCTTTGTCCGGTGAGAACTGGGGGTTCCCCAATGTTGCAAATAAATACCTTGCTGTTTATGTACGAAAACTCTGTCTCTAAACAGTCATTAATTGGCCTTTTTTTGGCATCATGTGTGGCTAAAAGGCCTTCTTAGTAGCAGAGGAGTGATTGTCATACATCTTGACTTCAGCAAGTCATGATGAAATCTGAAAACAAAAATTAGGTAACAGTACCCACAGAGGACCAATGTTTCACTGTCACATAGAAAGAGGTACTGCGTGATGCTTCAAAGGGTCTGGCCAGGGTCTGGCCTTTTTCAGCATTTCTCTTAACCTATATGATAGATAGAAGAAAATGTTCCTGACAGTAAGAGGGATTGCAAGTAAGTTGGAAGACTGGCACAGGATTCAAATTGATTTTAACAAGCTGAAGGAACAGTAATTACTCAATCACAAAGACAAAAATAAGCTAGTTAGTAACAGTTCTGTTACTAATGAAAAGGAGGGGGTGAGGGTGTCACCTGGGGGCTATTTCTAATGAGTCACAAGCATAACACTGCAAAATGATTTTGGATATTTAAGGAATATGTGCATAAACAGGAGACATTTGAAAGAATATCAACAAGAACTATCAGAGATGGAAAACCTAAGACACAAAAGAGGAAAAAAGGGAATAAAATTATCTGTTCTCCATACTAGTGATGGACAGAACAAGTAATAATGGGCTCAAATGCCAACCAGAAATATCCAGGATAGATTTTAGGAAAACCACTCAATTGAGAATAATAATGAAATACTGAAACAGGTTGTCAAGAGCAGCTATGGATTTTCCATCACTGATGATCTACAAAATAGAACTGACAATCTGATTCTGCTTGGGGCACAAGGATGGCTTCTCTAAGTCTCTTCCAAGGCAGTTTTCCAAAACAATGAACTACTGTTTCCTCTCTCAAGGGCACCCTGTTATACATCTAAATTTCCTTTGTATAAACACAATTTGTCGTACAACAGACACTGATTCAAAATTTCTTGTTCTAAATTAGTTTATGGATGTGGTAATCCCAAATGTGAGAACACGCTGCTGGCATCTTTAAAAGCAGAACAAAATCCCAACCCTAAAAAAACCAAAACCGAACAAACAAACCCCACAAAAAAAACCAAAAAACAAACAGAAAAAACCCACTACCAAAAAACCAGGAGACATATTTCAGTTTTGATTTTTAGCAGAATGAAACTTATCTCCCATCCATTTTTCCCTTTTTAATAATGTGTTTTCTAGTAATGGTTGTGTTCTAACTGCTAAATGTGAATCTCCAATATGATTCAAAGTTTCCAGCCATAAGACAGGGATCATTAACAGACTTTATCCCAGAATTTTCCCTGATGATGATCTGTTGCTATGGAAGTCAACCTCCAGAGCAAAACTGAAAGGAAGAAGCACTATACCATTAATCACATCACTAATACAGCCCTAATAAGCTGAGGTTCATAACCTCTGAATGCTGATGGAATCAGACAAACCTGCTCTGCCCAATGCTTTAATTAACTGCAATGTTTGCTGAAGGCCATGGTAGTGGAGTTTATAAGCATATAGGTGCTTTATTCACTTTACAAGTGAAAACACAAAATAAGAACGAAACAGACTCAATAGAGAAACTGCTAACTTCGATCCTTGGAACGTGTAAAAGAGTTTGGAGATGTTGATAAGATGTTCTAGCAAAGCTTTTTTACTTTATTAAAATTGTTCTGAAATAATTTCCAAGTATCAGGGAGATACAATACCATTCCTTGTTAAGCCTCAAGACTTCTGTTGCAAAAATTTCGTGGTATATGTCCAATTAAATTAATTTGGTTGAAGTTCAGTACATCATTCTGCATTGTAGTACCCATGCTGAGTACATCACAAACAAACAATACCATGGCAGTTCAAAATAATGCAAGATAAGAATAGAAAGGTAAGGGGGAAACTAGTTACAAGGAAGACACAACAGGTGGAGTCCAACCTCCAGACAGAGACTCTCAAAACAATCGCAATGAATTATTCACCCTCATCAACAGTACCTGCTGAAGAGCGTAAGAGTCCTAAGGTAAAAGAATTGCTACTCAACACTTTCATTGTATATCAGGCTAGAACATGCCCTGTCACAAACACACATATATTCTCATATCAGTTTTCCCTCCCACCACTGGTCTGAGTAGCAAGTTTTCTTCTGAAAACCATAACATTAGACATCAAGTTTTTTGCTTTATATTTTGCTGATGTCAACTGAACTGTCTCTGGTTATTCTACATTTTGGTTTAAAAAAAGAGGGCAACTGTTTGTTTTGGGTTTGGGTTTTTTTTCCATAGTCAAAGTCAGAATTAGAAATCTCTTATTCAACTTACTGAAATAGAGAAGTAGTTATAACATGCCTTTGGTCACAAAAAGCTTTTCATTCACAGTAACTGTCAGTTTCAGTGAATGTTCTTTATTATTGACAATCCCAAATACTACTAAGGTACAGTTTTCATTGTAGGGAGACTGTCAAGAAGATGGATACAGGCTCTTCTTGGTGGTGTCAAGCAATAGGACAAGAGGCAACAGGCAGAAACTGATGCACAAGAAGTTGCACCTGAATACAGGAAGAACTTAATTGCTGCGTAGGTTAGTGTGCACTGAAACAGGGTGCTCACAGAGGTTGTGGAGTCTCCCTCACTGAAGATGTTCAAGAACACAATTCTGTGCAATGTGCTCTAGGATGGCCCTGTTTAAGGAGGGAGTTTGGACCAGATGACCCACTGTGGTCTCTTTCAACCTGACCCATTTTGTGATTCACTCCATCAAATAACCAAACAATTTGAAAAACCAATCCAAACACCAATAAACCAAACCACAAACCTTACCCAATAGGCTGTTTTCATACTGCAAGGTTTCTTTCTCAATTATTCCTAGCCTGAGACAGTAACCTGGAAATCAATCTTTGATACAGATGTGTTAATAATAACAAAGATGATGTGACTATAGAGCATTTATAAACAGTTAATAAATGACCAGGAACCTATTTATCCTAGTCAAATAAAAACATACATTAGAAAGAGTCCAGCTCTTTTCCATAGCTATATAAATCTGGCACAATTGAAAATGACAAAAAAACCCCATTGCCCATTGAGCTAAAGAAGCATAAACCTAAATACACAACAAACAAAAAGTCTCTAAATAGTGCTCTATGATGCCTTTTTCATGAACAAGTATAGTCCAAAGTATTGAGTAATTCCAAAAAATGTAGTTATAGAGCTTTTCCATAATTTTTTTTCATTAAGCATGCTTGTTTTCAGAACTAAAGATTTTCTTTTAAATCCTAGTGTCCTGTTTGCATCTATTTTCTGGCTTAAATGCTGTTAATTGGAATTCCTAACACTGCACTCAATTGAGGTCTTTTGTGAGCTTCCCTCTGAGGTCAAGAAATGGATGTCTAAGTTCAGTTAATTTAGTAGATTCTGATCACAGAACAGAAGTAACATCAGCTGCTTACCCGTCCTGTATCTGGTGAAAAACAAGGCCATGAGGGAAAGATATTTATCTACACTGAGGTAATAGGAAAGAAGCTGAATTCCAAATATACCCATATTTACTCCTGGCTGCATTTAGGGTCAGAAGGAAGAAGCAAACTTAAGATGTCAAGTAATGTAGCTCAAATTCCCAGGCACTTAAGGAGAATTTTGCTGAGATGAATATGCTCTCTCCAGGTCTCACAGCAAGCTTAAACTGATCAAACAGCACAAGTAGTCTAACTATTCAACTTATTCTGTATTCAGTGTACACTCTCCTAATTGTTTCCAATTACTGCACTTTTTTTTCCTGGAAACAGATAGTGCTTGTCTGTGCTTGGAACCCATTAACATTGCTGCCTCAGCCACAGGAAAGATAGTGGCTACATTTCTGCACATATATCTATGGAAGCAAGACCTGATTGCATTAAAAACATGCTTGACTTGCCCAAAACTTGCAGTTTTGTTCTACCCAATGAATGGACCTTGCTCATTTTTCCAAATAATAAAGAATCACACTCTCTCATTTTCCAACAGCATAATGGAGCTTTTCTCAAAAGAATCTGGTGGATGTTTTTTGAGTTTGCTAATCACATCTTTTATGCCTAGCCAGATATTCTTCTTTACTCAGGAGCATTTTTGTTAATTTTCTCTTGGATAAAATCAATCATATTCCAGTCAACGTCTGCTTGGGACTCCTGGAGAAACCATGTATGGATTTGATTCACTTCAGCTTGTTCTTATAAACAACATAAATTTTCGCTAATTTTAACAAGAGATAATGGGTTCATAGATTAATAGAATTGTTAAGGTTGGAAAAGATCTTTAAGACCACTGAGATCAGTCTGACAGGCCTGTAATTGCCCAGATCCTCCTTCTGACACTTCTTGTAGCCAGGCATCACACTTGCTAACTTCCAGTCACCTGGGAACTCCCCAGGACTGCTGATAAATGAAGGAAAGTGGCTTGGTGAGCACTTATGCCAGCTCCTTCAGTACCCTTGGGTGGATCCCATCTGGCTTCATAGACTTACAGGAGTGCAAGTGGTGTAGCAGATCACTAACCATTTCCCCTTGGGTTATGGGTCCTTCACTCTGCACCCCATCCCTGCCTTCAAGCTCAGGGGGCTGGGTACCTGGATGACAACTGGTCTTGCTACTAAAGGCTGAGACAAAGACAGCATTAAGTACATCAGCCTTTCCTTCATTCTTTGCCACTGTGCTTCCCCTCCTGGCATACAATAAAGGATGGAGATTTTCCTTTACTCCTTCTACAGTTAAACTCACAATATATTATCTAATAGAAAGAATTGTATTTCAGCTGACAAAGAGCTTGCCTTATAGGCAAATTTTAATATATTTGTATAAACAGGAGACTACCAATAATAGATAACCCTTCAGGAAGGGATGAGTACTTTAAGGACCCCTTTTAAGAAAAGTATCACCGTCATGAATATAACTAGAAACTTAAATACATACTTGATTTTGTACATATTATTAACACCTTTCCTCTGCTGTAAAAAGAGCAATCTACCAAATTCTTATCATCTGGCAGATTTTCAAAAGCATTTCCAGTGTTTAGTGTAACTCAACACAGCTAATTTATGTACCAAAAAACCAAGGATAATTTGAGACATTTAAAACTGCTGACCTTTTTCAAAGCAGGAGAATATTGGTTCAAGTATACTATTTAATGTTGTTGTGAATACTGCAGATTTCTGAGAGACACCAGCACAGAACTACTTGTGCACAAGTAACTAAAATCCCTTTTTCTCCAAGAAAGAGCATCACATTCAGAGGATTATCATATAACTAGGGTCAGGCAACTGAATATGGCTTTTGATTAATGCTACTTGCTGTTAGTACAAAACACTGAGCTGTACTATTTTATTCCATGTTCTCTGATTAGCACATTTTAAGAAATAAAGTTTTCTTTTTTTAGTATCTTCTGATGAGCACTTCAAATATGTACCTCCTGATGAAAAGCTGTCTTTAGCAAAATGTACTGCTTGCTAAAAGATCCGAATGCATTAACAGAGAATTGTGAACAGCAACCAGAGCTTTGCTTTCCTGCCTAAAAACAATGCTTCTATTTTAAAAAACTCATCTTGGCATCCACATTGATTTATGGTGATTTAAAAGTTAAATTGGGGTGTTTTTTATTAATTTCAAGACATTTAAAATAATAAAAAAATAATGCCTCACCAATACTCCTAGTTTAACGTACCTCGGAAGTGTAAGTACTCACTATACAGAAGCCACAAAGAATGTCACCTGTAAACCACAAGACCTTTGGCTTCTCCTGCACTGTCAGACATGCCAAGTAGTTTTCACATACATATAGGGCATCAAGGTTGAAAAATAGATTACAATGACATAGTACAAATCACCACAGAGCAGCACAGTGGTCAGAGCAGCAATAAACATGCAATTGCTTTCCTTGTAATTTTGATGGCCAAGAGAGCAGAGGTTGGGGAAGGAAAAGGTGAAAAGTCTCTATTATCTAGCTGAAGACAGTCTCGGCTTGCTAAACAAGAAAATATTATTTCTTTGGTTTACCTTGCCCAGTGTGGTACCTCAATATATAATTACACCTTCACTAAAGAAACCAAATTAAGCCTGCTTGGACTACTAGCACCAAGGGAGATTATTCCTAATTCCCACACTTTCTAATGTAAATTCAGTATCTACTTATTTATTACTGACAATTACATATTGACAAACAGGCAACCAATGCTCTAAAGCCTTAGTGCTGTCGAAGAGGTGGGGAGCTCTGTGCCTTTCAGTAAATGCGTTATGTGCCAATAGGCCACACAATCCATTCTTTACTACCAGTGTTATTCTTTCACCATCTCTAGCAAATAAAATTTGTGCACTTTTAACATTAGCAGCAGCCACTGCCTGACACAGAGGCAAGACCTAAGTGTTCAGCCCCACTTCCATGTCCCTGCCCAGGAGTATCCACTTCATAAAGGAGCAAGCTGGAACATTGCCTTTGCATGAGAAAGTACTCCTCAACCCGACACTGCACCTCTTCCCCACTGGTTCCATCTTTAGCACGTAACAGATCACACATAATAATGTTTGAAGGAGCAAAATTTTCAGATACTGAACAGAGTATGAAAAATTTACTGCCATTCCACTGAGTTTCTGTTTATAAGCTTTTACTATTTAAGATTCACGGCTTCCTGCTCACCTCCCCGCAGATGACAATGAAAACCTCTGTAGTCACCCATGGACTGCCACACCTTCTAGGTAGCCTCCAGATTCTTCGCAGAATTTCTTCTTCTATACCCTTTACACTTCATTTTCACCACATGATTGTCCACATCCCCAGTAACATCTTAGAGCTAAGTTCCTCATTTAAACATTTTAGTTTCATATTTCATCTTAGATATTAAATACTTCTTCCAACATAGTGATCATAATTTACTGGTACTGGCAGTTTAAGCACGACACAGTTTGATTTTCAACATATGGCCTAGTGCTTCTATATTCTAAAAGATTACTTATATATAGTAATATATTCTGTTTCTGTTAATTGTAGGGTCTTTTCTTTTAATTGTTTGGTATATACAAGAATTGTTTAGTGTACAAAATAAAACTACAGTTATTCCTCACAGCACAAGAACTTATCCAGCTGCACATAACGTTGTTACTGTAGAGTAAGTGCTCAAAAAACCTCTGTCACCTAGGAAAAAAAAAAAAAAGGAAAATAAAATGGTAACATTATTTACCTCATCAGAGCAAGAAAGCTTTGAGCGTCCAATGAAAAAGGGCTTCACTGATACATGTGTGTCTTACCACACAGACTGGATTCCACATCAACCCAAATATTAAAATACGTAACTGCTAAATATAAAAAAGCAAAAGTACTCCCCACTAATTCTGCCAGTCCACAATGACAAACTTTTTTTGGTGCATTTCTAAGAAACAGGATAATCAGTTATAGCACCCAGAATTGCACAAGGAGAAATCCTAACAGAAATTCAACCCCTTGACATCAGGAACACATATAAAAGACATTATGCAGAGGGTGTATTTTTAAAATGAAAAAATTGCAGAAAAATATAAGCCAGATTGTTTCTACATACTGGCATGATAGAAATTGACCTGTGTTGTTTTAACAAATATAATTTTGAGGTTTGATTTCAACTCTTTCATTCAATTTCAAAAGTTCTAAATTTTAGGGTTTGCAGAAGACCTGGGGGGGTGGGAGGGGGCAGGGAAAAATAAAAAATGTTGCTTTCATTTACTAGAATACTTTGGTTCAGGACAGTATTATGGGAAAAAAATATGAGAATGATCATATGAAACAGAATTTTCAGAAAGTAGAGGCAAGATTTAAATGATGTGACAAAGAAAACAAATTTAAGCAACCCTTTTTAAACTGAAAACTTTTGTATGCATTGTCTCAAACAAATTCATAACTGGTGAGCAAACCTCTCCTTTAAGACCAACAGCTGTTGGATTGATAGATGCCAGTTTGACCTGGATGATTTGGACTTCAGCTTCTTTGCTAAGCATTGCAATGAAAGTTTATTCATCACATTGAAGTTCAGGCATGTCTCTTTCTCAACATAGAGCAACTCATGAAAGAAGCTGACATGTCCCACCTCAGATATATTTCCATCACTAGTGTAACAAAACAGATCAGGAAATGTTATTCCTTACTGCAAACTTGGATCTTCCTTCCACAGCAACACCTTCAGACCTGGAGCAGAATCAGCTACAAGGGAGCAAACTGATACTGCAAATGCAGGGCAGAGAGTAATCAGTGAGGAAACGGGTAAAACAGGGATCTGTAGAGCTCAGCAGTGAGCTGAGTTTTGCCTCCAGGTCCTGAAGTGCTGGTTACTGGCAGCTCCTACTGTGAGGAAAGAAGGACAGGCAAACAAAGAGCTAATTGAAACAAGGACCAACAGCCCTAATGTGTCAGGACAAGGACCAAAAGCCTTTGTTGCTCTGCTCCCTGCTGAAAGGTCAACCACTCTACTTTGGGCAACACTGGTGTATTGGTCTCGCTGAGATGGAGTTCATCTCCCCATAGCAGCCCTCACAGTGCTGTGCTTTGCATGGGTAGCTAGAAGGATGTTGATAATGCCCCAGTGTTTTTAGCTACTGCTGAGCACCGCATTGGTATTGCGACATTCCTCCCCAGTTGAGAGTAAGACCCTGGGAGGGGACACAACCAGCCCAGCTGACCCAGACTAACCAAAGGGATATCCCATACCATATGATATCCACTCAGTTATAAAAGCTAAGGAAAGAAGCAAGAACGGGGGGCATTCTTTGTTTACAATGGCTGCCTGCTGAGAAACCATTACACATGTTGAAGTCCTGCTTCTCAGGAAGTGGCTGGACATTGCTGCTGATGGGAAGTAGAGAATAAATTTTGTTATTTTCCACTTTGCTTTTGCATGCACAAGTTTCTTGTTTTTTGCTTTGGTAAACTGCTTTATCTGAACCCACATGTAATTTTCCATCTTGTTCTCTCTCTCCTTTTCTGGCTAGGAAGGGGAGTGATAGTGGGCACTTGGTGTCCAGCCAAGGTCAACCTACTACAACTGGCCTTCCTCCTCTTCGTGCTAATGGCTTTGCCTCAACACAGCTTGCATTATCAGGAAGACATGGAGGAAGTCTGAGGCCCAGGACCACACAAAGCTGCCAGCCCTGCTAAGCTGCTTCGACACCCTTGGCAAACATCTTCCCCACTCATTGCCTCAATATTCAACGTGCCTAGAGCTGAGCCCTGGCTCAGAGCTACAGGGAAGCACTGCAGTTCAACTTTCAGCAGTCTGGTGCTGGAAATGCAAATAAAAGGATTACACCAAAAGGATTATATCCCTGTAGTCAGCTTCAAACTTTTAAAGCTGGAACTAGAAGTGGAGACCTAATGTGAGAGACTGTGAATCCTTCATTACAGCTAGGGTATAATTATATCATTCTGGTCAACAATGTGACAGAGAGGGCAATGAAATATCCATTTCACAGTGAGGCCAGAATGACATGGCTACTATGGATGGTTAGGCTATTTAATTTATGTCTCAGAATTCATCTGAATTCATTAAGCATTGCCTACTGTATTCAGTTTTGCTATAGATAGCTGCTTATAAATGTTATAAGAAATAAACACTTTAGGTATGGGCAATTTATTTCTTCCTGCAACCTATCTTTTGTGAAATTGCATGCTATAGACAAATAACCATAATATCTAATTTACAGAATGCACAAAAAACAAAGACTTCAAACTGTTGCATTGGTAAAGAGATGCAAATACATTAGAGGAAGAATGAAAACAAACAAAAAGAAAACACTTAAGGCCCCAAACAGTGAAGATTAATGTTTTACATTGTTTATGTATCTTTCAAGAAAGCCACTTACTACTTTCTGTGCTTTCTGCATTTGAAAAGTAATTAACTATGGGGTAGGATTTTTGAAGAAGAAAACAAGGCAAACATTTCCTGATTTCTTACAAAGTAAGAAATATGTGAAGACTTGACTGGAATGAAATAGAATCCCTCATCTGAGTGCAGTTTGCTGTCCTTTAAAAGCAGGCTAACCCAGTGTGCACTTCATTAGTATTCTAATTGTCAAGTAGTGCTCAGTGGTTGAAAAATTAAACAAAATTAATTTTTTTCCATTGCCAAATGTATTGAAGTATTATTTTTTTTTATAATTAAACTACCTTCCCAACACTTAAGATCATATTCTCTCATAGTAGAAAAGTAACTGACCATACTTTGCAAGAGTAGATCATGAAAGACTATTTATATTCTGAATTAGAGTGCAGAGGTTTTATTCTTATAATGCACTGCTGCTGTTCTAATCATTTCAGCTGATCTTTGTGCTCTCCAAGTGTGAAAAACAAACTTATGGGACTGACCTACAATAAGCTATGGTGCACATAAGACATCTTTTTTTAATCTCTAAACAGACACTGTGCTTTAGTAAGGATATTCTTGTGAATGTGATCTTGGCTACTGAACAGACTCAGGTATTTAAAAGTAAGATGTAGCCACTGTCAAACTGCTGTCTTCCAATTCATCTAACATAAAACTGTACAAAGAAGTGTTTCTCTTAATCATTATGGCATTAATAAATATCAACAGAATGCAATGTTTCAGTAAAGCTAAAAAGGATGACATAAAAAGTGAGTATCTGGAAAGAACCTCAAGACCCGGGTGTAGATTTTCAGGCACATCCACACACATCTCTTCAATTTACTCCAATAAATCACTTAAACCATTTTGTGCCTTTGTTTCCTATAATTACAATACGGATCCTTCTTTCTGTCTCAAAGTTGGATATTACGTAAACAAAATTAATTGTGTTATGTGTACAGACATTGTAGTTGTAGAGGACAAAATATGTTCAGAATACCCAGATTAATGGAATCTAAAGCGTTCCCAAGACACAAGAAAAATATACTGTTATTATTTTAAGCTACAGTCAACTAGAATAACATGCCAATCAGTTTGATCAAGGACAAGAGTAGAGTCATGTTATACTTAGGGTTTACTAAAAATCAGACTATGCTTCCTTGTTTCATTCATATTAAGTATGCTGTCAGTGACACTAACTATGGCATTTGTAAAACCACTTTAAAAGACCAGGAAAAGTACTGAACTTGTTAAAAAGCTTTAGTGAACATACTAAAGTTGCATTAACAATCGTATCAAAACCTCAGAAAAAATACTGAATGAACGTATGCCAGTTTCTAGCATGAGAGATTTTCCTTTGTAACCAGGCCCTCTTATGCTGGGAACAAGATACAAAGGAAATACAGATCATATGATCAAGTCAGTTCTTTTTATATTTTGGAATTTTAATGGTTAAAAATTATTTTTGGCAAGAAAACAGAGCTGAAGAAGCATAGAACTCTTTTGAGTACTCAATTCATGCTCTCCTTCAGAAATCTTTGAGGCTTGTCAGATATTGCTGATATTCAACTTTTCTGCAATATTTCCATGTGGCTTCTTCCCTGTCTCTAGCATATGCAGGTAACATAGCCACAGACACTAGAGTTAGGTTCACTACAATTTTTTGGGTAGGGCAACTGAATTATTTTTGCCCCATGGAAGTGTTGGTCTCATTTGCAAGAAAATCCATAAATATTAAGGAAAAAGACTAGGAAATGAAATTAAATTGCAAATTTGTTCCCTTGCAACAGGGGCCATATCCATATGAGAAGTAAATATGTTATCTGCAGTGGTGAACTGGAGCAGATTGAGAGGAAAGCAAGTGAAAGAATTAAAAGAAACAGGGCAACTCATTCAAAGTGATTGAGTCTATGTAGGTAGATAACAGATGGAGCCATGAGTCTGGGTTAGCATGTATTTTCTTAAAATCAATTTATTATCCTTCTAGAGTTGATCTGAACACTGTCAGACCTTTTGTATTTTATACTTGATTGTCCAAGTCCTTTCTGTTTGAACCTAGAAAGTGTTCAATCTTCAAATGTTTCAACTATTGCCCTGTTAATATAGCATTAAAAGGGACTGTATTATGCAACTATTATCAGCAATTCCCTCAAGATATGAAGTGGCAGTTAATACTTGTACTCTTACAAAACGCCTTAAGTATGAAAAGCTGTACTAAGGTAAATGTCTTAGAATTTGGAGTTAAACAGCTCTGTGAGATTTCATGCCTAAATGTAAAGTATCTACTACGACCAAAATTTTGCAGGTTTTAAAACGAAAGGATTTTTTCTTGCAATGAAATAGTCCTGGCACCTTAAAATAAAATTCAGCCACTTTAAACATCCCCAGTGCCACCTACTATGCTTTAATATTATATACTCAACAGCTGAGTAATCAAAAAATCAGAATCCAACCATGCCAAAACTTAAACTTTACTTCATTCCTCAGGCTGTGACCTTGCAAATTCTTTTTCAGGAGGTGAACTAAAGCAAACAGTGCTGAATTTGTAGTAAAGGGCACCTCTCTAGCATCACCATTTTTCACCAGAAACACCTACAGCTTCCCATTTCACCTATAAAAGAAACTGCCTACACTGTGGAGGAAGAACCAAGAAATATTGGCCTGCCCTGATGTTAAATCATTATGGCTATGACAGGCATTTCTACACATGATGCATGTGCAGCTGCAAATAAGGTCACCGTGTTGTTCTCCTTGGCAGTTAACACTACGTGCTGAACATATTTGCTTCCATTTTAAATTTACAGTAGCTTAACCCCCTTAAAAATTAGACGAAAATTTGCAAAGTAATTAGATTTCTATGTCTAATTAGAGAAGACTTAATTCACTACTGATATATTTCACCTTTCTGTGTGCTGGTTTTGCAATGACTTCCACATATTCAGAGTTTTCCATACCACTGAGCTGCAAACTAATTTACAACCTCTGGATATTATTATGTGCTGTGACAATAAATAACAGAATCCCCAGATTTAGCAGTATGTTAGATCGAGGCTCCCCTTAAAACAGTCACATTTGCAGATAAAAATCAGAGCTGCTGAGCTCACCACAGTCACGGTGTATGCACAAACCAGCTCAACATTGTGTCTGTAGACAGTCCTATACTTCTGATAGCACATGGGCTTCATCAACAGCCTGACACAGGTAACATCTAAGTGCTTCCTAACCATCATAATTACTGTGAAAGCATAAAACACCTGGCAGTGTATACACACACACTTCTGTCACCAGTTAAGAGTACATCAGCATGGCACTGATAAAAATCAATGGCAATGGGCTTATTTAAAATGGAGGCCTTGTCTTGAAGAGCCTACCTTTGCCAATTACACAAATTCATTTTAGTAAAGCAGTGCTGTACTTACTAAAAGAATCTCATTAGTACTAGCTTTGTATTAGCTTGGCTACATTGGAAAAATCAGGATAGAATTCACTTGCTTATTGCAGTAGTATAGCCTAGCAAAGACAGGATTCACTAAGAACTACTGTTGAAGACAGCTTAGTGAAAATGTGCTGATAAAAAAATATTATTTAAATAATCTCATTACAAGACAGCATCTCTCATCATGGATGCTGGCCAAGTGCTTCCAATATTTTCTGAGTTAGTGCAGCCAGAGGCAAAAACAAACCCAATAGTCACCAGGAGGATTTGTGGGGCTTCCCCTGGTAGCTTCCCATCCAAGTACAATGTATGCTTTCCGAGATCTGATACCAAATGTGGCAGGGCTGCTGCTAAGAGGGTCACCATGGGATTATTTTAATGTTCACTGAAATGGAAGCAATTTATTACATACTGCAGTAGCATTGCTTTCATTCAAATTACAAGAGGTTGCAAGTAGCCTTTTAAATCTGCTCTGCGTTTCCCTCTGGTACCAGCTTACCTTCAAGCTTCTTGGAAGGATGATGCTCTGCGAAGCGGGCTTTGGAGGCTATACTAAGAACAGAGTATTCGGTAAGTACTCTGTTGACCTCCCAGAGCATGTAGGGCTAGAAACATACATCTGCATGTCTAAATTCGTTTCCCCAATGGCCTAAGAATAGGATGTGTCCGTGAAACAAGTTTTGCACTTACTTGAATATTATCATAAAACATTTACATGATTTAATTAGATTATGTAAATGCTTTACTCCAATTTGAAGCTCTGAAAATCATAATGTCATGCTCTAAATTATGCAAATATTGAAAATGCTTTTCACAGCAGCAGAAGCAAAAACACAAGTGAGACAGTCCTGCCACATGCTGTTCTGCTGTTCTCCACTCAATGAAGACCACACAGAATGCATAACTGTAATCCTGACTTTTTCTATTAACATTTTCTGCAGAGAATGTAGTTATTTCATGCCCAAATTTTATGCTAAGCCCCAAATCCAAA
Source organism: Xenops minutus (assembly GCA_035221455.1). Lineage (NCBI taxonomy): Eukaryota > Metazoa > Chordata > Aves > Passeriformes > Furnariidae > Xenops > Xenops minutus. The sequence continues at coordinate 98,334,153 of JAWWEE010000105.1, forward strand.
TTTGATTTGGATAACCTTCAGTGGTTTATACCCACAACCTGACTAAGCAGTAGATTTCTGACAGTGTCCTCCCCCCTCCTCTGACAAAGCATACATTTCATGGCAAGGAGATCTCTGCAAGGAAACGCAGCAAGAGTTATTCATTGAACCATCTTCCTAACTGCTGAGCAGTGAAACAGAGAAGTAGGTAAAACCTTAGCAAATGTTCTTCTCTTAACTTACTTCTGCTGTACTCCTGGATGGAACAGTGCTGCCACAATATTGAGCAAATGTCACTAAGAGATCCTGCACCCCACAAGACATTCTTTAAACTAGACAGAACAGGCATTTATATGATCTACAGAAATAAGTTAGAGCAGGTAGGGATGGTACTAAATTATTTGGAGACAAAACGAACAATAATTAGAGTTAAAATCATGAATGAATTGCAGGAATTAACATGTACATCAAGGTTAGGTAGCTGAATTTTATCAGGACTGTTGTTCAGAATGCCACTTATGTTCTGATACAAACTGACTGCACCAGTTTCTTCTTCAAATACAGCAAGTCAGTGTCTCTGAAACATCCAAGTCTGATCTACCCCACCACACAGAATGCCATACTGGGCCCTAAAGCGTATACCACTCTAGAGTCACAAATCTTTCTATATACTCAGAATACCTCACCCACACATCCTACTGGATGCCCAATATTCTGACCACCCTCCCCTCAAACTGATGATCGTGGCCAGAATCAAAAGAAAATAAAGTTTATGAAAAATCCTAAAACGTTTGAGTTCCAAGACAAGGGAACTTTGAAAAGAACAGATCAGAGAGAGACATTTCTTGCTGTGCACAGCAAAGAAATTTCTTGCTTTTCTTCACCATATGGTTAACAGACCTACCCCACAGGTCTTCAGCCATGGGTGACCAGAGAACAGTTGACATGCAGGCCACGTTAGGTCATACGATGCTGGTATATCCATGCTGATACAACTATCCAGGCTAACATGTATCTCTTGCAGCAGCCTGCATTCCTGACTCACAATAGAATAAACCTGTCTGTTTTCACCTTACACAGATTAGGACTCTTGGGAAAACTGCTCCCCCAGCAACCTCTGTCTTCTACAGTGTGCTGCCTGGCTATGGCTATGATTTCTCAGAAAGCTGATGGGTTGTGAGGAAAGGAACTTTTATGGGGAAAACCCACATAGGATAAACATAAAATTGCAGACAGAGGTAATCCTGGTCCAAAATGAAACATTAGCAGCTGAAAGATTCAACATGGAAAAGACACCAAAAGGCAAAGGTCTAAAATTCTAAGGGAACAAATGAAGCTGGAAGATGGCACTATACAACTCTTTTCCAAGCAGCACAGAGGACAATACCTACCTGGCCACGAAAATTCATTTCAAGTGTCTTACTAGAAAAAAGGAATACACTAGTGCTAGACCCAGCAGCCTGCTAGATTTTTCCTTGTATTGTACTTGCAGAGTCTCTGCATACTTCAAAAGATAGAACTGACTAACACAGAGACAGCCACGTACCACTGACTTTTCACACATACCCTCCCCTACTTGCAGCTCTCAGATTATCATCAATATCTTGTCCACAATAACAGGAAAATACTCCTCTGCAACATGCTTGATCTGTTCCCTTGCTCTGCTTGCTAGGCTTTCCCATTCTCTGCTGACCTCAGCCAGTCATCACAACACCATAAACCCCTCGCCTTCTGGATTTACAGTGCCCTTTACATTCAATATTATTTCTAGGACAATCCACCTAAAATGTAATTTTTTTCCGCTTACATGGGAAAGTTACAGCAGATAAATGATTAACTTGGGAACAAAATTAATTTTTAAAAGTTTCATATAACACTTCACAGTAAGGATAGACCTGATGTTGATCAGGAAAAAGAAAAAAAACACCACAACTCCCCCTCCCCCCCAAAAAACAAACAAAACAAACAAACAAACCACCACAAAACGCAGAAGTGAAACACTTCATAAAAATAAAACTCATTTGCTACAAACAAGTGTAAAGAACAATGCCCTCATAACTGAACAGTAAAGTGGTTTTCAAACACTAAAGACTAAAACTCTCATTACCCTTCCCAGCAGACAATGTATAAACAGATCTGACTCAGCCTCTGTCATGGGCAATACAGAAGAGCTCAAGGTGCTTACTCTTCAGTTCTGCTAGGTCCTAAGTCAGGTCATAAGGCTGTCATACATGTCTGGCAGCAAAATTAAGTTGCTGTTATTCCAGGTTCAACAATGTCTTTCCTGTGATAGGAATCCTTGAAATGAAACTCCCTATCCAAAATTGCACCCTCCTGTGGTTATCAGACAAAATAAATTGAGCACAGCTGACTGAAATTATTCTGATTCAATTATTTCATGAACACTTCAACTAACCACATTTATCAGCCTCCTAAACTCATAAATCATAGCAATCTCTGTTGGGAAATTCGAAATTGATGTGGTCCTGCCTGAATCAGAGAAGGCAGTAGGCATCTGACAGCCTTGAAGAGCAGCCTTGTGTGAGCTGATTGGAATTTCTAGCAGTATTAATCTTAATAACCTCAGGTAGCTTCCTCCCTGCAGCCTATGTCTTTCTGTGCAAGCGGTGAGGGAAGGAGCACTGCAACAATTACCCGCTCGTTCTCTCCAGCTGACTCTCTTTTCTGATGAATATGAACACGTCAGTCATGCTCAGACCTCATCTGTACCCCTTCTCAGCCCTCAGCAATGAGCAGTCCAAAACCCATAGAATTTAAAGTGTGATTTGAGCCTTGACAGGACACAGAAACAGAAACCAGAATACCTCCCAGTAAAGCAGCATGAAGACTTAAAAAACAAAACCAGCTTTTTCCTCTGCCTTGGAAGAAGTGCCTGTGAACTGCAATTGAAAAATGTATAGTCTTTATCCAAAGTCATTCACACAATAGGCTGAAGATATTCAAATTGCATTAACACTGAAAATAGATGATTAAAACACAAATCAGAAATAGGCATCAATCTAGGATCCTGAATCCAAGTAACTGTCACTCACAACTGACAGCACGGTCAGAACAGTTGCTGAAGCTCTCTGGTGTTTGCTTTGCGACGGATTAAACAGCTCCCACTGTGACAAAGCTTTCATTTGTGCTTTCCCTAGCAGACTCTCCAATATTAATGCATACCAGATTTCTCCCATTTCACCCAGATTGACTTCTAGGGGGAAAAAAAGCAACATGAAAGCAACTACGGCTCCATCCACCTACCAGCTGCCATTGGCAGACATGTATCCACCCAAGCCTAACTCTTTTGTAGTTGAAAATAACTGTGTTATGCAGCCACTCTCATGAAAATAAGGAAACATTCTTAAGATGTTTTCCTGTTTTTGCTGGCATATCATTACCTTGAGTAGCATGATTCTGTTTTTGGAAGCAGTTTTATATAGGTAACTTCTGCTCAAAACAGTGATATGCATGTATTGAGACATGGCTGGAAGTACTCAAGTGAGTGCTTTATCCCACAAACTGCACGCTGGAAAACAGATCATTCTTATTCACCATCTTTGCAAAGTCAAGTTCCAGGCATTCTCCCCACCCACTATTTTCCAGGCAGAGTCAAAACTGGTTCATTACTTGCTTTAACAGAAACTCTTTCCAATGATAAAAAAAAATCTCATGCAGGTTTTTTCCTTCAAGTGTCTTTGAAGACAAGTTTAATTTACCATTATATACTGTATTCCACCCATCTTCTTCAGAAAACAGAACAGTGTAAAGGAAATCACACAAACTGCTAGGCTGTAATTCTGACTATTTTGTGTAAAAAAAAAATGGATAATCCACACTTTGTTGCATGAATGCGACCACGTAAATTCTGATATTTGCTAGTATTTTGACTGGTATTTATAAAAACCTCAGTTAAAAACAAACAAATAAAAAAAGAATAATTTAGCTAAAATTTACTCTCTGAAACACATTTCCTTATGCAACTCCATGCACTGCTGTAACCACATAGCTACAAATATCAATACCATTTCTGCTATTTGCCAGTCTTTCTTGCCTTCTCAGTTCCCTCCAAATTTTTAGAAACTGGCAGTAGCTCAGCGAATTTGTCTGCCAAGTCTATTGCCACCCCAGGATTCAGCTCATCTAGACTTACCAATTAGTATGTAGTATCTTTGGGTTTTCTACATTGTCCTTAATTCATTCTGTTTAGAAGCTTTTCCATAGCGCCTCCTGCCAAAATCCTGAACTCAGGGCAGCATCAGAATAAATGGACAATTTGCTGAGAAGGTACATTAGAGGTCTTCCCTGCTCAGCCCAGCTGCTTGGCAGCTGTTGCTCTAGCTTCAGGGCAACAGCAACCACTCGCCGGGCATCTCCACACTGGGAGCTTGACTCCTGGATTTAGTGAGACTCATTCATCTCTTTCTCCCCAAAGCTATCTTCTGTGCTGGAAGTGAAAACTCCTTTATGAAGATGGAGCTGCCACAGCACAACAAGCTGTAGCATCAGAACGGGTTTTCTCAAGAACAGTTCAGAATTCTGTAAGGTAAGTTAGTGTGGGCCTTTAATAATCACATCTAATATCTTGAGATGTTTATGATGACATTCCCTTGAAGTCATAAACAGGAGAATAAATAGTGTCTGTCAAACAGATGCTTCTGCACATATAACTAGTGTGACTCAAGATTAACAGCCCACTCGAAATTTCCTTCCTACCTCTCAGGTTACTGCTCCCTCAGGTTAATTACCCCATCTGACAACTGCACTGAAAGGGACACCATGCAGTTGCAATCTGATCTCTGAAAAGAATAATGACCAGCTAAAATCCTAACACCCTAAAATATACATGTTTGGCCTAGTAACTTATGGATCAACAACTAACCCCCATGAACCATCTTCAATATCAGAACTAAAATGCTGCAACATGAAATGGCAATTCTCTAACACTTAAATCAGTTAACACTAAAGATTAATATGGCAGAAATTTGAGGACCTTTAATATCATGGTCAAAACAAGCAAATAATATTGTTGGGGGTTTTTTAACTCCTAACCCCCCTTATCTTTTCCTGTACTTCATTTACTGCCAATTTCTTCCATCTTTCCTATTTTTGTTTTCCAAGTGATCTAAATTTCCCTGATCTTGTCTTTTTCAATTGACTTTTCACTCTGTATTTGTCAGTCTTCCTTTTACTTTTTCTTTTCCTTTGTCATTTACTCCAAATCTCTGTCTGTCATTTTCTTCTCACTTCGCTAGCTTCTCACTGACCAAAGTGGCAGGTGGAATGAGAAGAAGCAATGTGCAAATTGTTCCGGAGAGTATCCATGGCTCCATACCTTGCAGTTCCCCTTAACGGGAAGGCCAGGTTTTGTAAAAAAACTGATTTGCAGTTTTCTCTCGGTCACTTCACAGGCTTTTTGCAGCCTCAGAAAGGCATTCTTACCTCAGGCACCACAACAAAATTTTAAGCACTTTCTTCATATCCTCTAGAAAAAACAAAAGTACTCTGGACATCCTCTATGAAGCCAAATTGAAGCTCTATAGCACTACAAACTCATATCCACATGGTGATCATAGTTATCATTACCTAATTCTCACTGCTTCAGTTATGTCAATATGTCAGTCTCAAATACTGCAAGAGGTACCAGGCTGAAAGACTAAGAAATTCCAAATGAAGAGGAAAATACAGAACTAATGCTTGCTGCTGTCTGTTGGAAAATAGAGTGTTCTGAAAGCTTAATTCTTTACAAAGCACTGCTTCCAGACTAATTTTAGTCTTGCACATAAACCACATCATATGCCTTTTTCTTTCCATTAAACCTTGTGAACTGAAAAAGGTCAAGATAAGGACAGCTACTGTAGAGCAAACATTGAGTCTACCCAAGCCATCCACCACATGTTCTTCATTCATTCCAATATTAAAAAGCTATTTGTTAACTTCATGAGATTCAGTATAGGTCAAGCTAATTTTCACACTAACACCACAAGCAAAGTTCAGATCAATACTGAGAGGGTTTGCTTTCTAGTGTTTGGTGATGAGTTGGGTTTTGGGTTGGTTTTTTTTTGTTTGTTTTTTTTTGGGTTGTTTTCTTTTGTTTGTTTGGGGTTTTTGTTTTTTGTTTGTTTGGTTTGTTTGGTTTTTTTTTTTGTGTTTTTTTGGGTTTTTTTGTTTGTTTGGGGTTTTTGTTTTTTGTTTGTTTGGTTTGTTTTTTTTTTTTGTGTTTTTTTTTTTTTTTTAATTTTAAGTTAGGTCAAGTAAAACAAATTGTTATTTCAAGCTTCTTATTAGAAGGACAAGACTTGTATTGACTTTGATCAGTTTCACCTAGATCATGCTCAAAACCTTTAAACATTATTATAAATTCTGTTCTTCTTCAATAATTCCCTTTCTGTGGAGAAAAAATACCACATCTCAAGCATTTTTGTAATTCCATACCAGACACAGAAAAGATTGTCAGCACCAGAACTGGAATAAAAAAAATTTTACATGGAAAGAATCATAACATTTTTAAGGAATACTATAACTCACTTTTTCAAAATCAAGACTTATTAAACCTGGACACAGCCTGCAAAGAAAGTAAGTAGTTTAACAGACATTTGAAAACACAACAATTTTGTGCTTACCAATGCTGATGTGAGAAGCGGCATTCTCTGATACACTGAAACAACTCAGAGCTGTGAGATCAATCAGACCATGATTTCAATTTCCAAAGCAGTGATGGACTCCTTTCTGTACAGAAATCCACTTGCCTTCACAGACTTACTGCCAAGGAGTATTTTGCAACATGATAGCTTCCAAAAACAATACTGGGATTCTGAAGAAATTCACCTGAGACATGAGCATTTTCTGAAATCCCCTAAAACACTACTTAAAACAAAAGTAAACATGCAGAGAGGAACAGGCAGGAACAATAGGGGAGACCAAGTTATTATTTTTAACTTCAGTTTTCTACCTTTACTGCCAAATAGCACATGTCCAGGGAGGTAATTAAAGACTGGACAAGCACACAGGGATTTTCTGCCAGTACTCTTTGTAGTGTCCAGCAATTGACGGTTCAAAAAGATCTTCTAAGCCAGAGATGCTGCCTTTATATTTAGCAACCTTTAATGGATTCATCTTTCAAGTACTGGTTAAGTTACTTTCAAGTCATGTAAACTTCAATATTAATGAGACTTTCTTTTTTCCTCTTTGTTCGGTCTTTTTTTTTTTTTTTTGCAGGGGGAAGGGATTACTAAAGAATGCCATAGCTCACCTTCATGCCTGTGGAGACCACCTTATTTTCTATGCTTTGTACCACCACGTGCAGATTACATTCAATAACCTCTAGTTCTGGTATCAGGAGAGACAGTGAACAATCACTCCCTATTCATCCTCTCCCTCTGCCACTTGTGATTTTATGGACTTTTATCATTCCCTCTCAACCATCTGCCTTTCAGTCTATTCAGTTATCCTCATAGAGGTGTTGCATGCTATTCATCATTCCTGTCACTCTTCTCTAAAATCTTTCCCAGTTTTACTACATTGGGTTTGAGATGGAAGAACCCAGAACATTCAAGATGCACATACACCATAGATGTATAAATATATATATTATTTTGGGGGATTAACAATGCTTTATTTTCTTTACTTGCTTGCTAGTAATTCTCAACATTTTAATTAAAATTTTAACCTCTATTAACCTCATGCTTTTAAAGATCTATAAACCCCCAGAATCTTACTTCCAAATAACAGCCATATATTGGTGAACCACAGCATGTAAAATAACTGTTCTCCCATATTAGTTACTTCAGATTTCCTAAACTGAATTTCAGCTACCATTTTATCATTCAGCCATGCCATGAAATAAGGCTCTTTCATAATTCTTCTGTCATATTTACTACTCTGAACTGTCTCTGCAAGCTTTGCCATATTTCTATGCAGCCCTTTTTCCGAAAGGTAACATGAAACACCTGCCTAGGCACAGATCCTTGTGGATTTGAGCTGTAATTTTTTTTTTTTTTTGCCATGAAATGTAATTTTTTTCATGCTTTCTATTTCCTAGTTTTTAATCAGTTATTTAACCACATTAGAATTCTTCCTTTTATTCTACAGCAGCAGCTTGCTTTCTCTAACAGCCTGGGACGAATCCTTGTCAAAAGCCTTTCCTTTCTGAAGGTCATTTCCATATTGCTGCCAGTGTTGTATGTGTACCTCAGATCCCACTTTACAGACAGCTGAAAATGATTAAAAATTGACCCTTCCTGCTCTCTTGATTCTATTGTAATCCATTTTCAATCAAATTTGACCTGCTAGTCCCTTCCAGGGTTCATCCCCTCTCTTCTTCCCTAGTGAGTCACATACACATTTAACAAAACTAAAACAAAAGAAAACATTTCTTGATATTATTTGTCTACAGAGATTTTCAGCTCATATATGCTTTCAATATTAAAGGAAATACTGTCACATCAAAATTAGTCTGAAATCTGTTCTGGATTTATTACATGTTAAAAAAATCAAGTCAAAGACCACACACTGTTTTGCAATTTCCCCATCACCTTCACACTGCAAGCGATATACATTGCCAGACAATAAAGTTTCAATGGATCTTTATTGCTAACGTGAAGACAGTTTTTTAAAGAATTCTGCTGCATACCAAAGATGTACTGCAGAGGTATATGGGATTTTTCCAAGGGTGAGTGGGGAGGGTGGTGCACAGGTGGGACAGACACAAGACCCAACAAGGCTTTGTGTCTGAAGATGAAAAGCTCCACATATAAAGCAGCAGCACAACCAAGGATTTTGATATTCAGGCAACTGAAGCACTACTGGTTTGGAAATGTAGTTTTTCTTACAATATACAGGTGAATAGCCCATGCCTAATTACAGATTGAAACAATTCAAAATAGCACAAGTTTAAAATCTTAACGCAGAAAATCAGACCATGAGGATTTCCAACAAAGCATTCATTCTGGAACAGACAGGCAACATCATAACACAAATGGAAACAATAGTACAGATGATTTAATTGGATTACTTCACTCCTATGAATTCTTCCAAATAAGCTCTTAAAGAAAGCCAGAAAAAGAATTCAACTGTCATCTTTCCTGGTTGTTTTGGACTATAGCAGTCAGTCTTACACTTGAAGCGTGATCTCACTGAAGAAGCTGTGTATACACAACAAATCACATTTGGACATGTTTCGATCCAAGAGCAGGTAAGGACAAACAGAGGTGAGCAGCAGGGTGTCCCTTAATACTAACACCAACAGTTGCCATAGCAACGGAAGGAATCTCTGTAAGAGGTTGGTATCGATCTTTCCATTCCATGTTCATTGCCATTTCTTCCGAGTGGTCTTACACAATGCTACCATAACCAACACAGTTGCATATACCCATGTTTTGAAGTGAAAGAGAAGCAATAGTGGTGAAAAGGCAACAGTGAATAATTAGTGCTGCAGTTCGACTGAGTAGACGCAAAGCAAGCAGCAGAATTTTCTTCTTAGCGCAAATCATGCCACAGGAAGGGGGGGGTCTCAGTATGAACAGTCATGTTTCACCACGCCTTCCATCTACATTTCAAATTTCCTGCATGTTCTCCTACAGCACAGCATCTGTCTGTGCTCAGCATTTGTAACAAGACAGTGACCAATGTCTAGGTCACATATTGCAAAAACTAGGATATAGCAAAGGATATTTTGTGCCTAGTTGCAAGCCTGCTGCATTATGTCAGCATACTGCAGATTGGCACAAAGCCAGAAGGATTGGAAAGAAAATCTAAGTAAACAGATACTAAAGAGATTTTTCAGAGCAAAAAAGGCATAGCTCCAGAGTGCCTCGTAGCACAACTAAATCTATAAATATGGGTTAACAGATTACATGAGTATATCAGAGATTTTGATAAAGACTAATATTGTTTCCAGTAACAACGCATAACTGAGAATTGCATTTAGGTCACAAATTACAGGATGGTACTTTGCTGATACTACCATAAAGCTTAAAGGAAAAATATATTTTGAAAGGTTTCACTTTTGCAAAAAAACCCTTCTTCTGAAGACATGCAAAAATGGGACAAAAAGTGTTTAAAATATTAGACTGTGTTAAGAAAGTCTTTTAAGTCCATTCCCAACTGTATTTGTGGCCAGAACCATCGTCAGAATGTAGCCCTAAGAGCAGAAGGCTGCTTATATAAGAAATACAAAATACTATTCTTGTAAACAAGTAGATCACTTCTGCTACATGCACCCTACATTGTCCCAGTCTTGTATCAGCATGATAACATTTCTGTAATTCATTATATTTGCGTAAAGCTGATGTAGCAAAGCAATAGTATGAAAAGTACCCAGTATCTCCAGAAACCTTTTAGTACACAAAATCATTAACCCCTCAAAAAAAAAAATCATCTACGTAGCAGAGCCTTCAGAAAATGCATCATAGTTTCCCCAAGGCAAATACAAAAAACAAATTAAAAGTGTCTCTATTAGTACAGATACTCTTAACAAAATTTTAACATCTATACTTCATAAAAATAGATCCTGAAAAAAAAAAACCCTAAACAATACCTACCAGCTGTGTACATCAAGATAACAACTTCACCATAATCCAAACAAATTATAGCAGTATGTGATACTTAAGAGCTCTGGGAACCCTGTTAATAACAAGTCTCCCATCATAACTTAAAGAGGCAAATAGCCATGGGTCTGCTGAGGACCATTCAACTGCATACACGCTATCTTCATGTTCTTCATAGGTAGCTATTACACTGTCCTGAAGGGGCTCTTTAATCCTAAAATTGAAAAAAAAAAGAAACAAAACACCAAAAAGTATAGTAAGAATTTGTAAACACACTAGATTTTAAAGGCAATATTAAGTGTCACATCTAGATGCATAAAATCCCATTTAAAGTATAGGTTCTAAGGAAATATTTTATACCATATGTTTGCATGTAGTTACGTTTTAGCAACACGGCAGAGTCAAGTCAATGTTAAAGCCACCATTTGCAGGGACAAAGTAGTTCTTATTCTCAACTTCATTGCATTTCCAAGTCTCTCAGAATCTACACTAAGAATCTCTCACGCTCTAAAACGAGTTAAACTACATTGTATAACCTAAATGTATTTAAACACATTTTTTTACCAACATCTTTTTTCTTATCATGCTCCATTCCTTCCTCTACCCCTTCACTGTTAAAATGAATTCTTAAAATAATATATAGTCAGATGCGTAGATAGGTAAGTTGCAGTCCCTAAGATCAGTCTCTCCTGTGTTGTCACCCTGGACCCATTCTCTCCACAGTAATGGAATGGGGATGGAGGCACCATCCTGAACACTTTATCTCCCATTGCTAGAGTTATATCAGCACCAGATTATCATCTGCTATTGTATACCTCACCTCCCCCTGCAATACCCAAGCTCCTGGTCATTTACATCACCAGAGACAGTCAGATCCCCTTTTGCATTGCAAATACTTAAGAACAGATTCAGGCAACTCTCTGAAGTCCAAACCACTCAAGAGTCATTGATTGTGCTCTGCTAACCAAGCATAGCCCTTCTTCCCTCAATTCACAAAGCCAATCCCTCCTCTCAGAACACCATTACAGCAGATTATTCTGTAGCTACAGGGTAGGTGAGTTTTCAGAGGATGACCTTAGAGCTTCTCACCCACAGAGAATCATCTGTCTGACAGGAATCAGTCAGCCCTACAGTAGCAACCCTCCACTTCCTAGGAGCAGCCTTGTACTACAGCTGCAATCCTCCTCACAGAAGCAAAGGCAAAGAGCTTTGTGAATGCCACTCAAACATTTAAGCAGATGCTGCTACTACAGAAATGAAGTGTTGTTATTGCTGTCTTTGCCCTTTACTGCTGGTGTCTGAAAGCAGCTCTGCAAACACAAAGGCTATATGGTAACATAGTTCAATTGCTTGCAGGATATCCCTGTTCCACCTAGCCAGCCGAGCCAGCTGTGAATCTAACATTGCAATTAAAATTCAATTGAATGTAATAAACCAAAAGCAGTATGATACTGCAGAATAGCTTCAGATATGTAGTTTCAAGGATTTTTATAATTTGCTTTCACTACATTAAAGGTCAACTAACCAAAAAAGGCACAACCAACATGCACCCCCTGGTTAACTGCAAAGAGCAAGCTTGCTTTGAAACTCTCCTGAATATGTACTTTGATGCAAACCATCTAACAGCAGAGAGCTAACAAACACACACAGACACTTCATCTCCTGCAATGTGTTTTTCTAACTTCCTGTTAACTGACATGCCCTGTTAAGTGAAAGTTGGTCATGTCCCCAGACAGCAATGCGCTTCACACGGTGCTCACCCACTTACCCACAACTCCATTATTCTGAAGGTTTCAGATGTCTCTCTGGATAAGCAGGGGAGTAATGCACAGTGCACACAGCTGTCAGGGGACACAACCAACTTTCAGTTAACCAGGAGTCTCAGTTAACCACAGGCTGGATAAACAAGGATAAATAAACTTCTAGATTATAGTATTTTCTGTATGCTCAGAATTGTTTCAGTGTTTCATTTAAATAACACAGCTCATCTAATTTAATTTAGAGAAGTCATAGGGGAATGAGTGCTCAGGAAAGAAGCCCATAGATGAACATCTGTTTGGCATTTCCATTTATAACTACAGCTTTTACCTGTCTTTTGTTTATACACTGAATTTCTTCTTGGGTATGAAAGCAAATTTTGTACTTTCCCAGAAAAAGAATGTTATTCCACATAAGTTCAGTTTTCACTGGTTTTCTTTTAAAAAGTGTAGATCTGTTATAATATTATATATAGACTTCTTGTCCAGAAAAATGACACAGCCTTGAGACAGTTACTGAGAACTTAAGAAAATCCTTATGCCAAGTGATCACTTGGTGTAAATGAGCTAGATACTATACAAGAAAATCAGGAAAAAAAGTCATATCAAAACAACAAGTGACTCAGGAACAACAAAGAATATTCAAAAGAGTCTGTCCATGAGGATCCTTTACAAACATGATGAATGAAAACAGATTAGCCTTTAAATTATGTAATAGGTAATGAACCCATAAGAATTCTGCTAGTGAAATAAAGAGCAGAATTAATTTCATGCCTGTGAAAGACTGTTCTAAAAAATTTTAAAAATAACTAAAAGGAACAAAACTGTGAACTTACCCAATGCTAAGATATTTCTAAGAAAACACCTAAGATTTCTCTGCATTTTGGCTACATTCGTAATTCTTTTGGTAATTCAAGAACAGACTGGGGACGCTAGTTTTGAATCTATATGAATCTAGGGTACTTAGTATTTTTCCATTTCTGAGTCCCACAATTATCTACTTATTCTTAATGAAAGTTTACACATCTTTTACACATTTTTATTTATTAAAGAATCAGCTCAGACTCAGGATCCTAACTCCTCAGATACTACATGTAATAGCGTTAATCAAGAAGCTACAGACTTATATGTCAGTGTCACTACTATTAAATAAGGTAACAAATACCTTTTAAATATATATAATCAGAGTCTACAAAAATATTGTTTTCATCACAGCATATTCTAGGGGAACAAATACAAATCAACTTGTTTATCTTATGATTTTTTTATCTGTTTAGATATTTTAACTACCCTTCTGTTCTTAACCAGTTACTACAATTTTATTTCTCCTTAATATACAGTAGGCCATTTCAGAGCCTAACATATTAATGAGTGCACTTTTTGTAATACTCTATTTATAAAATAACAGTGTTTAAAAGAATATTGCTATACTATCATGTGCATTACTCCTATCTGAGAAACTTTCCATTTCATAGTTAGCAACTCTATTTGCCTTCTTAGTTTAAATGCATAACACTGGACACAGAGGACTGGATACTGCGATAGTCAGGTATCTATGGCAGGTTTTAGAACAGCGAGGCAAGTTCAGGACTTGCAATTGCTTCCCAGTTTGAGAAGATCAGAAACAGGAAGAATAGCTGTACAGAGCTGGATATGAAGTCAATTTTCTTCTATGTTACTTTAACATGTATATATAATTCAGGTTGTCATCAAAACAGAGATATATCTGTTTTTACATTAAAGCTACAGGTTATGGGTATAAAAAATAGCTATGTATATATATGGCATGCCTCTGTGTGTACAAACCAGCTATGTATAGCATGTATAGCTATGTTATAAATAGTTCAGTGTACCACAGGTGTAGGTGCTTGGCCTATTGATCCCTTGATAGAACAGTCTGTGTAGACTGTATTTGATAAGCATACTTGGTAATGACTTGTTATGCCTGGCAAGCATAGTAAGCTATTTTCTTCCTTGCCCTAATTCTTCCTGCCCCTTAAAAAACTTCTTTAGTTTATTGTTTTCCCATACCATTTTAAAGATTTTATTCTGAACAGACTAAAATACCTTTTCTTTTCTTCTACATGTTCTTGTATTGCATCAACTGACAAGGTATCACACTTTTATGTCACCAAGAACTCAAAGTGTGAAATGTGCAATTGCTACCTATATCATGTAGAAATTTCAGACCTGTGCCACACAGAGAAGAAAATGGAGAGTGCTCTCTTTGTAGTCTAACTCAAACAGCACAACCCTGACCAGCTTCTACAAAAGGAAAGAAGCTTTTATTTTACTAGATAACTTTGAGGTTAATTGTGTTACAGCTTCGAGAAAGAAGCCTGTTCAGCCTTGGATAATTATTTTCATGTAGAGAGCTGTTACTTCCAATTACTGCTCATGCTAACAACCACTTAAGTTTGCAGTGTTTGCAATTCTGTTTTGTCACCACAATGTTCAATAAAATATGGTTTTCAGTCAGCAAAAATCATTAATTCCTTATCACAGTCAAAATTAAATCCTCTTTAATCTAAAAATCACTATGAAATAGAAGTGAATCAATAGAGCAGCAACATGTACTGCAGCATCCAAAAATGAATCCTGAAAAGCATAGTACTGGATTCCAGAATAAACCTTGTGGTTGCCCTTTTCTTTTAACTTCAGGAGAAAATTGTTTCAGATAAGATTAGACAACATACTACTTGCTTCCTCACTAAGAAAAACTGAATTCAAATATGTTTATACCTGAACACAATTTTTATAGATAGTAATTGGCCATTCATACTATTCCAAGCATTATCATTTTTTACCCAAGAAAAAGCTTTCTGAACTGCTTCTACAGGAAAACATCATCTTTAAAAATAGGAAAAGCATATTTTTATATAATGGGTTTCATAGATGTCCTAATATTCAAAATAAATTAAGGAAGATATACCTACTCATAAGGGTTAAAGAAAGAAATAGTACAGGAAAAACATGCACTTTTAAAGCAAAAAAGTCCAGGAACTGAACAGTACTACTGCACCAGATTTGGTTCAGCTTCTTACATATCCAACGAAATAAAGTCCTGAATCCTGGCATTCCACAAAACAGAAACTAATTAATCTGTTTTAATTAGTTGTGTCTCTTGGTTGATTCCATAGCATAATCCTATGACTTCTAGATTTCTCTAAGACATAAATGCCACAAGCAAAACAGCATACAAATTAACACTATTGACAGCTGTGTGAAAATATCCTGAAAGCCTGCCTCAGCGTGTTTGGCAAATCCTATTCAAAATATCAACGCTGACAAATATCTCTCCTGAAGTCACAGATGCATATACAAAGGTGCTATGTTAGATCACACAGTTCATATGTATTATTGTGAAACCACACGATTTATTATGCAAAAAGCTCCAAACTACATATCCATCACAAAAAGTAAAAACCATCAACTCCTTTAGATGGAAATTTGAAGGAAGTCTCTTTCTACAGAGAGGCCAGCCACCATTTTCTCTCTAGTCCATTCTGATTGCTGAAGATGTTTCCACACAAAAAATATCATTAAAAACTTCACAGTCTCAAGTGAGATACTCTGTAGTGGAAGGATTAATCCTTTACATCCCTCAGCTTTAAATACAAAATGGTGAGAAGTGCTTGTTCTGTTTGTATTAAAGGACAGTATGGCTAACATCTATGCCAAAAAGATGGAAACAAACCTCCAGAAAAACAATAAAACTTATTTCCTAACATGAATTTCTGGTACTATCTTCAAAACATAACAAAGATAAGGATAATCTTAGAACATATTGTCAAAAAACATAGCATAAGGGTGAGATAGTATACTGACCTTAGTAATCAATTCAGCTAGTGAAACAGCAGACATCTTAAGCTCCTAAGCCCCAAAGAAAGCTAAGGGAGCTGGTAGTTCATACTGCAAAATTAAAGTTTAAGGATGGCTTCCTTGATGGGACTAGTGTAAAAGCTCAAAATGTTATTGACCATATAAATCTTTTCATTGTTATGGATACAGAAGAAGCTTTTCCTCTTGAAGAGCAAGTCCTCCATTATCAGTTGAACCTTGTTAAAAAGTTCTGGCCACAGAAGTCATGAAGAACAAAAACATTGCTGTAGATGCAGCATGCACCTTACTGCTGGTGCTCCTAAGACAGCAAATAGTCCTCTCATGCTGCATATCTCCAGTATACCAAACAGAAACCTACACAGTTCAAAATTCAAATATAAAGGCAAAGTAAGTATGTTGCAATAACCAAAGAAAAGGAATCCTGATTGGTGAGTAAAAATGGCCACACTAAACTGCAAAAACCTAGTAGCTTTTATTATTGTTAGAAAGAGCAATGTAGAATTAAAACTATTATCAGACTAGTTTAATACAACAACATGGAGACTAACTAGCATCGGGAGTTTGGATGAACAAAGATTGAAGAAAGGATATAAGACAGTCACCACCTCCCTTTGGAGTACAGCAGTTCCCAGAGTTCTGCAAGTGTCTTACATGGAACTGACAGACATCTTTAGGAGATTTAGAATTCAGGCAAGTTCAGTGTTGCAGGGAGGAACAAACAACAGAGTACAAAACCATTAAAGAAAGTGGCCAAGGAGAAGCCTGACTTAGCCAATTGCATTCATAGATGTGGAATGATTCTGTATTTTAAATGTTTGAACCAACTGTGGGCATTGAAAAGCACTCCCTGTGTTTAATCCAGACACATCAGCTTTGCTTTGGGGATGAAACCTAAATGCAGCCCAAGTCCTCACCCTCATTTCTTCTATTTTCATTTATTTTGTACACTTTTTTCTACCACTGGATCAAGGTGCTAGAAATTAAGATTCATTCCCCATTTCTCAGATGATTTTTTTTCCATATTTGAACTGTGCATTAAATAATCCACACTCATGCCTTAACCAGAATACAACACAGCTGTTCTCTGGCCACATGCTTATAGCTCTTCTCTGTGGACAACTTGATCTTTTTAGACTCCCTATTTTCAACAGTCTTTGGGCTTCCCAGACAGAAAGCACTAAAGCCTTCCCTTATTCAGTTCAAGAAAAACAGTTGGCATATTTCTCCTAGACCCATTTCACGAAGGCAGTGCATGCACAGCTAACGTGTTTTGAAGCAAACAAAAGCACAGTGAGAACAGATAAACTCAAGAATATGGCTGATGACAAAAGAAAATCCTAATAGAAGAATCAAAATACTCCAAAGATTATTCAGAAAGCAGTAAATGTCTCTGAAGAGCAAATAGTCAAGGGCTAGGAAGATATCCAGGGGAAGTACATCTGCTTTTGCTGTTTTTATAATTTTTCCTCCTGGCTACTATGAGACACAATAAGGGCAAGGGAGACCTTTGATTTGATACAGAGAGGCCGCCTGCTGTTATTTTTTTATGATTGATGAGAGAAACAACAACAGAAGCAGTTAAAAAGTAGAGAAAAGACAACAAGCTAGTTGCTCTGATCTGAATCAGCAGTTAAGTGGAACTGAAGGTAACTTGACTGCAACAAGAGACAGATCCTCATGCAACAGTCCTAGTTACAATGTTTATGAAAGCATGTTCTGGTCTCCAACATGGGAGGATATAAGATGTCAACACATATGGAAAAACAGTGAAAGGAGAAAATGCCAAGAATAAATCCTTAGGAAGAATGGAATATAGCAACATTATGTTGTCTTTTCATTACACACTGAACTTTACTTTAGAAAAAAATTTATCTCCAAATAATTATTTTCCCATTTTGAATCTTAAAAACTAGGCAGTTACTGCAGCAAATCTGGCAAGAATAAATGAGTAGGTAGAGTCATACACAGTTCTACATGGTTGAAAAGGAAGGGTTAAACTGATATAGTACTTGCTTTTGTCTCCACCCAAGAAATACAATAAAAATTAGGAAATTTACTCTAAAATATATTAAAAATTAATCTAAGTCTTAAAGATCTCAGGAAGGAGTCTTAAGTATGTAGAATAGTATTACAAGACAACTTTTTTTAAAACATGGGGATTTTTGCCAAGTAGAAAAAACAAGCCTTTGGAGATACAACTGGCACATGCTCTTCATTTTTATATTTAATACAAGCTATACTTTTATAAATTATTGTATTCAGAACATGAAAAATAGATAGTCCATGCAGAAAAAGCCTTTTCCCTTCTTTCCACTTGATATTTCAACCTTCTTTTGAGATACATTTGGTCACTCAGTCTGAAGGTGACTGGCTAGAGACACTAGTTGTACAGACACATGCTCTTCCTGATGTATTTCAAAATACACCCGAAAAAGAGATTCTCTTTTCCAACATTCGTGTGCTGCTTAATAGCAAATCAGATCTCCTCCAAAACCACACAGAAATGAACTCCATTATTATCATCACTGGACTGGTAAAATTTCCTAAATGTTACAACACACATACAGAAAACACAAAAGCATATTTTCAAACTCTCACTTAACCCAGATTATTCTTATGTGCTTGACTTGATCCAGAGCTCCCTTAAAGTGAATTTTTTCACCAATCCAGTGGGGTTTAGGACTGGTCCTGAGAGCATCACCATCCCTCCTTCCCACCAGTGAACATAGAGTGATTGTACCAAACAGATTTAAAGAGTGTATTCTACCCAAGACTCTGAGTAAAGAAGAATGAAGTGAGAATTAGAACTACTTACCTGAAAGGTCTGTATACAAAAAGCCTAGTCAGTGAAAAAATAGCATGTAAACCACTACAATGAAAAGACAAATTATAAGCATCTGCATAAAACTCAGGAAACTTCATACTTCTCTTCCTGATGCTGGTCCTCTTGGTCACTGAGTTCATCATCATCTACCATATGCCCAAATGGTTCAGAGGAAATTGATACCATGTTAGACAGGATAACTCTGCTATCGCTGCTTCCTGTAAGGATCAGCTGATCATGAGAATGATTGTATCTGACATTCCAGACCCTAAAAAAGTTAAAGCAGAAAGAACAAGAGACTATTCTTGGTGGGTAGTGCATCAATGTTAAACCATTTTTTTTTAAGAGCAGAACTAAAAATGGATCTTTTAAATGTTCTAAGTACATACAGAAGTAACAAGCCTCATTTCAAAGACTGTTTTTTGCCATCTTCATTTGGCTTTTAAACTCTCATATAATCTGTTTTCCATGAGGTGTCTTTAGAATTCAACAAATAAGTTTTTTTTTAAAAAAAAGAAAATAAAATACACACCACTCAATGTTATCATTCCTTGAGGGCACATGCCGATCCATTGTTTAGTAAATCAGACAAATATTTAAGTTCTAAATATAAAAATTTCCCCAAAGCAAAATATGGATTAGCATTAGACTGTTAAACAAAAATCTCACAACATTCTTATAGTGAAGTTTAAAATATATCCTAAAACAAAAGTAGGATCATGTTTCTCTTCAATTTTACATATCAAGTTAATACAAATGTCTTATGGTTCTTGTTTTATTCTTTTTCTTTGAGTATTTTAGGAAAAAAAATTATAAATGCTGCTTCTGTTAATTCACATCTTCATTTCCCTCAAAGGAGCTTGAGGGTCCAGATTTCTTTTCAAGAATTAGTCTAACTCAAATTTGATAAAATATAAACAGTTCTTCTTTTCTTAACCACTGAAGTCTGCAAACATCAGACAAGAGTCCCTCCTTACTGCAGCCACAGGTCAGAGCAGAAGACACAGGCTCTAAATGTTATCTCAGAGAATAAAATTACTCACTTGAATATTCTGGCCTAAGGACTGCGAAGAGCATGAAAAAAGTGGGGCTGAATTACTGAACATTTTAAACATTTGACAACAGAAGAATGGATTGCAGCTGCTTTACATCAGGTGCATCAGAGCAGGCTCCATGTGAGAAGGCACAACTGCACCCCAGCTGCCCCATAAGCCAAGTTCTGTACTGTGCCTCTCAAAGGTGTAACCCATCTCCCAACGTTAGCAAAAGTTTCTTGCCAATTAGACTACCATTGTCTAAACTTTTAACTCACAATTACACAAGGAACACTGACATGTTGAAATTTCTCTGTGCAAAAAAAAAAAAAAGATTATTCACAATAGCACAAACACAGTAAGTTTCTATTGGTCCTAAACAGTAAAATAATTAGCAGAATAAATTATATAAACCATCCACCCGCAAAACAGCATGCAGATAATTTGTTCTACCAGTGGGAATGCTCCTCTAGTGTCTTCACTGGTTCAGTGACATTTCTTGTGTCCCAGAATTTCACCTTGCAGTCATCTCCACAGCTAGCCAGGTAGTACTGTTTATTGGGATTAAAGTCCAGGTCTCGTACCAGCTGTCCGTGTGCATTTTCTATGCAATATATCTGTCTGTAAAACACATTAAAAAAATTAAATGGTCTATAAGAAGCTAACTGCACTCCACTGACAGGAATCTGTTTCCCTGAAAACTTGCATAATCCCCTTAACACTTGCAGACCTAGAGTTCCCATTGCTAGTGCATAGTTTAGGGAAATCCCAGCTGTTAACAACAGTGACTTGTACAGATTTCTCAGCTTGCTTTGAAGCTTTGCTCTTTCCATGTTTGCATTAGGATCATCTGGAGTTAAAAAGGAAACAGCAGTTACAGATGATTTCTAGCAGAGCTCTGTAACAACTGTTATAAAGTCTCAGGCTACTAACCCACAATATTTTCAGATAAGAGCTTCTCTGTTCTTAAGTAGTTATACTAATTCTCTATTTAAGACATCTACTCCTCCCTATACAAAAAGCTGAGATGCAAGCAATGCAAGAGATGTGAACAAGAGCTTTTTATTACTGCTCTATACTAAGCTTACCTTCTTGACCTCTGGCACTTATCACTAATTTACCTGTGGCCTTTAAACTATTTAGCCACATGCATATTCATCCATTTGGACCACTTGAGAAAACATCTGTAATACTGCTAACAACCCAGCATCTCTATTCAAGCATCATGTTCCATTAGATTGCTTCCCTATCTCACCTCTTAGGGTTTTGTTTTGTTTTTTTTTTTTTTTTTTTTTGTTTTTTTGTTTCTTTTTTTTGTTCCCACAATTGCATTACAAGTTTCCTCAAAGCCACCATCTATCATCTGAAGTTCTGCTTAGTCTTGATAGTCTCCTACAATCTTCACTAGAACTTGTCAACCATTTGTGAACTTTTTCTTTTCTTTAAAACAAAAATGTTTCTTTTCAGAAAATATACTGACTAAAACTTCCTATTTCTTGTGAAAAACTTTATATTATTCTTATGGTTTTCTGTCAAAATGAAGCAGTTTCTTGCTGTTAACACCCACAAAGCAAAATAACTCCACATGGAGAAATTCAAAGTATATCAGGCCTCTACTAAGCCCGATCATGACAGATATGGCAATCACAAGTGAAGTTACTTCAATATCCAGCATCAAAACTCCTCTCTGAGTTTGACAGTTTAAGGATATCATTTGGGTATGCCTTTCTACCAGGTATTCTGGGAGTCAAATTCAAACTTCCTGTTAATTTCTTAGAATGTGCTTATGGGAAAACTTTTGAGTCTCAAGCATGCTTGGTATCAATGTCCACTGTGTATTCAGCACTGCTCACCATGAAAGCCTTTATCACAACTTACCTGTTATTCTGACTACTTGATCCCTTTCCTCCTCAAATATTGATGCCTTAAAATACACATTATATAGATTTTAGCACAGCTTTCTAACACTTGAGAATAAGAACTTTCACCTAATCACCCTTTGTACCAAACTTCTGAAATACTCTTTAATATTTCTCATCAATGATTTCAATAGATAGAGGTATTTTAGCAAGGTAGAGAACATTTTATTTGTAGAAAATGTACCTAGAAAAACCTAATAGGCACATTCCTTGATATAGTTTACTCAAAACTACTTAAAAAATTACTCAGAAACCTTGAAACTGGTCCAAGCACAACAGAAGATGCTGACAAAGATGAGGGTGGGAGGAAGAAGTGGTCTTTTTGAGGCCACCAACCCAATTCAGGAGGCGTGCATGAGGGAAGTCCCATGGGATGGATGGTTTTGGGAAACTGTAACAGGCGATGTAATGTTAGATATTATAGTATAAAAATATAGCACCTCTGTAACTCAGAGTGTGTACTTGGGAAGTAACTCCTACGCTCCCAGCATGTTGTAAATAAAGGATGCTTTTGCTTTCTAATACTCAAAAGGCAGCATTACAGGGTTCTTTTCCAGCCTTTTTAGGCATCAATATGAATATTCTTTTCTTCACCGTATCATCCTCCCTACAGCAATAATACATACACCAAATCTCCCACTTGTACATTAATGTCAGCCCACATGAACATTTTCTCCAGCTATTGTCTCTACATTCTAGTATTATTTTTTGTCCATATTTTTTTTAAATTATTCTTGGAATCTGAATTTTCCTGATGAAATTCTCTCTAAATCCATTCAGTCTAGTGTTTGTCTCCTCTGCTTCGCAAGCTCTTCTCTAAGACTGCTTCTTAGTCTAGTCTAGTTTTCCTGCCAATCTTTCTTTCTTCCCCTTCTTCGCTATGTCCAAATAATGCACTCCATCCATCTCACAGCTATCATAACCACACTCTGCAGAAGTAACTATTCTAGCTACTTCTATAGTATCTCTCCTCTCTTTGCTGGTATAACAGTTTTCTGCCTTTGATTTCTCCCTCCCCCCTCATTTTTTGCATCTTACACTGCCCTGACTTCAGGCTCCTACTTCTAGTCTAAATAATCATTATCAAGTATTCACATAATTATAGACATATTACAGTGTAATTGCAGATGAGACTTACTCTTGCACATACTTTTCAAGCATATTGCAAACAGCTCTTCGGCATAGCTTAGTACTCAAACTGCTTAAGGACCATCTAACCTGAGCTTCGCTTAAAGTAAGAATTGTGGGGTTTATTTCTGTTAATCAAGCTACTCTTTTCTAATATCCAGACTATCTACCTTTACTAGAAGTTACTCAGGGAACTCATTTAATACAAGATGGAGATGCTTTTTCTAATGACACAGAGCATGAAGCAGACCTCACAATATTTAATATTTTTCACTTAGTAACACAGGCTTTAACCTTTAAGGTCTGCATGTTGTATGTTAAAAACAGGATGACTACAAAAACATCACAAAAAAAAAGAAAATTTAATAAAACCTCTTCTCCTTTGAACTCTCCTTTGACTCTTGTACACTTCTTTTAAAAGTGTCTTTATAAACCAAAATATGCATGTAAAATTAAATTTTTATTTATCATCTTACAAGGCAAAGAACAGGATTTTCAAACCTGATGACAAACATACAAGAAGTGACTTTTAATTATTGTGTTTGCATTTTTAGCTTTCCTTTCCTTAAATACACAAACCTTTTTGGCAAAAACACACAAGGTTGGCAAACATAGGGATCTATTGCTACACCTCTGAGCTGGCAGGAACCACAGAACTAAATTTAAAGTCATCCCCCTTTAAGGCAACAAAAGTCATTACCAGACATCAGTCTTCTCGGTTTAGTGATAAATTACTATGTGGTAAAGGGATAAAGTGTATTTTAAAAAAGCTTGCACAGGCTTTAGTAGTCATGGCAACAGATGTGCACAACATCACTCCTTTGCTTATCAAAATCACAACTGAGCAGGGGGGAAAACACCTTATTAGGTATAGTCAAAGCTTTTATTTGGTTATGATTTTGATAGATTCAGTGATTTCTTAAACTAGCATGCTACAATCTTTAGGACAGTACAGAACACCATTTGTTAAAATCAAAAAAGTAAAGAGTGAACTTAACCTGTGAATTGCCTTCAAAGATTGAAGTCACCTTTAAATAGGACACTATGAAGACAGTTCATCACATAGTCAGGACTCTTGTTAAATCATTTTCAAGTCGAATTACAGAACAACTTCATTAAGGCAATCCCTATGTGTTGATCAAATCATCTTGAGAGTAGTACATAGTTCAGTAAAACTCAGCATACAAAGTTAGAATTCAAGCTGAGGAGCAGAACCAGAGAAAACCCTTTACTAAATCATAAGTAAATCAGCTATGCAAGCACAACTACTCCTTTTATAAATTATAGATTTGTCACATTTCTTATCTTCAAAGAAAAAAAAAATGGTAGGAGCAATTGGGGAAAAAATAAAAATCTATCTCCAAAGGAGAATGTCTTGCAGAGAACATGACTGCAGCTTCTCATTACCTCATGCTTCGTGTATCCCATCCTCGAACAGTGGTATCATTGGCTGTTGCAATCTGTGTACAATTGTGGTGTGGACTCCATCTTCCAGAAGTAAATTTTAATTGTCCTTTCCCTTCCAAGGCTGCAGAACTAGAGAGCTAAAACAATGAAACAAAGCTGGCAATGTTTCCAAATGTAACACTAAAATGAACTTAGTTCCACTGAAGACAAAAACTGCTCAATAGCCTATTGCTCCAAGCACAACAAACTGTCAAATCCTAGGGAAAAAAAAAAATAAAAAAATAATAAAAGCTGGAGCTAATTTTTTATCTCAGAGTAATTTTTACAAAAAACTTAGTGTAATGTCTTCAGAAATATTAGAAGTACTGTACTACTGTATACACTAACACAGCTTCAGATAATTTGTTGAAACAGCAGATAGACAATATGGACACATTGCACAAATTTGTAGCTGCCTCAGACACACACACACATTTAGCTTTGTTAACAGTCTTACAAGACTTTTTGAATGTCAAAATGCCAAATTTTATCTGTAGGAAGAGAATTATGGTGTCAAAAACTCTTGAATAAATGCACAGCAGCCTTTAAAAATAAAATAATATGTAAAAATATCAAGGCCCAGGTGCCCATGCCTGTTGAAATAACTGTAGATACTAGATCACAAATCCACTATCTGTGAGAATTCAAGGTTTCAGTTCCAAAACCAGGCTTGCATCTCATTGAGCAGGCA
Organism: Xenops minutus; assembly: GCA_035221455.1. NCBI lineage: Eukaryota > Metazoa > Chordata > Aves > Passeriformes > Furnariidae > Xenops > Xenops minutus. Next base: position 98,359,321 of record JAWWEE010000105.1, read on the forward strand.
TATCTGCATCTCCACAGCTAATGAAAAGAAGGTCCAAAGTAATCAACTTTAAGTTGTACATCAAGTTATCCCCCAATTACATGTGAACATGGCGGGGGGAGAAATGAAGATGTAGACATTGCGAATTACTTTTACTTCTAATCACTTTCTGAAACTGTTTAATATCTACAGCGGGGGGAGGAAAACCAAAGTACTTGCATTTAATCAGATTGTAAATTTATACAAATTTCAAGCAGCTAGGCAGATACATGACTTTGGTCATCTTTCACACAACTTCCACATTTCAAAATGTTTCACTATGAGGTATTTCATGAAAGTAGATTACTGTGCTGGATCTTGTTGGATTCTAACACAATATAAAATACTATATTAAATTATAGATTTTTCAGCAGAAATATTACACTTTAATGGATGAAAAAGACTAAAAACATACAAACTACTTAAATAAACTTTAACTGACATCAACCAAAAAATATGCTATCAGTACAAGACTGCTTAAATCTATTTGTATATTGTGCCAATGTCCATTTATGTATTCTGCTTTTTATTATCACAGCTCTACAAAGAATATATTTTCTTTAGCACTACAATTAACAATCCAGAAATTACAACTCTTATCACTGAAGCCTATGCTACCTAAGTTGTGTTGTCCTGCAAAAATTTTTCTGCCTTTTTTTTTTTTTTTCAAGAATGTGGAATTCTCAGAATGCAACATCATATATTGCTCATCTGTTAATGAACGATGTAACACTGTGGCCAAACTTATTCCTTTAGAACAAATGCTGTCTTTCTACAACTTGCAGACTATTAATAGAAATAAAAAACACTGTACAGGACACTGAATGCAGGATAATAAAATGTACTGCTCATTTGTGACCACATACTAGGTTCCAGACACAAGAGACTATGCATAACTTGTGCAGGTCATTTAGAATATTAAACTAAGTTTCTTTAGTAAGCAATCTTGTCCATACAAAGCTCAGGCTGGGGGGAGGGAAGCAAATGTTAACACTGACAGTAAGATACTACCAACAAAAAGAGTACCTCGTATCAGGTATTTCCTAAATCTGTTCTTGAGATGGAAAGCATCACATATTCAAAATATGACTCAGGGAAGAGGGTCTTTGTCAGCAGTACACAATACTTTTTCCAGCATTCCAGACATATTTTTTATAAAAGTCGAAATGGGAAGACAATGTAAACCATTATAAAAAGATCACATTTTTTTCTCTTTTCAGTCAAAAGATTAGGGTTGAGACCAGCACACACATACTAATTAACAGCATAGGAAAAAAATCACACATGTTAAATGGGCCAATTCATCCATGCCTTCTCAAGCAATTCTTAAGTACTAGTAGAAATTAAATTATATTTTCCCTTGTAGGGATGTCCAACTATAGATACAGCCAAGTTCTCAATCAACTCTATGTTAATTTGCATGTCTTCTATGAACCTGAAAATAACTGCATGGATTTACAGGACAACTAAAAGATAATGGAGGGAAGTTTTCCTATCTAAGAAGGAATCCTTATGTAACAGAAGAAAGTCTGCAAGTCTCCTTTCTGGACATCCAAGAAATAAAGGAAACAAAGTTGGTAGTTTGGAATCAAAAATGCAGCTTCAAAAAACCCTTAGCTTTAATTTTAATTCATACTTAAATATATGGACAGGTAAACAAGCTTTCTTTTTATCTTGAACTCTTTCCTCCACTTCTTTAAAGGCAGAAAAGTTGACTAGAAAAGGAAAGGAAAACATGAAAAAGGTGTTTAGCCATTATTCTCACATGAACATTTGGATCAGTGCTGCCCAGAAGATGAAGACATGCACGTCTGAGGGCCTAACTGAATACTGAAGGAAAACAATTCATGGTATTATATACACAAAATCTAACTTACATTAAGGAAAAAAGAAAGTAATAGAGAAAGACTGAATGTCTACTTTTAGACAACAAAATTAGGTATTGCTCTTGCAATCACATATTGACTTCAGAAAAAAAACAACTCTGGAGGAAATGTTAAACAGTGTAAAATGCTTGTCAGAGTGTGGATGGATTTAATTCTGTTCCTAAGCGCTTAAGTGGAACAGTGCCACTGTTCCAAAGCTGGTGAAACAAAAACAATAATAAAAGGACAGTATTACATTATATTACAGTTGCATGAGAGCAATAATTTGAAATAAATAATCTGAAAAAAAAAGCAAGGTAACATGATCGGAATAGAACTGTGCATGTTATCCTCAATGAAAGAAGTTTTACAACAGCACAGTATCTTACTGTGAAAAAAATCTATCCTAGGATATCCTAGATATCAGTCCTAGGGAGGACTACTTTCTGTGTATTCAAATGAAAATATCAATTACTCCATCTTATTTTTGTCAACACATCAGTAAGGAATGAGATGGCTCTTTTTATCTCATAAGGGCTGACTTGGAAAGAGGAAAGGATAGGCAGTATCCTTCAAAAAAACCCAAAAGCCAATATGTATTAAACTGAAGGGTACAGAAATTATCCAGAAAAACCACAAGCAGCATGGAGACAGTGAACTAATTGCTCATGCTCCTTTCCAAGAAAAGCTCTATGGGCTCCTGAAGGAAGTCTTGTACAGCTCAGATTTAACAGGAAACAAAAGAAAGTGGTTCTTCACCCAATGGATTCCTTGACAAAAGACACATGGATAGATAAAGCTTACTTATATCCAAGAACAGAACAGGAAAGTACTTGGAAGAAAGATATATTAAGGGCTACAGTAAGTAGACAAACCCAAGTAGACTCCTTTAAGATTGAAATTAGGAAGGCCTGAATGTTTTTCTGGCTTATTAATGACAGAAACAGAAATGTTGATGAGGACTTTCAGTTCAATCTCTGCCACTGTAGGCAACCATGCCACATAGTCCTTTCATAACTGTTCTTGTCCCCTAGACAATTTACAACTATTTGCCTTTTCAAATAGCCTCACCATACTGGCAGCTCAGAGCTACTCTCAGAACAGCTAAGTAACAAAATCTAGTTACTTTTAAGTGCTGAGTTTCTACATAAAAGCAAGAAAATATTTTTATTCCTTAAACAGCAGTTTTCTGCTTTATACTACAAAAATTAAACTAAGCTTCAAGCTCATTCCCTGAAATATATTGTTACTCCTATATACTCATGATTCATTCCAAGTTCTGTCAGCAACAATTTTCATTATTTCACTCCTACTTCTATTCTATCATTAAGGAGACCATTAAATAAAATTGATTCCAACTCTTTAAGAGCTGCTTTTTATCCTCTTTCTGATCCAGTAACTTCCTTTTTATTTTTCTTCACACAGATTTTTTTGCCCTTCTATAATTAATCTATGTTTATTCTAATTGCAGTAATTATGGGGTACTCTCAAAGAATTCTCCACTGAACTCCAGAAGGTATTTCCTGCCTTGAGAAAGCGTAGTTATCTTGCCAAGATAGCATCTCATGCTTATTCCTAACATCCTCCTGTATTTGAATACTTCATTTTTATCCCGATAGTCTGTGAAATCTCCCCCTCAATGTATTCTGCCTTGTCTAGAATGCCACTGCCAGATATTGCCTGTTGTTCTGAACCAAGACTACTCTATACCTTAATGCTGCTAAAGAACCCAGAAGGGACAAAATATCCAGAAGGAATCCAATTATTAACTTGGATTAAAAATACCAAAACCACACCTCTATTCATCCTCTTTTAGGAAGACCAGAAAAATATCTAGATTTTAATATCTCCATTTCATTCTACTGCACATATCTGCCATGCCAAACATACTGCATTTTCACAAGGAAGAGTTCTAGTGATTTGGTGGCATCTGACCTCAAGTGTGTACACAGAAATATTATTTGTCATCTTTTCAGTAGACTCAACCCACACCTTTTGGATTGGCTGGGCTTCTCTTGGGTCTAGGTAATGATTACAAATGGCAAAGAATAGCTAATTTAATTGCAAAAGGTAATGATGCAGTAAGCATAAGATTAGTTTCACCCCAGAAGGTAACATCCTCAAAACAAAAATAAAGGGAATGATCAAAAGGAAAGGAGAAACTTGTTAATGCAAATACAGGCAAACATTCCTGTATTAAATACTGTAATGAGGAAACATGTTAGCAAAAAAACATTGAAAGGAAACAAAAACCAAACCAAAAACCCATACCGAAACAAAAAAAACCCACCCCAAACAAACCCATGGAACTGTATAGTGAATTACAGTTAGTAAGTGTTTCTTATACCTAACTGATCAGATTAATACAGAGAATGAACACACCAATAATTTTATTTCAAAGAAGCTCTGAACATATTGGGAACCCTAAAATTCTAACTTCCATGAAACAATGCAACCTGTAAATCACAGGCCGTTACAGAAGATGCACCAAATAAGACTCAAGTTTGGATCAATGTAGACAAGTGGAAATTTTGGCCTATGCAAAATTTTAATGACAGATATTTTTAGTTTTTCATCTATGTTATATTTTAAACAAACTTGTTGATAAACATGAGAAGTCCATGAAGAGTGGCAATTGGATTACCTTTTGTCATTAAAATGAATATTTTCTATAACACATGCCTATCCAAAAAGGAAGCAATTGAAATGTGCTGTTAAAACAGGAAGATCAGGGTTGCATCACTGTAATGAATACCTCCTTACCTCTACTACCTGATACAGATACAGTGGGACCAGATATTATTTTTAGTTAATGATGATGTTATTCAATTTGAACACAAGCTTTTTTTAGAAAATGGGAAAAAACATCAAACACGCTGACATTTTTATTATCTTAATCCTAGGCTCTTGATTTATTCAGTTATAACAATATATATAGACATACAGAGGTACATTGTTACTTCACTTAGGTCTGTAACAACACGTATATTTTGTAAAGACGTTCTTCCCTCAAGAATCCCTACATGAGTTTACTAGCATTGAGGAAAACATTAAGGGGAGGTAGCCTGGTGTACAGCTGCAGACTGAGCTCTGGATGGCAGGGAATGATGGGAACATGAGGCAAGAGGGTGGAAACAGGCTCTAACCCTTTGCACAACAAAAGGCTCACGGACATGTATTGCCCGCCAGGTGACTGGACATCCAGAGACACAGCAGGAGAAGGTGACCAGATACTCAGACACAGCAGGAGTCCCCAGACTTTCTCTGCATAGACTAGAAGGGTATAAAAGCCCAGTTTCCTTTTTTTCAGGGTCCCTCCTTGGACGCACCAGCTCCAGCTGTTAATGTGTCCTTGCACCATGATCACATTACTTAAGGTCTGATACCCTGCTGTGGGAAACCTGGGGTTGGGCAGTAGGGAAAACTGGTGTGGCTGTGTGTGAGTGTGGGGGATGCTGGGAATGAAATGGGACCCTCAGTTCAGCAGAGCTGCCCACTGGGAAGGGGCTCCGCTCCCAGCAGGGAAAGTCTCCTGTGGTGGGAGTGTGACTGTAGGAGTGAATCCTGGACAGGCAGACAAGGACGTTTCCTCAACACAAGCTACTTACTGCTCAGTGACTGTGTACTTGAACTGAACAGAATATTAGGTGATCAGATATCAGGTGGTTAAGAGTCACCAAAACTGAAAAACCTTTTATCTTAATGAACAATAAACACTACATTTCTTGTAATTTACAAAATCTATGTATCTGCATATAAAGCAATTTTTTTTTTTTTTTAAAATGTGGCAAGACCTGATTTTTTTTCTGTAGATTTCTGTATCAGTTTTCTAGGCCAAAAAAGCTTCTTTTATTAATATCCCAGACAAGTGTCTTTTTACATTCTGATCAAAAAGCATTAAAACACAAATCATGAGCTTTTCACAGTTATGATATATTAAACATTCTACAATCCCTTATAAACAGGATATTCACAGAAAGGAATTACTATATCACCAACAGCTAACTGGCCTACAAACACTCTCTGTACATGGTGATAACCAAATGGAAAATATATTTACTGCTATCCCTTACCGATGTTATCTAACCAATGTGTTCTAACCAACCTATTCTCACAGATTTCTCTCACATTCTAAATACTATAGCAGCAAAGGATGGGGTAGAGCGTTAATTTTTGGAGGAAGGTTTTGCTTATTTTTTCTTTTAAAAACAAAGTCATCTCTATAATGAACATTGCTTATTTTTCCTCATTGCTTCCTGTAACTGTCAGTCCTACACAATCTTTTGCAAATATAAAATGGCTACGTGTTTCTCAGGCTAATATGGATTTTAACGGGGAGTTAATCTCTTAGGAAGGAGGTAATCTTCAAAGACTTCAGAAATATAGGGCAGTTGGTTCTAGTCCTGAAAAAGCCTATGATACCGGACTTCAGCTTGTCTTCATTAAATTACTAGAAAGTCTACAGCAGGCATTTTAAAGAGATGCTCAATGCTTTCCTCAGTCTCATTCAGTTGGACTCCAGTTAGGAACCTACAGACAGGTTTAAGACAAATTTGTTGCAGACAAAAATTCAACAGAATTGCAACAGTCCCAGTCATCTCAGAATAGATTCACTTGGTTCAAGATTTTGATGTGTTTTGAGATATGTTTTCTGATAGTCAAGTTTCCATGGACTTTCACTATAAAACTTCACTTTAAAAGCAGTATATACTGACTTAGTATTGAAGCAAATATCAACTAAGAGCAACTCAAAATTGCTGGAGCAGAAGTCTGATTACGTTAGTTATTTTCAGGTAAAATTTTAACCACAAATAATTCTCATTTACAGTGCACTCACATGAGATACTAGATTATTTTAGATGGAAATACAGAGAATCAGACAAATTCTAGATCAAGTCTCCTGAGAGCCTGACAGCAAAATCTAAACATTCTTAACATCTACAAATAAAGGTGGTTAATAAGCACTTCAAAATGCTCCTATGTCAAGATGTCATCCAAGGGTTGATATATCAACTTTCATAGCCTTAGCTTCATGAGATGAACTGGGTTTTTTTTGATTCAGAAGTTCATATTTGGTTTTACTTGTTTCCTTTAATCAAACAGAAGAGCAAAACAATGTCATAGGTTTATTCCCCTTAGTTCCTTTATCACTTACTTTGCTTTCTAGAGTCCCTTTCTGCCATCAATATTTGATGCAGTATGGGCATATTTTAAAAGGAACAATAAAAAAATATTCCACATAAGGAACACTACTTGAAATACTGAAAGGATCAGCAAGAGGAATACCGCTTTGAGGACAGAAATATGGATTCCCAAAAAGCATGCTGAAATTACATAATTTGGTGAAGAGCCTACTCCTCCCCAAAATTAGGCAGATCCTAATGCTAACAATGGAAAGGAAAAGAAAATGGAAATCATAGTTATACACACAAATATTAGTGTGATGAAGAGATTAGTTTTGAGAGTTAGTTTCTGATCACATTATCTCCTTATGCCTCCCACTACACAACAAGCAACATGTTGTTCTCTTCAGTGTATATGCCCCAACTCTCCAAGCCGATCCTGCGGAA
>JAWWEE010000105.1:98366873-98392509 GCA_035221455.1 Xenops minutus
ACTTTGTTTCCCCATTCACTGAGAGTGAGCAGCTTTCAAAGGATTATATGGTGCCTTACGATATCTTTTCATCCTTTTCCAAGATCTTACTTGCTGGCCTCAGCAATAAGAAATAGCACCTCAATTAAAGAGGAATAAAGTGGGGAGGGGGAAAGGCTGTATATCATTAAGCAGTTTTAAACAAGGGTTTGCATGAATGAGATAAAAAGAGAGAAAGAATTCAACTTAATATTCCAGGAGATTCCAGTTATATGTTCCTATATTCTTGCATCTAAAGAAGGAACAAGATTTTACAAACCCTATTTATTAAAAAGGCCAATATGTAAATCCTCCAAAGTTAGAAGTTTAAGTGCAGTTTAAAAAACATTTATGTATGACTGGAATCCAAATTTCTCAAAATATTTCTGTTATTTTTCTTTTGTGTTTTTGAGGTTTCTCATGACCAGGTTTATCAGGTAGGATGAAAAGACAAGGATTATTTTTCTAAGTAGTATGAACACTACCAACCATTCTGTCTGTGAGGATGTCTTGGAAGTCTAGATGGCAAATATTCAAAACCTTGCAAGATATGACAATCTCAGGCAAGAGAAACAGGAACTTTCATTTATATTTCACATTCTATAGTTGGTATGATTTTATAAGGACTGTCAGTTGACTCTCTTTGCAAACAGGTATTTGCTATAGCTTACATTTCAGACAGTTGTTAATAAGAAGATTATTTAAGTGGTTAATAGTTCATGTTTTTTAGAAATGGAGACACACCATCCATAACGCTGCTGCTTCGAGTACACACGCAGAATCAGCCTGGAAGAAAAAAGGCAACGCAGGAAGAACCGTGCCTTGCCAGTAGTGCTGACAGAGACTTTCCACTGTGCCTTTTGTGACCGGACTTGCCTATCTCGCATTGGCCTTTTTAGCCACCAGCGTGCTTGTAGCAAGCGTGGGTAGAGCCCTTGTAAATCTTCGTTCGCAAAGCCTAGCCATGATGATGATGATGTGAAATCTAGCCAAATAGTAACTCAAGGTGTCATCTATTTGCACACAGTCAGATGGTACCAACAGGGAAGAGTTTATGGACTGATGCTGCAGCATTCCAGAAAAAAATTAACCCGGATCGGAAGGCTAAATCTACAAGTGGCAATAGATCATCTGAATAATAATGTCCCTGACATAATCAGTTTCCATTTTCAAGCACAGACACTGACCTAAATGGCTCTATACAGAAACATTCAAAGTGTTCTATATACAGTCCCTGACGTGGAATAATCAGACAAAAATCTATGCCAATAACTTTTTTGATACAGGTTCCTGAATAAGAAGATTTTAACAATAACTGAAATAATCTGAATAAACAGTATAGTACTAAATAAACTAATACTGACAATTCAAAGCAACACATAACAAATAGAAACTTAAATTATGCCTATACATACAAGGGTCATAAATTAAATCAAGGGCTGCATGGCATTAACCAACATCTGAATTCAATAACCGTTGGCTTTACTGATCACCAATTTTCACCTTGTAGACACTCATCAAATTAGCATTGCCTTATTTTCGATTACCCACTGTAAAACCAGCAGGAACTCTAGAATAAGGAAAATATTTACCCACTAGCAACAACTACAAAATACTACACTTGAACACTCATATTCAAGAGAACTGATAGAATATTCATTTCCCCCACCTACATTAAAGGCAAAAAGATATTTCTGAAGGAAGCTAAAAATATCAGCAAATTCTAGGTTAATCAATGTTGTTGTTTGCCCTATGTTCAAGGTGGTCATGTTCTGTTAAATTAAAATTTCTTACCACAGCTTTGGCTGAACTTTCCTGCAAATCCCACAATAATATGTTGTTATCAGCCAGTGAAATAATCTTTTTACCGTCTCCCATTGGTTCCCACATAACACTGTAAAACAGAAACACAAAAATAAATAACCCAACATTAAAATCAATCAGAATTTGAACTAGAATGACATTTTAATTCTGTGGATCTAATCTATTCCAAAATATATTAAACCATATTCCCACTCTGGTTTCCCTGACCTGAAATCCATCTCATATTTTAAATGCGAAATCTGCCATTGGTTAGCAACTTGTAGCAGTCATTCTGCATACACACACAGAGAAACAACCAGAGACCTTGACATTCATTAACTTCTGAATGCTTTAGCCTGAAACCTAAAGTTCTTGATATGGGATGTTATGCATCATTTTTGAAGGCGCACAACAAATCATAAGCCTCAGAGTTTTGATGCAAACCTCTTCCAGTTCAGCAGCTCTCATCATGACTTAACAGATACTTTTAACCTGTGATTAACTTCATGCTATACACAAAGAATGCAAGGAGTCAATACTCCTCTCTACTTCTGCCTGTGAGAAGCAGCATATTTAAGCCAGTTGGTATGGGCAGCACAGCTAAGTATATGCACTATAATAAATTTGCCAGAGGTAACAGTAAGATCAAAAGAATAATACTTGTCATTTAATGTGAAGAGGCTTCCATACCCAATACTTTGGTAACAAAGTTGTGCAATCTCACAATCATTTTACAGTAACAATATACCTAAGGTAAAGATCAAAACTTTAATATCAACAGGTTAGTAGAGAAACTTCTTCCCATCTCTCAACTAAAGCTATTTAAAGGTATTTGATATGCTGTTCTCATCTTCAGTGCGTATTTGAAGGACCACCTCCTGAAGTTTGTCAAAAGTCTGTGACTAGACATGAGTTTTCTATTCTGTTTTGCTTTTCACATGAATCAATTCAGTACATGGATGAAATAGATGAAAGAAGCTTGCACAAACACATGCAGCCTTGAGCAAGTGAGCCTAACATTAGGCACCCACCTTCTTAACTCTGCTCTGCACACTATGCATGCTTCTATTTTATCCCAGATTTTGCATTACACCTAAAATGGAGGATAAAACCTGGCTGGCCTCAGATCTAAAGTGATGGAGCTCCATATAATCTTATGGCCTAAAACACAAGGAGGAGGGGGGAAAAATAGGAAGTGGCAGGTAGCAGAAAGAAGTGACAGTGTCATTTTTTCCCACCCTAAGTAAAACACATTCTCAGATGATAGATTCTTCTTAATTTCCTCTTGCTCCTTCTGTAAACGATTTCATTCCTTTTTACTCTGCACTTTTAGTAAAACAGTAGGCAGATGACTGCACTTATTTGCTGTTACAGAGCAGACAGACTATGCAGAGAAAATAGAACTATGCCAAAAAAAAAAATTAACACTAAGTGAACAAAAAAGCTGGAACTAAAAGGCTTCATTGGCTGACTCCTCAACCACTGAACCCTTTCTTAAGGCAACGCAACAGGTTAAAGAAAGGACTAACTTCTGCACCTATCTTCAGCTGGAACCGTGACCCGCATCCTTATTATGTTGTCCATTCATGGAAATTATTTACTTCTACAAGTCCGTTTGTAGTGACTCGTGTATTAACAAAATCACTCCGTTTAGCACATTAAGCTACCGTCATGTTTTTAAATGTGTTTTAACAAGAACATGGAACTAGTACAATTCTATGATTTGCTTTAAATTGGGCTATTTTGCCTGTAGTACTGCCAATTTTATTTAACAATAAACACTTTTCGAAAGTTGGAAACTTGGAAAAAACTTACAAGCAATTGAAAACGAGTGTTGATAATAAAAATGATGAGATGCAGTTTCAATTACATGTTCAACCACATTGTGCCCATGAAAATGAGAAGAAACCAACTGGCACTGCCACATATATTTAAAAATTTTATGTAGTTGTGCTGCACAGATATATCAAATAGAGCCCTAAAATAGATGAAAATATTTTATGAACACATATAACAGGATAAAAAAAAATAATGCACTATAACCTGCATGTGATCACAGCTAACCTGCCACAATCCCATTTTCCAATCTGAAATTAAAAGACATTAGGATTATTACATAGCTTAATAGGTCACTAAGAAATCTTAAAGTTGATTTTGGTCACATTTAAGACCATCATTTTAATTGCATAATGTTGAAAATACAACTGGCATTTGGTGTTGATATATGTGGATGTATTTTTAACTATAGACAATGAAATCTGGTTTGACCAATTAACTCTAAGTGCTCTTCCAGGCAGAGATCAGTATTTTTCATGCCTGTTGATGTATCTGCACCTTTCCTCCTCTGATCACTGAACTTTTGGTTGTAAAAGCTAGACTGGAAACAATTTCTTTGATGTTGCCAATAGTAGGAAGAAATTTTACATCTTTGAGTGTCACTGAGCTTTAAGGTGAAAGAATTTCTATAGCTAAATACAGCATGCTAATTAGAGCCAGTTATAACCCAGCTGACATACTTTGGAATGAAAAAGTCTCTCCACATTCACTCTATCCTTGAGAGATGCCCATTTTATTCCAATTTAATTTTTATCTTATGAAAGTTCATTGTTTTATGGGTGTGGTTGTGGTGATCATTCAGATTTTATAATCTTAAGCAAAGGTTTTTCAAACCACCCTTTGTAACACATTCAGCTGTATTCTGCACTCGTGACAATGTGAAACAAGAGACACCATGGAGAAGGAGGGGAATGAGAAATACTGGGGAATAAAAAGAACAAATTACCTTTGAAGCCAGATACAAATTTTAGAAGAAGTGAAGCTTTCATTTAGAACAGTTTTCAATACAGCAGAGGTGGTGACAATGTCTAAAAAGGAAACCAGATAAACCAGGCAATACCATTTTCCTGAGTATGCCAACAGTTGCTGATGCTTACAGTTTTCAGCAATGGACAAGATAATTGTCAATTCACAGCTGCCACTCAGAAACTCAGTATCAACTTCAGGGCTGCTCTTTAGGTAATCTATAAACAGTAGACAAGCAATTATATGTGTTGCATTTTACCCTATTTTGTTATCTGACTCACAGTGCTTCAAATAAGCTTCTAGCTAGTAGTTTTTCATATTAAAAAATATCCTACAGAGAACATTTTTCTAGCAAAGAAATAAGAAAATTTAAAATATTCACTCAAATGCACACATGAAAAGACTCTATTATCTGTGTTTTATGCCAAAAAGATAGTTAACACCTTCATTAATAAATATACTGAGCTTTTTCAAATGAACAACTCAAAGCCCTCCATTACAGACTAAAGAAGAAAAAAACGACATGCAAAACACTTTCATAAGATGTGAACTGCAGTCAACCACAAGTGTTGGACAAAGCAAGCATTAACTACTCAACTGTAATTACAAAATGACAACCATTTATTTCTATAAATGAAAAAAAAATTGCTAGACTGAAAACTCTCATGCACAGCAAAACAGAAAACACACCTCCACATTGGTAACTCAGCAGATCATCCTGCAGCCTCAGTGTAGCCCAGCGGAAAAATTGATGCATTATGAACCCAAATATCCTGCCTTTTTGGCACTACAATGATTCCAATTTAAAGGTGACTCTTGCTTATCAGGTGATCAGGACATTATTCTAAGAAGAAGGAGATCAGACCAAGGACAACCTGAAACCCACTATTCTTATTCCCTACCTACGTGCTCTACAAAGCAGCCACATTTCTGAACGAAACCAGTTCTGGCTATTTTGCAGTTATTAAAGTGCATACTACAGGAAGCACAATTTACACTTTGTCTCGAAATTCTCAGCCATTGAGATCTAATTTGGAGTACAACTTCTCAAGACACAGTAAAACAAGAACCACAGTTTCCTAAAGAATTGTAAGGTAAGGTGAACTTTCTAGCTAAAAAGCTGCTGAGAAATGAGAAATACAGTTAAGGATTATTTTGGACAAGACGCCTAGAGACAACTGAGCTTTATTCTGGCTCAAACTATTTTTACATTCAGAAAAATAAAATGGCTTTACAAAGAAATACAAGAGAATTCCAACGAGAAGATGACACAAAAATTACTTACCTCTAAAATATTTTTTTCCTTATCATACTAGAGTATTGACAACATCATGTTTTTTGGAGAAATCATAAAGCAAAACAGTGAATAAAAAAGGGTCACCCTGGATATTTATACTTATTTTGCTGCATCGCCTTGCCTACTGCAGCTGGAATTAAACATATTTCTAGCTCATGGGTGAGGCTGGTTCTTTCTTCTATGCTCAGAGAATACATATGAAAAACCAAGAAACCCATGAGTAGCACTAATTAGAATCCAAGCTACAAAGTAGTTTTCTACTGTGATCTTAAGATCATGGGAATTCCTCACATTCATTTGGTATCATAGACAGATTCTGACAGTAGATTAACAATATTATGAGACGTATTTTCCCTGCTTGTTGTCATATGTATTTATTCAAGACAGATTAGGAACATTAGTTCATCTTTCCCGAAAAAAATCTGCTTTCAAAAGACATAAAAGATATACTAGATTTTTTTAGGACACTGCTTTCTCCTCTAAGGTCTGCCTCTTGCTAACATACCCAGCATATTAGATAAACTGGATTTCTGCTTACCTTCATAACTGTTGAGATAGACTGTTCTTGAGCTTGAAGGAGGTGATTCTTAAATATAAACCAGCTTTCTTGGATCCTTCTTTTCTCTAGGGTACCTGTCTCATGGAACTTACTGAAGAAGATCCCTGAAGAGGCCCAAGTCTGTTCTCCTGAAGTCAAGGGTTGTGAACTTGGGTTTTCCCCTGGTCCCTCCTACCAAGAACCTGAACTCCACCAGCTCATGGTAGTTGCAGCCAATGCTGGCTTTGACCTTCTCATCCACAATCAGCTGTTCCTTCTTTATGAGATCCAGAGCAGTATCTCTCCTCATCAGCTCCTCTGTCAATCAGACCAGGAAGGCACCAGTGTTTTCCAGGAACTCCCTGGATTGCTTATACCCTGCTGTACTGTCCCTCCAGCATGTACCAGGTTAAAGTCCCCCACCAGGACCTGGTCCTCCTAATATAAGGCTACTTCTGGCTGTCTACAGAAGGCCTCATCCAATTTTTCTTCCTGATGAGGAAGCCTACAGCAGACAGCCATTCCTGTGTCAACCATAGTGACCTGCTCTTCAATCCTTATTCACAAGCTCTCATTTGACTCATCCATTCATCCACAGACAGAGCTCCATGAACTCCATCAGCTCTCACAGAGACAGCAAATCTCCTCATCATCTCAGCCTGTCCTTCCTAAAAAGCCTCAGGAGTCTTCTCACTTTTGTCTGGAGCTGTTTTGTCTGTCCAGTATGAGAAACTGACGAATTATCACATTCAGACAGCACATTTCCTAGTATTTTAAATGCTGTTAAATAACAGTTATGACAATATCAAGGTACAAAAAAAGAGTGTGACTGCAGCTTCCCCTGTTCTGGTGATTTCCATTAGGCAAGAAGTTAAAGCACTAGTTTGGTTTGACCATAGCAATACTATTAAAGACTAATGTCCCTTCAATTAAGATCGAAAATGTACTGTCACAGGATACTTTCCATAACTTCTCTACTACATTTAAGACAGCTTACGAGCAGATCTCCCCCTCTTTTGTTGGTTTGTGTTTTTTTTTCTTCTGGGTTTGTTTTGTTGATTTGGCTTTTTGTTTTGTTTTTTAATGAAACCTGTGAGGCTCTTCTATTCTCCTTTATTGTCTTTTCAGGGGAATGGAAAACAGGGAAGTGTGCGTGGGTACATACTTTATAAAGTCATACACTGTTTCTGACATTTTATGAAACATCAAATTCAGTCTAGAGAATACAACAGATTAATAAAGTTAGCATTTCCTCAAAGTAATGAATATTGGATTATTTACAACAAAAATACATAAATGACAGAAACATCCACAAATAATACTCTAAGGCAAATATACAAAACCCTTTATCATGTTTCATCCATGCCTTTCCATAATGTTTAAATGCTAAATACACATTTACACATAGGACAGCTCTTGCAGAAGTTTTGCTAAGTTTCTATCATGCTACCTCAGTGAATATTTTACAGTACTATTTTAATTATCCTACTGTCACCAATGCCTGAAATACCTGAGGACTCAATGGCTATTTTAAAGCATTTTGGAACTTCTTTTTTCTATATGCAAGTGTTTCAAGAGAACTCCATGGAAGAATGTGTGCTGAGACAGCGGAATGCATTATAGCTGTAGGGTTTTTTTGGTGACATCTACGATAAGGCCTAGAGTATGTGCAGTTAAATTACTGTAGGAATGTAGCGTTTTGACAGCGTAGTTTATGGTACCTGTGGAACTCTATAACACTTGCCAGAAAAAAGCATTTTATTAAGCATAAAACTGTTATCTGATTGGAGGATTTGCACATACTATTACAAAGACAAATCTATTTAACAGTGTTTTAGGAAAAGTTCACTGAGGAGTTGAAATCTACTTATTTATATGAAAAAGACTCAATGAAAACATATTTTGGACCAGAAACGTGACCAAAGAGTCAAGTAAGATCTGTTTCAAAGAGTATGTACAGTTTAAAGATCTGACTATTTAAAGTTGTTTTTACCTTGCCTCTTAACACTAACAGGAAAATCGCTTCAAAGCAAGGAGTACATTTCACGTAAGCAGGTATTAACTGATTAGCCATCCAGAGCTAACCACTAATATACAATGAACAGCACAGGTAGAAGCAAGGAACACCCAGAACATATATGGATTTCTTCAAAGAAATTGGAAGGGCACGGGGAAACTGTGTACAGCAATGATTCATTTTCAAAGCAGGTGGACACAAGTCACATAACCTCTATCATTCTACGATATGATGCTCACATAGCAGCTGCTGCTGTAGACACCATTTCCATTCTGTTGCTTGAATAGGGCTTAAAAGAACCCAAAGCAACTAGTATGCATATGTGATGTCTCAGGAAAGAAACATATAACTGTCTTGTCTGTCAAAGATTAGTAAGGTGGTCAGTCTCAGAAAAACTTTCTAGTATTGTGAAGGTCTGGCCAGAAAGTGCAGAGGGCCGTCAGGTAAAAGCCCTTCCCAGCCTCTGGAGGTCGCAAGATGCCAACAGTTTTTTCTATGTACTAATAAACAAACATCTGTGAAAGAGCTGGAGTGGGCAAAAGCAATTTCTGCAGACTCATTTTAAAGGAAACATGTATCTACTATTAAGAGGGATAATTTGAGTATTTTCATACGGGATTTTTCAAAAGATGGCAATAAGGGTATAGCATATCTTTACTCATTTATTGCTGTTTGTAACAAACTGCATGGTTGGTTGGGGGAATAAAACCTAACAAACCAGAATATTCCTCTGAGCATGCTTCTCCATGATTTGAAATGTGCTTAAGAAGAAAATTATGATTGCCTAGGATCTGCATTGATACTTGAGGAAAATCACCACTCCTCCTGTGCAGAAGAGCAGCAAACCTAGGAGTGATAAAGGTTTACACAGACCTGGCACATGTGTACCCTCTGATAGCTCTAATTCAGCAGCTGTGGATTCTGGGTGAATTTGAGGTGAAGAGACTGCAAGAAGCCACTGGAACAGTAGCTAGTGTGGTGTCACTGACCTGCCTCTCCATTGCCACTGCCCAAGATGGAGCACTGGGATTGATGGGCTATGCGAGGCTGCAGGGCTTCCCTTGAGGTCTTGCATACATTTTACCAAACAGATGCACTTAATCACCCATGTGCAAGGATCACTTTTTTTTTCATTCAGTAGACAAAAGACACTTCAAAGCCCTGAACTTTGAACTACCATGTAAGCAAGTGTCAACAATATTGCTACATCTACAGTCATCCCAGAGTATTGTGCTAGGAAAGAATTCTACACAGAGGAATAAGTATTCTGAATAATAAATAAGTAGTGGTGTTTTGGAGAGCAAATTGGAGTCTGAAACCAAGAAAACATGGACACCTGTTCAGAGCTGGTTTGTCATGAACATTTAAAATTCTCTTACATAGCTTTTTCCACAACTTTTTTTAACATTCCCCACTAATATTTAAAACAATTCAATAAGAGCTGAAAATAAAACCATCCAGTATCTATTTAACCTGCAAAATCAGTTGATGCAGACTTCAACCCTCACATTGTAGTGCTAAGAATAGCTAAAGTGACATTATGAAAAGAAGAAAAAAAAACAACAAACATCTTTAAAAATAGATCGATTTTCTTTCAGTGAGCAAAAATCTCAACTAATTTGGCAGTAAAACTAGGGAACACAACAGCATGGTGAGAATAGAAGAGAAAAAAATACATTCAAGTAGGCAAGGAGAAAAATAGTACTCTACAAGCCCATTACTTTTTACTTGTAGAGTAACGAAATTTCTGCACTATTTTCTGTATCATGACTTATGAATTCAAACTAAACACAAACAGCTGCAAAGACTCAATTAAAACTAATTGTCACTTTCAGTATATGAAATCTATTAAAATTATCAGAAGTGGTCATAAGCTCATAAAATCAGAGAATATTCTGAGTTGGAAGGGACCCATAGTCCAAAGGATCATCAATTTCAATCCCTAAGAGAATGGCCCATATGGGGATCTAACCTACAACTTTGACATTATTAGCACCATGCTCTAACCAACCAAGCTAATCTCCTAAAGTTAACCGAATACATACAGTAAGCTTATGTAAATGAATAAATACTTTTAGGATTTGCTTCAATGTCAGATTTTACTTTCATTAAGTTTCCCTTGGCTTTTCAAGACTAGAGTCAAATAAATTCTAACAAAAATTTAACATAATAAATTGGGCACATAACACAATGTTTTATTATTTCAGTATCCAATTAATGGATTGCATTTATTCCCTAGTAAATGTGATTACGCTGAACAGCTTAAAGTTTTACACTTGCACAATACTAACCACTCAAAATTACCAAAAACATTCAAGGGAGTGAAAAACAGAATGAATGTTATAAATTACTCTGCTGGATCCAGACGTATTTGAGAGAATGATAAAAGGGAGAAACTGAGAGAAAATGTGAGAAACACAACAAATAGTTGAACATTGAACATTTGGATTTATATATAATACACGGATTTATTTACAATAAAGAATAATCAAAGATGCAAGAGAGCAAAATCCTGTGAATAATTCAGGATCACAAAGAATTAAGAAGAGAACAGGGAGAGAAGTAGAGCATATGATACAGTTTAAATTTTTATCAATTTAGAAAGGATCAAAATATAAAGGGTATTATCAGCGCTCATAAGCAGCTGTTAAAGTACACTTCCAGTGAAAACATTTGTCATGAAGTAAGTTTGTCAAAAAAACCCCAACTTTCTCTATACTTCACAGTTGTAATATGAGAAGTGGCCGATATAAGTGTGTGGAATAAGCCAAGTGTAGAAGAATTATTCTTAAATACTGACAGTTTCAGATAGCTCTGAAATTTTGTGTATTACATGAAGACACAGTTCATATCTGCTGGGGAGCTGTTACAAAAAAACACTAAAAAACCCACAGAGTTATACACCAGCATGTGCAACTGACAGTCCTGACACTCTCAAAGAAACCTCTATACAAGTATCAGAGGGATCTTCGGCCACATAATTATATTTCTGATACTGGGACATGCAAAGTGTTAAAATAAGATTAAAAAAGTTATGATTGCATTTATTACAGTACTCTGCTATATATTCATGACAAAATGATCCTTCTAAAAGCAGTGTTACTTTCAAGTTTATATTCATTAGGTACAAAACATTAAATTGTTCTAATTTTTTTTTAATGAAACACTAAGCCAGAATTTTAACATACATATTCTAAAACCCAATAGAGGGCACAGAAGAAAAAATGTCACCAACATCGTGACAGGAAACAGAAGTGCTACCAGAATACCACGTAAAAGTGCTAGAGCTATTCAAAACACCATTTTCACGTTACATTAGAGTTTCAGATTCTCTTGCTTCTTTTTTTTTACTTGAAAATGTTTTGAGGTGGTTCATTGTCTGTGGGGTTTTGGATTTAATATTATTTAAAGGCCAAAAGGAGTAAGTGAAACACTTCTGGATTGCACTCATCTGTCTTCAGGGCAATTACAAATGTGCTTAACTTTGATCATGTGCATTAATAGAATGAACATAAGGAAACTGAAGCAATAAAATGTCATGTATAGTACCTTATTTATCTTAAATTAAATAAATTTCTACTCAAATTTAAAGGACTATTACAGCAAATTTGTACTTCTGTAGAAAGCCAGCCTTAATGAGGTTGCTTTGTACTGTGCAATCACACAGCTAAGGAAGAGACAGTACTTCTCATTACTCTATTTGGAGACCTTCAATGAAATACCAAATAAAATCTACGTACTTAAACTCTGTGGGAAAACCTCATTTACAGTACTGTTGTCCTTCATGAATTAAAAGTTGTAGTTTAATATTTTAGTGATAAACATCTCAGACTTCCTGAAACATCTGTGACTTTAAAAAATTTATAATTTCTGTTCCTCTCTAAGTTCTTTTAGATGTGACAACATTTGCACGCTCGTATTTAGAATTGATTGAGTGGGACACATGCATAGGAAAAAACCCCCAAAAACAATTTCAGCTAGTTGAGAAGCTTAATGAAGTCACATATCATTACTCCTAACATATTCATCTCTTTTTAAATTTTAGCAGCTAACTACTGTTTTCTATGTAAAGCATTAATTCGTCATTCTTCACCTTTCGGGCTTCCATTTTTATTGTCTCTGTAATCTCTATTTTCCCTTTACAGCTCTATTCCATTGTCCATCTAAGCCTTCCCCCTTATTTATTTTCCTTTTATTTTATTCCAAAATTACTCTTTGGACCACCATCCAACTTGCTTCACTTGTTCCCCTCTCCTTCAAAGTACACAACTTGTTACTGCGCAGAACCTGCCCTTTTTTACACCTGCCACATCTAGAAAGCAAAAAGTAGGATGTTAAGGAGATACAGGCAAACTTCCAGCAGATATGAGAGGAGAAACTCCCTGCTGTGTTCCGAATTCAAGATCTCAGAGATTGCACTCTCATGGCCTGTAGTATTCTCCTTCTCCAAGGACCATTCTGTCAAGTATACTACCAAATCAGTTTCCTCCAAAACTGAGGAAGAAGTAGAACAGTAAGTTACTGTCTTTAGGGTTTTAACAGAAAGAGTTCTAGGGATTCCTCCAAACTGTTCTCAGAGGAGTAAAGAAAATCTCATTAACTGCTGCCCCGTTTCCTTGGCCTCGCCTATGAAGACTGTACCTTGGACTACTCCTTGCAAGATACCCAATGGAAAATTCCTTTAACTGAATCTTAAAACATTGCATAGAGTAACATACCCACTGTTATGTGTATTTAACACTGTATGAATACATATTTTTATCTATGGAAGGAATTCATTGATTAGGCTTTTTTTTGTTTTTAAACACACAAATTTCCATGTGTATCTGTGATTTTTCACTCAAAGTAATTCACTCAGGAATTTTGCACTTGAAATCTTTGCACTCTGGCTTATATGGGGAATAGTAGGCAGATGATGAAAAAAATATAGATCTTAAGCTTGTACCAAACAGAGAAATCAGCTTGCCTATTTTGTTTGCCTAATTTAAGCATTGGCTTAATTTTCTGAACTCTCTTTATGACATACAAGAGTCTGAGCAAAAATTCTGATGAATCCCAAATTCAAAGCTTAGAGGCAGTAAATAATCTCAGTAACTGAAAACGAATTGTGGTTAATTTTTATACACAGTAACTCATGCAATCCAGATAAATTGAAACTGTAGAAAAGCAAATTTCTTTTTCACTGGCCTGTAATGTCTTGGAGATCACATTTTTGCCAAAAGTGTTATTAAGACTAGAAAATTATTTCAGTAGATCTTAGGAAGGAGGAGCACAGGACTCAACCACATGTAAGCAAAGGTTAGGATTTTAGTCACTATCAATCAAAATGCTCTTTTGGTCTTAGTTCACAAAAGAGAACTAGTATTAAATATGTCCCTTCTGTTTTTTAATAAGAAATTTCAGACAGTTGAGCACATCATTCCATAAAGGAGATGAGATAAAGGTAAAGAAACACAGTATCAGTTCTTAACATCAGTAAAGAGCTGAACAAAACCAACGCCTGACACACCAGACCTGGAAAAAAAAAAAATCCCTCTTGTGTTTCATAGTGCACAATACTAGAAACAGAAAAATCTGTGAGGTAATTTTTCAACTATAAGGCTTTCTTAATAGAAGAGAAAAACAATGTAAGAAGATAAACCTTAAAGAAAATATGTTAAGAAATAAAGCAGAGCAGGGAAAACAAACAAAACTACAAGTGAATAAAGCCCTGAGGCAGATGGTAGCTGCCAGAGTACATAACCAGTTGCATTTTCAAGATAGTTTTGCTTCCCCCTCCTCTTAATTACAGTCAAATTTCAGTTACTCATGATCTGCAATCAGATTCGTTAATATCATGAAGCATCGATGCTATAGATGACAAGACACACAAAACACCTTCCCAAGAGCTGCTGACTGGAATCAGAGTGTCACAAAGGCCAAGATCAACATTACACCCCGCATCTTTAAGCTGTACTGTCAACTCTGCTACTCTTCTGGGCCCAGCACAAAGATACGATAAAAGCCCTGTCTTTTATCTCTTTTTCTTTTTTTTTAGCATGCATTCTGACTAATAATATTCAAAATTAACTTAATTTTTTTTAACTCTGTATCAAATCATTAGTGGTTGTGGTACACTGTTTAATCCACAGGGTACAGTAAAGCAACCTCTTTGAAGTGCACATGGTCACAGGTTCAGTGTTCAGCCTGTGCTGAGGGAAATTTAAAAGGTACGCTCCAATGGCAAGGCAAACCAGAGAGTCAGAATAAGCAGTGCCTCTCCCTACTGCCGGCATGTGATGCCAGACCACCATTCAGAAAGCCTATATTTTAGAAAAGTATTCTATACAATACACTTTTGGATGCACTGGTATGTCCTATCCTGTCCAAGAACTGCCTATGTACATATTACCTTTTATTTGCCTTTTTTTTTTTTTCACTTGAAATTTAAGATACAAGGGTCAAACTAGAAATCTGGGGCTAGAAATGGATGCTTAAAACTTCTGATATGCCCTGCGTCTGTTCAGGAACATGTCATATACACACAGTCATAAAACAATGAACTTGCAAATACACAATGCACAAATTTAACTTTCTTTTACATAACAGAAAGAAAAGGGAAACAAACCCCTGTGATTACCTCTGCCGTACTACGGCTCTCCTTGTGTTGTCTTAGGCAACAGAACAGTTACACAAGCTCCGTGTAAAATAATGAATTCTTATCCTTATCAAACAAATTACTCACACACCAAATCAGTTAGTAAAGACTAGAAAAGGAAGACTTAAGTGTAACATCAAATTTATATTGCATAAAAGGATTAAAATGCTAAGTATTTTACCTTTGTGCAGAAAAGGTTTTAGATAGGGGCAGGTGGGGAAAAACACATTAAAACAGTACACAGGCTGTTACTCCATGTGTTTGCAGGACTATAATAAATGTTTTTAATCTATGAAACATCTGGGACTAAAAATCCAATTTGTACCTTTTTTTTAAAGATGGAAGAGTTTTAAAGTGCATAGCATAGCTTCTATAAAATAAATCTGCACAAAACTAACAGCATGGGTCTATCCTTTAGGTTTTTTCTAGGAGTATAAAATATGCAGAATCCTACCAGGCCATATTGCCATAGGCTGTGTTGTCAAGGTGACAGAGTAGCTCCAGGGTTTGAGTGTTGCTTGATGAATCATCAGGGGATTCATGACTGCCTGATTCCAATTCCTTCGGCATCCTCCAAACAGCAGCACATGTCATGACTTTAGTGTCTGAAGCTAAGCAACAGAGAATAATGTCAACAGATCATTGTATGGGAGACGTATTTTGTATACACTGCATCAACATTTACACAAATCTATAAGCAATGCACATCTGCTGTTTAAAATATTTAAAAATATTATACCAAGATGAATTCAATGAACATAGAATGTGGCTACAGACACAGACCTCAAGTTAGCAGTCAAGTTGCTGCAAAACTCATAATTAGCACACATTTATTGTGCTTCTCCCTGAATAAAAGCAAAATTAAGTGCTTATGAAAACTCCTTGGGAGGCAATTTTTCAAGCTTCATTCCCCATACTGCTGTTAATGAAAATGACCCACAAGTTATATTGCACAATTCCTTAACAGTAAGGATAGAGATTATTTAAACATTTTCCTTTCAAGGGCTATCTTCAGTTCAGAGCATTATCTCATCCTTTACCAGCAGTAACTCTTTATTGCAAAACTAGGTTTCCCATGGAAATACATGCCTCTAATCCTAGCCAATAAAACCAGCTCCAAAACACAAACTGAACTTCCATGCAGATAGCAAAATATTACAATTTATAAAGAACAAGGAGACTATAGATTGTGGAGAATATACCATATGGTCTATGCACATATGGCATTGCCCATCACCCAAGACAGCACTTTGTAGCAGTGCAGAATGGGAGGAGACCAGAGCAGCACTGCATATGTTCCTGCTGTTCCAGCCACGGATCTGGCGTTCACCTAAGGCAAAGGGGTCGGGATGATCCTCTACAGCAGGGACAAAGAAACCAGCCACAGCTACACTAAGCAAAAGCAGGGTGAGCCACTGCCTGCTAGAGAATGTGTTAAACGAGAAGCCCAGAGGGTAAGTAGCAATGAATAACGTGTTTTCTGTTCTGAGGTCATTTCACGTGCCTCTTTCTCAGAGTTCTACATCAAAGACATTCAAGTCAAGAATGTCTGATTACAGAGCCATGAGCAAATGTGACCAGCTTCCATAGTGGAAAGGAAAACAGGAACAATTTTAATGAGAGTGTTTTCAAGAGGAAGGAAGGTGACTGAAAAGGTCTTCCTAGCATAAAATGGCACTAAAAGGGGGGAAAAGTGAATATTATAAAAGTCACCGATTGGGATATTCTATGTGGAAAAAATGCAGCCAAACAACACAGAGCAGTACAAAAGGCAATTGATACATAGCAAATCATCTCAAATGCAAGAATGTAGATATGTCTAAAAAGCAGGCATATGAAATAAAAAAGATAGGTCAAACCTGTGAGAAGGAAACAGAGAAGGAGGACTTTATATGAATTCAAAACACACAAGCACTGGGTATTTGATAGATCAAGCTGAACATAAAATATAAGTATGATGCACACAACTATTTTACAGTCATTTGGATATACAAGTTGAATACAGCATCAAGAGACTATGCATCTAAAGATGATGGATAATCCCTTATTTATTAACACTTAATTGAACCTTTATAACTGACCATGGTAACTAAGCAGCTATTTTCAAATCATTTCAGGCGCATCATTTACTCTAAATCCACGTGCCACTGAGGAAGAGGAGGAAGCAGCAGCAGATGGCTACTCTTCCTTAGCAAAGGGCAAATCCATGCTGTGTAAGCCATGCAAGTAATAAATAACCTAAACTCAGAGTGTAATATAGTTAAAGAAGGTGAGATTTGCCAAATGTTTCACCTCAATATGTGACAGAACATTAATGAACACTGCAGAGAAGCTTATGGTAGATTATAATTGCCAAAAGATCTGCACCACACGTACAGAGCATTAGCTTTTCCACTACCATTAAGACCTATGTAGAGAAACACAAAAGCAAACAAACTACATGTTCCTCAAGCCATCTTTCCTCACAGCACCGTAAGTCTTAAGACTGCCTTAAAATGTCATGAAGAAATTTACTATTCAGGAAACTGAAATGTTAGGAAAATATAGCCTAGAGAACACACTTTTGAGTACTCTGATAGGTCCTATCTTCTCCAAGAACCACCTAATAAATACTACCTTCCATTTACCCTTTTTGATTTTAGTTGAAATTTAACCTACAAGCCTCCAACTAGTAATCAGTAGCTAGAAACAGATCCTGAAAACTTATAGTACAATGCATGACATAACTGAAAATCAAGAAGTCAAGAATTAGCTATCACTTCTAAAGTGTTGGGTTTTTTGGGACTTTTGTTTGGTTTTGGGGATTTTTTATGAGCTGGATGATGAATAAAAATTTCTATGCAGTCAGATTTTTAAAAGAATTGAAACTGATTCTAAGTATTTTTCCCTTTTGATATAATTTTAAATTACTCTTACTAGAATATATCTAAGTGTGAGATTATGATGGATACCTTACACACAGCAGGTGTCTAAATACAGAAACTGAAGAGGCCCTTTCCATCCCAGGTATGACATTTACAGCAATACCTGGCATTGACATTGCATTATCCTTGTTCAGTTTCAATTCAGACCTATAATTTCATTTACAAAAATCCACTGCATTATTCCACATCTTTCTTCTTAACATTCTTATAATTGTGAAACCACCCTTAAAACTTGCACAATGACCTCCTACTCCATACTTTTTCTGACAAATTACAGCAGACCACATTCTCACAGCTTCAACTTTTCCTGCTGGTAAATGGTCAGGTGGTCCCAAAATTATGTCAAACATTGTAGTTGGCAAAACACAGAGTGAGTGTATTAGCATTTCTCTGCCCTGTATCTGTTCAGGAAGCAGTGGGAACATGTCATATACACATAGCCATAAAGCAATGTACTTGCAAATACACAATGGCCAAATTTAACTTTCTTTAGAATAACAGAAAGGAAATGGAAACAAGCCTCTGTAATAACCTCTGCAGTACTGCAGCTCTCCTTGTCTTGTCTTGAGCAACAGATTAGTTACACAGGTACCATATAATATAATGAATTCTTATCCTTAGCAAACAATAAATTACTGGAACTTATGCCAAATCAGTTGAGCAAAGACTGAAGTAAAAAGACTGAAGTGCAATACCAAATTTATACTCCATAAAAAGATTGAAATGCTAAGTATTATACCTTCGTGAAACAAAGATTTTAGGTGGGAAGAAACACATTCTCCAGCCATCTTTCCTCTTAACACAGCACCACAATCTTAAGACAGCCTTGAAATGACATTTTAACTTCTTAAAACTGGAACTTTAGTTTCTTGTGCAATCAGATTTCCAGACTGAAAACCCTAAAACAACTAAACAAGCACTGTTTTGAAGACTGAGGGAGGCCAAGGTACATGCGTAAGTGTATGTATATGTATCTGTAGAAATCTGCCTGAAACTTGATGTGACCAAGCCTCCTGTAACA
The DNA here is from genome assembly GCA_035221455.1 of Xenops minutus. Classification (NCBI taxonomy): domain Eukaryota; kingdom Metazoa; phylum Chordata; class Aves; order Passeriformes; family Furnariidae; genus Xenops; species Xenops minutus. Next base: position 98,385,931 of record JAWWEE010000105.1, read on the forward strand.
CTTCAGTGATTTGAAAATGGAAGTACAGGTCAACGCAGAATTTCATATGCAGAATTTTGTATCACTGCATGCCTGTTTCACTTCACTGGGACTAGTGGTGAAGGATAAAATTAATTGTGCATCAGGAAGGGATAATATTAAAAGCCAACATGTACAAGACATTGACAGACAAACATAATTGTCTGGTTTTAGCTGAGTTTGATGATGCTTAGGGAAAGTGACAGACCACTTTCCAGCTGTTGAATGACCATCCATCTTGAACAACTGTATGCACATCGCAAATACTCTGACTGTAATTTTAAACTTAGCACAAATTCTGGAATTAGATACATGGCAGAAATCTGTAGAACAAAGACCTCATTGATGGCACTACTAATTTATCCTCTGATTTTTTTATGTACTTATCTACAGTTCTGACACTTTATTAATTCCCAGATGCATGAAACAGAAATGGAATTGCCACAGCCACCCATAGAAGTAATTTTAGATATGGCTGGCCTTAAGGAAGGCTTAATAAGGAACTTTTTTAGATACCATTTTCTCCCTTGTAAAAGAGAGGGCAAATATAAGTGCTGAGTGAAAATGTCACTCCTATGATAGATGAAGTAGTTTTTTCTAGTTCACAATTTCTCTTAATCAATTAAACACTGTGTTTCTGTAGGTTTGTAGCCAAAGACACAAGTAGTAACTCTCACTACATTGAAATCAAAGTCTCACAACAAGCTTCTCATAGCCATATGACAAGCTCACTAACAGTACGCAGTATTTGTGGCACTTCCCATACAGCCTTATTTCCCAAGTGATCATATTAAAATTAGAAGATACAGTGTTACTAGTTAATTTTGCTACCACCACTGTAGTGCCATTTGTTATCTAGAATGCCTACAGGCAAAGAGAAAAATCCAGGTTTCCTCATACTTCACTATATTCACATCACACTACTTCACATATGCATACAAAATGACAAGGTTTTTATCTGCCAGCTCTTGTATTATTTCTTAAAAATGTTGAGACCAATATGAAAGTAATATTTAAGTGACAATGCCAGTTATTCTGAAAAAGAAAGAAAAAAAGATAAACAGTGTCTCTACATTATGCTACTATGCCTTCTTTAGAACTATTTACATTGTTGGAAACCACTTTTGTATCCCCACTTCATACCGAAACCAGAAATTTTAATTATGCCGCAGCACCCACGCAAAAGAGAAAAGATAAGGTTAAGCTAGATTCTGCTGCAGTCTTATCACTGAGTGTATCTGGAAAATGTTATTGGGTTAAACTAAGTACTATTAAATTTTCAAAGAGAATTAGTGAAACATTTGCAAAAAGGTGTCCCACCGTATTTCTCAACCATCACTCACATAAAATGATCCAAGAATGAGACAATGAACTGCTGAAACTTTGTCACATTTGTCCCTCCTCATTCCAGAGGAAATCTCTTGTCTTATTGATCATGCAACTTCAGTATACCTTTTTCTAGGTATAGCTAAGAATGGAGCTAGATGTACTGTTCCAATGGCAACAACCCCCTGTTAAGCACCATTTCCACAAATCCACCAATACTATCTCCTGGGCAGAGGATACCACCCACCCGGGTCTGTTGAAATGAACCAGGCTAACTAACAAGCAAAGCAAAACAGAATTTAAAGAATAAAGTAATTCCACACTTTGACAGTACTGAAATTGGAACCAATTACACATGATGCTGGTAGCAATAAGGGTACAGTAACCAACTATAGGAAACCAACTTTGGTGAGTTTAACCAAAGCTTAAGAGAGATAATCAGGCTACAGACCATGAAGCTGTCTTTAGATGCCTACTTTTCAAGTCGAGCAAGTGATAAAACCCTCTGCAGGCAGAGTGTACAATTTGCAAAGGGTCACAACTTGGTGAAATCAATACCAATTTTCACTGTAGCACTCAAAAGGACTTCTCAACGAGGGCTATTTCCATGACAATTTTCAGCTTTCTAGTACCAGTTGGTTCCAACACAGGAAAAAAAGGTAAAAGCTGTAGATAGGTAGAACATCCTGTTTATCTTCCTCCAAACACTGTCCCCCTTGAAGAATTGCTCAAACTTAAAGAAACAGCCTCTGCGAAAGAAACAAGCCTGGGAAAAAGATATCTGGCTGAAAGGTAAACATAACAAAGTTACTAATGAGAGTGCAAACAAAAAAAAAAAAACACACATGCAACTTTTAACTACAAGTACTGGTTACTCCTTTATAGAGTTACATCATACGCAACCTATCAATACACTGTACTGCTGCTGCTGCTGGAATGCAGCAGCCAGCAGACACTCCTTCACCCCTATACAAACATTTCAAGACTAGATACAAAAAGAAAACAATGCATATAGAAGAACACAAACTGCTGATTCCAGATGCTATACATTTGTTCAGGACACAGAAAGTCATTCCTGCCATTGGGGAAAATTACAATTTTTTATGAATTTGCAGGTTTTTCAAGCTAGAAGAGATGGTCTATGCACTTCACACAACCCTTGACTTTGCATCAGCAATTTCTACAATTGAAGACTTAGATAATAAGGGAGCTCTGTCATGTTTCCAGATTTAGAGAGAAGAATCTAAAATTTTAGGCAATTGAGAATTGTTATAAAGATTCCTTCAGAAAATGCCACACACTACAAAACTACAAAGAATACAACTGAACATCAGGTGCCAAAATTTGTTCATACAGACTTCTTAATTTAGCTTCCCTAATAACAGCTCTGAAAAGGACTTATCATGCAACATGCTAAGTAAACATTCTAAGAAGTCAATTGATATCTGGACAACTGATGCAATAAATCAGAATAGATGAACACGACAGTCTAGTTTGTCATCATAGAGAGTAAGTGTTCTCACTTAGACCTCTATTCATTTTCATATTAAGAAGAAAATGTCATACTTAATAGTTTGGAACTGTGATTTTCAAATTGAAAACAACCAGGCAATTTTCATTTTCTCCTAGTTTATTGAAATGCTCCCTCCTCAAATATGTTTTTTGTAAGGAAGGTAGAGAAAGAAGCTATTCTACCTAAACGTTTAGTGGTTTGAGTTTTAACAACAACAACAACAAAAACAACACAGGAAAAAAAAAAAAGGCAAAAAAGCCCACCTCTGCTTTGAAGACACTTTCTTCAAATATTACTAAAACAAGTATGAAATATGAAAAATCCTAAAAGAATATATGGTATATAAAAACCCAACCCTCAAAAGAAGTGTGGATACTAACCAATACCACACAGTTTCAGCAAGCAAGAGGTCTGAGTACATGCAGAAACACACCAACTCTGCCTTCCTCTTTCAGCTGTAGATTGACACACTCAGAACTTGCTAAAAGTCAGTACTATTGCTTATCCATGTTCTGCCTACCAACACTTCACTCACTGGAGTCACTTCTCCAAAAGTGAAGCTATTATCATTTGCAGGCAGTAAATGGACACATTAGAAAAAAATAAAGGAGAAACGTATTTTAGGAGGACTGGTTAAAAACAGTATCAATCTTTGTTATTTGATAAAAAAGTTTAAAACAGTATTTTAATGAGTTAACCTCATTCTTAAGCAAACTGTTAAGTTGGTGTTAGCATAATATAGAGAAGTTTAAGAATACACTGAATGGACATACAAGAAGCACTACCACCTGGGCCTCCCCATCCCCCTATCCAACATATGCCAGTGGATGTTGATCCCACAGATGTCCACATCAGCCAACCTTACAGTTCACTACTGTTTAATCATCCACTTTTCATTCTTCTGCCACCACTCACTGAGTAAAACCCACCATGCCACTGCAGTCCTGACCTGTCAAAAGCTTACAGCAGACAAGATCTAGGTCTTAGTCTTCCGTAACATCATTTTACAAAGCATTTTACAAATCTTTGTGTGCAATCATTGTTTTTCCTTCTACCAAAATTCAAGCCAGTTACTGCTAGTTTTCCATTCTCTTTTTGAATAATGGCAAGAGGCATTTTATACATACCCTACTAATTTAGTATTTTAAAAGTAATTTTCTATCATCAATAGCTATATACATCTGACTGTAGTATCTACAGGAACAATGTTTTCGTTTTACTTTCTGCTGTCATTCTACTTCATTCCCCTGTGTTTAACCTTGAAACCTGAATGACAATACTGCCTACATCACTGCCTGCAGACATTCACACTGAAGCTAGAGGAGCTGAAGTATCAGTGCCTGACAGGGCTTGCTCTTTGATCAGCTCAGGTAGTGCAAAGCCAGCTGGCTGCAGTTATTCTGTTGCCCAGGGAACAACAACTGAAGTGTATTCTTCCTAAATCTGCACAGGAGGCCCTTCTGCAGCATTGCCACAGCAGCTCGTGCTGCGCAAGGCTGAAGTGGTGAAGCTGCTATAGCTACAGCCCAGCTGGTGCCCATTAATGCTCTTGGTATGACAGGAGCAAGCTCACGTTCATAACCCTCCTTCTTTCCATTGACAAACAGTTGTCATTCTTCCTTATAAATCTATGTAAACATCCTTCTCTGACTTAAATAAAATGAAGAAACAAAAAACAAATTACTCCTATATGCATAACCTTGTGGCCTTTTTAGTCAATTCATAAAAAGATAAACTGTATTCTATTTATTCAACAATATGTCCTTCACAGGCAAAAGGAAGAAATGCATCATGCTTTTCCTGGGTTAGCAATTTCATCTTTTGTTGTAAAAGCCTGTATAGTCTTTGATTTTACATTTTTCTAAAATATATGGGGTGAGATATATGTAGGAATAAAGAGCTATATGCAGTTTAACTTTTCTTTCCATTACTTAAATGCACTTTTAGGTGCTAAAAGTCAGCCTTTGATTTTCAAAAAAAAAAAAACAACCAACCAACCAACCACAAAAAAAATCCAAAAAAACCCACAACCAACCAACCAAACAAACAAAAAAAAACAACATAGAAACATAGCAGTTCACTTTTTATCCTGATGGAAGTATGTTTTCATTGGAGATGAAAGTAGAAATTATTAGTAGAAACCCAGTAACATGCAACAGTCCACATACATTTATCACAGGACATCTCTGGTACTTCGCAGTTGCCTCATTACTCCAGCATGTGGAAAGCACTGCATAAGCTGCAGCCTTCTTGTTATCATGCAGACCACAGGTAACCATAAATTCACATTTACTGCACACCAATACAATACAAATACACACTTATGTCTCTAGACAACAGCCTCCCATGCTTTCATTGTATATACAGAAATCTAAGGGGTTTTAAAAACCTCACCTGCTACATACTAACAGAGATAGAATGATCTAAAAGCATGCAAAGGTGCAGAGTATGACATGGAGAGATGGGTAAACCTGCCATTTCCTATGCAAGAACAGGAGACAGGATGTGCAGAAAGCAGACAGACCAAATGGAAAAGGCATAAATGGCACCTTTGTATACTTTAATGCTTCTTATGCTATCCCAAGGTGATTTGAGACAACGCTCAAGCACAGGCCTTTTTTCATTGCATACTCTGCAGATATACATCTATTTGAGGGAGTTAAAAATTTACTGAATTCACTTCTGGAACACTGCCATACGGACACAGCCCAAGCAAAGAACTGCAGCCACTGCTATAGTGATAAGCTGAACTCTGCTCTTCAGACAGAATTTGGCTGCAACACTGTAAAAGCTGCTCAGCAGCACAAATAGGCATGCTTTCCTTCTGACACTTTACATGACCAGATCTCATAACTCACAACAATGACTTATGGCTTGCTTAATACCTCAGATATATCTATGTATTTTAATAAAGTAGAAAAGAATGGAGAAATCAGCACTACATGCTTTTGTTTGTTTGCAATGATCTTTCTGGTATTGTTACTACCAGCACACCATAACGCAACAGTGGGAGCCATACAAGCAGCAAGGTATTGGCTGGCCATATAAAAGTAATTTGTGAGATTTGTCTCTGTGCTGAGGAGAACTCCACAATATCACAATAAAAGTTAGTGAACCATATTTACATGTTGGCTTCCATCATCACTAAGATGAGTGAAGCTCAACAGCATTTTCCACAGTGATACTTTTACAGGCACAAAAGGAGTCTCATGAAGGCAATTCACTTTCATCACCAACAAAGCCATGGCAGTAAAGTCAGGTGAGATGACACCAATGCACCAAGGTTCCCACTTATGTTTCATAAGGTACTAAAACACTATACTCCTTAACAAATTAATAGGAACTGCAGATCACTTATCCCACCATTGAATCAGGCACTTTAATAGACAGATACATATCCAAGGTTTTAACATTAAGTATCCTCATTCTACTCCATAGAAGTTCCAAAGACAAATAGAATAGCAGTTAACAGAAACTTATCTCAAGCAGGACAAATGCCACTATATCCAAAATGAGCAGTTTACCTGTCTGCCTCAAGCCTGATGGACCAAGTTCTAAACACTAGCTTGATTTGAAAACTAAGTTCACTACCCCTCATACCAGTCTTTTGCAGACTCCCCTTGGTACTTTCCTGTAGGAAAATATATCAGGCCTGTGAATTTCTTAACAGAGTAAAAGGAATTTGACCTTGGCCATCGCTGCTGTGTAGCTGTGAAGATAAA
>JAWWEE010000105.1:98392609-98470595 GCA_035221455.1 Xenops minutus
GTATAAAAACTGTAACCTCACTGAGGGCGGGGTTCTTCGGGGATTTTTGGACGCAGAGATCCTTGTTGAAACAACGCACGTTTTGTAGGCCCAGCGGAGGCCCAAAGCCTCCGATCTCCCAATAAAAGTATTGTCTATCTTTCCCCATTAATGTTTTGTCTGAGTGCCTATCTTCCAGGATTTTAGGCATCAATAGGAAAGTATTTCCACCTAAAATATATTCAGTTATAAATACCTAAAATTGCTTCATACAGCAATAAACCTCAAGGAGGCAAAAGTTACCATGCCAGCTGTAGAATTACCGCTCTTTCATTTGCACTATACCTGCCCATGACTAGAAGGGAAAAAATATTCTGCACATGATAAAACCTTTCCCTGTGGAGTACTTGCTAAGTACTAAAGGTTGCAAGCCAGCTCTTAAGTTTGGTCAGGTAACTAAAAAAGTTTTTAAGCAAATCTAGAGAACCTAGTGCTGAATTAAGCAATAATGAGGTAAGGCCTACGGCACTTCTGGGGGATTAGCAACTAGCTGAGAGGAAATGATGGCCTGAGGCACAGCTAAAGGCCAATAACCTCCAAACATTTGTTAATACATTAGGAATTATCCTGCATTTCTATTGCCAATGCTATTCATTGGAAAAAGAAAAGCATATTTGAAGATGTAATATATTCAAATGTTTCTAAAATACATAGTATATGCTCAATAAACTTAACTAAATCAAGATATCTAAATTATTGACAATCTCCTGGGTATCAACTGCTAAGTGAGTACCTTTCAATTACAATTTTTTATCAGGATTTAATTAGCTGACCCAAGTAGTGAAACCACCGTAGAAATGACAGAAGAAATCCACATTATAATCAAATATTTGAAGAACAAAGACAGTACAATCAAAAATATAATTATGTGCATGTACTTTTAACTAAGTTTGTCTGCCACTTCTTTTGTTACTGCTCGCACTAGTATTACCTGAAATGTAACAAATCTGAATACTCCATCCCCTTTATGCCTTGGAATAATTTTATCTTGAGTCTCATTTAGTATTTCTATTAAGTAACAAACTCAATACTTTACTGGAAATTGACAGCTCACACCTCCCAGAGCTATGGCTCTGAGTTGGTTTTGTAGAGCTAATTACTGTTCGTTTTCAGAAGAATTGGTCCCTCTATCCAATTCTAGGGACTTCTGTGGTGGATGTTGGGCTTGGCTAACAGTCAGACTGCCACTCAGACACCTGCTCCCCCCAAGGAGGACAGGGGAGAAACCAGGAAAGACAAAAATGAGAAAGCTGTGTGTCAAGCTGTAGACAGGGAGGTCACTTACTAATTACTATTCCAGGCAAAACAGACTTCATTTAGGTGAATTAATTAATTTATTGCCTATTAAAATAAACCAGTATCTTCTTTCCCCCCTTTCCCAGGCTTAACTGCACCCCAGGCCCAGCCACTCTGATCCCCTCCAAATGGGGCAGAGGGGTGTGGGGCAGTGGTGGTTATGGACAGTACACTGTTTTCGCTTTGATGCTCTTTGCATCTCACTCTTTTCCTTTGCTTCAGCATGGAGTCTTCATGGGAACAGTTCCTTCAGGAATATCCACTTGCTCTGGCACAGGTGCTCCACAGGCTGCAATGGATACCTGCTACAGCATGAAGTACCTCCTGTTTCTCCTCACCTTGGTCTTACCTCAGTCGTTTCCTGCACTGCTTCTCAGTCTTTGCTCACTCCTCCTCTTTCCATCCAGCAGTTTCTCCCCTTTCTTAAACGTTTTCACAGAGATGGCACCAGGCTGACTGATTCAACTGTGTCCTGCCGCAGATTCACTGGAAGCAGCCATGCCTGGCACAGCCAATTTCTGGCCTCTTCTCAAAGGCCACCACTGCAGCCCCCCTGCTACCCAAGCCTTGCCACCTGCATTTAGTACAGCTTTCTAACTCTTCTAGCCTCAACAACTTGTTTCAGTATGAATTTTACTGAAGTTTAGTCACAAAAATTAAAACTGATGGACAATTAGAAGTCTTGTAATCCTAACGGCAGAAGAAACAGTCCAACAGAAATTGAGCTGTGAGTGTCACTCAAATTTTAGTTTGAATTGTTAAACTTATGATCAGAAAGGACACAGTTGATTGTCAATAATTAATGATGAAAAATTCAGTTTATGGTGCTTCACGTACACTTAACTGAGCATGTACCAGGAGTCTCATTACAGGCAATTAAAAATAAAAGACTTCTGTTTTTATTTTCATCTCTTATGTAGTTTAAAGATAGCTACAGAGAATCTATAGATTCAAAGCAACAAAAATATGGCAGTTTCTTTACTAAAACAATCTGATTTAGTCATACAATTCAGAAGGGCAATTTAATTTTCAGCAAATATACACAGCTTTCATTTGACTACACATTTTACCAATAACTTTACATTTTACTCACAGAAGTCTTCAACTCGACTATCACTTAATGTTCATATTCAACAGGGGTAGAAGGAAAGAGGAATTATATTGGAACAACACTTTAAAAAAGAGGGAAAATTACAATTGACATTTGACAGAAAAATTACCTGATTATCATATCTAAGAGACTGTGTTCCAACCAAAAATCTTATTGCATCTGTTTCTGCTGTTTGAGGTGTTAAAGCTCGTGCCTAAGGAAAAAGAAAACCATCAGAAAACCCCATTAATTTCAGCAAAAATCTTGAAGCTTATATAGTAGTTATAATTTTAAGCATTTACATTCTTACAAACTGCAGACGTTCCTGCCCTTTATGTCCATTTTGCTAAATACATATTTTGTGCAATTTCTCTCATTTGTGAGGGGTTGAGAACACGCTGGTGCTAGATACATGACCTGGCCTTCATTATAACAGTTGTAATATTCAATATAGCCATTCTTTTGAACTAATTCTCCTTTATCAACTGAAAAAAACTCTATAGAACAGTGGAAAGTTCTAAATATGCTACCCACAATATCCAAAAAAAGGCCTGTTCTTGCAGAAGTTTCCATACCATTCGGGTATGCCTGCATAACAAAAAAAAAAGCATCTTTTCTCATTAACCTCCAAATTCAGAGGAAAGTTAAAAAACAAACCCCCTCTTTTCCACTGCAGACCATTACAGATAAGAATTGTCTGAATAATAGCCGAAATCTGTTATTTACCTATCAAAATGTTGTCTTAATCTTATTACTTTGTTGTATTATACTGAGAATGCAAGACTTGCATTTTCAACTTGAACCAACTGCAGTCTTGGAAGAAGCAAAACAAAGCAGTTAAGGGCCACAGGAGACACTAAGAAATAAAGTATATATTGAACTAAAACTGCAATTGCTAATTGGTACTAGTCATTTGCAGAGACTCTCTTGGCTAATTCAGTTAATGGGAGGTAAACTAACACTCAAAGACACTTTTAGCAACCATAAGTTAACCATGAGGAATATCCACTACTTCTCCATGAAAAAGATACCCTAACAATATTGTTCAATATGAATTTTTTTTAACCAAACAGAAAAGTTAACTTCCACAATTCACATCTTATTTGGCATAAAATACTTCAGATCTCTTCAGACACTAAAGCCAGTATTGCAAGCCAGTATTTCAGAAGGATTCAGGTAAACTGTTGAATGGCCCTTCTTAGTGCCATCCTGTCATACAGCTAGTTACATCTTGGATTCAGGAACACTTCAATACAATCCTATTTGAAACTTGTTAAATTAATGTCAGAAAGATGCCTAGAAGCTTGTAAGGGAATATCTGGAACTCATTATATTACAATACCTAAATTTAGAGCAATTTAATTCTAGAATGGCAACTTGTAGTTATTTGCCTTTTCTTAAATAAAGCAAAGTCATCCAACTTGTTATCTGGAAATAACAGGACAAAACAACTTATTTTTCAGAATGATCTGCAGACTCCTACAGAACAGATACTTATTTTCTAGTATCTGTAAATGTGTGATTTAGACCATGTAATATTTTGCAAAAGATGCAGCCTTAAAAGTTCAAAAATGCAGTAAGTTTAGTAGGCATAGTCTAATAGCCTATACATGCATTTATACATTTCAACTCTTTTGAAGAAAACACTAGAAATACGCCAACAGCTACATATCTCTTTCAATCAAACAAGCTTCTGTTCTAAGTCGAAGAGGAGACCTCCAGGATCTTTAATAAAATAATGAAATAAAAGGGGTTGTAATCCCTTCTAAAGCTTTTCAAGTAAGTCTTACCATGCTGCTTTCAAAAATACATCTGGTTGGACACCAACTGCCCAAAACAATGTAAATTACATAGTAACATTTATGTTACTATGTTACTGCTCCAGCTATTTCTTAAAATATTTTTAAATTATATCCCATTTTATGAAAGGGGGGGGGGGGCAGAGAGGGGAGAGTGGTGGGAATCAAAGGCCTCAGGAAAATATTTAAACACATTTCACAACAGGAAACACACTATTGTTTATTCCACAACATAAAAAATACAACATTCCTACATACAATACAAGGTTCAAACTCATCCAGTGTTCACAAATCAGGAAGATCTGATTCACAACAGCAGTATCAGTACAGTGGACTTTCAGTTGTCTCCTGCACAGAGATAAGGGTAGTTTTGTCCACTCTGAGTTACTTTTAGAGAACAAGAAGTTATTTTAACAGATGAAGACACCAAGTAATCCCTGTGATGAACATCGCTGAATTTGGAGTGCTGTCAAGATCAAGGAAAGTGCCTTAATTTTGTCATCTTGTACTGTAACATGTCAGAGAAGGTCGCAAATAACATCCTTCACAAAGCATCCTCCCTCATGACTGCAGCTACTCCATAGAAAATAAGCAAAAAGCAGAGTATAATGAATATCAATCTAAACCAACAGAAATTGCTATTTTTATAAGTCTGCACCCACAGAACACTAAACTGCATATAGCCCAAAAGGAGTTTCCTACGAGGCTTACAAGTAGGCTGGAGAGGGACTTTCCACAAGGGCACATAATGATATGAAAGATGCAGTGAAAACAAGTAATCCTTACACGTACTGTCACAAAAATGTCCCACCTAACTGATAGTGGTGCCAGACAATGCAATAATACACACAGTTAGATCATTTTTAAAGAAGGTCTAAGACTAGGAAAAAATGCTAGCAAGCAAAGATTAAAACATCATGAACCACAAAGAACTTTTTGGCTACATGTCCAAATTTCATATTTAACAACAGCCCTGTGAGGAAATGTGTATGGTTTAAAGAAAGCAGTTTTAAAAAACAGGACAAATGCTTCACTGCAAATCCACTACAAAAACATACATGCATAGGACACAAAAAACCTAGATTACAAGTGTGACAGACAGCAGTATCAGGATAAAGCACAAGAAACAGCAATCACTGTATCAGAATTCAGGTAAGACTAACTGGAGACTGGACATCGTATCCATACCTACATTATGCTCAGTGCTACCTTGCCCCTGACCATTCAGGCCACCTTCAGAGTAATAAAAACCCCGAGAGAAAGAAATAGAACAGAGTCTGCAAAATGAAGGGTCCTTGACAACAGCAAGAGACAATCTGGAGGAAAACAAATAAGCAGAAACTTCAAAAGGGTTTAAAATAAGTGCATTATGGAACTGCAATGCACTGATTCTCTACACTTTGTTCATCAGTTCTTGTGAAACTTTCCCTTTGTTTTGTTTTGTTTGTTTGGTTGGAGTTTTTTTTTGGGGGGAGGGATTTGGGGGCTTTCTGGTTTTATTTGTTTTGGGGTTTTTTGACTGTTACTATTTAGGGCATTAATAGGCAAAAGGGAAAAAAAGAATCAGTACTTCTCCACATATTTTCTCTTGCTGATGCATTGCACTGGTTTGGTATCAACAAACAAGAAAACAGAACCCAACATTTGAATATTTGTATTACATTTAATACAAACAAACAAAAAAAAAAATCCTGCAACCCATGTATCATTTGAAATTCATACAATCAATCTGTACTAGCAAGCCATGAACTTGCAATACAAAATGCAAGGACACAGTACTTGCAGTTGCTAAATCCAAATTTAAAGTTATTTGACCATCTGCTTATGCTGAAAATCAGAACAAGTATACTGCACTTGGAGGATGGGGAGAGGGGGGGGAGCAAGATTTGCTGATGCCTCAAACTGGAGGCAAAATACAATTTCCTTGACCCCCCAGACAAGCCCAGGCTGCTAATGTCATGAATGTTACATTTGCCTTCTGGCATAATTTCAATTTTCAAGTACATACACTTTGATTTTTATTTTGGTAAGACAGCCTTGTTTCTCCCACCACAGTAGGAGACCCTCTCTCAGTGGCTGTAATAAGCTGCTGTGACTCTGTTGATCAAGTGAAGAGGTTGGCAGCACACATGTCCAGGTGACCTTCAATGCTCTCAGACAGCTGCCTTCTCCAAGTCTTTCACAGCACAAGAATTCCCACCACTGACATATTTAGTACACTGATCCTATTCCAAAGACTGACAGATTCTGTAAACCCTCAGAGCAACAAATGCAACCCTCACACAAAGCCTTGCACAGTAGAATCATCCTCAGAAAACCCATTTATTTATCATGAACCATAAAATAACAATCATCATTTAATAGTTCCTTCAAGTTCACATAACTTATCTTCATGTTGTCATTAGTCTGTATCATACCTAATATTAGCAAGATCTACTAACTGCTTCGTGGTTCTACAAGAAATACTTTCCACCTGATCCACTTCATGCATGACAAAGATCTTTGGGACATTAATTAAGAGAGCTCTGCCATTTACCTACTTTTGTTCTTCTAGTAAAACTTTAAACCCAAAAGGTTTAAAATATACAGGATTGGGACTCATGAGACAAGTAATCTTAGAGAAGAAAGAACTGACACAAAAGCAAGGAATTGCAGTAAGACATTATCATATAGTTTCTTGAACTTTTTTAATTTTCAAAATCATTCCTCCAAAGATGTTGTTAAAGCTGTACCAAATTGTTATGTACATTCTGTTTAGGCCACTGTCTCTGAACCCACAAGAGACCACAAAAGCTCTCCCAGGGAAGAGAACATCACTGCCAATAGGAGCTATAGATTCCCATTGTGGGAACAGAGGTTTCCCTGGGTAACTCACAAGTGACACACACATCTTGCTAGGAAGACCCCTTTTACCCTCCCTTCTAATAAATCTACACCTGCCTTCTACTCAATCACAGGTAGGTTAGCTAAGCTATTCTCAATACATACTGATCACATAGGTATGCACACATTGTAGGAGACCTATGACCCACCTATTTCAGTTGGTATTTTGCACCACACGAACTTTCTTATTCTAGAAAATTATATTTGGCTTTAGGGAAATAAAGTTTCACCTTACTCCTGCAAACAGGCAAGTCCTAAAAATCAATAGTCTGCATTCAGACTCATAAAACCTGTTAACAACTAACAGACAATACAATATAGGCCAACTACTGCTTATTCAAGGAGAAGGACAAGCCCACAGTGTAGTACACAAACTCTGACAAAGCATTACTGAGCTTTTTCCAAGCCTGCTTCAGCCAGACCCCATCTCAAGGTACTGCTTGAGTTGTCCATGTGCAGTATAGCCCTGCGCTCAGTTGGGCGGCTTTCTGCAGTCCTTGCTTCCTGCTCATTATCCTGCTCCCTTGCAAGCCTATGCACTTTTGACATGTAACACACAAGTAGGGGTGTCTGGCATGCTAAAATTCAGCTCAACGTTGTGGTATCCCAATAATCCATTAAATGTACCAAACATATGCTCCATAATTATCACTCTGGCACAAGCAACGTTCCTCTTCCCTCACCCATGCTTTAAAACATTTGAGATGTAAGCTTGAGCCAAATACCTATCCCAAAAAGCACCTCTCCACATTGCGCATTTCCAAGTGTATAAGTATCATCCAATCAACTTTAAACTAAGGCAAATACAGTATTTTGAGACATTAAGTATGCTTACACAGCTGCTGAAAACGTGACTGTTTAAGCCCTCAGTAACAGCATAGGGAAAAGGGTGGCTCCCTGAAAATGAAAGCCAAATCAACACAGGCTGAACATACCAGGTTCTTCAGGTTAGACGGTAAAATCTACATCAACTTCACACTGGACAAGAAACACGTAATTTCAATGACAAAAAGCAGCACTTAGCAATACTCCAGGGACCTTACTCATCATATTTTTATAAGTGCGAATACTGATTAATTTTATACTAAGGTTCCTTTTAGAAGAACAACCTTTTGGTATTCTTCAACATTTTCATAAATTACTTGGATGCAGGACTGAAGAGGATACTAAGCAAGTTTGCAGATGACACAAAACTGGGAGGAGGTGTTCACTCCCTTGAAGCCAGGGAGGCCCTGCAGAGAGACCTCGACAAATTAGAGGGCTGGGCAATCACCAACCACAGGAAGTTCAAAAAGAGCAAGTTCTGGATTCTGCACCTGGGATGGGGCAACCCTGGATGTGCATACAAACTGAGGAATGAGATGCTGGAAGGCAGTGCCATGGAAAGGGACCAGGAGGTCCTGGTCAATGGCAAGTTGAATATGAGTCAACAATGCCCTGGCAGCCAGGAGGACCAACCATGTCCTGGAAGGCATCAGGCAAAGCATCACCAGCTGGTCGAGGGAGTGGATTGTCCCGCTCTGCTCCGCGTGGGAGCGGCCTCACCTTGAATATTGTGGGCAGTTTTGGACACAGAAATGGAAGAGACATTAAGCTCTTAGAGAGTGTCCAAAGGATGGCAATGGAAATGGTGAAGGGCCTGAAGGGGAAGCTGCATGAGGAGCGGCTGAGGGCACTTCGTCTGTTCAGCCTGGAGAAGAGGAGACTGAGGGAAGACCTCACTGCAGTTACAACTTCCTGGTGAGGGGAAGACGAGGGGCAGGCACTGATTTCTTCTCTGGGGTGACCAGTGACAGGAGCCAAGGGAATGGCCTGAAGGGTCAGGGGAGGTTTAGGTTGGACACTAGGAAAAGGTTCTTTCCCCAGAGGATGGTTGGGCACTGAACAGGTTCCCCAGGGAAATGGTCACAGCCCCAAGGCTGACAAGAGTTCAAGAAGCATTTGGATGATACTCTCAGGCACCTGCTAGGACTCTCGGGGATGATCCTTGGCAGGGCCAGGAGCTGGACTTAATGATCCTTGTGGGTTTTTTCCAACTCAGCATATTCTGTGATCCTGTAAAACGTTCTGCAACTGCTGTTGTTGCCCTGCATTCATCATCATGAGCCACAGTCACATCACTCAGCCTTCAATTCAAGTAGCATCTCACACTTTCATTCACTACCCATTCTGTCATTTTCTAATTTTCACTACAGCCAGATGATCAGAGCAACTATGGTGGCATATTTTCTTTAAAAACAAGTCACAAGAAGAATCATACCCCCTAAAATTCACACATAATTGCTATGTCTGTACAATGTTCATACAGCTCACAGACTCCCTCATGACAGAAAAAAAACACTTCTAAAACCTATGTTTTTGGTCTTATATAAACATTCCAAACAGCACAAAAAGGAGTTCTGGATGTCTAGTAAAACAGGAGGAACTAACCAGGCCAAAATTTAACTAATCATGCAGAAAACTGACTTTATCACTAGTTTTATTCTTGTTGTGCTGTTAGATGTTTAGCTTCCTCCTCTCCACCCCAGACGAAAGCAAACCAAAATTATTTCTGTTACTCAGTAAAACTTTTTCCACAGTAGTTACACATGCTACCTAGTGACAAGCAGTTCTGTAAAGGGCTCAGAATACCTTTAGTTTTCATTCTCAAGTTTTAGAACTTTTTGTGAGTGATGTGATTTTAAATGAGACTTGTCTGTTTCACTAAACCTTTTTTTTTTTCAATACAGTTATCATCAAAAAGAGAAAAATGTATTTGTTCATTGCTCTAACTTACCTTACTTAGGCCAATACATCTGAATATAATCTGTGTGTGGAAATTAACAGAAACCATGCAGAAATAATTTTAAGTCAGTTGGTGGATAGCACCCTAGAAGGAACCAGTTTTATGTTCTTATAAAACCAGTCACATTGGATCAGATGAAAAGCACATCTGCACAACTACACTTTCTCTGTCAGTGGCCAAGAACAGATTCTGACTGACTGCTGGAGGCACATGTCACTTCTCAGTCTGCAATCTCTCTTGTAGTTTCTAGATGTCATGGTTTTGTGAGATATAATTTTTATTTGCAACAGGGGTAAAAAGATCCCTTCCTCCTCTTAATTACTTTGCAATTTCATATAGCAACTTTCAATAAACTCATCATAGGGCTGAAGTAAACACTGGAAATTAAAAAAAAAAAATACAAAAAATACCAACCTGAACATAAGAAACAAAGACCCAGGTTTTTTAAACTTGGCTGAAAAATTAGTCTGAAGAGATGCTTTCAGACAAGAAGCAGTAATTCTGATGATGCTGCTAAGCATTATTATCTAGCAACACAGAAGAAGTGAGGCTTAAAAAAGTGATCTTTCTTATTAGACCTAGAGACACAACTCATAAAGACCAGACCAGTTTTAAGTCTCTCCATTACAGTTCCTCCATTTTCAGAAAGTACAGAGATACAATTTGTTTTAAAGCTACACTGAGAGTTAATGGAATTCAGAAATAGAACCTTCATCCCTATGCTCCTTTTCCAACTTACCCATAAATCATCTCTCCTTTCCTCACCTTCACTGTAAGTAATCTATACTAATAGTAATTTCCTTTTATTACAGACACTTTCTTCAGCCATTTTCTTTATCCTCCTGCCAGACAACCCTGTTACACAGTTCACAGAAGAGAAGAGGTCTGTAGGAGATACATGGTTTGGTGGTGGAGGGGCACAAGTCCATGGACATCCACAACACCACAAACTAGACTTCCAAAATTTCTGGAAGACTTACAAAATATAGCCTACTAGGAAGGATCTATGCATTTTATTAAGTACAGGATACACAGTCTGTTGTGCAAAAGGGATTTAAGTTTTATTAATTTTGAAGTAAGAATTAGAACCATCCCTAGCCAATCACTAAATGATAGCATATTATCAGACTTCAATACATTCAACATTTAGTACAGGTGAATATTACATATCAAGATTCTATACAAGAAGAAAACTGAAAAAACACACAGTTTGCTAAGGAGACCTATCCGTGTAGTCAGGACTACAGACCACACAACTCAGCAGCCAGGACACCTGTTACAAAGAACATTCATGTACTACTTTCCACAAGCACTTTAGTAAAGATGCCAAAAAAAAAAGAGAAAAAAATGCACGTGGAGGTAACTTATATTACTACATCTTCTGCAGAATGAATTACTGTTTTAGGAGGTGCTGTGTTTTTTCTACAGTCATTACTCTACAATGGCAATGATGATAACCCAGTTGTTTCCAACACGTAACAGCTGAGTAAAACCTTTATTGGGGGAACCATGAATTAGGGTCCCGCTTACCCGTCTAGTTACCTTCTTGTTCGTCTTCCCAGAAGTTGTAGAACCCTTATTTAATACACCAGCCGTGTTCCTCTAAGAAGATAACCGATAGATTACTAAGCTAGACAATTCCACTTCCTTACAGCCACAAGCACCAAGACGATGGACAGATTTGTTCAATGGGACACGGCACGGACACGGAACTCGCAGCAAGACACCGCACGAGAGACCCTTAACTTTAGAGCAGGGTGTAACCAACTGAAATTCCCAACTTTTTGGAACCGACTTCATGTTCCCCCCTCACAAAAGCATTTTTTTTAATTTACTTTTTTTTCAGAAAAGGCAGAACCAGCTACAAGGACCTCCACAAGTGACACCACCCGGCAGGCGGGCCCGGGGCCGGAGCCGGGGGGGAAGGAGGGGGCGCGACTGCCCGGCCCCTGCCCCGGCCCCTGCCCAGGCACCGCTAAGGCCCGAGGGAGCCGCCAGGGCGCCCTCAGCCCGGCGGAGCCCGCGCTGCCCCGGCCGGGCTGCCCCTGCCGCCCCGCACACGGCCCCGCAGACACAGCCGGCGCTCCCTCAGCGCTTACCTGGAACTCCAGCCCGTAAATCACGGGCGCGTCGTCCTCCATCGCGGCCGCCCGGCCCAGCTCGGCGCTCCCGCCGCGCCCGATGCTTTGTGGCCCTCGGCGCGGCCCGTCGCCCGCCGCTGCCGGGAGCTGTGCGCGCGCAGCCCCGCCCGGCCCGTGCCGCGCGCAGGCGCCGTGCGGGGGGAGCGGCGGCGGACACGGCGGCGGCGGGGAGGTGACGGGACGGGACAGGATGGATGGGATGGAACGGGATCTAACGTGTGGGAGAGGATGGGATGGGACAGAGCGGGAGCGGTCGCGCAGCCCCCGTGCTGCCGGAGGGCCGTCCGTGCGGGCGGGTGGTCGGTGGGGCGGCCCTGGGCGGGGCCGGGGCGGAGGCCGCGCCCCCCCCTCGCGCAGAGGCACAGACACGTCGGCCGGGCCGGGGACCACAGCGGCGGAGCTGGTCCTGCCCCGCGCCGGGGCAGCGCTGAGCCCGCAGCACCGAGCTGCAGCGGGACCGAGCTGGAACGGGACGGAGCGGGGAACAGACGCTGCGGCCCTGGAACAGGTTGCCCGGGGAAGTTGTAGAGCCCCATCCCTCGAGAGGTTCAAGGCCAGGCTGGCTCGGGCTCTGAGCAGACTGGTCTAGTTCAAGGTGTCCTTGACCACGGCAGTGGGTTTGGAACGAGATGATCTTCAAGGTCCTCTTCCAAGCCAAACCATTCCATTATATAATTCTGTTTTATTGATTTGCCTGTGTTTAGGGGGAGGTGTTTGCTCTTCAATCCCAGCGTTGTTGTGACATGCAGAAAAGATGGAGAGAATATATTTTCAGAGTTAATTTATTTTGTGGTTAGATGTTAAATGAGAGATGTCAAAGGGAAATTGCTGTGTTTTAAAGAAAGAATTTCAGTATTTGTATGGTGCTTAGGAGTTTCACTGTGACATCTGAGCAATACCTGGGTAACAAAACTAATTCTTCTTTTGATGGGGACTTTTCCCTCTTCAGCTGCCATGGAGAGTAATGAAAGCAGTACTAAGGATGCAAAGAACACCTCAGATGAAGATGATAACAGAGACATAGCTCAACAGAAAACTCGGGAAGAAATTCTTTTTCAGGAGGAAACCATTGATCTTGGTGGAGATGAATTTGAGTCTGAAGGGAATGAAACTGTATCAGAAGATTCAACTAATTTTGTAGATAAACTTAATGAGCAAATGATGGAGAGTGTCATTATTTCAGATTCACCAAACAACAGTGAAGATGATACAGGTGAACTTGGTTGTCTCCAGGAGATTGTAGAACAAATAGAATCTAAAGATAATCGAAAAACACAAGCAGAAGCAGATAAAGAAGAGTTTTTAAGTAATGAGAGTGAAACTGAACATGAAGAAACACCCAAAGACATTTCTGAGATTGGAACAGATGATCAAGCATCTTTGAAGGAAGAATCAATTCAGGAAACAGTGAAGGAGGAACCTAAGTTGGAAAACAACATTTCTGTTGATGCAAAACCAAATAATATTGATGGAAGCAAACCTGAGGACCAGATATCCTCACCCAGTACTAGCAAACCATCCTCTGAGGCTGAGCCTATTCCTGTGTGCACCATCTTCAGCCAAGCAAACAGTGTTAGTACCCAGCCACAGCTGTTCCTACCTGACGGTTTTGAGCCTCAGATGGTAAAATCTCCCAGTTTTAGTAGTATAATTGAGACTCCGGTGAAGTCTAACCCACAGGTGGTTCAACCAAGTCCTAGCCTAAGCAAGTTCTTTGGTGACACCGTTAACACAAATACTCTAGCTTCCGATTTTTTTGATTCATTTACTACATCCAACTTTATTTCTGTTAGTAATCCCAATGCAAGTTCTTCAGTTCCAGAACAAATGTCCTCTCTTTCTAATGGTGGCGATGGTTCTTGTGCGTCATCTAACCCTACTTTCCCTGTGCGCAATGGGAGAGCTGAAGCAGGTGGTTCTCCCTCATCTCTAGAAATAACTCAATCTCCCAAGCCATTCTCACAAATACAAGCTGTTTTTGCTGGGAGTGATGACCCATTTGCCACAGCCTTAAATATGAGTGAACTGGATAGAAGAAATGATGCTTGGCTTCCTAGTGAGGAAACAAGAAATGTTCTCATTTCAGTTGCCACACAACAATACAGCACTGTGTTCATAGATAAAGAGAATCTTACCATGCCTGGATTAAAATTTGATAATATCCAGGTAAGAGTCTCTTTTTGCATCTTAGTTATGATTATATTTTAGAAATACTGTGTAAGAGCTGTCCAATAGTCTGTATATCATAGTGGTTTGTGTTGTTACTGATGGTCACCTTCTGTGTGTTACTTCAAACTTAATAAGAAAGTTCAGTGTCACTGCCTACTCAAAAGGGATAAAAACCAGATGTAATTTAATCATAGTGGCATTTGTTGAGTACATTGATAACCAGTGTTGACAATTTCCAGAGAATCCAAAGCTATTTTTTAAGTACTTGTTTTCTGGTCCTCCTAGTAAGTAAGATAATGCTCACATTTGGAATATCTGCAAAATCTCTGTGCTGTACTGCAGTCTGAAAGCAGACAGCTTTGTTTGTTTGTGGAATTCACTGTTGCAAACAAGTGGGAAATAACGTGTTTTCACTCATGTTCAGTGTTCTCAACAATGTTAACACTGACTGAAATTGCATAATTTCTGTCTTCCCTAAGCAGTGGAAAGGTATAATGCATAAGAAAGACTGAGTGCTACAGCAAGCTGCTTGGAAGGGATAGCCCCAAAATTAAAGGGAAAACTCCAAATGAGATAACGAAGCAAAAAACATCATAGTGGAAACTCATTCTTCCTATTTTGTCAGAGTTTCCAACTAGTGAGAAGACATAAAACATTTTTTTCAGAACTTGAGAAATTTCACTCAGATCTGTTCAGGATTGCTAATGAAGGAGTTTTATCCTGGCTGCTCAGCCAAGGCTAGGTTTTGTAATTTTGGGGGTTTTTTCCTCAAAATAGGCTAGTTCTGCTCTGGTGTCTATGTCTCTGGATAATAAAATTGTTCAGATAAATTGTGTTGAGGGTTTGGATACTTTAGTCCTTAATTGTGCATAACGAAGATTATCAGTCAATAGTCAAATAAAAGCAGAGAGCAGTCTGCAGTAACTTCCCAATCTGCAGGAGTTGTCAGAACAGTTTCTGGAGTGAATCAGGTCCAGATTTGTAGCTGAATTATCTGACAATCTTAGATTTTTGTCACAATCACTAAATGATAGCAGTTTTAGATATATGCCATGCTGCTGCTGCTTCTTGGGTTAACTTTATCTTAGAACATTTGTTCGTTGACTGATAATTAGCATGAAAGAGAACACTGATGGGAAGCTGCTACTCCTCCAGTCCTTCCCACCTTCCCAAAAATATCTCTTAGGCCTTAATGAGTTTTTCAAGAGTGTGTACAGTTTATCTCCTGACAGCTAATGGGATGAATGGAAGAAATCATGTCTTCTGCAGGCTTCAAGGATGAGCGCCTCCTCATTGCAGACCTCCTTTTTCCCAAAAGTTCTTGGTCACTTTCAGCAGTCCAGTAATGGATTAAAGGCTTGTTTGTGCTGATGATTCTCTAAATCTGGCCATGTGCATATATGCAGATCTACCATTTAGTACATAATTGAAAAGAAGACGTTTGTCAATGTCTGTGTCATGTATTTCTACAATAAGACCTGATGTAAAATCATCAGTGGAATTAAAGGGTATCCCTGCTGCTTTTTTCACTGATTACTACTTATCAGTAGTCTCACATATATGTCAGCAGGGACAAGTTTTGAAGGGCTTTCTGTTTAGGCATCTTTCCTCACTTTCAGTTATTGCTTTTCAGTGGCCTGAGTGCATGCTTTGACTGACTTGACATCCCCTAGTTTGGGATCATTGTTCCATATCCTTCTAGTATTGCAAACTGTGTATTTAATTGAAACTATAATTGTAGAGTACTTGAAATGTCAACTGAAACATTGTGGGAGGCGTATTTTCAATGTTAAAGCAGCTTCCAACAATAGTCATTATGGCTTTGGGATGAATAGTTTGTTAATGCTAAATGTTAATCCAAGATGTTAAACTAGGCTGCAAGCACTGGACAGAGAAGTTGGTTGAAAAGTGCATTTACAGTGAGTGAAATGCAAGTGTGCTTCAGGGAAGGACTGAAAAAGTTTATTGTCTGAAAGTTTGTTACAGTAAGTTTTATGTAGATAAAACATACCAAGAAAAATACTGAATGTTTTTTATTTCAGTTGTGTGCTACTTTTTGATGATCATTCAAGAAACATTATTTTTTTAAACTGTTGGGTTCTGAATGGTACAGATTGTCTGTACCTGTGCCCTCCAACTGTTGGAATGAGTCTGAGTGCAGCATTTTTGCTCTTTCCATTATGTCTTTTTTTCATGAGTTGCTGTCTGCTGTCATTGTCTTTTGTTTTGTTATATTCATTCATTTTTACAGTTTTCTTCTCTAAAGTACTGTTGGGTCCAAAATACTATTGGGGGAGATTAAAAATTCTTCTGTATTCATGCAATTTTGCACACACTGCCCTTTCTTAATCCTTTGGACTCTTCCATCTGAAAGATGGATATCTTGTTTATTCATTGGATGAGTGACAGCATTAGAGGTCAATAATTTCCATGCAGTGAAAGAGTAGTTGCAGTCTCATTCTTTAAACACAAGTATATTTCCAATAGTTGTACATGGGGAAAATGCAAACATTTAATATCAATTTTCATAGCTAACCTCTACTGTATTTTATGCATTTAATCTTTTTTTTAAACAAAAAGCTGTTGAGCTCAGCCTAGTTTCTCTGACTGATTCTTGCAGTTCTATTGGAATTAAGAACTTGTTGAACGGTTGCTGTTTGCTTTGTTTTATGATCTCAAATTTATTTTTGATCAGTAGATTGGACCTTTTAAGTTAATACGCACTGTGAAAAGCCATAAAACTTAACATGTTTCATAAGATCTTTGAGGAATATTTTGTAAGATCTGTGAATGATAATAGTATGAGAAGCAAATAAACCTGAAAGTGTCGATGCTAACTGAAACCTCTACATGGAAAAAAAAGAATATAGCAAGTTATGTGGAGTAAATGTGGAAGTTTTCATTACAATGCAGTAAATACATGTGCAGTTATATTTATTTCACAAAGTGCTGGAAAATAAGTCTTTCTCTAGAGGAAAAAACTACATTGCTCAGCTTTAATTCTACATTTTATTTTGCAAAAAGAATGTTTAAATTAGTCTTGTTATGTGTCTTCTTCTTCTGTTCCATGAACACCAAGGGAGATGCAGTAAAAGACTTAATGCTTCGCTTCTTGGGGGAGCAAGCTGCAGTGAAGAGACAGGTTTTGAACACCAGCTCAGTAGAGCAGTCATTTGTAGGCTTGAAACAGCTAATTGTAAGTAACAATCTTTGTAATTTAATATGTATTAAATATTATGCTTCCCTCAGGATAATTAGGAGTTACTGACTGTGAGGAGAAACTGGAAAAAAAATCTGTGTACCAGTCTATTCACGATTCTGCAATAGTACTCACCAAACTACAGTAGTTTTTCATGGGAATGACATTGGGGTTTAAATATTTGGTTTTAAATCATGCAGTAAACATTTTTTTTTAATATGCAAAAGTTAGAAAAAAGGTTATCTTAAGTGATTGTAAATTTTTATGTCATGTAAAAGGTTGCAAAACAGTTTTTAATAACTTTTTTATTTATCTGCTTATGCATTATTTATATTTTCATCTGAGCATTTTACAAAAAGGTATGCAAGTTGTAAATGGTAAGCAAAGCTGATGTGATAATTTCAACTGCTTAATTTTTTACTTCAGTAAAGGAAAACTAAAGTACATTGCTTCCAAAGGAAAGCTTAATTTAATCCTTTCATTAATGTAAATATTTCTGTCCTGGAACTAGTTATATCTACCAGCCTTGTGAACCTTGCCTTGTTCCTTCAACCATTGTGTTCCTGCATGAAACTCATTACTATCACATAATTGAGCCTTACTTGACAAGGTATTTTTGACTTATTTTTGAAAAAAATGGATGAAAAATTACTGAAGAAAAGCAATGAGGAATTATAAGTGTTAGGGCAGTCTGTATTGAATTTTTAACATCCTTTAATTTAACTGTGTGACTTCATTTGTAAAGCTCCAAAAGAGACAGCTTTTTTGTCATATTAAAATACTCTAGGAGGTCTCTGCCTAAAAAACCAGATTGTAATCTCCATCCTAGAGACAGATATTTTTCTGTTTGTCTCAATGTTTTGCTTAACTTGTGAGTTTGGAGGGGAAAACAAAATCTTATGGTGGAATCTTGTACCCATCAGTGTCTAAGAATTTTTTCTGCACTTCCTTTCCCTCTTCCAGAACGGGAGGTTTGACATATGGCAAACATTTTTCCATTTAGCCTGATAGTTGTGTCTACGCAAGATGTTCTTCTATGCTGCAGCTTATACAGTGCTGCTGCGGATACTATTTTAGCTTTGAGCATGCTCTTAAGCTCCAGAAGTGCCCTGTTAGGACTTTCAGGCTCAAGACAGCAAAGCTAGGAGGCAATCTGCTGGTGTAGGATTTTTTGCTACTTGCAGCACATTGGGGTTTTTTTCAAAAACTTGTCTTACTAGAAGGGTGCGGGGTTTTTTATAAAGTTGCAGCCATTCAGCTAGAACAGATTCAGTTTTCAAGGCTTTGAATCATTAACTGTTGGTTGTTTCTTTAGGATGCAATTATAACTGTTTCTCTGTTGTGTTTGCAGGACTCTTTTTTTTTTTTTATGGTAAGAATTAGTTGGTCTTTTTTTTTTCCCTTGCAAATATTGCTGTTTTTTTCTGAAATTCTAAATGTGGAAAATTTTGTTCTGATGACAACAGTCTTTAAAGTTACAAGAGATTTCAGACTTAGAAATATTAAAATCCCATGCTAGATGATATGGATTTAAAAGATGTAAGCTTTTTATATACATAATAGGCCAGAATAACATATAATAAGTACTCTGTTACCAATCACCAATTTTACTTTGTTTTCCTGATGAAATTTTACTTTGAATTCCTGATGAAATATGAGCAGTGAATAAATCTTTTGATGCAAAGGACCACTTACAGGAAATATTTTCATTAGATTCTGGTTAACAACTGGTGAACATTGGGAATATTGCTATGCAGTTTCCATAGTTATGAATTTTTTTTCCTTAGAAGTTTATTTGGTATCCTTGTGAACTACATGTGAACATGAGAATTAGTGAGATTGTTTGTCACTCAAAACAATCCTTTGCAGCAACTTAAAAAATTGTATTTCAAATGAGTCCACAGTACAGAAGAGAAATGCTTGGAATTAGGATAGACTTCAGCTTCAGACTGATACCTTTTATTTAGGTGTTCACATGTGAGCTGATGTCTGGAGTTTTAAGCCAACAGAGGTCTAATAATACAGTCACTGATCACATCTAATTTTAGATGAGATCCCATCTAAAATTTTCAAGAATTATCACATGCTGTAGGAAGACACTAAAGGCAGCTGAAACCAAAAGTGAATGTTAGGTCCTGTTCTGAAAAATTTATGAGGTTAGAATTCTCAGATGATCCTGGGTGAACTCCATTTTATTATGGAATAGAAAAAAAAATTTAGAAAAAAAGAACAGTATTCCAGGCTTGTCTGCTTCAGAGAAAACTGCTTCATTAGTATCTGGTTACTGTTTTTATCCTGTGTGGATGCAAAAACATACTAAATGGCTCACCAGTATCCCAAATCTTCATACCAGAGGTCTTCAGCTGCAGCTCTGAAGAGTCTCTATTCTACCATGCAATTGCTTCTGTTTGCTTATTTGTCTGTTTTAACAAATGGATACACTGCTGCCACTTTAAAAGGCTATTCCAGAACTTCATTCCTTTCCTTGTTAATCAAAGGAATTCTAATCAGTCCTCTCTCATAATCTTTTTTTCTAATCAAAGCTAAAGTTGTTTACAACAATTTAAGTGTTTTAGTTTCATGTTGCTTTTTAAGTTATATTATTTTCTCCGTATTTGCTTCCTCTCCCCTGCTATTTTGTATGAGGAGGCAGCAGTGGCAATTCCACCTCTCAGATTTTCTTTTTAAAGGCAAAAATAACTCTTCTCTATAGTCATCTCATGAATGCCTTCATAATCATCTTAGGAGCTCTTCTCAGAATCTCCTCCCATTGAAGCTAACATCTTTTTGTTATCACTGCCCAGAACTCCACACATTACATTGTGAATTACATGACTTTGCATGTAAAAGACTGTTTTACCATTTGTCTTATTCTGATACTGCAAATCATCTGATCCCTGTTTAGTGATGTGGTTCTTACACATACTGATAGTACTTCCTACATTACCTCTACAAACACAGGTAACAGCTCTTTTCTCCAGGGTCAGAAAACAATATTTTTAATTTGATTGATTCTAGTGTGCATCCTAGAGTAATAACTTTTTACATCCTTATAAAAGTTCCAGTAAAAAAAGATAAAAACAACTATGTGGGTAAGATGAAATTAGTGCTTGAAGCAGACTCTTGGAAACTGATGTCCTTTTGGGGGGGATCACAGTGCAGTCTGCAAAAGTTTCCTCAGGTACAATTAGTTGTCATAAAACAAAAGTTATCAAGAAGTTAATAAGCTGAGCTTCCAAACGTGCACCTTTTCTGATGAGACCACCACCAGCAGCATCATGTCTAAGGCAAATATTCAGGAGGAAGTGAACACAGGTTGTTACACTTGGCTAATAAAATTGTTTTGGACTCTAGTTGTTCGAGTGAGTTTTGTACCAGTAACCCAAAGATAGCTTATTGAACAACTGTACTTTCACATTTTAAGTTTCTGCTATCAAATGGGTAACAGTGTTTTGGAAATGTTGTACTGGTAGGATAACAGTGTGAATTGGTGTAGCTGAATTAGTTTTACAGCTTTGGGGCTTGCAAGAGATACAGGAGTGCTGGAGCAGTTCAGCAACATAATTCTGTAATAACTTGTGAATAGTTATATATCTGTACAGGGAAAGTTTATATTTTTCAACTGAAGGCAGAATATATGATATATGATAAAACTTTCTAAAAAGTTTTATCAATCTGGCATAGGAACATGCATTTACATCTAGAGCAAATGTAAGGAAGAACTTGTCTTCACAGCATTGCTTTGTTTTACAGCAGCAAATACAGGGTGCGAGCTGCAATTGTGTTAGTTTCTGTTATTCCATATTATAGATTAATTGTTTATCCTCCTTTGAAGAAATAGCACAGTCTTTCCAAATAGAGACCTTTCCAATATTTTGAGTTGAAAGCCACTGGACAGTTCTGTCTTTGATAGTTACTGTACCTAAAAAAAAGACTTCTAATCTTGCCACTGTAAATAGGCAATGTTTGCTCTAAGTATGCAATCATTTCTTCAAGCTGCTAGACCAGGAAAGGGTTACTAACTACATTTTCTTAACTGATGGGGAAGTGCTCTACCAATGCAATTTACAGGGGAGAGGCATGTCATAGCTAGTGGAGGAGGACATTTTAATCACTTTAATGGTGTTACATGTAGAGTTAATGATTCCCTTTGAGTGTATTTAAAAAAAGTCATATACTGCTACTTTTGTATGTGATTAATGTTGTGCTTTTGCATATATTTTACAATCTAATAAATCTGGATAGAGTGGTATGGCATACACACTTACTTAAATAGTCCTTAAAAATAGGCGATTGTTCTTTTTTTTCTAAATCAGGGTGCAATTTCTCACATTTTGTAGCTGGTTTGAGGGAAGATACAAGTAGCACAATCAGTAGTTGGGTGCTTGTGGGAAAAGGTTGAATTCCTGCACTAATTTATTGGATAAAATTTCAGTGGCTTTCCTGAGAGACTGAATAATGTTATAAATTGTCTTTGTGTATCAGTGCAGCTCCCTTTTTATCACTGAACATGTTTTCTGTAGACATCTAGTCTTCGTGAGTTGCTTTGCTAGACAGAAGAATTATATTTGAAACTTGGTTTACTATGCAGTTTCCCTGTCTGTATGTAAATCTCCCCTAGGACTTCTGTGTTTTTGAAGAACAGAGAAGTTCTGCAGGGAATAATGCATTGTCTATCGGGTGTCTGATCTGCTTGGTCTGCTTTGGTGTGTGTACAGCAGTCAGTACTGAAATGTTTTGATTTTCTTTCTTTAATTTTTGGTTATGCATATCCTTTAGTGATGTCCTTACATATATTGAGAGTACTTCCTAGATTATATCTACAGATGCAGACACCAGCTTTTTTCATCAGGGTCACAAAACAATATCTTAAATTTGATTGATTCCAGAGTGCATTCTAGAGTAATAACTTTTTACATCCTTATAAAAGTTCCAGTAAAATTGTTTAAGTTAAAAACAATTCTGTTTTTAACATATTTGGTTACAAAAATCCTTTCACAAGATAAACATCTGTACTAATAATCCTTAAAAAGTACAGAAATCATACAAACCGGTGGCTTTCCTTCAAAGAACAACTTCCTACTTCTGTGACGGGAGAAGGGGGAAATAATGCTAATGTCATGTGTGGAGAGAATTTCTCTGCTGCTGGCTGCTGCTATTAATGAACTATTTGGCAATAATATTTGGTTGACAGTATTTTTCCTTGGAGAAATTAATGTTTTCACACAGTAGCAGGTAGATAACCTTATCATCATAGAATAATTATTTTTGTCTTTGAGGATATTCTTCAGTATTTTTGATGCTGTATCTGAAATCAGTGGTGTCCATATTTGCTTTGGGCCACTACTTACGACTTACAAACAAAACTCAGGAACAGAGACCCAGTTTGTTAGGGCTCCGTGGTTGTTGACCATAGAAAGTGTGAAAGTGACTGACTTGCAAAGTTTTGAAATAACTGGATAAAGATTTCAGGTGGACTGGCAGCTCTGCATTTGGTACAATTTGCCAGAGACAGTAATGTGACCAGCTTGATTCAAAATCAGTTGTACTGCCAGAAGCCTTCTATTAAGCTTCCACAGAGAATTATGCTTCATGACCAGCAGGCAGCTCTAATTTTGAAATCAGGATGAATATTATGTTTCCTTTGCCAGCAAAGACTGTTTTCACAATGACCCTCAGACTTGCTTTTCCTGGCTGTCTTGTTCTAGAAAGTAATTTTTTGTCCATGCCTGAAATAGAATTTTAATAATGGTAACAACTAAGTTTGTCAAAAACAATCCTCTTTTTTTTGTTTTTTGGATCTTAACTCTCATTTGGGATGAAAAATTGAGCAGTTTTGAGTCTGTATTTGTTTCTCTTCTAAGAATAATAGGAATTTAATTTGTCTCTTCAGAAAAGGAATGAATTTCAGGTAATCCATGTCAGTATCATTCTGCTTTTCTAAGTTGATATAGGTAGATTTTGAAGGATGTTATAAATTCATTATCAATTCTTGCTCTTCCATAAGAGTGCAGACATTTCAGATTGTGCCATGTTTTTTCATGGTTTTGCTGTCTTGTTTCTGCATTTCCAGTGGAACTCAGTTTTTTATCTGGCATTTGACAGTGCAAGGGAGAGACATTAGGTGGTTAGTGCATGGTAATGTCTTTCTAAGTGGATCTTTGAACTGTATGGCTGTAAAATGGGGGCCAGAAAGTATAAAAACTCTTCAGTTGTTACTACTGATTTTTTGTTGTAACTGTTTGCTGTATCAACATGTATTCCACAACACTGGAGAGAATTTAGTAAAATACTAACTCAAGGTTAGTATTTGAATTTTGCATGCGCCAATAAAAATATGTTTTATTCCCTAGCGTTTCATAAGATAGCATGACAATTTCTATTACATTTTTGTTAATGTATGTAAAAAACTATTTGAAAAAAAAATTTCTTCTAAGAATAAGATATATTTATTTTAGAATGACCTGATGGATATATGTCTCTTGAAAACCTCTTCTGTATGATTGGAAAGTGTGGTAGATTAAAACCTGTGAAGCATTAGGCTGTGTTTTAGGGTCTTGGTATCCTGCATCAGGCAATACAAGACAGTGTATTTGTCTAACAAGCATGTTTTGTTTTATAAATAAAAAAAAATAAATTTAAGAACATTTTAAAATTAGTCATGCAATGGAAATTCAGATGTTTACATTGTATAAGTGAAACAACTGTTACTGTTCTGAATTTATCATTTTCTGCATTGTGTTGTTTCTTGTCCTTTGTTCTTGATTGCTAGGAAAGTTCTGGGCAATGTTAGGAAAGTTTATTTTCGTTAAATGAACTGCACTAGGGGTTATAATCAGAAATACTGAAGTCAGTGAGATAAGAATAAGCATTGAATGCTTTATAATATCAGAGTAACTTGGATGTGATTATTGATAATATATTGCTCGCAATCTTCTCCTTTTGAGGAGGAAACAAAAGTGTGAGTATTACAGTATATTCATTTATATTATCAAACAGGATGTAGCATTAAGTTTAGAATTCCATATGGGTTTGTATATTCTTTTGGTTTGTTGATCTGATAATATTAATGCTTGATTTCATTTTTTGCCTAATTAAACGTGCAGCTTTGACAAATGACATTCTGCTTCTCACTGGCCAGCTCTCCTGACCTTGTCATTATTACTGATGAGTACATGTCGCTGCTTCAGGCAAAATAAGCAGTTGTTCATTTTAGGGACTTTATGATTTTGCTACTTAAGTCTTTTCTTCTTCCAGAGCAGTAAAAACTGGAGGGCAGCAGTTGATTTGTGTGGGCGGCTTCTAACTGCCCATGGTCAGGGCTACAAAAAAAGTGGACAACCTGCTAACCATACAACAGATTCCTTACAGGTATGTTTGAAGATACACTCTTGTCACTCTTTTCCAACAGTATTTACTGTGGCATTTTTTTTGACATTATCACACTTCTTTTCCTAATTGTAACCAAAAAATTGAGCTTATTTAAGCATTGTAGTAAGTCACTTTTTCTGTTTTCTTATGTAAAGTAGGTCTTCATTTAAAAGAAACTTCTTTTAAAGTAAAATTCGATTGTATCTTTTAAAGCTAATTACACTAGCAAAATTAATTGTTTTTTACTATCTTGAAAGACTCATTATGCTGGAGTTCATAGAACTATCTAGACTGTGAACTTTGTAGTAAGATTTCCAATATAGAAATATGTTTCATGTTGGTAAGAAAGTAAGAACCCAAATTAATAGAAATATTACAAGTGGCTCAGATGTAACCCAGATGAGAATCCATATTTTTGCCCTAGTAACTATGAAGCTCGTGGAATTTCACCAAAATCATAAAGATTTTAAGAATAGCATAAAATTGGAAAAACAATTAAAATATCAAATTGATAATTCATACATGCTAACTCAGGTTAAAGAGAGATGTTCTAATTCTGAAGCAGGCTAATTTTTGAACTTCAAAATCTCAGTACCTTTGCAAACAATTAAACCATGAGTCCTCTGTGTTTTGTTTTAATGATCTGATGAAAAGTATTTTGTGAAACAGCATGTAAATATAAATCCCAATTCTTTTCAGTGAGTAACAGAGAAACTTTTTACTCAGCTTTTATCAGAAAAACTTAGAAAGTTGAAATTATATTTGGATGTGTCTTGTGATTGAAGCTAATAACAGACTTTCCCCTTTTTTTTGTATGTATTAATTTTTAGCTGTGGTTTGTGAGACTAGCACTGCTGGTAAAACTGAATCTATTCCAAAATGCAGAAATGGAATTTGAACAATTTGGAAATTTAGACCAGCCTGATCTTTATTATGAATATTATCCTCACGTATACCCTGGACGAAAAGGTAAAATGCTTGATTTAGAAAATGCTTTTTAGCTTTGCCATTTTTACCATTCATTATAAAATACTAGTTGGATTCAGGTTTTTTTAAGCAGTGGTGAACTTTGGATTATGTTGGTTTTGGTTTGTTTGTTTTTTTTTTCCCAGAAGAACATGATTGGTCACTACATTCAAGTAGTAACAAAGAGTAAAACAATATAGGTAGGGAGTGTATTTCATGATGCTGCTACAGAGGAATGTTTTTGACAAGTAAATATAGTAGTTTAGATTTATGGTATTGAAATTAAAACCCACCAAACTTAAATAGTTCCTTTTAACCAGAAATAGACTGTGAAAGGTGATGGGAGAGTTTATAGAAACAGAATCTACAAGCTTTTCCTCTTAAATTCAGCCAGGTACTATCAGTATGCTATTTTTAACATTTGCGTGCTCATGCAGGCAGGTGCTAGTGCAGGTGTTGTTTCTTGGTTTCTAGGATTAAAAATAAAATATTCAATTTGGAGCTAACTTAATAATAATTTTATAAATGGTTGAATGTAATACTACTTGCTTAATTGAAAGTAAATAAAAATCAGAAGTTTGCTGTGTATCTTATTGTTGAAGAGGGAGAAAACACCACCAGCCTCAATTCTTTATAAGCAGTTTTTTCTCAAGTTACAGATGCACTACTTCCCACTGCTCCAAATAGCCCATAGGTTAATTACATAGTTCCTCTACTCAGGTGTTCTGGTCCTCCAGAAGTCTAGGTTTGAAAAATTGCTGGTTTTAAGAGCAATTTTGCTCCTATTCAGGTTATTTTGAAATTTTATTTTTTCTAAATCTGTTATTTAGAAAAAATAACTCTCTGATGCAAAGTACACTGTTGAGTGTTCTTAATGTTCTTCAGCTTTTGTGTTTGAACAGTGTATAATAAAATGTTTGTAAGAAACAGTTGTTACAGGCAGTGTCACTCTCTGAAAATTATAGTCCATTTTACCTGAGATGCTGACAGTCTTGATGGGGTAACTTGGAAGATACTGAGATTTAGTGTTTACTGAGGAAGGGAAGTTGGTGTCAGAAAGTGCAGGATTTTTTGCAGAGGATTATTTCATCTCTTGAGTGATGCAGAGGATCACTTGTAGCTTAGCAAGGCCAATGTGGACTGCCTAAAACAAAGCCTTCTAGCCTTACTCATTGTCTTTCAGGCAATCACAGGCAATCCACTGAGAACGAACTGTGTCATTTTTAAGAGTGAGAGACGTCTTAGTCATCAGGTTGGACAGCTTCTTGAGTCTGGTTTTCTTTGGGCAGCTCTGCACTTGATGCAGTGCTGCACAGAATTAGTCTTCCCCAGGCTGTATGTATGTTTCCACATCTCTTTCAATATTAAAAATAAGTTCTTCTTGTTGAAGAAAAATCCTTGCAGGTCATGTCAGTTTTTGAGGCACTTGAGTCCTTGTGCCACAGATAATACAAGTAGCACCAGTTCTGGACAGTCTGCCCAGCTATTGCAGGCACCTGTTCTGGCACTGAGCTTTGGATCCAAACTGTTATCGCAGCAACCACTCAACCACTACAGCTGTTAAACACAAATTATCAGGGTATCAATGGTAAAGAAAGGTGAACATAAGGAAAATATTCTATTTCATGATTATATACTTCAGTTAATTTTTAACAGTTGAGCATACCAACCAGGACCATAATCTGATCATTTGTAAGGAAAGTAGGATCAAGGTTGGGTGGAGCTGACCTGCTTAGTTGTAGATCTCTTATATAAATACGACATAATAAAGATACAGGAACAGCTATCAAACCTTCCTTATGTAGTTTTGAGGAGACAGAGAAATTCTCTTTGCAGAGATGTAGGAAAAAACAAGCAATTCTTTTCTGGCTAGCATTAAACCATGCTATGCTGGATTATGGATAAAGAAATTTAGTATACATGCATCGTTAACTGGCTAATTTAAATAATAAAATACAGATAAATCATTAATACATTTTGGTTGAAATTATCAGTATGAATACACAATCCACTTCTGTATGGTAATTTTGCATATCATTTTGTTGTGTAACAAGCATAACAGAAAGGGTTTTGTTTCAGCATTTTAATTTTGATTCATGATATATAAATGGATTAAGCACTTAAAAGTCAATTTAAGAAATGAGAGTCTAGATATAAATAATGTACACATTAATTGTAATACATACAACATTTTACATAATTTCTTTGTATTCAAAATAGTCTTATTAAAAAATGTAATAAGTTAGGAAGTTTCCTGGGGTTTGTTTGAAGTAGGGAAAGTTCTGAACTTCTTACAGTAGTGAGAATAGTCCCTCATCCATTAACCTCTGAGAAATACACCTCAAAGAATTTTAAGTTACAGGTAACTGTATGAGGAGTGGAAGATATTTTTTCCATTAATTTAACTTAACATGGTCCTCTTAATTTCCCTCTGAAGCTCTCTTCAAGCTCTTTTGACTCTGCTACTAATCTCTGGTTCATCCTCATATTTTGTATGGCATTTGCAGCCATGCTATGCATGGATCCCATTACTATTGTCTTCATCATGGCTGTAAGACCTAGTCTTTCTGAAATCTTCCTTTCCTCGTTTCTATGGGCTCTTTCTTCAGTCATCTCCATTGCCTGTAGGTGTGCAGCCTCTTGGGGGGTGTAATCTGCTGAGATCTTTGTGTCAGCCAGTGGTTTAAGTCAAGTCACTCTTGGATCATTCCTGTTTGGTACAGGGCAGAGAGCAAACAACTCTTATTTTCTAGTAAAATCTTAAAGATTATTCAGTTATAGATTTATTTCTTCTAATTTCATCTGTGTAAAGCTAAAAAGTCTGATTTTTGTTTTTCAGGATTTTTTTAGGGTTTTGACTTTACATTGACACAGTCTGACCACTTCTATTCATGACATTTGTTTCTGTGTTCCTCAGGATATTCAATGAACTCTCATATGATAGATTTCCTAACCTGAGATAGCCTTTCCATTGGTAATGCTTATGTGTTTTTGAACGAGTGAGAGCCAACAATTGAAATGGAACATTAAAATGCTATTTCATGCTTTTATGAGATAGTTTGGTCTTGATTTTGCTTGGTAGACCAGTAAGTTACAGAAAAGTTAATGTAACCAAAATCCGTGTTCTAAAGTTACAAAACTTGAGAACAATGTCTTTTGTATTACAAAGACAAGAAACTGTGTGTAAGTAAAAATTGGGCTTTTCTTCCCCTGACCAGAAGTTTATATAACATGGGATGTTATTTTATTTTTCCTTTCTTTTCATTCTCCATGTGAAAATGGAGCACCCTCTGTATACCTCTGAGTGAAAACAGTCTGTTTTCTCTAGTGGAAAGTGCCTAAATGAGGAACATGCCATTAAATATCTAGCTGTATGCACTCTAGAAACTGATTTCATACTGTACGCCTTCCCATGAACTGTGCTACTAATTCTAGCACAAGTTTTTTTGAAATGTGTCTGTGTTGTGACTGGGAATAAAGTAGTGTGTGCTGCAATAGGCTCCACTTTTAGATGGATAGTGATGGTTTAAATAATAATATATAATGTATATATATATTTCTGTTAAAATGGTGTGACTCTAGGCATTATAACTACTGCTTTAGCATATTTTACTAGGTCTGTATTACTTTTATGACTTTATTAATACCCACTGTAGCTAAAAGTTTTACCAGAAATACATCAAAAATTAGTATAAAAAATAGTTGTCTGAGATTCCATTTCTGTGCATCCTTATTTACTGAAGTACTGCTCTTACTTTGTTTCTTTTATTCAGTTTTGAAGCTTAGATCCACCTAAAGGAATTGTATCATATGGGGCCTATAACTCATTGAATCCCATGGTGTAAACAAGTTTTCAGTGCTGATATCCAAGACTAACTGTAATAAATGATTATTATTACATTTAGTAATTATAAAATTTATATATATAAATATATATATTGCTTACAAAATAGCAAAATATGTAATGAGAAACTTATTTTATGTCTAACACAGAGACACTGTTAACAAGGAAAAACAATATTTCTCTTAATACCCACAAATGACATTTTACAGTCACCTGCGCTGTGTGTAATGCAGAGGGCTGTGTACACCTCCAAAGTACCTGCTCTCAGAAGCTTGATCCTGTTTTTGAATGTCAGCCTATGCCATAAGTAAGGACAGACTTGGATTGGGGAAATTATCTCCTGTGTGTCAGGCCGTTACAGTGATGTCTGGCCATTTTGAGTTTTCAGTCTTCCTTTCCTCTTTACTCCTACTTGTCTGTGCTAGTAGGAGACAGGCTGGCTGAAGCTTTCTTTCTTTTTTTTAATTCATGGGTTTTGATGATGCTATAAATGAAATACCCTTTTTTTCTGCCCTCATGAACTTTTGGTTAGTGAGATAACTGTAGCAGCATGGGAAATGATGTGGGAAAGAAAGAATGATAATTATGGTAGGTGGAGAGACAAAAGGGAGTAATCAACATAAAAACAAAGATGAGAGGAGAAATGCATAGACTAAAGAAACTATGGCATACGGAGTGCTCCTGTCCATTAATAAATTTTGCAGGAAAGCCGAAGGGAAAAAAAGTACTCCAGTCATTGTTACATGTGGCACTAGTTTTCTCATGTGTTACTGCAAATGCTGCCTAAAGTTAATGCTCCCATGTCAGACTGATTGAGTCGTGACAGTTATTTGGGAGAGTTCTTCATTCAGGCTCATGTTGGCAGTAAAAAAGCATATTAAAGTCTCTGCTGGAACTGGTTTGCTCATTGTTTTTTTTTATATTATTGTGTATCTCTCTGTCGTGTCTTTAAATACACTCTTTGTTCTATTGCTTCAGATCTACCTTCTTCCTGTGAAATCAGCTAATATGACTTGGATAAATATCACTCAAGTGTTGTGGTTCCAGTTGGTTATTCAGACGACTCAGACATGCCAATACAATTTTTTCTGAAATAAAATAGATATTTTAGTTAAGAAATGTATGTATAATTTTAAGGGAGCGGAGTGCTCCTGAAATACTTAGTTGTGCTTTCTTTACCAAGGCAACATAGTCTCATTGTAGACAGCACCAGCTTTATATAGGATTTCTTAATACTGTGAGCAAGTAATTGATTTCTAAATTCTGTCTTACTACAGTTACCAGTAGGTAAGAATTAGGGTGATCTCTGTGGCAGGGCAGTTATTGTAGGATTTTCTTGCATTCTTTCTCTTACATTTTTCTTGCTTCAGTGCAAGTAACTCCAAATTACTGAAAAAGAATTTTTGAAACCTCTCAAAACCAGATCTTGATTCAGAATATCTGTGTTCTTAGGTCATATGCAGTTAAATTGTAAGGAATATGCAAGCATGCAATTTCAGATAAAGTTTTCAAAACATTTCAAAACATTTTCTTTAAATGATTGCAAACATTTAGGCTCCTATGTCTTCTTCAGTAGTAAACAAAATCTTGGAAACTAGTCTGTTGAAGCTGGATTTTTAAGTGTACTTCTAATTGATAAGTCAGTGAGGCTAGGATTCAAAATTACTAAATTGTCCCTCTTAAAAATCTTACCAATTGTACAAATACACTTTTGGTAAATATGTGCATATAAAGGCAAGGATATACATCTCAGTATGTGTATGTATGTATAAAGCGGAACATTTTTCTGAAATTAGATTTTCTATGTTTCTGTTTTATGCAGGAAAGGAAGGATGTTTCTTTTTTGGTTTGCTTTGTTAATTTTTTTGTTTGTTTTTTTACTGTCATAAGAACCCACATTATACTTTTAGTAATTGGTAATCTGTGCATCTGCTGCCCTTTGGTATTTAAGATTTGTTGAATAAGCTGTAGAAGCCAGATCAGAGAGTATTTCTGGTTACTGGTTTTGCAACAAGAAAATACAAAGATAAAATGGTTGGCCACTGGAATCCTCTCTTTTCTGCTCAAAAAGGGCTGCAGATGAGGGCTGTAGTTCGAATTTGATTGACACAAGGTGATGTTTGTGTTTTGACAGTTATGAAAATGTGCAGCTGTTCATAAAGAAATAGAAATTGTAATCTGTGGTCTTAGAAAATTAACCTGATCTTACTATTTATTCCATCTGTTCCCATGCTTTTGGAATATTTTCCTTTCAGCATACCATTTTTACTTTTTAGTTTTGCCTTTTGTATGCTCATAATACATACACAATTGAGATTAATTCATGCAAAAATGACAATCAGAAATCGTATTATTTGAAAAAAAATCTTCAGTATATTCAAAAGTGATTGCTGTGAAAATTGTCTCAAATTTAAACCATTTTCCATTATAATTTTTTTATAGATTATTATTAAACCCCCGAAGAGGATCAACAGAGGTCAACTGTAAAACATCAAGCTAGAATAAGACCTATTTAACTTAAAAATAAAATGTCAATACATAGCAGTAATTGTAGGGTATTGCCAGTTTTTTTAAGATTATCTAAGCTTAGCTGACGTGGTTTTACTGTGTAAAAGGGCATTACTGTAGAAATCTGAAGCATGAAGAGAGCAAAATGCATTCTCCTGTGCTCCTAAGTAAATATTTTAATTACAGGATGTGCTATATTTGGAGTATTTCCTTGACATGTTGCCCTTTCAAATGCAGTACTGAGTGAAATGTAATAGAGTGTGTGGGTTTAATTCCAAACAGTTTCACAAAAGACATCATGTGATAAGTTCAGTGTTAGTGTAAAATTTTCTTATCCCTAGTGGGATACCACAGGAATATATATATGGCTGCTTGTATAGGAACCTTTTACAGAGAAACATGTCTTACCCTGTGTGCTTTAAGTATGTGGCCTAACAGTAAGTGAAACCTTTCAAACATTATAATGTATTTCATAGTCTAACAAGCACTCTTGCTTAATGTAGTCAATCTCACTTTTTTGTTTTGTTTTTTCTTCCCCCAATGTAACTGTGTTCATTGAGGGAAGTACAGTTTTTTTCCTTGCTAATCTGTTTTTTTCTTTAAATTTTGTATTCCAAATTCTACAACCTGTCTTTCAGACTTTCCTAGCACTATTATTGATGTAGTAGTGTCATAAACAGATGTCATTTACCTCCTCCCAATTATTTTCATGTTAACCTAGATGAAAATTGCAGTGTTTTCTAAAATCTCAGACATACCTTGTTTAAGGCACACTTGTCAGTTTTTACACAGCTGTTAATCAGGAGTTACAGAATTACCTTGGTAAACAGATCTCTTCATATGCATTTTCTATTACTGCCATATATTTCTTTTTGAAAAGTATATGTTAAATGTATTAGCACTTTATATAAGTAGCACTCATTGAAGACTATACCAAATCTAAATAGATTTATAGCCATTTTTTTCACCAGAAAATCAGTTTATTAATAAAGGAAATTATTTAGATACATTATCCATACCTCAAATCTTTTAACTGAAGAGGAGTTTACTTGGAGACATAAACATATCTGGGAAAATGTATTTAACCAAAAATCTCAAGAGTTTTGTGTTTCATAAGCACAATACTTAAGGTCTGTATTTGAATGAGTGGCTTGAATAAGTGCTGCAGGCTTTCTATAGCAATTTGCTCATTGGATTTGACCTGAAGTTACACAATGCTGTTTACATGGACTGGTAAGAAAGCTTTATCAGTGCTCAAAGGTCATTTCTCTGCTGCTTTCCATTTTCATACATGCCACATTTGTGTGAAAGCATGTGTATAGTTTTGTGCTTTCTTAAAAAACAAACAAACAAAACTATTCAGAAAGATTCTAAGTAAACTGAGGAAGAGGGCAAATATAGTATAACAGTATTTCTGATATTTTAAATAAATTTAGCAGCCTGTTTAATAAGCAGTAAATAAAAATCCACTGGATGGATTTGCTGGATGTTTACAGTAAAATTTCTTCTATTTGTCATGAGTTTCAAGAAGAAATAGAAAAAACAGATGCTAGAGTTTTAGATCCTCCTGAGTGAAATTATAATACAAATTCTCATTTGACAAGTCTTTCCCCTGACTGGCCTTATATCCTGGGCCAACTTCCTTCTGGTTTTGTTTGAGAGATCTGTC
The DNA here is from genome assembly GCA_035221455.1 of Xenops minutus. Lineage (NCBI taxonomy): Eukaryota > Metazoa > Chordata > Aves > Passeriformes > Furnariidae > Xenops > Xenops minutus. The sequence goes on from JAWWEE010000105.1 coordinate 98,426,369, forward strand.
ATCAGACTTGATATAACACTGAGAACCACACTGGAATGCTTTTTGGTCACAAACTATGAAGGAAATACTAAGTGGTCGAGAAATAATACATCAATACAGTGTATTTTTAAGTAATATAGTTCTGAATGCCTGTTACAACTGAGGTCTTAGTTGTGATAGGTAATATATCAGATTCTTCAGAGTCTGAGTTGAACTGGAGTCACATTCATCGTTCCAACATCCTCTGACACCACTTCTGGTGATGTAATGGGTTATTCTTTCCCCCAGCATGGATCGTGGTAGCGTGGCTTCATTCAGCAATACATAAGATCAACACTTTGCAAAATTGATAACATGAGATGTTTCATCTGTGCTCCATTAAATATCTGTCATACACCTGTATGTTGATCTGTTCTGGTACCAATTCAGATTTTCTGTACGACTGTTCATTGAGTTGACTTTTTGCTGCATTTTACAGGATGATACAAACTTGTTCAGAATTGACAGTGCTGCAACACAGTCATTAACCAAAATGTTGCTAAAACTAGATTACTTTGGTTTTACAAAAGTTTTCCTTTTTTTTACCTTTGCCTCAGTAATCCCATTGAGTGCTTATACTGGTTTAAAGGTAAACCAGCAGGAGAAATGAAACCAACTTTGAAAAAGATTGCATGTCAGAATTACAATTTAATAAAAAGATCACAACAAGTACAATGATGCAGAGGAAAAATCTGTTTGACCCACAAAAACCAGATGTACAACCCAGCACCCTGGGGCACGAACAAAGTGGAACTCACCGTCCCCTTTGCTATACACCACATGCCCCACCCTGCCCCGAGTACAAAGTGAAAGGAAAGAGAAAACCTGTTGCTGAGTATCATGTCCATAGGCTGGTCAAGAGTGGCAGTCCTGTTGAGGTCCCAGTCCTCCTCTGGATCCTACAAGTGGTTCCAGAAGTCCCAAACCCCCAAGGTTATATATGCTTGGGCTCAGATGGGAGCGCCCAGTACCTCCCCCAGGGCGAGGAGTTTCACAATGGGTGATTTACTACACTATGAGTCATGGGATACTCCTTGATGGCCCATTAGCAGACATGACCCTCAGGCTGGATGTGAAGGTGCTAAGGACTCCCCTCCCTGGGGGGGGGGGGAGGTATCACACCTGAGTCATTGGTGTGAAGTGAGGAAAACTTCCTTATCTCACAGAGTTCCTAAATACTCAGCTTGTACCCTGAGGGGCCAGGTGTGCACTGGGCAGCTGCTGCAAATGTTCAATTGTTAGGAGTCCATGAGAAAATGACATAGAGGGTGTAGAATACAAAGCCCTGGCCACACCCATACAGCAACAAACTGGTCCCAGCCATTATAAGCCGGACAGTGCAGCAAAAGGTTCAGCAACAGTAAATTAAGACTATTTTATCTGAAAGAACAATACTAAGCTAGTTTAGGCACTGGGGGTTTTGGCAGTGTTACTGTTGGATGGTGGAGTTACGATGTGGTCACCACAGGGATGGTAGATACAGAACCAGCTGGAGTTCACATTTCCTCCCATAGGTTTGCGGTACAGCTTGCAATGTATCTACAAAGCAATTTTTCTGTGGTGGTCTGGTGCAAAACTTGCTCTTAAATTATTTTTACCATCTTTTTTTGGTTTTTGTCACCCCCTATACGGACTGTGTATCTTCACTTGTGTCACACTAGGTACTAATGTGGATACATATATAAAATATTTCACATCTTTTGTTACTGATGGAATAAACTTTTACATTTCTCTTAATAGAATTTCAAAGGCAGTTTTGTTTTCTTAATGCCTGTTCCTCATATGATGATGTATGATGTGTACGTTACAGGAACACAGCAGTCAGGGAAGCCATGGGGAATAGTTAGCATCGGCAAAAGAGAATTTATATCTACGTAAGTGGCTTACTCTGAAGGTCGTAATGAGTGAGTCTTGTGATTAAAATTTTGCCAACCTTTTAAAAAATGTCTAGAGACAGTGACTCATTCTATATAGCCTTTACCTCTTTGACATACAAGCCTGTTAAGAACAGGTGCAAAAATCTATTTAGAAAGTCCGGTTATTTGAGTAAAGATGAGGCAAGAGGTGACTTCAGAGGGCAATTCCCTTAGAATATGTCTAAAGTAAGCAAATATATATATTGAAATATTAGAACTGTAGCACAGAGTTTTGCAAAGCCTGTTTCTCCTTTTTGCCAGGTCTGATTTGGTTTCAGTAGTTTAGTTTATGTTCTGTATTGTTGTCTTTGTGTCAGGATTTTGCAGTTATCTGAAAACAAGGTGTTGCACACGCTAGAGTTCTGTTAAATTCCTGAAACTGCCCTTGAAGTCCGGCAGGATGCTCATAAACTCAGAAAACTTTGGTAAATGTTACAATGATAATAAAGATTAAAGTAATGGGAAAAGGTCTTTCTCACCAAATATTGCTTAAAATTCTTTCCCTAGTCTTTGATGTTTGGAATGAACCAGAAAAATACAGTAATACACCAAATAGTTTTGTATGCCTCAATTATATAACTCTTTCACAAGCTTACTTTTAAGGCTAGTAATTTCATCATATTTCTTCTGCATTGATTGTAAAATATACATAACTATCGAATATTGGTAGTAATGTTGTAGCTGCAACTTGAGTAAAGTTCATTTTTTTAATCCTTCATTTTAATTAGTTTATAAAATAAACAATGAAACACTGTACCTCCATGCACAACTTTTTTTTTTAAATTTGAAGTAAGTGCACCTTCCTGCTTTCTTGATTATGGTTGCATATGTTTGCCTATTTAAAACAGTTTACAACGTGTCACATGATATGAGAAGTTTCCTATTTTCTTGTCTTTGGCATCTTTCATCTGGAGAAAAAGAAGATAGGCAAAGTGGACTTTATGACACATACACTAGTGAGAAATACGTTGTTTAATGTGGGCAAATTGCAAACTGATCATTATAGCAAACACACTTAAAAAAATTAATTGTGTTTCTAGGTTCCATGGTTCCTTTCTCCATGCGGATTTTACATGCTGAACTTCCTCAGTACCTAGGTAATCCTCAGGAATCACTTGACAGACTGCACAGTATGAAGACAATCTGTGCCAAGGTAACAGCATCTCTATGCACTAACATTTCTTAATGTTTAAGAAATTAATTTTATTGTCCTTATAAAGAACATTAAGTTTCAATGATGACATGTTTTACTCCATCTTGATGCAAATATGTAACTCACTATTAAAAGTAATGAAGTGCCTCTTTCCTTTTAGGAGACATCATTCTCTCCTCTGGTAGCTCTGACTCAAAAGAGTAGAACAGGGTACAATTTGCATACTCTTGCCAGACAGGATGTGGAGGACAGTGAACAGATGTGTTTAAGGGCGAGCAAGAGAGATTTCTTTCCTTCACTCAGCTGCGTCCAGCTGAAAACAGTTGTTAATGACCTTGATCCTTTGGAAATAGTCTTGATTTTTCAGAAACAGTCCAAATAGCTGGTTTGGAGAATATAAATACAACCTGCTGAGTTGGTTTTGGGGTTTTTGTTTTGTTTTGTGAAGTGCTATAATACAAAATTATGGCCTGAATTATAACATGGTATTTGTCGGTGCTGGAATTGGAGTCATGGGGTTGTGAGGGCTAAGTTTTTCCACTAAAGCCAACACATTGACAGTAATCATTTCTCCTTAAATGTTTTTTGCAGAAGTCTTTCCCAAAGTAGTCTAATGGACCAGTGATTATAAACTGTTACCATGTGATAAAAGTTAGAAGAAATGCAATATTATTTCTTTCTCTGTGACACTTGAAATTTCAAAACTGTATACTGTATATATAATTTCAAACTGTATATATATAAATACATGCAATTACTTTTTATTTTCAGTATTCCATGGAAGTTTCCTATAGTTACTTCTTAAAATAACTTGGATAAGAGAAGTGAATGGAAATTATAATTGCCAATCATATTGATATATAGCCTTCTATATATGAAATCAACTTGCTTCTAGCACAGTAATGGCTAGGATAACCATGCATTCACAGTAAAAAGTCCAGTTTTTTGTTTTATGAGGGGAAAAAATGAATGGTTCAGGTAATAGGAAGTGAATGTGGCCTTTGTTACAAAGTTGGAAGGAATTGATTTGGAAACAGCTGAGATACACCTAATCTGGCCAAGAAGTGCTACTTCTTAGCACTTCACGAATGCTGTCACCTGTTGATGATCGTCCCATTTAATAATATTACTGGCAGGCTGTTCTCTCCAGCCCTTTTCTTTATAAACAGTCCTTAACTGAAGTAATTCTGTTCTTCCAGGAAATGCCATATGCCTCTTGCAGGATTTCATGGTGCTTCTACTAACATGTGCCTATCCTGGTCTGCAGCAGATCAGCTGTTTCTTATCTTTGTTTTGTGCCCTCAGTCATGAAGGTGCCACTAGATTCCAAAACCTGAACTTGTTTCTAAGTTCCTTAACCTTGTAATGGAGAGAGAAAACTGAATGAATGTGAATGAAGGAGCGACTGCTGGGCCAGGTGTTCATCAGCCATTTGGCTAACTTTATTGAAATGGCCACGTCTCAGTTACAGTGTGATCAGCCATGATTCTTCAAAGATTAGAGATTGTTGGTAAATAGCAGAATGAAAGGAAGTTAACTCCTTCCCCCCCACACACACACACTCCTTTATAAGACCGATGAGTCATCTGCTCTCTTCCTTTAAGTGTGTGTCCTTAGAGCATACCCAGTGTACCAAGGAAACTTCTAAACTAAAATAGAAGATTTTGTTTTAACATTAATTAGGCTGATTATTTGTTTAAGTAAGGGAAATTACATATTCTGAGAAGATGAAATAGAAATAAAGGAGAGTTACAAATTAATATATATACATTTCCTTGCTCACTGAGTTCTTGAGGACAGGTGTGTTTACTCATGTTCTCACTCCATCAACTGCTAGTTACCTAGGCCACTACAAATTCTATGTTATCTCTTGTGCCCTTTGGGAAAGCTTCTTTGAGGCTGGCTGTACTTGTTCCAGGAGGTCTCCTGTTCTGCGCACTTGGGGTTGTTTCGCAGATTGTCACCTCTTTGTCTCTGCCTTCCTGTGTCTTGAGTTAGCAAGATTTCTCCTGGGTTAGTGTGTTCAGTTGTAGCAAGAAAGAGAACGATCTCCCTTTGGTTCTGACACCTTCCACTAGAGTTAGGATATAGTAGCCAGGGCAAGTCATTATCTCAGCTGATGGATGCTCCTTTATAAAGTACAGTACACAACTACAAAAAAATATACGGCCCTTCTCAGGGAAATATTTCTGATCTGTTATTCCAGACACCTCATTGCAGATTACTTCATTTGTTTGCATTCAATTAAATACCTTGTCTTTTCTGGCAATTCAAAGACAGATGTAGAAACAAGAGTGTGAAAAAGGTCAGCTTGTAAACCTTTTTTAAAAGACAGCTGTAAATTGGTACTAATTTAACCATTTGAAGTCAGGGTTGGCTAACAAAAAGCATTGTTTATGTGTATGTTTTGATTTTTGTATGGAACACTGTTTTTTCAACAATCTCAATCGGACCATTCAAGAATAACGTTTATAATACTTGAAAAAGCCCATAGCATAACCAAGAAAATAACACAAAGGATGTACACCCATTAGTCTTAATATTTCTATGTGACACTTGGGAACCATTTGTGTTATAAGAGAATTAATTGGGGAGCTTTCAGCCAAAAGCCTCTAGTGTTTTACTTCCCTATTTTAAAAAGTGGAAAAATCATCTTTGGTCATCCGTATTTACAGAAGGGCATAGGAAGAGTCATTATGTAAATTAGATGATCTTGGAGTCATAAAAGCTAGAAGAAAGAAAAGACCTATTAGCTCACCTAGTCTGTCTCTCTGCAATTCAAGGTTGTTTTCTAGTTTTTAATGAGCCAGCCTGTGGAGCTAAGGCCACATCCCTTGGGAAGCTATACCAGGGTAATGCTAATGCATTTTGATCATAAGAAAATTTGTCTTTTTGTTTCGTTTCTCTTCCCTAATGTAACTGTGGGGGTTTTTCCTATCCAATACTTGCATTTAATCTGCTAAATTCCTTCTTGCTTTTTGTTGTATATATTCTACAGACTTGTCAACTTTAGATTAGCCATTCCAGTTAAAGATATAATCATATTATTTTGATTACTTTGTCATTTTAGTTCCCATCTACTTACATATTTCGGGCACCTGAAAGCAGGATTGGGGGTTGGGTACAAATTTTTCATTTTCCTGTATATATTTTTCCACATGCCTTTTTTTTCCCCCTGCAATAATGTTTTTACCTTTTCCAGTATTCCTGTTTAGATATTTTTATCTATAGGTGCTAGATTTGGGAAAGAAGTTATCTGTAGTGCCAAATGGGTGTTACAGCTTGGGGGAGGAAGCTATAGGAGAAGTTGCCGTCTCTGTGTTATTGCTGGTCTTCCTAACATGAACTGTCTCAATGAGTTGCCCTTACAAGTCTGCCTTGAAATAAATGGTCTCTGAACAGCCAGGCAGTATGAGTAGCAATAGTAATTTAAATCACAAAAGGGTTTGTTCTTTTCAAGTGTTCATTGAAAAGCATAGGCATGATTTCTTTAGTGCTAAAAAATGCTTACCTGGAGACCAAAATGTGAAAAGAACAACAGTTGGGCTTAATCTAAAGTCTTCCCTTGTTTGTGCCTATGCTTCCTAGATGTTTGAGGGAGAGCTCGTGGAAATGCACACATCTCATAATACAATGTATTCCACTTTTAAATACATGGGTGGAGCAGTGGCAAGTGGGTTAACAATCCTGCTTCCTAAAAAGCCTCTGCCAATCCTTACCTCTGCAAAACTTGTTGGAAATACTTTGTGCCATTTGCTACTCCCATCAGCTACTCCCTCTGTAGTTCCACCACTCTCATTCATGAGTAGTTGTGTTCCTCCCTGGCCCTTCCACATACTTGTCATATATCCTAATCTTCTCTTTTAGTTCCAAATTGGGGAACTTTTCAGTCTCTTAGCTACTAATTATTTTGGGATTTTATTTTTTTTCAGTTTCCAGTTCTGGCTCAGTTTCTCAGGTGGCATAAGTATTCTTTTTGCCATATGTTACTTCATTCTAACGGGTATTTGTCTTGGCACCTTGTTTGATAAGTTTGTGGAAACTATGTTGATCCTTGTACCAATCTGAGCACTTAAAAAGCTACAATTCCAGAAGCACCAAAAAAGTCTATTTTGACTAAAAAGCTAATGCTGATGTAAAGTTGCTGAAGAAGGAATAAAGTATTAACAAGAGATACATAAGGATACCAAACTAGGGATGCAAATGGTGGTATGAATATACTAGTAATTCCAGCATACAGGCGATGGATAGGGAATGAAACAGAAGAGTCAGTACAGTAATACTAGCCAGTCAAACTACTGATTGTGCATTTATAAATATTCAAAACAGGAAGAAGCATAGGTCATATGTAAAACTGATTAGGTAAATGCTAGAAGTGTCCAATCATATTTTTCTTTATAATAGGAACACAGATGGTTAGAGCTATCTCATATGATATTGCTAGAATAAACAGTTTACCAGCTAAATATTTCATATCAACTAACCCAAATAGCTTACACTGAGGAACTACTGGAATCATTAATGTTACTCTTAAATGATAGTTGGAAAACTGGGGAAATGCCCAAATACTGGAAAACTGCAGATGATGTTCTTATACTTAAGAAGGGCAAAAGAGATAAACCTAGGGAATAAAACAATTAGCCTCAAATCATCACCAAGCTCTGCTTTAATTATGTTGAGCTTGAGGTGAGGGCTAGATATCTCCAAGTAATGTCACAGAATGGTTAATGTAATGCTCTAATTGTATGCTAATATCTAATTCTTTTTTTTATTATGTTAATGAGCACGTTTTCAGAGAAACTCATTGTCTTTTTAAACAAGACAGCATGTTTCCTTGATGAAGGCCTTTTGTTATGTTTATACCGTTTCAAAGTAGTACCTCTGAGTCTTACTGAGACTGAGAAGCAATCACTAGATATTTCGTAGGGGAGGAGAAAGATCATGGTTTTTAGACCAAAAGAAGCAGATTATGAAGTGGTTTGGATTTGTAGGAGAGAAAAAAATTATTTTTTTCTAAGTGCCTTATTATATACTAGGCATTTAACACAGAAATGGGGCACTTTGGTTTCTAAGTGATTTCTAGGTGGCTACGCTGCTTTTGAAAGTGGGACTGAGAATTAGTCTTGCAGGCATGTCACTGCCATCTCATAAATTGCCACCTATCAGCTAGGCTGTAGTATCTAATGGTGTATGCTCATAGCCTCTCAAAATCTGAGGAAAGGCAGCTCAGTCTAGCCCTCTGTGAATGAAGTTTATAGTAAATCATATTACCTTGTGTTTGTCATGGGCTAGCAATTCTTATTAGCCTGGCTCAGCTGGCAGGTGGTAACTGCTTTGCTTTTGTCATATGTCTCTCCTTGCTCTTAAGTTCCTTGTAGCTAAATTTATGGCACCTAACTTCAAGATTACATTCTAGTCTGTGAAAAGAGCTTGGTGTCTCGTAGGGCAATTTCTTCCAGCTTAAGATGTCAAAAATTGGTGGCATGAGCTGGCATTCTGGGGGTACTGATCATCTTTATTGGCTGTAGAAGGCACCAACAGACTCTCCAAGGCCACATTAATTCTACCTGGCTTTGTTTTGGAGGATTTCCTGCACTGATTTTAAGTGTTCCATGATGAAGCACTGAGCACAATTGGAATGCTTTGTTGGTGTAGAAAAAGACAATTACTTCTTATACGGACAGAAGCTGAAATCTCTCTTTGGAAGTGCAGTCAGTCCCCAGAAGAGCCAGAGCCCCATATTTCCGTCATAGGCTAACAACAGTGGCTGGTTAAAGAGCAAGTGGCCTTAATGGTTTTAAAAGGGAAATCTCAAGCGTTGTACTACAACCAAAGTTATAAATCCATAACAGGAAAAGTGAGGTGACTGTGGGAATTGGAAAATGAATTTGGAGAAATTGTAATGGCATTAGGAAAAGCAAAGATGACTTGCATTTCAAATGGAACCTTGTATGCATATTTTAAAAGTCCTTACGATGTAAGCGTCATTAAATATACGTTTTCATTCTTCCAGTGAAACAACAAATGTTTCATTTGCTCAACAATTTACATGATTTAAAATCTGTGATAAATAGAATGAAGCAATAAACCCCAAAGTCTGAGAAGAAAATTGCAGTAAGAACTAACAGGAATACTTCATTAAAGACAAAAATATGAAACTAGAGCCCATACTTAGTGTGGGGGAGTCAGGAGGCAGTGGCTTTCTCTGAAAAAATCAGTTCGACTTGCACTGTGGTCATTAACATTCATTCTCTGGTGAAGCATATTTCATGTTTTACTTAACAAAATGTGTATGTCCCTAGAGTGTGCTGACATTTAATGTTCTGTAAGTATCATAAACCCGAACTCTAACATCCTTCTACCGTACAATTGCTTTCTTACTTTGTGCAATTGATCTTGCTATGGTAATAACCAGTAATTTCAAACTGTACCTAGGTGAAACATTCCTGCATGAATTGGTTTACATGTAGTCTGTCAATTCTAGATAATTTGCATTAAATATATAGTGCTGTTTAAACTTATGTTGGTTACTTTAAAAAAAATTTACTACAGATATTAGAAAATTTGGAACAAGGCTTAGCTGAAGATGGAAGTATGACTAACATTACACAGGAGAACAGACAAGGTAGGTATTCTTTAAACATTTTTTTCACAGGCAGTGTGTTTTTATTGCTTGCCTAAGTATGCCAGAAGTTTTCACAAGACTGCCTCAGAGTGGTTAAAACAGTATTTTTGTAATATCATAGTCTCCTCGGCCCCTAAAATGATATACCTTGTACTTTTATTTGCTGGAATTAATTTCACAGTTTTGCCCTTGATCGAACTGATGCACTAAATCAATTCTTTTTCCTACTTAGAAGAAACAAAGAACGTGTCTGCTGTCCTTTAGTGATGAATATATAAGTGTATTGCTGTTGCAGCTAGATGGATGTTTCGTCTTAAGCCTTGGCTGACCAACTCCCCTCAGTCCTTCTGTCTGGCATCCACTCAGTTCTTTCAGATTGAACTGCCACCATGCAATGACTACACTGGCCTAGGATTCTGCTGCATAGGTGGCTGAGTCTCAGTGTAGCTGCATGGTACTTAGACTCTTGTAATACCTGAGGCACTCTTTAGAAGAGTATTTAGATTATATTGAGCTACATTATCATTTTCATGATATTGTATCCAATGATATTTTCTCCTGCTCCTTCTATCTTAGTTGTGTAGCTTCAATAGTATAGGATACATTACTGCATAAAAAAGGGTGATCAGGACAAATTAGTTGTCCAAACATTTTTTTTTTTAAATACAATTTATACTTACGACGTCTTTTGAGTATGCTTGACAAGTGGACAAGAGATGACATTTTAGGCACTTCTATGGATAGTGTGGACCCCTCATCGTGCCTAGCAAGTTCAAAACTTCACACCAAGGGAACAAAAACCTTTCCGCTTCAGCTAACATTCTGAGGAATGTTACCAACTTCTTTGTAGGATAGCATTCACCTAGAGCCTGTGGGAAGTAAAAGTCTGGCTCTGTGATAGGAAGAGGCCAAGTAGAGTTAGTACCAGAGTAAAAAAAACATTATAAATAATTCCTTAAAATGTGTCTATATGGAAGGATGCAGAGCTGTCTGAACTATTCTTCTGCCTGGTCTTCATTTTGACTGGATGTAAAAGCAGCTTTAATGAGTTACTGTACTTGACTTAAAATATGGTCTATATATGTCCTAAAAACATGAACACATGTGAGCAGCATATATCATTAAGATATTTGCACATAAAGTCAAATGAATACATTTACTATTCTCAGAAAGGTTAGGAAAAAGGGAAAGAATCAGACATTGAAGATTTATCCACAGTACTTCAGGAGTTTGTGTTATTTCTACTATTCTTTTTGCTTGTATTCTCATACTTACTTTTCCCTGTTAGCCCTTTCTATCAGATTTTTGTCCTTATCCTCCACACATTTTCCATTTTACCATTTTAAACCCAAGATGTTCATCCCCCCTTAAGGTACAAGGACTTTTTCCTAGCTGTGTCATAATCCTGTATCCTGCAGTCTGCCTCATGAGTTTCTGCCTCCTTGCTTTTCCTCTCTACTGCTGCTGCTTCAGAGCTCAGATGGCCTCAGGAGGAGGCATAGTTAGAAAAGCAGGAGCTAGTAGTTACCAAGGGATGTGGCTGCAGAAAATTTGGAGGGATCTTTGCATGTCTACTGTGCAGCTGCGTGTAGGTTTAAGACTGCCATAAAGCCCATGGGACCTTTGCAGAGACTGTTGACTGCTACCGTCTGTAGGGGTCAGCCAGGTCTGCTCCCTCTCTGCTTCCTCACTGCATTTGTAGCTCCTGGAGGCTGATAATGGGTTTGCTTTCTTTCATCTGAGACTAGCTGAAGCAAACCTTATTAACTTTCTGTGAAGACAGCCATAATTCATTATGGGAATTATGCTTAGCCTGTAATTTCCATGCTGCTGATGTAAGAAGGTGCAACACCAATCAACTTACCACATACATCTCCTTTACTCTGCAACAGAGCACCTCATTTGCCAGTTTTTCAGCAGGCAGAGAGATTTAACATTGCACGACTTGCCTGGTAAAGCATTCTATAAGATGCCAATTTTGCAGCATCACAGTGCATAGGATGCCTATCAAATGGCAGTGGCGGAATAACAAAGAAAAGCAAGTGCTTAGACTGGAAGCATGACTGCCTGGACCTGCAAAGTGGGTTTCGGGCATCTCAGTAACATACAATGATCTGCTGTTGGGTTTTTTGTTTGGTTTATGCTTTGGAGGTTTTCTGTAACCCCTTTCTGCCATTGCTAAGAAGCCTCATCCCATGGGGCTATGGAATTGCCAGACTAGGTTCTGTTCAGTTTGTATCACAGACTGAAGACATCTGGCCTGCCTGCTTTGCAGTCCTTTTTTTGAGAACTGTAGCTGGTGCTGTCTGATTGTTAACAGGAAACCTGGATGTCTCCAGTGTAGCAATCAAGATCTAATTTGTTGTCACCTAAGTCCTAAAAATGAATGTGTTTACCAAACTATGGATGTGCAAAAAAAGGAGATGTTTAAAGTGGAATAATAAAGGGGAATTATTTAACTATGTCCAGGTTTTGCACACACCCAGAAGGAATAAAAAAGGAAATGTGTCATAAAGTATTTGCTCCTGGTTTGCAGCATCATCTCCATTACTAGCATTACTCCATTACTAGTGATGTGTGGTCAAAGGGGAATTTCTAAAACAAAAACTAGGAGTAATGAATGATTTTAAGGCACAGTGGATGAAATACTGGATTCAGTGTTGGACCCCACATTATACCCCCTTTCGACAAACATAATTTGAGTATATTCTTAGGTTGGGGTTTTTTTGTTTATTGTTGGAGCAGATTGAAGGAGTTTTCTTTTTTAAGAAGGGGAGTAGACATTTCACCCCCCCTTCTTAGTTGTAATTTCATCTCTTCTTATTTGTAATGACATTTTTGTGTCTTGAAAGAATTATCTCTGTAACCTGCCAGGCTTTCATCAGAGACTACATTAATGATACAAATGAGTAGTCTCAGTTCTCACAATTTCATTGAAATAGCCTCTTCTTCCTTCCCTCCCACCCCCTTCAAATCATTACAGTGACCTTGACAGCTGATTGACTGAGACACATTTCTTTTTCTCATGTACTAAATTAATAGTCCTAATGTTTATTTTTGAGGATTAGAGGAATATTTCTAGCATTGATCTAGGGTACTGTAACATGAGACAAAATAAGGATCTGCATGAACCGTTCTCTTATAACATCCGGAGTCTGCATAGTGAGAGGGTGAAATCTGCTGCTGCAGCTTTTAATGCGTGCAAGATCCAGGAGCATGGGGAAAGCAGACAGGCTTGGCAGATTTTTTCCAGCATATCTCTAAGCCAGAGGCAAGCACAAACAGTCCCAGACTCAGACATTTCTTACTCTGAATGTTTTGGCTCTGAAATTACATAGCTATGTTTATTTTTTTAATTTATCACATTTAATTCTGTAGATTATGTGTTTTTAAACTGATGCTCATTATCACTTGGATCCTTTTATGCACCTTTTGTTCTGATGTTGGAAAATGCTGGCTTATTTTGGTGTTTAATATTTGGCCTGAGCTGAAAGCTGAGTGGCTGTCTATTGCTCTGCATTGTTGCATTGTGTATGGTACCCAGAGCCGCTTGAGCAATTCCCTCAGACAAATGCAGAATTCTCTGATGCTGCAGCATGGCTGACAATTAAAAATTCTAGGCTAAAACCCATGGTGTTAACAAGGGGGACCTTTCAAAATCGTAATTCATGGGACCAATAATTGATGGCAAGAAAGAACCTCTAATTTATTTGTGCAAATTCACAAGCTGCTCTTATTTTGCAGCCTCTCTTCAGCTGTGGAGGTCACGTCTGGGCCGGGTGATGTACTCCATGGCAAACTGTCTGCTAATGATGAAGGTACGTGGGTGGCAGAACTGCAGAGGTACCGTATATTCCAGAATAGAGTGTCAGAGAAAGTACAAGTGAATTACTGGTGCAGAGATAAGGGAAGACTACCTGACAGTACATTAAGGGTTTGCTTAGTGAAGAATTAATTAGACTTAATAATGTCTTATTTAATAGATAGCTATTTGCAGTAATGTTCTTTGGGAACATATCTGTATTTATTTCTCCCCAAATCATCCTAGAGAACATGCAATAACAATACAGAATTTGCATTTTTAAATTGAATTTTTCAAACACTTAACTAAATGCCCTTATTAAAAGCAATTACGTGCTTTGTCTTTTTCAAACTGTGTACTAGGAATGTGGCTCTTTTTGTGAGAATTAATAACTGTAGCCTTTGTATCCGATGTAGATCCAGAATATCTGAGTACATCCTTGTCAACCAGTCTTAGTTGTAACGTATCTTCTTTCAAGTTTAAATCCTCGGTGGTAGGTAGGGGTGGAAGAGAAAGGAATAAAAGCAAAAGTTACTAGCTTCCACTATTGGATTTTTTCCCTTGATTCCTCCTTACTTTTTTAACCAGCTCTATTTGGTGTGACACTCTTAGCTTCTCCTTGTATTCAGGAAGTACAAATAAAACTTCTGCCAGTCACCTCCTGGTCAGGGAAGGGGAGAGATGGCCGTTCTGCAGCAAACTGCTGTTATCCTGAGCTTAACTGTACTTCACAAATCAATTAGCAGCAGCAGCCTGAGAGCAGGGCTGTCAGCAGTATAATCTTCACAGCCCAAGATTTGCACTCCTGGCTCCCTGCTCTTTGCTTGTCCAAGGTCATGCCAGACTTGATAGTTTGATGTTTACTAAGCTACTTCCCAAACAGGGCTCTGTTCTTAATATTATAATAACTTGAAAAGTAAACTATTTTTTTTTTAAATAAGAGCCATTTATCCAGCTTTACATGAAATGAAATATCATTCTTATGAGTACTAGTGAAAATGTACATTTGTTTTCATAATTATATTGTGATAAGAACGTTTCTGTCTTGAATAGAAATAATTGTCCATTATACTATGAGGTGCTTTTAAGAATAAGTAAACATTTGTGTTTTAAAGTAGGTACATGACATAGGCTTATTTTTTTAAAGAACTTTCTTTTTCAAAAAACAAGTGAAGAAAAGCGTGACTTGCTATTCCAAGCAAAGTAGAATTAATAAATAAGAAAATGTTGATATATATCTATTCAAGAAGTGCACTTTACTTTTTTCTGTGAATTGTTTTTAACTCTTTCACTGTGTTTTCATCTCATGTACACACAAATCCACATGCATGGACAGTTCTCACCTTCCTCTGATTTGGTCTTGTTAGCACTATTTTCTTAAAGTAATATAAAATCTATTTGTGAATACTGATTACCATCTCTTTGGAAATGATACTTCAGAAATTCAGCAGTTCGGATACTACTTAAGACCAGTTGTATTTAGCGCCTCACAGCTGTCAAGGTAGAAATTTATGGTTCCAGAGTAACTTCTAGATTACCCACAATTGCATATTGCATTTCAGTGCCTTGGCTGTAGAGTAGTTATCAGTCTTTCAGTTTTCAGAAATATCTCTAGACCATTCTAACGTGCAGCAGTGCTGTAATCATCTTCTCCACCTTCCTGAGTATTCATCATGAAACTATTTCTTCAAATAATTTTTAAACACACTTTTCTGAGTTCTCCCATGAACAGTTATATTCATTGAACAGAATTCCACCTTTTTTTTTTTCTTCTGTTCTGTAATGCACTTTAAAAACTGCGTTTGTTTTTATTCAAGTTTTTCAAGTGTGGTCAGAAAAAAACGATTTCATTCTCCAAGTCAGCGCCATCTATTGCCATCTAGAGACCATTTACGATATTGCAAGCGTTATGCTTGATCCCAAGGTACTGTTCAGTGTTGGAATACCTTGTGGTAGTAGTAGATTAATAATAATTTATTAAAGTAAAACTATGTGTCATTGGTATGAAAAAAATTAAAACTTATTATCTTACTTTTGCTAACCTCTTTGGACAAGAAAACTGCAGTACTATTTAATAAGGAACAATCTTGTCAGGATTGATGCTTGAAAATTGAAAAAAAAAACTTCGATTAGATGTTCACCCTATAACTATTTAAACCTTTAATTATTCTCAACTCTAATTAGGCTTATTTCATGTCATATCTCTTCTGCATTACTTACCTGAATCACGGAGTTGTAGCCCAATCATTTCTGCCTTTTTAAATATGGCATCACTGGTTTCACAGTTAAGCATCTCATTAAATTATTGAGATGGTATATTATTTTGGAGGTAGTGAGTGAAGTCCAAAAAAAGTGGTTCACCCAAACTTGCACAGCAGACCTGCAGTGGAGCAAGAAATCAGTCATATCTCCTTTATCATGGGACTATCCAAGGTACTGAATTCTGCCTGCTGTGTCCCTTTATCGGTGTGACCAGTGATAGTTCAGTAGCAGTTTAAGGCAGTCTTAATATACCATTTTTCCTGATCATCCCCCTTTCTTTGTATAACCTTTCTTAAATGGATTCCAGCTTTCTTCCATGCACCACTATTGGACCTAACCAAATGACAAAGAAATGGTGGATCTCAATCATACTAACTTACATCAAACACCTTTCCTGTTTCCTTTGAACAAGGGGCAGCTTAAGGAAGGATGTGAATATACAGCAGGAATGGAAAGGGAGACCATGTAATCCATCTGTAGACCTTCCATGTACAAGAACTGTGGGCTTAAGTCACTAGGAAGGCACTTGCTGAATACAGCAGCATGAGGGAATACTCATTTAAAATGCAACTTATGATGTGCATTGCTTCGTTTCAAGTCTAATTGCAAAATGTCTGTTACTTTACTAAATCACCATGGAAGCGTCTTGAAAACTTTTTAAATTCTTTTCATCTGAGCTAAAATCACTTTTGACATTATCTTACCAGACTTTTATCTCTCTAAGGAATAAACACTTAAGTATTTTCCATATATATTATAAATGCACTCTAATTAAAGGCACATTTTGTGCTTTTTAGTTTTTTCAGTGTTGTCTTAGCTTTTGTAGAACTTGCCCTTCGTAAAACAAAAGCATTAGAATTGATTTTGAGTCTAATACAATTAAAACTGTACCAAGGAGGAAGTAACAGCTTATGCTAGTGATGCAAGGGACTGATGCCTAAGGACTTTGGTTCCTCTATGATTTAAAGGAGAAAGACTGCATGAATCATTGTCTTTTGCCTAACTGTGCTGCAGTACAGCTCTTTGGATTCATAGCACTGAATCTCTGCTTTCATAACCCTTCCAAAGTGCACTAGATAGAGAGGAAGGATAAGTTATCCCTGTCCTCTTTCCACAAAATGAAGTATTTATGAACTATACATTTTGTATAACTAAAGCTGATTTTTAGTCTAGGATTTATTGAATCTACTCTCATTTATGTTTATTTCTAAACATAATTCATATTTTAAGTACTTATGGTGATGATGAGGGAAACACGAAAATGTATAATGCAGTGACCATGAATGGAAGTACAGTTATACAGCGGTGCATTAAAGGAAAAACATACACCTGCTGTAATTTTTGTGCAAGTAGGTACAGTGACTTCCTAGAACTATTTTAGATTAGTATATGTAATATTAGCCCCAAATGTTCATAACACAAGAGATACTGAATTATAAAACAACAGGCTAACTCTCATATCCTGAATTGTACAACTTCAGTCCTTCAGGGATTGTTTTTATGGTGGTGTGGAAAATCTGAAGGGTCTTTATCTCTAGAAATTAAAGACCACGACAATACGTCAGCCCTCTCTTTAAGTCTTAGGGTGACAAGCTGTAGTCATTGGGATTTTTACTGGCAGTACTTAATATGTTTTACTCCTGTGGTGGTTTAGTTTTCTTTGTTTTGGTTTAGGCCTTCCTTGGTAACAATGTCATAACTAAGGAAGTATTCCACATCATTCCTTCACGTAATCAGGTGTATATAAAGACAGGAGGAAGGTTGCTCTCTCTTCCTTTCATGTGCTTGGAGGACATCAGGTCTCTGTTGGCTTAGCTGTTACCTGTCTGAGCTGAGGCCTATCGGACAAGCTGGTGTCCCAGCCGTGTGGTGGGGAAGGACCTGCTTTCTCTTAAGGGGAGTGTTGGTGAGAATTGATTGTATTAGTTACTTATTGAGCTTTTCCCTGAGTTTATGAGTATGTGTGTGTATCTGTTTTGTTTGTTTTTACCCATTTTTGTCCCATTTCCCTTTTCCCCCTTCTCTTTTTTGGGGTTGTTTGGGATTTGTTCTGTAGACTCATAGTGTTTGACTGTATATAATTGTAATATATGTGAATATATATATATATCTTTAATACAATTGTCTTTTTGGTACCTTTTTTCCCTTCTTTCTCGGGAGGGAGGTGGAATCTGTGTGGCCGGCAGTTGGGCTTGGCAGGGAGCCAACCCAAACCTCCACAACTCCTTACAACCAGACCTTGTATCAGTTAAGACTTCACTCCTCTGAGGCAGGGTATATTTATCATTCTATCGGCTATTTTTGTTGTATTAAGTCACATTAGCAAAACTGTGAATGACAACAGTCTCTAGTAAGTGAGACTAAATATCACTTGTTTTATAATATGCTTCATCAGAAGGAACTGTCAGATAAGATGTCTCATCACAGGATAGTATCATGCTGTATCACATGTAGTGTATTCGAGAAATCTCCTAATGCTTTCATGATAGTGTGATGAGAAGAGTACATGCATATAAAACTCACTGTGTTATCGTAGGGTAACTACAAAATGAGCCTGTATTTAGAAGTGAGCCTGGATATTATGATAATGTTTTGCAGATCCATCCTGGGGCCGTCCTTGCCTATGTTTAGGGGTGGCTTTAGACATACATAATTTAGTTTCTTGTCATCTCCTGGAAGAAATGAGTCCCATTTCTGTGGTAGGTAGTGCAAGGCATGGAGTGGGTAAGCACAGATGTGATGTGCTAAACTGTTGTATGGAAACAGGGTGCAGTGTTCACCAGTACAGTGGATAGACTTCTAATGTTTATCTCTCCTCTCGCATTTCAGGAGGTGTCATGTTTATGGACTCCTAGTTATAATGCATATTGTTGGAGAGTCACTTGATAGGGAGTGCAAAAGAGGAGGGTTTCTGTGCCTGACTAGGCCAAGTCCATGAACCCCTGCAGCGTGGGCATCTAAGACATGGCTGCTTGTCCCTACCAGGGCTGGCTGCTATGTACACTTGGGAGAATGTGGTGCTGTAATTGTGCAAATAGTGCCCACTCGTGCAGCTTCTTGTGACTGAGGCTTGCCTGCAGTCAGTTCCTGGTAAACCATAAACTAAGCTGACAGAAGCACTTTTCTATCAACTTACTGCATGGTCTCCTGGAAGTTGTTTGGGAACGTGACTGAAAAGCTCCCCCCCTCATGGTGATGCTGTGCATCTTTGTCATGCAGCCAAAGCCTTAGTGTGCATGACAGTGAGCACTGGGTAAGGGGCAGCTTTAGACCACAGAATAAAAGACACTGAGAATTTGATAATAAAACTAATTCTCCAGTGACCACATTTTATGCTTGAAGCAATAAAATTTAGAGTCATAGACAATCCTTCAGATTTAATAGATTATACTCTTGCAGGAATTAATAGGTAATACAAGCATGGCTGGGGGTCCTCCAAAGAGCTGGATCAAAAGGTCCCTATTCCAAGTTTTTTATGCCTGCCTAACACAGTGGGACTCCATGATCAATTAAGGTCTTTACTGAGAGCTTTTACAGTGAAAATTGAATTTTTCTAAGTCATAAATAATGAAAAAATTGTAGTTGCATTGATTTCCTCATGAGTTCTGAATGCTGAATAAATTAGAATTTAAATAAATATATTTGTGTATATGGCCTCTTTTTTTTTGCTCTGAACTCCTTCAATTATCAATAATAAGTGGGAACTTGTCATGGCACATTAGATTTGGAATAAACTCTAAACGTTAATAATGAATTGTTCAGAATTAATCATTATATGCACAGTATACAAGTTGTTTGCAAGGTCCTGCACAGTGCTTCCTGCCCTGTTTAAGTCAGCTTCTACAGTTCTAGGACATGTAATTTTCTCTCATATACAGATCAGACTCCAAAGACTTGTCTTGATTTCTTGTTTTTATGAAACAATTAATATATTCCAAATGGAATGGTTTGGGTTGGAACAGACCTCTAAGATCATCTAGTCCAACCTCCCCCCACCATGCACCAGGACATCTTGAACTGGATTGGGTTGCTTGGAGCCCCAGCCAGTCTGATCTGGAATGTTTCCAGGGACAGGAAATCCACCACCTCTCTGTGCAACCTGTTCCAGTGTTTCATCAGCCTCATCGTAAAATATTTCTTCCTATTATCCAGTTTAAATCAACCCTTTTTAAATAAAAAATATAAACCATTACCCCTTGTATCACAAGAGGGCCTGATAAAAAGTTTGTCACCATCTTTCTTATAAACCCATTTCAAGTACTGAAAGGCTGCAGTGAGGTCTCCTCAGAGCCTTCTCTTCTCCACGCTTAACAACTCCAACTCTCTCAGTCTTTTCTTACTGAGAGATGTTCCATCCCTCTGATCATTTTTGTGGCCCCACTCTGGACCTGCTCCAACAGGTTCATGTTTTTCGTGTGCTGAGGACTCCAGAGCTAAATGCAGGTTTTTAAGTACATTTTAAGTCCTTTTAAGTGCATCCTCCAGAAAAGAAATTCATTACACTTGGGAAACATCATCTTCTCAGACTAAGCGGGAGATGAAGAAAAATACCCATTACTAGTAGCTGTGATCACATTAGGGACAAGTTAAATGAGTGCTATAATTTGACCAAGAGAAATGGTAGGGTAGAGAGTATCCCAAGATGTCTATGCAGTTTTCAAAGATTATTCTTTGTTGTCTTTTGCTTCGTAACGCCCACCACAAATTCTTGTATTAAGTTGAAGGCCAGGACTGTCAGGAAGCCTGGCCTTTATAAGGGAGGGCAGGCACTCTCTGCCTCTGCTCACAGTCCCTCCAAGGAGCTGTAGGTGAGGCTGGCTCAGCCCTCTGCTCCATGAGCACACCCACTGTGTGGCCTGAGTCAGCAGAGAGCACATGCAGTGTTTCTCATGTGTGCCTGCCAAAACCCTGTGTAGCCAGGCTCTGAAAGTCATTTACTGCCTGGATCACTAAATTATACAGTTTAACCGTAAAACAGCTGGACTGCAGGAACCAGTCACATGGGTGTTTCTTTCCTGTGGGAAATGGGACCATGATTTTGTTCAATCTTCTGTCACTGGTCATTAGCTGGAGGGAACAGTGGCACTGCATCTTGAGCAGGCAGATCTCAGAGCTGCCCCTTGCCAGCACAGCCTTCATATATATGGGGGCTGATGTCACTTGCAGAGCTTTCTGGGAATCAGACCCAGCCTACCCCTCACTTAGTTTTAGCATGAATCAGTTTTTTATTTAGATTACCTGTTTTTATGCAGTGTGGTAGAAAAAATCAACAATTTTGATGGAGAGATGAAAAATGTCCTGTTTCCCTTGGTAGTATTGCTAGTTTGTAATCTGAAAATGTGCAGGGGTTGCAGTTTCTGTCACGCAGTGGTGTTCACAAGTTAAGAGCATGTGCATAGGCAGTTTTCAAAGCTTCGTAATGTAGTTTGTTAAACCATGTAAATTATACATGCATTTTAAACATGAGACACTTCTCAAGTATGTATACCCCCCATCACACAGAAGGTACTTGATTTTCATTCTAAATCATAGTCTAAGCTGAAGACTAAATGTTTAAATTTTTGGCATTTTACTATGAAAAGAATATGATTAATTTAAAAAAAATAAATCCCCTGTGTATGCAGTTCTAGTATAACTGAGAAAAGACCAATATGATCAGCTGCTAGTGCCTCGGTGATTGGTAAAAATTCTGTCCCACTGACAAGTTGCAATTACTTTAATTCTGTATGAGTATGTCTTTAAAAAGAAGATGACATAAAGGCTGAAGAATTCTGAGCTTAAATATCTGATTGCATGCTTTTCACCCTTAGGACTATGTGCTTGCTGTAGATGCTTACCACACCGTCATCAAATATTACCCACAGCAAGAGCCTCAGTTGCTGAGTGGAATTGGAAGAATTTTTCTTCAGGTATGCATTTCATTCTAAATTTGCTAGGTAATACTGCTATCGATAGGTATGTATAGAATAATTGTTGCCTTTAAAACTATAGCTATTTTTATAGGGCACATGTCAAATTGTAGAGGCAGTGGTCAAAACAAAAAGCCTTCTACCATGTGATATTAGATAAAACTAGGAAATACAAAGCACCTCTAGTATTAAAAGTGTATTAGCAAAGAACATGCTGTAGAAAATCATGCTAGTAATTTAATCAAAAAGTAGTATTCTGCTTTCCCTAAAAGTAATGGTAAAGCTCCACTGATATCAGTGAGCCAGACATTTCACTAAAAATCTCATGTCTCACTGCCTCAGACTGCATGTAGCCCCAGTCACACTGTGTACCTGCCATCTTCATCTAGAAAAAAATGTGTCCTTCTTTTGTCCAGATTATATCCCTGAGAAAACAGGGGCGGGCACATTAGAATCAAAAAACATGACAGTACAAATATAATAAATGTCCATGTAACTGTACTTAATGATACTAACAAAAAATAGATGTCTTTTTGTTTTTCATAAAATGATACATGTAAATAGCTGTCTGATTAACTCAATATCTCACAAGTTCTTTGCAGTTCTTTCATATTTCTGATACTGGTCTTTCAAATGTTTTTATCCACTTACTTTTTATTACTAATGACAAATGTAATTTCGAGTTGTCAGGTATTTACAAATTAACTTATTTGTGACATTCATGTTATAAAATTATATTGAAATGTATTTATTTACTCTTGATAGATAATTATTAATATCGTTTGCTTGAATTCATAGAATGTCATTCAAATTCAATTGTGGATTTTCAGTTCTCAGCAGGAACATGGTTTCACAGTGTGGTAGGCATGTCTGTCTTTAATAGTCTCTAGTGGATCTCCATCACTATAGAGCAGTTTTATAATATTGGCTGCATGCATTAATGATTATCTAAATAGGCAACCGAGTAATTACGCATATTAAAGAACGGTACTGTAAATATGCATAATACTATTGGAAATACAAGTTATTAATAGTTCTGGTCTTACTGGGAAAATTACTTATGTACATTACTGGTACTGCCTTGCTGATGAGAGTTCTGCCTTAGTGTGACACTTTCCAGTCTGTAGCTCCATTTGCTATAAAATTGTCACTCACTCTTAGGAGGAAAGTGTCTCCTGACTTACAGGGTCATATGAAGGCACTGACCTCTGCAGTGGTGGCTGTGACAACAGGCCTTTAGTGCTTGCTGATTTTACTGTCAGAACTGGACATAGCAAAAGGGTATATGACATATATGAAAGAAAGCAATATTGTAGAATGAACTGTAATTGAGGAGTTAAACAGAAAAAATTGTAATATTTTTCAATGTGTAATTATGTGTGATTCATTTTTTTCTTCATTAAATTGAGCGTACTAGTTTAAGGCATCATACCTTATCTTCACATGTATGAAATTCATGTGAAATGGGGAAACAGTGAATACATTTCAGTCTCTAAGATTACATTGTGTTGCTAACAGACTGCTCGCTGGCTGACCTAGCCAAATTTGCCATTTAAATAACTACATTAAAGAATTTGGAAATTAGAAAGCTGCCTGACCTTTACCTCTGCAATAGATTGCTGCAAAACAGAATCAAAAGCAATAAATAAATCCTACAAGTACTTAAGAAAAGTAATTTAAGTTTCCAGACAAACAACAGACTTAAGCACATATTATATTAAAGGCTCCTTGTTAAAGTATATGATTATTTGAGGTTAACAGTGGAATTTTAATTTTTATTTGATGTGCTAATTGTTATTAGATACTGAAATCATATTTTCTGAACTAAGTTAAATAAAATTAAGTGATGAAGATCACTTTAAATTTTAACATTTTAATGACTAATTGAAACTAATTATTTCTTTAACTGTTTTTCCCCCCCGCAAAAAAAAAAAAAGTAAACTGTTTCTCCTCTGTGGGAAAAAATGATAATTAAGAGTGTGTTTGCTGAGAAGATACAAGATGCTGCTAAGAAATGAGAACCCTTCACAATCACAAATAAGGTGTGATTAGTCTCAAAGCATATTAGATTTGGACTCATCAAGCTCCCAGTGGAGAAAACTGGGAGCTTGCTTTAGAAATTGATTACTCTCATGGTTAAGGAATTCCTTCTAATTTCCAGGCTAAAAATACTCAAGGACAGATTCATTTACACTTGTGCCAGCATTATCCTCTAGTTAAATGTAATTATTTTCTTGGTGATTTACATCTTTAGTGTTATTTATAGAGATAAATTGTATCCTTTGTTGTTATAACTGAATGGATAAGAGTTTAGAATGAATGTTTGTTTTGTTTGAGTCCAATTACATTACACCTGGGAGAAATACATCTGTTCCATTAAGTAAGACTATTAATGGGTATTCCAGAAATGCTTGGTAGATGGACAGTTCCATCTTTTACTGCAGTGTTTACTTGGATCATCTTCTAAATGTAAAGAAGAATGATTTCTTCATGTTGATAAGGGAGAACTCCTGCGGTTAGAGGAAAAGCAGTGTCTGTTTAATATTTGTGATATTAGTAGGGTTTTGGATACTGCCACTATGATATTCGCAAAAGCAAATTGGGGAAGAAATCTATATGAAGCCTTCAGAGGTATGTTTGCTGTCTCTGAACAGCAAACTGAAAAGTGTAGTTCGAGTCATTCACTGATGACTAGAAGGACTTGCTATATGATCTTTTCCACAAGGATCTCTGTAGGATTTGTAATGCTTGTATTTTTTGGTTAGGTACTTGTATGATGAAAAGAGAAGCATGTTTGTAAAAAGTACAGATGATGCCAAGCTGGAGTGGTACAGACACTAAGAAGGGCATGATCAGAATGCAAAATAATCTTGACAAGTTGAGAAACTGAAATGTTAAATTGGCTGTGATTCAAACGGCAAAGGCAAAATGCTACTAGAGACTGGGGAGTAATATACAAAATGAGAAGCAACAAGGGACTGTTCTGTAGAAAGGAATTAGGTTGAGGGTAAGAAAACTACACAATTGGATTTCTAAAATACCTGGCATAAAAGCAAACTTCATATCATATGTGAAACATAATACGATTCTTCCATTCTCACTGCTGGAGGGAGATCAGTTGGAGTGTTGTTACCTCTTAGGTGGACACCTAGGGGAGGATGTGAAGTAACAAGAGAGAGTTCAGAGAAGAACAGCAAGAATGATCAGAGAATCCAGAAGGCATTATCTGTGAGAAAGGGGTGAACACTGATTTGCTTGAAAATTAATTATTCTAGAAGAAGAAAGTAAAAATTTTCAAGTATGTAAAAAGCTGTTACAAAAAGAGGACTTGTACTGTTCTCCCTGACCACTATGGATAGAACAAAAAGTTGAGGTAAAAAGAACAGTAAGACAGAGCGTGTTTTCTGATACTAAGGCAACTTAAGAATTCTGGATAAGTTTCGTAGTAAGACTCAGATGTGTAATACTCACCATTTGAGAGCTTTAAAGACACTTCAACACATTTGTCACAAACATTTTTCATAGCATTTTCATGGTCTTGAACAAACAGGTGATCTCTTGAGAGCTTCTGGAATCTCCCCATTTGAGGGCTGCCTGGTTTCCATGGCTTTATGCTTCTGAACTAGTTTAGTTTTACTTCTTTTCATAGATTCTTTCAGATTTATTTTACCCAGTACCAAGTTTTCATCTTCTTTCATCTTTCCAGCCTGAAAAGTACTCTACTAATTTATTTTCCACAGCAGCCTTAAATAGCAATGTATGTGACATTACTCTTAGGTGAAATACCCTTTCCTTTCTAGAAACCCTTCCCATCCTCCCATACAATCTGTACTTCTTTTGCCAGCTTTCCAATTTCTCATTCCTTCAGCCTGCACAACCCACTCACCGGTGTTTTTGTAATCTGCAGATGGACTGTCTCCCCAGTATCCTCAGTGGTTCATTGCATTGGGATTGTTTTCTGATATGTTGTGGTGTGATGCTCTGACGTCATCCTGTGGCCCCTGGCTGTGACACAGAGGCTGTGGGTTAACCAAGTGTGGATCCTGTGCTAACCACAAGGCTCCTGTATGCCAGTTCTCTGGCCTTATCCATAGCTGCTGCCTGTGTCTGTCTTCCCTTCCTGCAGAGTAACATCCAGTCTCACTGGAAGTAACTTTGACCTTTTCTCATTTTCAGCTATTTTATGAACTCTGGAGTTGGTCTCAACAAAAGAGGCAAATGAGAATCATGGGGCCTCGCTGCCCTACAGTACATGAGTGCTTCACAACCCTGAGGCCTTAGGCAAAGTGCACATGATTTTGGGGTGCTTTTCATGACCTTAATGTGGCTCTTCAAATACATCGTTTGATAACAGGTGTTACCGAGTCATCTTGGTGCCAAACAATTCATAATGGACTTGGATATGTTTGATATGTTTTTGTGTCTTACATCTTTCTTTATGAAAGGTATAATCAGGATGTAACTCTTTTCTTCTTGTTGTGGTAACTTTCTTATGATTTTTCTGTCTAGATTGGAGACATAAAAACTGCAGAAAAATATTTTCAAGATGTAGAGAAAGTGACTCACAAATTGCATGGACTGCAAAGCCAAATTATGGTTTTAATGAACAGGTAGATAATTTAATAGCTAAATAAAATGTTTTAAAAGACAGTTTTGCAAAGTGAGCATTAAACTACCCTTGAGACAATCCTGTTCTCTTTCTCTCCTTTATATGACTACATCTGTCATAAGTGAGACTGAATGGCATACAGACCCAGGAGATCTGTATTACTTGGTACAGTCACATTATCCTGCATTGAAATTGTGATCCTTCAGTTGATTTTACAATGCCTTTTCTCATTCTTCCAGTCATTGCATATTTTCACTCTGCTTTTCCAATATACATTTGCATAAGTAACTATTAGGAGAGGAGAAGCTATTTTGGGCCGTTATCCGACAATCAGATCTGCCAGGAGAGTTACCACTGGTAGCTACAAAGCATGCTTGAATACATTGTAGTAAATGGAGCTGCATGATGGGGGACTCAGTTTGCAATGGTTAGCACATTGGCTTAATATATGTAGAAGATGCTATTCAGAAGTGCTCTGAAAATGATATGGATAATTTCATGAAGAGAAATAATTCTGGGAAGAGAGTATCTGCATTTAAATTAATAAAAACACAATGAAGACTGTTGCTTTGGTAGGCAGAATATATAATAGCCAGCTGATCCAAGTTGTCATTCCATTTGTCTGTAAATCAGTGTCTCCTTCACACCGTGAAGAACAAACATCAGAAACTCTCATATCTAGAACAGGAAAGATAAAAATTGTGTCTGTTCTTTTTTAAATATATTATTACCTTGGGTTTTTGAGGAGAACTCATTTATGTGTCACTTACTTTCTAGAGCATTTCTTCACCTTGGTCAGAATAGTTTTGCAGAAGCTCATCGATTTTTCACAGAAATTTTAAGGATCGACTCATCAAATGCTGTGGTAAATCTTTAAATTGCTACATTTATAATGAACACCTAAATTAGTCTCATAATACTTCATGCATCGATTTAATTAGTACCCAGAGTATGCTCAGTGCTTTATAGAAAAATTGGATGTGGCATGTGTGCCAAAGGCTTTTCAGTATAGATAAGATGGAAAATGGGATGGGAAATAAGAACCAGTCTCTATGAAGGGCATGAATACTTAGGCGTGCACATAGAAATTCTGAGGCACTGTTTTACAGGATCTTTGCAAAAGCCCTTTTTTTGTGCAGTCACTGTTTTTAGTGTAGACATGCATGTGAGAAAAAGAAATGGCAGCTCTCAATGTGTATAATATTAACTTGATTTTACAGAACATTGAAGGGATATTGTAATTTTAAACATGACATTTTCAACACATTACATATCAGAGCCTTGGGTTCCCATCACAAGTGCCGATCAAAAAGCTATTTATTTACCTTTGGTTTTCCTACACCTGGCAGTTTTCAGTGTCTGGCCATGTAAGCATATTCCTAAGAAGTCAGACAGCTTACCCCCAGTACTCTGATCCAAAGCCATTTAAAGACTGAGGGGACTGAGTTTAAGAAGCACATGAATTGCATCATTTTGCAGGCTGCAAGTCAGTGTGTATTATAAATCACACAGGTTTCCTGAAGGGAGAGAAAAATATTTTTTTTAAAAAGGCAGTGTTCTTTTATCTGCAGCTTTCAGAAAGGGTGAAAGTTTCTGCTGCTAAACATGTTATATGACTTTGTACTGTTGGAATCTTTCGGTAGCTCATAAAACCTGTTTTGTGTGGTAAGGAAAATGGAACCTGACTTGATCATTTATGATGTATTTACAATGCCCTATCTGCTGGATTTACTTGAAGTCAGTTGTAGATGCCTTTGTGATAAGATAATATCTTCCTGTTCTTTATGTGGATCTATATGTAAGCCAGAGAGAAAAACACTTCTGAAGATATAGTGAAGTCATTAAAAAAAAGCCTATGAAAATGACAACACGCAGAGGCTCATGTAGTTTCTAAAATCTGTTTTACCTGGTTTTCAAAATTAACTAATGTCCTATACTATTTATATTTCATTTTAGACTCTGTCTTTCAGAGTTTCAGCTCTTAGAAGTCTTAGCTGGTCCTACTGACACAGAGTAAATCCTAAGAATAACAAGAAGGATTGCATTCCATTATTGCTCATTTTAGTTTTGTGCACACACACACACAAAATAGTAATTCTTAGCATACAGTAAATCTGTTGTAAATCCACATGCTAGACTTTTTCTCCTTCTCTCTCATTGCTTGTAAGTACATACATATATACATACATATATATACATACTATTTATTTACAATAGTTTTTTTTCTAGGCCAACAACAATGCTGCTGTTTGTCTTCTTTACCTGGGAAAACTGAAGGATTCCCTCCGGCAATTGGAAGGAATGGTTCAGCAAGACCCTAAACACTACCTACATGAGAGTGTTCTCTTCAACTTGACTACCATGTATGAACTGGAGTCATCTCGCAGTATGCAGAAGAAGCAGGCACTTCTAGAGGCTGTAGCTATCAAAGAGGGTGATAGCTTTAATACTCAGTGTCTCAAGTTAGGGTAGATAATTTTCAACTAACTTTTTCCAGCTAGGCTGACTTTTTAAATTGTATATACTCTTGCTAATATGTAAATGTGAAATAAAATATATTCAGTTATGAATATTCAGTGGCATTACTACAGAATCTGTTGTCTCTAACAGGCCTGTCATTGTGAAGACTTTGTGCTGACCTAGAGCCATATTCATCTCGACAAGTCTATTACTGTTCAGTTATTCTTCACTATAGTGCACTATATATACATATATATAGTCAGTTACTCAGATTCTTTTGTAAGAAAAACTGAATTTGACCTTATATTGTCTTGATGATTTTTCAGTAGTTAGTGAGCAAATCACATGAGCTAATTTCATCAGCTAAGAGTTACTGACAGAATATCAGTATGTGTATTACAGAAAAGAAATTATGAATGCACTTCTCTTTGCATGCTTCTACTGTGTGTGTCTCTTTTTGTCACCATCAGACTCCTGAGTATTGCACCTTTGTGTGTGCACAGCTCTCAGAGGAGGTTGCTTGATAACCATCGGCCAGAGTCACAGCATTGCTGAGGTTGGAATGAACTGCTGGAGGTCATCTGGTCAAAACCCCCAGTAGTAGGGTTGCCCAGGACCATGTCCAGAAACCATGTGAGGGAGTTATACAGTTTCACACAGTATCAGTTTCCTACAGTATGAGGGACTATAGTAAATGGTCTGATACTTCCTTGGTTTTGTGTTGCGATTAGGTCTTTCAGATGAAAACATTTGGATTCTGGAAAGCTGCTCCAGTGACATTCTTTTGGGTAGAGAAAGGAGCACTGCCAGTTAGAGCAGAAACACAACCCATTTCAGCTCAATTCCTCTCCTTTTCCACTATCAAACAAAAACACTGTGCACAAAGTATTTCCCAGGGAAAATGATGCAGAGCATGAGGCAGAGGTATCTAAAGGTTAGACCACACAGAGTGGAAGCAAATGGGGTGCAGGACACAAGGCAGTTATCTGTGATGCAACAGTATCTGCATACACTGATTTTAGCATTCCTTGGATCACAGATCTTCAGAATCACAGTGCGACCATGGTCTCAGTGTATTTCATCTCTCTGCCCACATTTCTCCCTTCATCTCTATTGTAAAGATTCAGTCCAGATACTCCTACTCCTTGTACATGAATACAATATACACATCTGTTCATTTGGGAGTTTTATTGTTTTGAGATTTAATGTTTAGCAATTGGAATAGCCTCTTGTCATGAATCACTGCCATGGGACAATTTTGTAAGTGTGGTTTTTAATACCACATCCATCAATTAATTCTCACTCACTTTAAATACCCCCACCTGTATTTTTAAGTAACCAATAATTCATTTTTATGCTTGTCCATCTGGAGATTCTGTACACGGGCCAAACAGTTGTCCTCAAAAATCAGGTTGTTTGAAAACCTCTGCAATCTAGACATGCAGAGAAATAATGGTGCTTCAAAATCACGGGTTGCTGCAAAAGGTATAAGCCAACAACTAATACAGAAACAGAATTTGCTCTGTTTTTACAGGATATTTATGTTTTACAGGTCATATTTGTACACTGAGACAAGAGCTAGTTAGGTAGTCGTCAGCTGAAAAAAATACTAAATCAGTTGGTATTTCTGTTTCTGGCTTGGCCTCTAGGTTCCACAGCTGGATCTGAGTTAAACTTGTGCAGCACCTGGTTAGACTTGTCCTAGGTACCACTACTAAACTAAAAAATGAAATATTCAGCACCACCTGCTTCAGCTGGGTTGAAACACCATTTACATAATTTCAATTAGTATTAAAATAGCAAGTTAAAGTAGTTACATTTGCATTATTGTTTATGCGGTTTTACATTTGGTTTAAATACTATGATTTTAGACAACGTTTAACAGTAATTGGATAAATTCTTCGTTTATGTTGTAACTGAGTTGAAATCACTGTACTTTTCATGTTACAGCTGTTAATCTGATCAAGTGTGTTACTCTATTATTATTTTATTAGTATGTTTTCTACAGCATAGGTCACTTTTCTTGGGCATGGGGTTTCTTAGGAGATAAAAAGAAATCCTGGTATATGACTACCATTGTTCTCAAACACTCTCAGAGCCCTGAACAAGTTACCAGGGCACGTAGTGATAGGACAACAGTTTTAAACTAAAAGAGTGTGGGTTTAGATTGGACATAAGGAAATCCTTCTCCATGATAAGGTTGGTGCGGCACTGGAACAGGTTTCCTGAGAGGTTGTAGACTCCCCAGCCCTGGAGGTGTTCAAGACCAGGCTGAATGGGGCTTTGAGCAATCTGGTTTAGTGGAAGGTTCCCTGCCCATGGGAGGAAGTTGGACTAAATGATCTTCAAAGATCCTTTCCAACACAAACTACCCTGTGATTGCAGTTGAATTTTTTTACACTAACATGTAAAATAATACAACAGAGATTCACATGCATTTAGCTGAAGTGCCATGTTATATTTTTGGACTATCTTCTGCACTTTCAGGAAGCTTCATTTGTCTATTCCAATACTAAGTGAAAGTAGCATGATCCTTCATCATCTAGCATGCTGAAGCCACTTGCCTCTGTACAGTCAAGGGGTAAAATGCTTCCTTTTTTGATTCCGTAGTGCTGATACTGCACATATAAATGACAGCCTGTGTTCTGATCAGCATAGAGTAAAAATTTATTATCCTAGTCAACCACTAAAAAAGAAACACACTGAAAACATAACCCCCTGTTCTCCAAGTTTGTCTACATGCTAATGCATGTGTACTACTATGTAGGTCTCACTTCAGTATGTTTGCTGTGTTCTTATTAGTAGAAGCTTTTACTCAGATAAAAATGCCATTAGAGGAGACTTGGATTGGGTGACCTCTAAGCTCAGTGAGCCATTAAACAAGTGACATCCTGGTAGACTTGCAGAATAATTAAAATTTAAATGCAAAGGCATATTATCACTGCTGGATGTATGCAAATTGTTAACTGTTTATGAAATACAGAAAAGACTGTCAATGTCACTTCATGCTTTGGATTTAACATATATACAAGTTAAGTGTTTGAATTCCCTATATTCTGCCACTTACACATCTGAATGCTCTATATGATGTTAAAGCATTAAAGCTAAGGACAAAATTTGTCCTCAAAACATTAATTACACCAGGCAATCCTGTTAAATTCAATGAATTCAGCTGAATTTAATGAGGGTTCCTGGTGTAAATGAGGGCAGAGCTCAGATCTAAAACACAGCATGCATGTGTCATCTGGCTAAGTGAGAAAAGCTGTGGAAAGCAGAGCCTGAATGAGCTGATTGTTGTATTCAAGTCTTAAAGCTTAATGTGCCTTACCAGAAGTTTTGCATTTAAATTTCCACTTTTATTAAAAGAGGAGCAAAGAAGCTGTACTTCAGACATTCAGATAATTACATTATGCACAGAGACCCCGATCCACAAAAGGATTTGAGCATCTATCTGCCATTTCTAATACGTAACTGCAGTTCAGGTGATAATGGCATCCCCTAACCAGCTGGTCATTTGCATTTTCCTGGCGCCTCACTTTTTGGACTGGACCCACTCAATGTTCCCCAAAAGGCTTGTGCTGGCGTGCCTGAGACCCTACAATGGACTTCAGCTAGTATACTGGAAAGGATGATGTTGATTCCTCCACCCACCCCATCCTTCATGTCAGCAAGAGCACTCGTGCGCAAGCTGGATGAGCTCACTGACCTGGTGGAAAAACTCACCAAGCTAGCAAACACCCTCTTCAGATTCATCTTCATCTTGAGACTTTCAACACAAGGATGTGCTTGGAATTGCCACCCTGCCTGGGTAGGCTGCTGTTTTTTCTGCATTATAGGCCTAATGAGAAGTAGACAGAATCCTCTGAAGCCTTTGCTGCAGGTGTTCTGCAAATCATAATTGGAGAGGGGGATAAGTGGGGTGTAATCTGTGTGCACAGCTAGCCTGTGTCTCTTATTTGTACATCAGCTGGTGTGGTTCATGGACCACCTGCATTGTAGCCATCCAAAAGCAGATTGCAGGATGGGTGGTACTGCCTTTAACAGTTGTATCTGGCTATAATGAGAAACATCTATTCTCTCTCTGCTTCATCTTGCAACCAAGAAATTTGTAAAAACAAGACTGAAGCATCAAACACAGATTTAAACATATTTCAAATAGGCAGAACCAGAGCAGCCAGGGACAACTTCTCTGAGGTTACTTACTTAGCAGTCTGTATTGCTGCTGTCCTGAGCAGAGGCCAGGGAAACTAAAGATGTTAGAACAAGGTGCGTTTTATCCATTAGCTCATACCTCTAATATGAGTTCAAAGAAAGATGCCATCCACCCCTTCCACCCTGCTTTCTGCTCACTTCATAAGACACTGGGGAAAAGATTATCTTACCAGTGAGGTACCTTACAAGGTAGTAACCTGCAGAGTTTCTGGCATTGGAACATCAGTTCTGTAGTGCTGAATGCAAACAAGATCCAGCACTAACTTTCAGGCAATGATAGCAGAAAGCTGCTTTCCCATTTAGTTCTCCCACTGAGTTTGAGAGTCACAAATTTAAGGATTCTCATCTTCAAGAGGTGTGAAAGATCATCACAACCCTGGTGTCAGGGAGGAAGAGAAAGGTGTGGGTGGGAAGAGGACCTACATGCCACCTTTCCAAGCTGTTCTGGATCAACACCTCATCCTGTCCTACATTTGGGCAGTCATCTGCAGGTGTTTATTGTGTTTGAGAGTCATTAAAATGAATCCACCTGAAAGCCAGCAATAATGGCTTATAATTTCACCACAAAGAGGGAAAAAATTGGATGTTACTTGTTTGAGGCAGGAAAGAAAGGAGGGAGAAGGTTCCTCTTCGACTGTGAAAAACTCAAAACTGTCAGTGCTAAATTGAAAATACTGAAGTAAAAAGATGCAGAGTAGAATTACTAAAGCTGTTTATTAAAAAAACCAAACCAACCAAATCCACCCCCCAAACAAACAAAACCCCAACAAAAACAGCAACAACAACAAAAAACCAAGTCCAAAACACCAACACTATTTGCAGTGCAAGGTGTGAACAAGTACTTCAGATCCTGGGGCTCACTCCAGTGGCAGGCAGCAGGACTGAGCCCCAGCCCAGGGCGGTGGCAGCAGCCTGTGCATAACCCAGCCACCACTTTGTGTCCCCTTGTTACAGTATCACCAAGGATAGCCTGCCTCCTTCCCATGAACATCAAGTCAGCTTTAAGTTGCCTGAATCATTTGGGGAAAAAAATAAGCCTGAGGGTGGACCCAAATCAAATTCTCCCGCCTCAAATGCTTGTGATCACAAGGGAAACCAGAGCCCAGAGCTCAGCCTGGCTGCTCTGGGCTGTGTCCATGACCAAAGGCAATCCCAGAGCATACCCAGCCCAATTTTCTCCCAGCCAATACGGCTCATTGACAGGCACAACAGTTATTAATTGGCACCCTAAGAAGCAGCATAGACAATGAAACAAAATTAGTGCAGGTATCCCAGAGAGAACTGCAGCAGGTGAAGACAGAATTGAAAGACATTCACAATCCTTTAACTGCTGAATCTTTCCCCAAGCATTTTGGTTTGTGAAATTTTGCTTGTCTTATCCGGGTATTTATACAGTTAATAAATGAGAGCTAGTAACTCAGTCACATAAAAAATAGGTTTTTCAAATTGCAGGTATAGCAGAGTAGTACTTTTTTGCAAACACACAAAATGTTTGGGGAATCAAGCAGTAACATCACAATGCATGCTGCAAATCACATCAAATCTGGATCTTTGAGCCAAGAATATTTAAATTTTAACACTAATTCATTCCCCAATGAGTTGATATGTTTACCTGGCTTCAAGAAATAGAAGACAACTGGCAGAGACCCTATTTTGGGGAGAGGGGAAGGAATCTGAGAATTTTTATAATTTTCACAGGGAGGATTCCCAAACAGATGATGTCATTTTCGAGCATAGCACAGGTCAGGTCTACAGCCTCTGCCTGGCCAAATATCTAAATCCATGGTATTGCTACAAAGGGATGTTCTTTAAAGCAGTACTTAGCTTGTACCTCAGTATGTGCTCTGCTGTCTGCCAGTTGATACTAAATGATTGTCTTTGTCAGGAAACTGTCCTTTCTCATAAGTTCTTGTTCAAGCTGAATCCTGAAGCCAGAAGCCAGGCAGGAGTGCCTGTTCTGCCAGTAGGACCCGATGCTCTAAATGCATGAAGATTTATACTTGCCAAGTTCAGCATCCAGGACAGGCAAATACCAGCTCCTGTTCCCAGCAGCTCAGGGCAAGACACCCATCACCAGCAGCATTTCCCTTCACCTATTTTCAGGCACCCATAAGTGCCTGATGTAGATCTTACTAGTTAACTACCAGCTGGCTGTGAAATGTTTTTTCATTAAAAAATCCAGCCCAAGAAACTTGCCCCAGGACATATAACAAGGGAGGGAAGCTTCACAGATTTCATAGCCAACTGTTTGCCCACTTGAATGATTAAAAACCCTACTGTCCATCCACAGTTTGCATTGAATCCACTCCAGAAAAGCTCTCTCTAGATGTTCATGAGAAAATGGGGTATGTGCTACTTTGGGAAAGTTTGGATTAAAGCAGAAAATAATACCTAGGTACCAAAAAAGCTATCTTCAAATGTCTCAAATCAGTACCATTTCTCCTACCTTTTTTTTTTTTAACTCTAATCCTGGATGAGTTTAAATATTCCCCTTCCCTGAGTTAATGCTGCCAATGTGATGTTGCTGGAACTACTTACATAAATTTTCATACTATATCAATATACCAGGATTTTCCACTATGTGTGGTAAATAAGACTAGTATTTTTGGAATAAAAATCGATTTCACTTTGCACATTTAGGTATGTGGGGGGAAAAAAAAAGAAAAAAAACAAACACAAAAATCACCATGAAAAATAAACTGCCATTTTTCATCTGAAGGAATGGTATGCTTTCCCTCCCATCCCTCCACTTTCTGGAGTGTTTTCTATTAATGTATTTTTCCGCCCAGCTGTTTCCTCCCACTGTAATCTCCCATGTAATCTCTTTGCAGGTGTGGAATCTTTATACCAGAACCAAATTGCTTTTATCCTGGCTGACAAAAACCACTTTCAGAGTGCAAAGCTTTCACCCTTTCAAAGACACCTATGGCACTAAAGGGCACGGACTCAAAAGTGTTGACAGTAAGATCCCACAGCCCCTGCCACCTCTCAGCAGCAGAATGCATTGTGCTATGAAAATGATGAACGATCTTCAGTAGGATGATCGTGTGTTATTTTGACAGCCAGGAGATGGAAGCTGTACCAGGTGTATATATTCCTCCAGAGAGGCAACAAAACAAGGTGGTTCAGTCCTGCTTCCCAGGTCACATCCTACATCAGCGAGCTGTTGAAAGCAATTGGTGTGGGCAGCCACTTTACTGTCTGTCCCTCATCATTGCATCCAAACTGTAAATCTCCTGAGAAGAATGCATTACCTGCTCTCCTCCTGGTCACTCCCCAAGTCTTTTAGGGGGTAGCTGTGCTGTAGGGGTGGTTCCTGAGAGTCCATCCTGCTGCCTCCATTTCTCCCTTTGCAGTGAGACATTAAAATGGAAAGGGACACAGGAAGTAAAAACAGTCTCACATTGGCTTCTGTTAAAAAAAAAAAAGGGAAAAAAAAGCAGAAGGGGGATGAATTAGATTGGGTACTAGGGACTGACACCAGCACCAGGAGAAAGCAGTCATTTTACTTTACATTCAGAAACACAATTTTCTGTGGCATATAAATCAAAGGAATAAAACCTGCCGCAGGCAGTAACTGTCACTTACTCCTGTAGCTGTACCTTGAAAGATCCCCAAAGTTTGTTCTGGAACCAGGAAGCCCACTGTGCTGTACAATAGGACACTCAAGTGCTCCCTCTAGACAAGTGGTACACAAATCCCTGAACCAATGGGGGACATGTCACAGCACAGCATCCTCCGAGGGCCTACCTGATGTGTGTCTGACTACAGCTAAACTTCCTATTTGCTGGTAACACCGATTTTTCAGACAGGCTTATTGCACAAAACCCAGTACAGGCTGAACAGAGCACTGGTGGGCTTGCATTTTTCAAGTGGGTTGTGCTTCCACCCCCTCCCACAAACAATGCCCCACTGGCTGACGGAAGGTCAGCTGCATCCCCACTTCTCATCTAGCTTGCAACCCAAGAACCTAAGGCAAGAAAAATGAGATTTATTTTTATTACCCTTTCCAACTTTATCTTAAAAGCTTAGTACAATTTCACTTCAAAATTGCAACTTCACTTTCAGAAACAGTTAAAGAAATTAAACTAGAAAGGGTTAACAGTAATGCTGCTATAAAGTGAGGAAAACACTTTTGCCTACTGAAAAACAGCTGTGTACACACTCACAGGGGAGAACAGTGGGAAAGTTCAATTATCTATCATTTGCTGCATTAGGAAAATCCAGATAGGCCCAACTTTCAACCTGTTTCTAAAGTCAAGTTTATTCAGGAGACTGCAAGGCAGGAGCTTGTATTGTATGTCTGAATTCAGCACAGAGGCTGCAGTCAGCTCTTCATCCATTGAGACTTGGCAAGCAGTACATCTGCCCAGCTGACATAATTTGTCATTGTGAAGAGCAAATTCATCCAAAAACACTTAGGTGACCATTACTGAGGAGCTGCATGTCCTGTGTAACTGCAGGGCACTTACTGAAAACTGACCCACTGTTGCTAAGCCTACTCTTCTCCCTCTCACAGCTCAGGAAACTGAGACACACAGTCAGTGATTCATCCTGTGTTGCAGAATAAGTCAGTGTCACTGCAAGGAATATAAGCTGATTAACAATTACAGTAACACTGTTGCTCAATGTGTCCTTAATGTGAGCACAAGGAAGAAAAAAAAAACGAACACAAAACCAACACACCCAGGTCAAAGTAATTTTATTAATAACTCACAAAGAGCAAATTACTACATTTTACAGAGAAAACCACAGCTTTATGTACCAGGGCAGAACTTGAGAAGCTGCATGCTAAAATGCCGATTATGCAAATTTGTCTTATGAACATTTTTAGACAAGAATGAAGCAGGGTTTATTTTCTTTAATTAAAACCAGAATCCTACGTACTTCATTAGCATGGATTCAGAGCAAAATGAACATTAATGTAGCCCACCTCTCCCAATCCTACCTGCCAGAAATATCAAGGAAAAAAAAAGGTTAGGAAACTGATTCCTGAGCAACTGTAAATGCAACTAGGTAATGTCACTGCAAGGCTGCTGGCATCTTTGAAGAGTCATAGAGATCAGGAAAACCTTTTGAGTGGAAAAAGGGAAATAATTTTGCCACCTTCAAAAAAGCAAGAAAGAAGATGTGTGGAACTGCAGGCTGGTCAGCCTCACTTCAGTCTCCAAAATAAGCCATTATGGAAGATGTTCCAGGTACAAGATATACCAGGTGATGTGGAGCAACCAGTCAATGCCAATTCACCATGGGTGCATTTTGCCTGACCCCGACTGCCATCCAGGAGGCAATGACTGGCTCTGTGGCAGACGGGACACAGCAAGTGCCATTCACCTGGACTCCAGCAAGGCTTTCTCTGGTGCACCCCACAGCAGCATTAGAAGCTGGACTGATGTGAATTACAAGGTGGGTGAAAAACCTCTGGGCCACTGGGCTCAAAACAGTCAAAATAAATGTATTAAACATCTTACTTAACAGAAGGGAGCCCAGCCAAGGGCACTGGTTTATCCAGCCTGGAGAAGGCTTTAGAGAAGGCCTAACTACAGTTTCCCACTAGAGCAGAGCCTGTGGAGAAGACAGAGCCAGACTCTTCTCAGGCACAAAATGAAAGGGCAAGAGATCACAACTGCAAACTCCCACCAGGGAGTTGGCCATGAAGAACAAATCCTTGGCTATTGGAGCAGCTAAGTGCTTTAAGAAGCACCCAGGCAGCCGTGGAACCTTCACCACCAGAGGTTTCCAAACCTCAGGGCCTTCAGCAACTTGGTCTAGTATAGTACTTCACAAGACTGGACTAAATGACCTCCAAATCATCCTTCAATATAAATTTTTCTACAATTCTGTGATTCCAATTGCCTATCTAAATAGAAGTTTAATCAGTGAAAAGCCACCAGGTACATTTATTCTGACGGGGCTTCAGACTGTTCCCCCTGTCAGGTCTCAGACACCATTACTGTGCTTCGTCAGCCAAAAACTTCATATACTGTTTCCGGGCAGGAAAATCATCAGCCGGCCTGTTGTATGCTGTCCAGACGGGTTCTCCAACAAACAGCCTCATGGCCTTCACATAATTCTGTCAAAGAACAAGAAGCCACAAGTCATTTAAGAACTTTTTCTAAGGAATCTTCATTCCAAAGTCAGGGTTCCATCTGCACTTCTGCAGAAGTTTTTGAAACCATTTCATGATGGACTGAAAGCTTCACAGATTCTAGAAAAGGATCCCGCTGCACTGCTGCTCCTTCTCCCAGCTACTGCAATGGGAGGCTTTGGCACACACACAGCAATACATTGTCTCATGAACAGTGCCTCCAGGTCAGGTAGACACAGTTTCAAAGAAAGCAAAAAAAATCCCATCTTATGCAAACGTTTTGTAGTGGTTCTACAATACCGAGCAACGCAGCATCTAAATTCTGTTTGCTTAGTTAAACAGCAGCAATCAGGACACCCAAGATGGCCACACAATGCTTTTGGGGACTATCAGAAGCTTTGAAGTCAGAGCCATACAAACTGAATGGGGAGTGCATAAGTTAGCCAAAAAATAATGTTTACAGGAAGTGAAAAGTCTCCAGATTCTAACAGGAAAAGCAACAGCCTCTGCCATCAGCTAACCAAAAGTATGCTTGGTGTGAGGTACAGCTGTGGCAGCAGAAAATGGGATTTTACATCCTGCAGAAGTGCTCCAACCACAGAGTTATAGGGAACCCTCCTCTTCTGTCCTCTACACTACTGACTTAGACCCTACCTATTTTGTGAAAGACAGATAAATGCTTATCTTACCCCCATGTGCTCAGCAATGGCAAGAATAAAGTTAGGCACCAAAAGAACCTAGCTGTAAAATGCCAGGCTCTAGAAGCACTTAAAGAATTTACTTTGAGGATGGCACTTCTGGACTAAAGCTTCTGAAGTGAACAAACATCTAAGACTTCTTGTGGATTCAATCATAACCCCTGACATTTTGTCTATGCAAAGAAAGAAAAGTCTTAAAACACTAAATGTAGCTGATTCACTGTGGACCTCAAGATGCAGATGGGAAAAGTCAGTTTTTTCACCAAAGCGGCATCTCCCTTTTTTACATGTATTATTAATAACTGCTTTCTGGACAGCTGATTCAAAACAATACCATTCTCAAGACTTTGCCAGAGATGGGATTTGCCACACAGAAGACAGCACACATTTCCCTATTTTGCAGGGGTAATTCCAAGGTGACAAACATGTTTATAAAAGCTCAGAAGAACAGAAAAACAGATCAGGACTATGTGTGCCAATCTCAGGCTCCTGCTGCCAAAAATACCTTCCCAAAGCAGGTCACCTCCTGTGAAGCCGGCATCCACTTTAGCAAACAGTGGCTGCAAGTAGTGGCTCTGGACCCTTAAATCCTTTCCCTGAATGCCACTGCTGGACATAGACATGCTCTTCTATCCCCACAAAATCACAAAGCAAGGCAACACAGAAGGACCCATCTACACCATCTCCTCCTCAAGAGAGCAGGGGCAATAGTGGGAGGGACAGCTGCAGGGCCTGGCCACCATCAAGCCAGATAGATATATCACGTGATATATGCTAGGGACATCACGTGGCAACGACCTGCAGTTACAGCTGACAAGAAGCTGGATTTGTGACCTGGAGATGAAAGGTTCAGATGCCGTGAATTATTTAGTATTTTTCATACTCCTACTTCATATTTAATATGTTTTGCTAATGAACTGCAAGTCTCAGGGCAAGTAGTTACTAATGTGATATAAATTCACATGGATTTGTCATCAAAATTCACGGTAATCTACAACAACATACGTTCTCATCCAGTGTAAATCGGTGATATATGCCGGCAGGGAGGGTTATCATGTCTCCTTTTTCCATAGAAATCCGGATCCATTTGTCATCCTTGTCTCGAACATCAAAATAACCAGATCCATCTAAGATGTAGCGAATTTCATCGTCTAGGTGTAAATGTTCTTCATAAAATGTTTTTATCTAGGAATAGCAAGTATTTCTTAGAATTACTGAATGCAGGAAAATTGCAAAGAAAACTGGCAGAAACACATGGCAGAGCAGAGAAAGGCTTTCAAAGGGTAACTGTGTTTTAACTAACAGAGCAGACCAGCATTGTTAACATGGCCAAGCCAGCCAGCCAGACCCTGTGTCAGGACACTTTTAGGCAGGCTGCTACATTTCCTTTGGAAGACAGGAATTTCTTTGACCAGAAACAGGAGCTCTAGCTGCACATAACCAATCTCTGAGTAACAGTAATGTTTATTCAAATTTCAGAGAGAGATGGGTAAAACTTCCCACTGCAGGAATTGGTCCTTGAACTTGTTTAGTTTGCTCATTTTGTGCCTGTTTTTTCCCAGCATGCAAAACCTAAACAAAGGTACAGATTATCCCCCCTCTTTTACACTTGTGTAGGGCTGGATTACCTGTATAGGGTACTACAGCTGTGACAATGCAGTTATTGGCAAACATGGCCCATCTACAGCAATCTGATGTAAACAGTATGTCACACCTGCCCACACAGTGAGCCCCATCTCCAGGCACTCTCCTCCCAGGGAGCAGCAGCAACATTCTTGGTTTTTTTCTGGAGTAGTGAATTCTTTGTACATATGCAGAAAATAAAACATGTTTCAAAGGTTCAATTAATGGAGACATGAGTGGGTTAGTGCAGAGAGCAGTGCAATGCCAGGTACCATCACCTCCTGCTCAGGTCTGCATGATATTTAGCCCCACTTGTGCGCTTGAGCCAGAACTGATGCAGAATGGCAGGATGAGCAAAAGTCCCTATGTCCTGTAAATAACAGCCTGTCTTTGTGTCAGGTAGAGCCTGCCCACCCAATCTGAGTTACTACCTAATTCATCTTTTCATCAATTAAAAACCAGTAGTACACAATGGCCTCAAAACAAACTGGAAAATGGAAATTTAATAAAAATATGGAAGTGTCACTGGGTTGCTATCCTCAGGTCAGAGCAGCAAGTCAGCACTGGGAGGCTGCTGTGAGAAAGCTCCTTGTAGGAGGCTCACCTGAGAGGCTGGCACCACGTGCATTCAGCGATTATGAAACAGTCAAGGTGGCAGCTTCCCAAGGTAAAAAATCTTCTTGTACAGGGAATGTATCCCTCCAATTCCACGGGGTTAACGCTCACTTTGAAAAGACGTATTAGGTAAGCAGCCATTAGGATGGTTTAGCCTCCGAAGCCCATGGCCAGCTGGCAACCACTTGCCTTCATCCCCGAGAGGCTCTGTGGGGACAGGTCAGCCTTGGGGCGGGACGGGACACTCTCCCAGTGGGAATCTTAGTTTTGAAACGACAGTGATGGAAACCATCCTTAACACCTGTGAGGCATCCTACAGAAGCAAAAGGCCTCTGAAGCCTACATAAGCTCGAAAGTGGTTTGTTACAGCTGAGGACGCGGGTGCAGGCAGTGCTTTAGACGGCGAGCCCGCCGGGCTGTCCGGGCTCTGCGGGCGGGACCCGCCCCGACAGCGAGCACTCGCCTACCTTCTCCTCGTAGTTTGGGAGCTTGTCTTTGTGTATGGTCACTATATCCATCCACGAATAATTTTCTGCCCTCCGAATCTCCTTCAGGCACGGATCAGTCTCGTAGTTGTCCGCATCCAACTAAAAAACAGGCGGAAGCGGAAAACCCATCCCCGCACACTGGGACGCCATGGCTCCGCACGGGAGCCCCGACGTGCCGGGAACGCCGATCCCTCGGGGGGGCGGCCACAGGGGCGAGGGGCACCCCTCCCGCCGGGGTCAGACCCGGTCCCCGGCCCCCGGTCCCGATCCCTATCCCGGTCCCCATCCCGATCCCTATCCCGGCCGTACCCTGCGGTACACCACGCCGAGGCGCCGCAGCTGCTCCAGGCTCACGGCGCGGTTCGGCTGCTGCCGGTGCGGCGCCCGCTGGTCTTCCTGGGACTCATCCATGTACCAGGCCTGCACCATCCCGCCGCCGGGGCCGCACGGAACGGGACGGGACGGGATGGGAGCGGACCGGGACGGGAACGGGACAGGCCCGCCCCCGGGACAGCCTTAAAGGCGCGCCGCGGGCGGCGCAAAACACGCGGGATGGGGCGCGGCTCCGGTTTGAGTGTCCCGCTCCGCGCAGCGGCACCAGAGCTCTCCCGACACATCTGCCGGCGTTCGGGGCTTCTCCCCCGCACAGCTGGGCGGCAGCCCGCATCACACCCGGCGAGCAGCGACCCTGTCTGCATCTCGTGTGCCCTGCCAGTAATGCTCGGACTGAACTTACTGGTCCGGCTCAAAGACCTGCATTGCAACCCCACAATATGGTAAAATAAAAAATAAATCGGGGGAAAAATAATCTAAAAAAGGTGGCAACACGTGCTGCACAGAAAGCTTGTGTTGTTTCCATCCATGGAGATACTCATATGCTGGGTGACCTGCTCAAGCTGGGGTGAACAAGACACATTGGGGTGGTCCTTTCCAGCCTCCACGGTTCTAAGAGTCTGCACGATGCTATGATTCTATATGGCAAATAAACAAACATCAAGATAAACACAAGGATGGAAACACAACTGAAAATGAAACAATCTCTCCACAGCATTTTTCTTCCTAAAGAGTTTTAAACTCACCAAAGTGTCTTAACCACTACTACTCAGATTCTTGTAAAAGGTACCAGATCCCTTTAATGTACAGTATTCATGCTTAAGCACGACTGGTCATCAAGCAGATGCTCCTAGAAGCTGTGCTAATGCATAGAGGACAGGGAGGGGATTCCAGACAGCCAGCACGGCTTCACCAAGCACAAATCCTGCCTGACCAACCCTGTGGTCTTCTATCACAGAGCAACTACATCAGGGAACAAGGGAAAGGCTACAGATGCCATCTGTCTGAATTCTGTAAAGCCTTTGACATGCTTCTCCACAGCATCTTGCCCTCTAAACTGGAGAGATGGATTCAATGGGTGGACTGTTAGATGGATAAGGAATTAGTTGGATGATCACATCCAGAGGGTAGTGGTCAATGGCTCAGTGTCCCAACAGACATCAGTGAAGGGTGATGTCCCTCAGGGGTCTGTACTGGGACCACTGTTATTTAATATCTTCATTAATGACATGGACAAAGGGACCAAGTGCACCCTCAAGTTTGCAGATGACACCAAGGTGAGTGGTGACATCCAGAAGGACCTGGACAAGCTTGAGAACTGGGCCATTGGGAATCTCACGGGGTTCAACAAGACCAAGCACGAGGTGCTGCACCTGGATCAGGGCAACCCCCAGCATCAGTCCAGGCTGGGGGATG
>JAWWEE010000105.1:98470695-98491721 GCA_035221455.1 Xenops minutus
AGGCGGGGGGAGGGGTCCGGAGCCGGGAACGGGGCCCGGGAGCGCCGCCTGAGCCCCCGCAGGGCCGCACGGGGGGCGCCGGGAGCGCCGGGGCCGCCGCCACGGGGCTGGCCTGGGCGCGGGTGGGCCCCGCCGCGGGTGGGCCCCGCGGTCCCGGGACGGCGTGCCCGTGTCCGGGTCGGCATCGCCGGGAGCGACGGGCTGGGGCTGGCGTGGCCCCTGCGGCGCTCCTGGCTTCGCTCTGCAGCGTGTGACTCCTCGGCC
The DNA here is from genome assembly GCA_035221455.1 of Xenops minutus. Lineage (NCBI taxonomy): Eukaryota > Metazoa > Chordata > Aves > Passeriformes > Furnariidae > Xenops > Xenops minutus. The sequence goes on from JAWWEE010000105.1 coordinate 98,470,960, forward strand.
CCATTGCAGAGGGCTGGCCTTGTTTGTAGCAGGTGACATGTGCCTGGTCACAGCCGAGCTGTTCTTTTGCGTTGCAGAAAGGCCATGTTCAGCTCTAGCGCCAAGATTGTGAAGCCTAATGGCGAGAAGCCAGATGAGTTCGAGTCTGGTATATCCCAGGTATGTGGCTTTTCCTTTTCCTGTTTGGTAACTCACTGCAGGTTATAGAAACAGTGTTGTGGCGGTTGTCCAGAGCCTAAACTTCGAGGTTGGGACTGTCTAAATGTGTTCTCTTTCCTAGTTTTACTTAGAAACTGGGCCAGTTAGCTTCTGTTCCCAACAATTTAACTTGTTGCATGTCAGTGTGAGTTATAAGAAGTTAAATCTTTGCTGTTGACTGGTAAAAAGTATATAGCTGCTCCCTGGCACTCTGGACAGGCTTTGGTCGGAAGTGTTCTTATGAGATGAAGTTAATGATTGTTTTGCAACTTCACTTTTCTAGGCTCTGCTGGAGTTGGAAATGAACTCCGACTTAAAGGCTCAGCTGCGGGAGTTGAACATCACAGCAGCTAAGGTAGGCTGGGCCTTCTCCACAGAACTGCATGGTGACTTGCTCTGTGTATATTTAGTTTTTGTAAACGGTACTGTAGTAGGTGAATGATGTTTTCAGCCCTTTCTTAGGACTTGTGGTGGTTTTATTATCTGCTATTCTGGCTTATCTTCTGGCATTTGCAGTTAGTACATAGGATTTCATAATAGTGTTTTTCTTGGGAACGGGTCTGAAAAGTGACTAAAAACTCAAATAGCAGTTGGATGTGTTAAATCAAAGTGTTAAAAATAGTTGTTATACTTGCTGTCTCAGCAAACTGAGTTTGGGGTCCAAAACTGGCTTTTTGCATATGAATATTGTCTTGAAATGTAGGCATTGCAGGAACTTCATCAGGAACATAAACTGTCATACTCTGTAAAATCAGTTTATTGTGAATCTCTTATGCATCAAGTAGTAGATAGATAGGTGGATTAGGATAAGAGGCTGACTTGATCGTGTAGGTTAGCCTACTTGTATATTTCAGTTTTAGTTCATACAGGCAACTGAAACCTAAAGGAAGAAAAGAAAGAAGGCAGTTAGTGGAAAACAGGAAGAAAACTGGTATTAGGATTTGTCAACCTGGGAGAGTGGATGGCAGCAATGAAGCTGGTCTCTGCAGTCAGAAACTTAAGTTAGGCTGCTTTTGGTTATTGCCCTGGCTCACTAGTGTAGATGCTGGGACATGACTATTTAGAGTCGAGTTAAAGAATCTGGGAGTGCAAAAAGCAGCTTGGTGTGTAAGTTTAAGGGCCTTCAGAAGAACCACATCCCCGTTTAAGTACAGCAATGTGAGCTGTCCTCAGGCTTTTAGAAATATATTTGTTGTTTACTTAGGTGCTTGATTTTATTTGTAAGAAATCTCCAGTGGACATCTGAGTTGTCTCACGTGGGAATGTAGCTTGTGAAAAATAATCCGTCTTTCCGTCCTGTTGGAAAATGAGGATATCTGCAGCTGGGTTCATGGGACAAATGTTCTGTAAGCCTATGCTAACTTTGGTTTGATCAATTGTTGGAGAATAAGCCAGGGGAAAAGTAACCTGTGTTGGTGTGTTGTAATCCTGCTGACATTTGGAGGAGAAGGAAATGTTTTGATTGAGTAGTGATGCAGGCCTTGGCAAGTGGGGGACAGGTGATGTTCGCGAAGCAGTAGGTCAAAAATAGGGATTTGTTAAGTTTGTCTAGAGTCTGCCTTACAGGCAAGTAATTTTTGAAACTTTGTATCAGCGTATAAGTACCGCTGCAGATGTGACTGTAAGCATTCAGTATAGTTATTGTAGCATCTGAGTCTCCTGCGAAAAAAATGAGCTTTGCTATTGAGAGGATTTGACTCTGAACGGAGTGGTGGGATTTATTGAACAGTTGCTCCTTTACAGCAAAACACATGCTCTGATAAAGGCTTTTCTGTTCAGTGGTTTGTCTTTAATGCATTAAGGCAGATACTGCTGTGTGATGTGCTCCCTGCCCACAAAGTCATAAGCAAGACTATCAAATGCCTGTGCTCAGAGGATTCACCATCAAACCAAACATTACTTCTCGACCCCCAGGTAACGTTTGCCATGTCCTTCTGTTTCAGGAAATTGAAGTGGGTGGTGGCAGAAAAGCCATCATTATCTTCGTACCAGTTCCCCAGCTGAAATCCTTTCAGAAGATTCAGGTGCGGCTAGTTCGTGAGCTGGAGAAGAAATTTAGTGGAAAACATGTGGTGTTCATTGCTCAGGTAAAATACTTAAAATCATAAAAATGTTGATTTGAAGAGATCTCTGTAGGTGATCTAGTTCAGCCTCATGCATGAACCAGCTTCCAGTATTAGATAAGATCAGCTGTGGTTTTGTCTATCTGAGTCTTAAAAACATCCAGGATTCCACAGCCTCTCTGGGTAACCTGTGACAGTGCTGTGTTATCCTTCTGTCTTGGTTCAAGGTAATACAGTGCATATTTTTGTAGCAGCAGGAAATGTAATGAGTGTGTGGATGTTAGGTAAAATTATTTCAGCTGCCAGCTGAGGCTGTGTAAACTTTGAGATGTGAAACTTTGTGGAGGATAGAGCTTTCTTGTTCTGATCTCTCTGATTCCTTCAGAAGTTGGAGAAGCGAAGCTTGAAAGTAAAAGGGAGCAAATATTAATAGGTACTTTCCTACACTTGTATAATCTAAGCACTTAAACTTCAAGTTAGGAACTAAACAACTGACTCAAGTTCTAAATATATGGAGGACCTAAGGCTTGAAAAGGTGTTGGAGGTCTCTTTGGGCAGTACTGAGAGGTGGACAAACTCGAGATCTGTCTCCAGAATAGATAATTAGTTAACACAAACTGTTAGTAGTGAAAATACTTTTTAATGTTAAGAGCCAGAACACCTTAGCCTGAATCTTCATATGACCAAGAAAGTTTATTTTAATGAAGTGCCTCTGGCTCACTTTACCCATGCGCTTGAGAATTCCTTGTCAGTTCAGTAGTCTGTATCTTAGAAGGGAACATGTGCAGTTTTTTTGCTGTAGGTGAAATGCTCTTGAGTATGACATGACCCAGTTTGAATTATGGTAACCCCATCATGAATACAGTCATGAAGAAGCTGTGATGTGATGGTAGAAAATACTGCAGGTGGCTACAATTGCATCTGAAACTCCATGTTTTAAAACATTCATCCGTGGAGTAGGGAAGTAGAAAATAAGTTTTACTGATCAAAGTATACAAATTCCTTTAGATCCCGCTTTTGGAACAGCTTACATTTAAGCCAGGGTTTGATCTGGATTGTGTAATGTATCTCACTATTCAAACCAACATTTCAATCTCTTATCTGTCCATGGGACTGAGCTCACTGCTCTGGGTTGCACCAGACTCTCAAGCTCACAGAAATTGTAAAATTCTCTGGGATTTCTGTTCCCAGCGAAGCATGTTCTTGTTACTAATGAGACACAGTAAACAACTGTGGTTGTATTCATGGGGAGAGAGGATGAAATGCAAATCTTTTATTTTGGTGCACTGAATACGTAATCAGTAATTGAGAAATAAAGCCAAGGAGCACTTCAGCTTCTGCAAGTAACTCGAGGTTCTAATGCTGGTATAGCTTTGAGCATACTTAAATCTCCCTTTTTGGTTTTTCATGCATTTTCTAGTTGGGGGGAGAAGGTGCATGTTTTAGGGATGTTTTTGAGTATATTGCAACTACTAGATACTGAGAAATGCTCTTTTTTGTTGTTTTTTTTTTTTTTTTCCTTAACAGAGAAGGATTCTGCCCAAGCCAACAAGAAAAAGCCGCACAAAAAACAAGCAAAAGCGTCCCAGGAGGTTAGTAAATAATACTGATTCAGTATGCCAGCCTTCTTTTATAACTGGTAGTTTAGTCAAATAGTGGTTGAGTTTTTGAGAAGTCATTCAGTTGTTTGTGTGGTCTTGTCCTTTCTCTTACTGCTTGAAATAGTATCTGCCATTTGACTGCCAAAGTGTGCAGTAGAAAGCTTATCTTTGGGCATGGTGTTGCATTTCTTAGCACTCCATCTGGATTTCCAGCTGCAGTAGTAGTCAATTTTTAGCCAGCAGTGCTGGCTTAAGAAACCCCAACCTGCTGTCCCTGTTACCAAAGTGTGCTGACAAGAATTATTTTTTTCTAAGTTGTAGGAAATGCCACTTCCTCATCACACATTAAACTGTACAGAAGTCAAGGCTGGTACATGGGAGGGGATGCAATGAGGGAGAGGGTGACTGAGGAGGGGTATAGGTATGAGTACTAGTCCCTCTGGGTATGAATTTAATAGCAATAGTATAGTGATTTGTGTTAAATGACCTCCCTTGCTTTTATTTAGTCTCTTGATTGCTAGACATGCAACACTGCGATGTCTCTGTGGACATCAGTGCCTCGTCTATATTGTTCTCTATCTTGCTATATCATTATGTAGTCTGTGTCTTAAAAGTTTGTCCTTTTTATGAGATGTGGTATGTCCTTTAACTTCTCCCAGCCCCAGTATTATACCTGTGTCATATGTGTTACTGTATTTTGCAATCTTTAGGCATGGATTTTAAAAGTACAGTTTCATAGTACTCATCTAATTGCATTTGGAGGACTCTGCCTATGTTCTGTTAAAACTAGTATTGCACAGTGGCTAGAGAAGTTGACATATGTGTCTGTGATTAGCATTCTGCCAGTTTCTGCATGAGGGAAGGCAAGTGTGCAGGACTGACCCTGGCTGGGCCTGAGACAAGGTCAAGCTGGTGGTGTAAAACTGCTGTGTGCATTGCAAAGCACAGAAATGTGATGTTGGTCTCCCTTGGCTGTCACAATCTTCACAGGTTTCAAGTGCTGCTGTAGACACAGGTTTTAGTTCTTAGTGGTACTGCCTTGAAACTGCAGGTAGAGATGCTGGAAATCATATTAGTCCTCCAAACTCATGCAAAGTAACCTGGGCTAATTTTTCTCATTTTGGCTCACTTCTGGACAGTTCAAGAACATGTGCATAGACATCAAACAGTCTTCTAAGTGTGGATTAAACTTAACCAGCTGATCTTTTCCTGTAATACATTGATTTTCTAAACTGCTTGGGCTTAGGCAGATGAAAAAAACCAGTGTTTTAGAACTGGGCCTTCTACGAACATACTCTGTGTAGCTGAAGATATTTGCACACTTAAACTCTTCCAGTGAGTGTCTCTAGCAGAATTGCAGATGGGACAGTTTAATTCTGATTTAAATAAAATATTCCTTAAATGTGTAGAAGTAGAAGAATGTTTCGGGGCTGTTTCTGCAAAACAATGTGTGATCTGGAAGGTCAGAAACATGACTACTTTTTCCCCTTATGCAGTCAGTAAGTTACTGTACTCACTGTAGAATTAGCTTTTATTTTTGCATAACATGTGATAGTTATACTGTGACATTGTTATACTGTGGCATTAAAGAAAAAAAATGCCACTGAATTTTCAGCTAAAGGATGCTTGTGAAAGGCTTAAGCCTTGACAAATGAAGATTTTTCAAGAGGATGTGTTTTAATGATACAAATGTGGTGTTTCAGCCGTACACTTACTGCAGTGCACGATGCTATTCTTGAAGACCTGGTCTTCCCAAGTGAAATTGTGGGCAAGAGAATCCGGGTAAAACTGGACGGCAGCAGGCTTATAAAGGTCCATCTGGACAAAGCACAGCAGAACAATGTTGAACACAAGGTAAATGAAAAAAACTTACTTTCTTATACAGGTCAGGGTGGCATTCTGACATTCACTAAGAGACTGCTTAGTGATACAGACTGGCTTTTGGCAGTAGAGATGCTTCTGTTTTTATCAGGAATAAGGTGCTGAAAATGAGACAAGACAGTTTTGAACTAAAGCTCTAGTTCAACTTGCCAAAGCCCCTGTATTGTAAAGTAGCTTTATTGGTTTCTTCATGGGAACAGTGTTTTGTTCATTTTTTTGTATATTTAGGGATTAGTTGGGTTGTTTTTGTTTGGTTGATTTTATTGTTTTTGAAGTGAACCACTTAGTTTGACCTTAAACAGATGTGCTCTGTACAGCCTGCACTTTGCCTGGCTTTTTTCTGGAGAAGTGTGTTTGGGCCTGCTCATCTCTCAGGGTCTCCCATGGTTGCAAATCAAAAAGTGTCCAAATACTCTCCAGAAAATGTATCTTCTGTGTAAATGCTCAGCTATCTTCATCTAGAAGAAAGTAGTTAGCCCCAAAGCTTATGGCAGAGTGAAGATGAAGTAACAAATAGTAGAGCGTCTTAAGTGTGTTAACTTGGATTTACTTGTGTACACAGCATGTATAAACAAGATCATTTGTCTTCACAGGTGGAAACATTTTCTGGTGTCTACAAGAAGCTCACAGGCAAAGATGTGGTGTTTGAATTTCCAGAATTCCAGCTGTAAAGTACAAAAAATGGCTGAATAAACAACTGTTCATATAACAGAGTAATTTCATTTAAATTTTGAATTCCATAAACACAGATGGGGATTAACTGGTTCATGGGACTTCTCTACTGTCTGGAGAGTGGCACTTACATATCAAAGTATTAAGTCACCGGCATCTTAACGGTAGCCCTCTTAGGTTGTTCTTGGCACTGCCGCAACACAACTCTGAACAAAGAGTCCAGAGTCTGCAAAAAGAATTGGCAATGAAAAATCTTAAGTATTCTGAGTCTCACCTTTTGGGGAGAATGTGGAGTATTACTGTAGAGCAGTGGAACAACTGAGTTTTGCACACAAGAATACCTGTTGGAGACCTACGTGTTCCTGACACAGGAAGAAGTCTACATAGCAGGTGATGTGTGACTTCTGAAATATGAAGCAATGACATCAAAATAAGGGGTTTGAATTCTTAGGAAATATATTGGGGGAGGTAGAGGTTGAATTTGACGTAACTTAAATTGCTCTGAGTGGCAAAATTGTCATCCAGTTCTTACCTAAAATTAGCAGGTCCTGTAGCTTCTCACTTTTATCAGAATGAAAATGGGGAGAAATTCTCAATTCTGAATGCTTGAATACAGTACAGGACATAAACTGCAATTTTTTAGCTATTGAACTTGCTTTCAGAAATGTTTGGGATTTATTTTTTTTAGATGATATTTTAACATTTTTCACTACATGCTTGGTGATAGAGAGCTGGGAAAGGACTGTATGTATCGGAATCCAAAGGCTGAATGGTAATGTCCTGGAAACTCTACAGTTCTTGCACAAGCTCAGGAGCATGGAGTTGGGCATGTAAAATTCTGAGCAAATTACGTGAATGATTGTACTGAAAAAACTTAGGAATACACATTTAACACGGTAAAAGACAACTAATTATGGAGTCAGGCTATTTGGTGGAGAGCTAAGTTGGGTAACAGGAGTTTTTAATAACTTGCATTTTCCTACCTGAGAGCAGATGGAGGACAAATGCCACATACCGAGCGTCTTTGTACCTTTAGTTTTCCCATTTACTATGGTTTTGGTTGCTTCTCATGTGTCACACCTTCTTTAGTTGTGGAGAGCTAAAAGGTTAAAGAAGTTCTGCATTGCTTTTGTATTGAGAAAGTGAAGACTTTAACACAAGTTATGGCATGAGTTAGTAGGGCAGGACAGATAGCCATGTGTGGTTACTTTCTGTGCAGAGAATGCAAAGAGAAGGAAAATATGTGCCCTGATGCAATTAGTAGTTAATTTCCTGCTACTTGCTGACAAGGCTTGAATGTTTGTACAAAAAGCAGGCTGTATCTTTGAAGAAGTTGGCTTACCTTAAGGCCTTTTCCTATCTCCTCTTCAAACTTCTGTCTCTGGAGTATAACTTAATTTATTCTTTATTCCTTGACTATTTATTGTTCATCTTGGATGATTCAGCAGAAGTAAATTCACCAGTTTCCCTTAGAATTAGATGAGGGGAGTTGTAGGTATAGAATAACCCCAAATCCTTGCTGCTTCTGTGGAGAATAAGTGTTAAAGATCTTGTAGTAGGAGTGCCAGAACTTCTGTATTCAAGTTTTCTTTGCTAAAATGGGTATTACTCAGATTGGAAATGCCACCCCCTCTGGTCCCTCAGAAAAAATTCTAGTCTTGAGTAAGACACATTACTAAGCTTCCTGCTACAACAGTCACAGATGGCAGCCTGTGCGAATAGATGTCTGCTGGTGTGGGTTGGAAGAAGCAGTCTGGGGAGTATTTGGAGGCTTACCAGATGTTAACTATCTTTAGTTAGAGGTTGGTGAGTCTGCTGGGACTGTAACCTCTGCAAGAAGAGGTGATCCTCAGACAGCAGGCTTCAGTAGACAGAATTTCCTGTTTCATGGTGAAATGTAACTCAGGTTTGATCTCTTCATCATAATAAAAATATCAGTTGAGTTTCTTTTGAAGCACTGGGAGGGGGTAGATCGGGGAGAACAAATTTAGTAAACTGAATGTAAAGATTGCAAATGTTCCCAGGCATTGCCAGCTGGCTATAGATTTTTCTTGGCTCTTACTGCAAGCCCTTTTGAACTATATGAAATGCAAAGGCTCGTGATGGCCCCATAAGCAAATGCTTTGAGTGAAAGGATAACACTGTCAAAGCCCTTTATGGTTTTTACATCAACTAAGCTACAAGTAAAGGTGGATATTCGTGACATAAAAATACGAGGCTGAATGCTTTGCAAAAGATTTTAGTCCTTTATTTTACCTGTATTCACAGACTCCCTTGTGTGTTTGTGTCAGTGATACAGTCAGACAACTCCCTCTGTCCCTTGACAAGCATATCAAGTGCATGCCTGCAATCTGGAAAGTCAGTTGATGCCATCTGGTCAAGTGCTAATGAAATTGCTGGAGTGCTGGTGTCAAATGTTACCTTAACCTAAGCAGACCTCATGCAAGATGATGCTAGGCTTTTCCTATACCTTTCATATACTGGCACAGTTGAACTCTGAACATGTGATTCATCACTGAGCTTTATCAGCTGGTCTGGGTGAAAATGGGGGTCATTCTGTACCAAGACCCTATGCAGCAGTAGTATGTGGGTGGTGTCAGTGTGAAGAGATGGCATATATTGAAAAGCATAAAAAGACCGGTTCTTTCCCAAATGAGAAGCAAGGGCTTTACATCTGTCAGGTGCTCCTGAGACTTCCACCTGATATTAAGAGCTTTAATTGTTTATTTCTTATGCAGCATTTCACAAATGTCTTCAAATATTTTTGTCTATAAGGAAGACTGCTCCCTGGTGAATTTCATTTTAAAACGTTTATGGGTGTATCACAATTCTAGTGCGGCTGAACTTGCTTTAAGTTGTGGGTGCTAAGTGCTTGACCTGTAACACTATCTGAGTAGCCCCTCTTGAGAGTCCGTGGGAACAACTGGTGAGTTTTAGGGTAGTGATCCTTATGCTAAGCAGTGTTTAAAGGAAATTCTCTCGTTCCTACACTGTGGACTGAAATAATCTATTTCATATGCCCTTGTTTTTCTTACATTTTTTAAGCGGGAGGCTTGAGTTCGGTTCTTGGTTACATCTGGAAGGCTGAGCAATGCCCAAAACCTAGACTTTTTCCACTTTCCGGGCTGTGCTGTCTAGGCCACTAGAGGTGTATCAGAATGACAGAAAGAAAGATAGATACTGATTACAGAGAGTCATGAAGCCTCATAATAAGGCTGGTGGTCAGGCTGTGGGAATGTGAGTTTCTTTGTGTTCCATAGGGCCCTGACTACAGCATTGATCTGTGCCAATGGCTGACTCTTTCTTAACAAAGTGGCTTTGCTCTGCCCCTTGCTCCCTGCCTTAAGACTGCTTGTGTGGAAAACCTGCATTCTGATGAGAGCAAGAGAAAAGTAACATGAACATCTCTTTGTACTAGTGCTCTGTTCTCTGCAGAGAGCTACAGGCAAAGGATCTTATTTATGTCTTGCCATCAAGAGGATAAAGTTTGTTGGATTTGTTACAGTCTGTGAGTTCAGGTATCCATTCCTCTACTGTTCATTTACTGTGACTCTCCTGTTTTCAGGAAAATCATTCTTAAGTTTAACAGGATGCAGTTGCTGCTAGGTGTTGCTAAATGATTAATAGCTTGTGTTTATTGGATATCGAGTTAACATGTCTGATCAGTTATGGTCAGTTATGATCTGCCCCATGACCAGCAAAGATAGAATTAAATCCAAGCACTGAAGAGAATTCAGTTTTTAGAGATGAGGAGTAACAGAAAAAGCACTACTGCCGCAGTGAATGCTGCTTATAAATTTTATGCAAGAAAATGTTAGTGCAACATCAGTAATGAATTTTAAGGCCGAATTTTACACAGCTGCAAATAAAATTAATCTTGCATGTTGCTGTGTCTGCACTGATCTTTCCTGCCACACATCTCATGTACCACAGAAGTGGTAAGGATAGCTGCAGGTGTCTACCTGCCCCTAGAGGGCCAGTGGTGCTGGAGCAGCGCTAAGGAAAATGGTTCAGATGGGTATCTTCACAGAGACAGATCTACAGACTGGTTTTTACCAGACATGCCTTAATTTTTAATAAAGTTGTTTTGCATGGCTAAGCAGTTACTGTTATGTGAAGCCAAAGGGAATGGGACACATCACTGTGTTGTCTCAAGAGCAGAGGAGGGCTTGCACTCAGTGTGCCTGTGTGCAGGTCTGTACCATGGAAGAGTTCTGCATCTGCTGCATCTCCTTGTCTCTTTTGGGAGTTCCCTTGGAGGCTTACTAAGGGCTGGTTAGTGAGGCAGCCCTTACTTTCAAGAGCCAGAACAATAAACTGAGCTCCAGCAACTGAGCTCAGATACTGATTTATGATTTATTATATGATTTATTGGAAATTTTCATCCCTTGAGAAGATCTAACTGGGAATGTTGCTGATACCATTGGATGCTTTGCTAAACCAAAGGGAGAATGAGGGCCTTGTCATCTTAACAAGATATTTAAATAACCACTGTGTTTTTTAATAAGTATTGTGTTTAATCCTCTTGCAGACACAAAGATAATACCAACTGACTATGCAAAGAATAGAAAAATGTCTCAGTGTTCCTAAAATGCATAAGCATCTTTTTTCCTGTTTTCTAAAGACTTTATTGTCCGGTTACAACCAGTTGGATTTTGTCTACATGTTTTTGGTTTCAATCCAAGATTTATACCTATGGTTGTGTCAGTGCGGTATTTAACCTGAATTTAAAGGCTGAGTAAATGTTGGGTTGTGGGTCAACTGGTAGGCAGCTGGTCTAACTGGTATGTCTTGCTGTATAGAATCAGAGAATGGTCTGGGTTGGAAGAGGCCTTAAAGATGACCTAGTCTAGCCCCCCTGCTGTGGGCAGGGACAGACATCTTCCACTAGGTCAGATTGCTCAAAACCCCACCCACCCTGACCTCGAACACTTCCAGGGTTGGAGCGTCCACAGTTTCTCTGGGCAACCTGTTCCAGTGTCACCACCCTCACAGTAAACAATTCTTAGTATCTGATCTAGACGTTCCCTCTTTCAGTTTGAAGCCATTCCACCTTGTCCTATCCTTTTCTTTTAGGCCCCCTTTATGTACTGGAAAGCTGCTCTAAGGTCTCTCCAGAGCCTTTTCCAGGCTGAATAAGCCTGACTCAGCCTGTGTTCATCAGAAAGGTGCTTCAGCCCTGCTCTGATAATGTTTGTGGTCCTGCTCTCGACTCCAACAGATCCACATTTTTCTTATGTGGTGGGTCCCACAGCTGGATGCAGCTATCCAGGTAGGCTCTTAGGAGAGAGGAGTAGAGGGGGTGAATCACCTCTCTCACCATGCTGGCCACTCTTCTTTTGATCCAGCCTGAGATGTGGTTGCCTTTTTGGGCTGCAAGTGCACATTACCAGCTCATGTTGAGCTTCTCATCAACCAACACTCCCCAAGTTCTCCTCAGGGCTGCTCTCAGTCCGTTATCAGTCCATTCTCTGCCCTTCCTATATTTGTGCTTGGGATTAATCCAACCCAGGTGCAGGATCTTGGCCTTGTTGAACTTCCTGAGGTTTGCACAAGCCCACCTATCAAGCCTATTCCTGTCCATCTGGATGGCATCCCTTCCCTCCAGCTTATCAACTACATCACTAAGCTTGGTGTTGTTGGTAAACTGGGTGAGGGTGCACTTGATCCCACTGTCTGTGTCACCAACGAAGATGTTAAACAGTACTGACTTCCGAGGAATGCTACTCTTCACTGGTCTGCACTTGGACATCCGACTTACTGCAGCCGAGCGTGACCATCCAGCCAATTCCTTATCCACTGAGAAGTCCATCTGCAAATCCATGTCTCTTCAATTCCGAGACAAGGATGTTGTGCAGGACAATGTCAAGTGCTTTACACAAGTTCATATAGATGATGTTAGTCCCTCTTCCCTCATCCAACACTGCTGGAACCCAGTTGTAGAAGGCCAGTAGATTTGTCATGCATAATTTGCCTTTACTGTTGGCTGTCACTAACCATCTTCTTATTTTCCACATGCCTTAGCAAAGTTTCCAGGAGGATCTACTCCATGATCTTGCTGGGCACAGAGTTTAGACTGACAAACCTGTTTAAGAATAGTGGGGTTATATTTTCCCTTTTCCAATCTGTAGGAACTTCACCAGACTGCCACGACTTGCTAAATCAAGAAGCATTTAGACAATGCTCTCAGGCACATGGTGTGACTTCGGGTGTCCTGTGCAGGGCCAGGAGTTGGACTCCATGATCCTGATGGGTCCCTTCCAATTCAGTGTATTCTATCACAATGTGATAGGGGCCTAGCCACTTCATAAAACTCTCAGGATCTACAGATGCATCTCGTCAGGTTCCATGGACTTGTGCACCTTCAGGTTCCTTAGGTGGTGTCAAATCTGATTTCTTACAGTGGACACTTCTTCATTCTCCCAGTCCCTGCCTTTGCCTTCTGTAATTTGGGTGGTGTGGCTGGAGCACTTGGTGGTGAAGACTGAGGCAAAAAAGTTGTTGAGTACCTTGACCTTCTCCATGTCCTGGGTAACTAGGTATCCTGTTTCCTTGAGAGGAGGAACATTTTCGTCAATGTTCTACTAATCACTGATGTACCTAAAGAAGTTTTTCTTTTTGCCCTTGACATCTCTGGCCAGATTTTAATTCTCTCAGGGCTTTAGCTTTCCTAACATGATCCCTGGTTACTCAGACAATCTCTCTGTATTCCTCCCAGGCTAACTATTCTTGCTTCCACTCTGTAGGCTTCCTTTTTGTGTTTCAGTTTGTCCAGGAGCATCTTGTTCATCTGTGCAGGTCAGTGTACCACAGCCTCTGAAGTCTGTCCCTCTCCACCCAGCAAGGGTGGCTGAAAGTCTCATGAATCAGCTTTTGAAGTGCTACACTGTGAGACAGGCATGTTGACATAATAAAGAATTTTATTTAACAGCTGTTGCAACCTAGTGATGGCCTAAGCTGCTCCCATGCAGTCCATGCATCAGTACCCCAGTTTGCACACAGTAGCCTGGTGTTCCAATATGGCTACACAGCTTCCAGTTGGTTTTGGGGGTGGGCGAAGGTTATTTATGCCCTTCTGTATGGGGACTGTACCTTTTTCTGTCTCATGTGAAAGAAAACCACATACTTTTTTATTTTCCCCTTTCCTGCATTTATAGTGTTTGCCCTTTCCTTTTGAACTCTGGTCGTTTATGTTTTAATTCCTCTTTCCTCGGTGTTGAATCCTACCTTTTCTACTAGCTTTCCCTGAATGGCTCTATTTCTCCCTTGAATTCTGTTTCTGGCCTCAAAGTTATTTGCCTGTGTTTACAGGGAGAGTAGATATGTATGTAAATGGAGCTGTCTTTGCTATGGTAATATGATCTTCAAAGGCTTGGACTGCAGTCACTTTGCTGCATTCTTTACATAAAATGTTTGTCTTGGCAAGTTGCTGCCAAAAGAGTGCTGCAAGGGCCCAATCCTGCTAATGGCCTTCTGCTCCCACTGAACTGATGGGGCTTGTATGCAAAAAAAAACAAAAAAACCTGTCAGATTAGATTTGCGTGTTCTTTACATGGTTATGTTCTTGTTTTACCATTTTGTCCTTTCTTTACTGGTGTAATCTGGAAGTGATCATTGGCTCTTAACTTTTCATGACCATTTGGTGTGTGTTAAAATGCAGGAGTCTATAGCAATGGAAGGGGGTGGCTAGGTTCCAGTCTGACATGGAAACAGAGTGGTTTAGGAGAGGTCTGCTTTTATGAAGGTAGTCCACAGGGAGTCCTGAGTATGGGGCATCACTGCCTCTTTTTGTACCTGTTTTTGTCTTCTTCACCATCAAAGCTGGTCAGTCTATGTTTTGCTGTGGGCTGGCAAAATGGGAGCTGTGGTGGGTAAGGAGGTTGCACATCCCGGGGTTGGAAAGAGATTTATCAGGAGAGAGGATATGTAATGTCGTGAGCAAAGCAGGAAAAGAGTGCATTGATACCGTGTGCCATCAGCTTGTATTGCAACCCCACGAAATTCTCAACGGAGTGGACCTATGCCTCCCACCAGAGTGGATCTGAGAGGTGATAGAGAAGTGAACACTCACGTGATTCTACTGCAGCTTTCTCTACTCCCTCAGTCTAAAACCTTTTCTGTGTTCTAATACTTTCCTGATCTTGTGACTGTGGAAGACAGAAAAGAACCTCCTGCTACTGTACTCAGGTCCCATTCTGGTCTTCCAGTAAGAGGTCACGTATTGAGAGTTACCCAGGCTCCCAGCCCTCTGGGTGCTTGCTTATAGCATGATCCCTCAAACCTTAGCTGGAAAAACTGGGAGGGAGGAACAGTGGCATAGGGTAGAGACAGATTATTCACAAGCCTTTTTTGTAGCAATCAGAGCTGCAGTCTTACAAACATAACAACTGTTCATTAGAAGGTATTAATTGGTGTAGTCATAAGCACTACTGCCTATTTGCCCTGGAAGGTGAGAGTGAAGCCACTTATATCTGTTGAAGTATAAACTTCTCTAACAGAGTAGGGTGTTCTCAAAATCCCACTTACCACTTTTGGCTGATTCCAGGCTTTTTCCTTCTTGAACACATGTGGAGTACTGTGGTTTATCCAGGGCTCAAACTAGTCTAGCTGTTTCAGATAAAAAACAGAATTGTACAACTGCTTAGAAGCTATAGTGAAGGAACACAAAAGTGATATTAAAAGGTGTTTAGAAAAAAAACCCAACCCCCCAAATTTTGTGAAGATGCCATGTGGATAATCTAGCATTATGTTATTGTGGAGTGTTCAGACATGGCTCTGAAATAGTTGCATATTTTACTCAAGTCAAGAATGCCAATTGCAAGAATGGGGAGAATTTCAGTAAGGAGAGAGTGTGTTAATCATCTATGCAAGATGTTCACATTTGGTGCTGTCTCTCGTGTTTTCATATCTGCTGAAGCAAAGCAAGAAAAGTGTTGTGCTGAGGCAGTGTGCGTGCACGGCTTAGAACTGAATAGATGTAAATGGTTAAAAAGGGGTTCTCTGCTAGAGAGGAGGAGGGGAAAGTAAGAGTGCATTCCCAAAAAAGTACATTCCCAAAATAAAAAGCTTACATCATGGACCTCTTCAGTTTTCCCACACTTCTTTCCTAATTATTGTTCTGCAGGACAGCTGATCTATTTCAAACAGGAAGCTGTTTACAGATAACACTTGCAACTGTTTTGTCTGATTTGTTGAACTGTAAAAAAGCAAAAGACAACCTCTTTTCAAATTAAAAACTGTCAGACTTCTGTAAACAGCAGCAATGAGGTTCATCTGTGCAGAGTCCCTGCAGGCACAGAGCGTTCTGCAGTTCCCATTTTCTCAGCAGCCATAAGGTAAGAGACTTTTATGCTTTCACTCAGTACAAGCAAGGAGAGGGAAAAGTCTGGATGTTAGGGGGCTGCCTTGTATATAGCAAAATATGATTGAGAATCCCCAAATAGTAAGGGAAATAAGAGCTTGCTTGAATCTATTGGGTAATGTTGGACCTTTCTATTGCAAAGCACCCATGTGGGTTAGATCACTGAATTCCTGTTTAGTTTAGGGGGGCTTGTATTTAAAATGTACAAATGCCATTGGGAGAGTTCACTTTCCTTTTAGCAGGGAAGGACAAAACGTGAATTTTATGTGAATTTTAACTTTTTCTACAATTGAAACTTATCTTAGTTCATTAATGGGTTGTAATTCCTGGTAACTTAAAAAAAGTGATCTTTCAATACAACTGCAAATCAGGGAATGAACAGTGGCGTTGCAGAAGTGAAACATATGACAGAAGGTCCAGTAAGAGCTGGAATTACACCACTGGATAATTAAGAGCAATCTCAATGGAAACCAAATCATGTTGGAAGTAGTACTATGCAGAAATGCTTAATGAGATGTAAGGATGTATAAAGATACAAAATCTTGTTCTAAATGAGCTAGAATATGCGAGTAAGCCATACTTCAGTAAGCAGAAGGGTACATATGTTTGCTTTTCAGCTATGAGCTATGGAAAATAAGATTCAAAAGGGACTTGCAAGTTTCCATTCTGACCTCTGTGCATACACACATATGTGCTCAGTATAGGCAGTGAAATTTTGGAGGGAGATTGTTTCCTAGCCAAATCAAAACACTGTGGAGAACTGAAATACCCTTTACTTGCCATGCAGGAAAACAGAGCAACTGGACTGGAATTACTACAACTTTGACTCTTAGGTATTGAAAGATTTTTAAAATGTGACAAATGTAAAAACTATTGTCCTATGTTTTCCTCTCTGAAGCTGAGATCTTTTGTATTTCATATCTGTATTATTGTTTACACGATCCTGAGCATTTAAGGCATTATAGTGATCAGAAAATACAAAACCCCACTGATTTAAAGGTCTCACTTATAAGAATGATGTTATCTCTACAATTTTAGATTGTTACTGTTGCAGCATAAGTAAGATAATGCTGATGTTGTAGAAAAGAAGTAAGACTTCCAAGTTGAGTATTCCTTTTAAAAATGCTTGGACTGTCTTTCATAAAACTCCTAGGTGTATCTGTTAAAATGAAATTATTGTTTGAATTAATACTTGAAAGAGAATATGTAACTTAATAGTCAAAATGGCACTTTAAACATGGCATAGTCCTAGAGTCAGAAGAGAATTGCAGTGTGGAAGCAGCAGAAATATACTGTGTTATTTCTAACTGTACATTATGTTCGAGGCTATTTTTTCCAAGTAGTTATGAGTGATTTTACACTCTTTCTGAAGCTCTTATTTAGTCATCTTTAGGGCTGTCCAAAAACTCTTGAGCCAGAATGCTTTTGAAGTAGGAAGACTTTTGGCAAAGTAGCTTTTTAAAGAAAAGTGTCAGTTCTCTGGGATAGTTTAGTTCTTTTGTCAAATTATTTTGGCTGAAAACCAGGAGAGTTTAGCCAAAAATATTCTCATGGTTTCTCTTGGGAAGTGTAGTTTGAGCTTTGCACTGCATTTCACTACTGGCTGAACTTCACAGCTGAACCACGCTTCCCATACGGCTCTTCAGTCAGGGTCTTGCTATTTTAATTTCCCTTGAAGAAAGGAGTGTTACGATGTATTTTGGAAAAG
Source organism: Xenops minutus (assembly GCA_035221455.1). Classification (NCBI taxonomy): domain Eukaryota; kingdom Metazoa; phylum Chordata; class Aves; order Passeriformes; family Furnariidae; genus Xenops; species Xenops minutus. The sequence goes on from JAWWEE010000105.1 coordinate 98,488,444, forward strand.
GTATTCTAGTGAAAGAGGCACAGACTGGGCTCATAAGGGATCAGCTGGTCCATAACTAGTTGGCGGCTTCTTAAATTTCAAGTGGTCCCTTCTGGTTTGCACATGAGCCACAGGCCATCCTGTTTTTCAGCCATGAGAGTAGGACCCTTCAAGAGACTGAGATGTCAGTAGAAGGTTTAATGTCTTTTGATGTTTTTAGTCATGCAAACGACTGTACAAGGGAGAGATTAGTTATTAGTTAATAAAGTTTCTAAGGCTTTGTTAGTGCTTCTGCCAACTTTTGTGCTAAAGCGCTCCATTTTATGTATTTGGAACTGAAAAATACAAGGGAGTATGGCTGGATTTTAGAATTTTTTTAGAGGCAAACAACCTACTAGGAGCCTGAAGCTTTAGAGAGAGATGGTTTTGAAAATCCAGTGAAGTCTCATCTTACCCATCTAAGTACCTCTTCAGAAAAATCTAGTTCTGGGTGATTTGCCTATAGTTGTATAAGATGTGTGTAGGCAAGAAAAGAATGGAAACGAGTCTCCTCAAGTTCTTCATCAGTGCACCAATCTCTTGTTTTTTAGGATCCTTAGCTTCTGGGATGGTTTGGATACTGTTTCCTCAAAACTGTGTAAAAGATTGGTCGGGAGGTCCATAGGGTGTCCTGGAGGCCAGGACAAAGCAATAAGATGTGGGGTGAGGAGTTTTAGGGTTTACATTGGTTTCCTTCTGCAATGAATCATAGAATGGTTTGGGTTGGAAGGGACATTTAAAGATCATCTGCTCCAACAGTAAAGCATGTGAATAAAATGTAGAAATGATAAACAGTTTCATAATGCTGCAAGGTAGATACCAGGCTCCAGACCAAGAACTGGCAATGTTTACATGCTATATGGAGTGAATGGAGGAGATCTAAGTGCTGAAGAAAGTGACTTATCATAGCCAGCCTAGTGTGTGAGGGCCACAGCAACCATCTGAAAATTATTTGTGAGAGAGATGCTTCATCCCTCTGTTGGATGTAGGGGTAGATAAATTCACTATCTGTAATGCCAAGTGCCTGCAGGAACTTGAGTTCCAGGAGGTGGCAGCTTGCCTTAAATGCGTGTTCCCAGTTTTTCGTCAAGCATGGAGACTTTGAAAAATGGCTCTGAGAAAACAGTTTTCTACAGTTCTCTTTGAAAAATGAACTGCTGTTACCCAGCTGTCATGTAATAACCTACTATCCAGGACCACTTACCTGGGAAGCAGGAGCTCTCAATGCAGCTCATTGTACTGCTTCAAGCCCCCGCCTCCCATCTGCTGAAAAGTTGCCCTTGTCACTAACCAACACAGTAATTTGGAAGTGGAACCACTATGGATTGTGTCCACAGCTCCCAAGACAGTTTCTATTTGTTGATGCTGCTTTGAACGTCTACAAGAAAAAGGAGAAAGCCTAAACAGTCCGGGGAAGTCTATTCCTTTGGCATGACCACTCCCATAAGAAGACAGCTTACAGGAGAGAGGCATCTCTCCACCATGTTTTAGAAGGGAATGGCAGTTTTCTAACCTTCTTGCTTATGATGTGCTTAGAGGAGACTGAAAGAATTTGGTTGTGTTTCCTTGATGGGCATAAATGGCCTATGTGGGAGAACAGTGTCTTGTTCTCTTCAAGCAAGGTGTTGACCATCCCTGGTCCGGGCAGTAGGAAAAGCTTAGGCACTCAAGTTTTCCAGTAAAACCACAGGAACCTACTGCCTCTTAAGATGGCTGAGTTGTTAGGAGTTGGTTTTGGATGCTTTGAACTTGGAATGAGGCCACAGATACAGATGCAGAGATAGTGTTGCCAGTGTTGACTTAAGAAGCTCTCATCTGGAGGTTTAGGGGTGAAGAATAGGGGAAGAGGATGAAGAGTGGAAAGTGCTTCATCTCTGGATGGTTTTTGAGTAGGGACCTTGAAGAATAAAGCTGTGTCCATAGGTGTGCTTAGGTTCCTGGTGCCTGTCTTTGTCTGCTCTTAAGCATGGCTCACTCTGTGATTATGTTCTTTTTACCCTGCTTGTTATTTGTGGAATAAGTGTAAACAATACCAACAACAACAAAAATCCTACAGACAGCACTCTTAAGACTTTCAATTTATTTTGAATGATTTTCAGGCTTAGTTGTGGATCACCCCAAAATCTCCTGTTATGGTGCCAATGATTTTAGCAGCTACTGAAACTTGCTCATAATAGGTATGCATTTATGCATCTTTAGTGGACTCATTAGAAAAGGTCTATGGGCCTCCAAGAGACCATGGATCAGATGTTGATTGGATCTCCATCTGGTCTGAATGCCATGGTCAGCCTGCTCATTTGAAAGGACAAAAACAATGTAAGTGGTTTTATAATTTTTATTCTACTTATAATTAGAATTTTTGATTATCATCAGAGAAAGATTTGTAAGAGATCATCTAATTTTTGGGAATTAAAACAAAGAGCTTTAAAAAACTGATATGTGAAAGCACTGGAAATGTTAGGTGGCACAGTAATTATGGCCAATCATGATAAAAACATCAGACAAGAATGTAATGAAGGCATAGCCCAGGGAACAGCAAAAAAAATGTCTTATTACCTAGGAAAAGAAAAATGTGTCTCAACAAGCTTCCTTGTCAGAATGGTGTTAATGAGAAAACAGGTCTCTGATGGCTCACTGGAGTGGAGTTACGTTCAAGAAATGTTAAGGAAACAGATACTGAGAACGTGACAGAGCAAGAAAAGGGCTCATCGTGCGTACTGGGGAGATTCTGGGGTAATGGGTCTGTCAGCATCACCCACAGATGCATCTGCAGTGCAGTGAACTTGAAGTTTAAAGCTGATGTAAAGATGAAGTGAGTTGATGTAACGAGAGCTGTTATGAGCTGCAGCTGAAAAACCCTCTTTATTGGAGGTTTTCTTCTTTTGCTGTTTAATATTTTCACAAATTGGGTTTGTTCAGCCTGGAGAAGAGAAGGCTTCAAGGTCTAATTGCAACCTTCCAGTACCTGAAGGGAGCCTACAAGGAAGACGTAAAGAGACTTTTTACAAGGGTATGTAGTGACAGGACAAGGGGGAAAGTAAGTTTAGATTAGATATTAGGAAGAAATTCTTTACTGTGAGGTTGGTGAGACACTGGAATAGGTTGCCCAGAGAAGTTATGGGTGGCCTGTTCCTGGAAGTATTCAAGGCCAAGTTAGACAGAGCACTGAGCAGCCTGGTCTAGTGAAAGGTGTCCCTGTCCACGGCAGGGGTGTTGGAACAAGATGAGCTTTAAGGTCCCTTCCAAACCCAGGCCATTCT
>JAWWEE010000105.1:98493483-98527102 GCA_035221455.1 Xenops minutus
GGGACGGGGACAGAGCACTGCACGGGGGAGCGGGCGGGGACCGGGACCGGGACAGAGCGCTGCACGGGGGAGCGGGACGGGACCGGGACCGGGACAGAGCGCTGCACGGGGGAGCGGGACGGGACCGGGAGCGGGACCGGGAGCGGGCACTGCACGGGGGAGCGGGGCGGGACCGGGAGCGGGCACTGCACAGGGGAGCCGGACGGGAGCGGGACCGGGCCCTGCCCGCCCTGTCGCTGTCGCGGGGCCGTGGCGATGCCTTCGGACACGGCCAGGGATGCGCCCACGCAGTGAGAAAGTGTCTGTGGGTGCTCGAATAGCGGTGCTTAGGTCGTGCCCGTCCTAAGGGCCATTCCGTGTCTGTCTCCTCTCCAGTTTGATCTGGGATGAAGAGCGACGTTTATTCTGTAGTGTTTTTTTCTAATAGCTCGGGGTGGTGTCAGATAACAGACTAGCATTGCTAAGAGATGGACACAGCTATTGTCTTTAAAAGCAGTCATTCCACATAAAATTGGATCTTGCATGTGTTGAACTTTGTGTCTTTTTGTGTTTTGGAAGGGGCACTCGGTCTTACAGCTGTAACACAGGAAAATGGTAGCCAGAGAGAGGAACTAAATACCTTGTGTTGCAGTACGTGCAAAAGGCCATATGAACAGTCTACAAATGAGGAACAGATTGCAAAGCGAGTAAAACACGATGAATTATTCTCAACATACTCAACACCAACAGTCAGTGAAGATAAATTTTCATATATGGGTGAGGTCTTTGATAAGTCCTTTAATTCTGTTACTTTCTTTGTACTCTTTCATAAGCAACAAGTGTAACTATTAGAAACCTTTTAGGGAGGTTTGTATATGGCAGTATCAGGCCCATTCTTTCTTTTTAAAATGGAAATGTGAACCATAATCTATTTGTTCATATTGTCTTTCAATATAATTTTAATTGGTTTCAACTGGTATCAACATACAGCTTAATCATATCACTGTAGGTGTGATTTTATGTGGTTACAGCCTATATTTAAATATACAGATGTAGCTGGGAAGCTTTGAAGTTGGCTGAAGAAGCCAGGGACTGTAGCAAGAATTGTGGGACTTGGGGCAGAAGCTCTTCTTAAGGCTGACTGGTTTGAGAGCAGTGAGGGTGTGAAGCTGCAGTGGAACTGCTGGTGTTCTGCACTGCTAATTCCCAGAGGTTCTGTATTTGACTTTTGAAAGGACTCTCTGGGAAGGGAAGTTTTGGGGATTATCAGTAGACATTTCTTTCAGCTTAAAGAGTCTGTGTCCTTGAAGGAGTGCTTGAACTTCTGTTTTTGGTAATTTTTTTGTAGGTGACTTTGTAGTTGTTTATACAGATGGTTGCTGCTCAGGTAATGGACGTAATAGGGCACGTGCTGGAATAGGTGTCTACTGGGGACCAGGTCACCCTTTGTAAGTAGCTGACTGGATTATTTTTTTTTTTTTAAAGTAATACATTACTGTTTGTTTTTTATGTGGTTTACAGTACTAGCCTCCTTTTAAATATGAAACTGTTGTCGAGGCTCATAATTACAGTGTTTTGAGACTAGTGAGTTAGGGGAAAAGAGAAATCATCTCTGGGGAAAATCCACTGGAAATAATATTTTGGAGTTCTGAAGCTATAATTCAAGTAATGCAGAAAGTTTTAAAATATAAGTAGGTGTGCACAGAAGACTATGAATGTAATTGCATATTGATGGCAGGTCCAAATGGGCGGATTGCTCTGTGCAGGTGGAAGCTAGACCTAGAATATATTCATCCTCCTTTTTAAAAAGTAACTCTCTTGCATTTATTTCTTTAATTTATACTCATTATCTACTCTTTGGTATATTTGTGGTAACTAATCTACTATTCCTTCCTTGGAGACAGAAATACCAGTGAAAGGCTTCCTGGACGGCAGACTAACCAAAGAGCGGAAATACATGTAAGTAGTAAATGCCCTGGAATGCTTCTCCTTGTTAGACTGCAGTAGCACACTCATGACTATTTCAGCTCTGGTCCTCAGAAACTGTTTGTGGAGCTGTGAGGGAAGAATACAAAATATCTGCAGTTAATACTTCTCTTCAAGTTTTATTGGTCTTTATTGGTTTTGAGCAAGGTAATTCATCTTGAGAATTCCCATATGTCATCAAACACAGCTATTTAAAACAGCCTTACTTTGGGAAAGCCTGACTCTCAAATATATATAGGTTCCCTTGCATTTTTAATGTGTATGCTTCACACCTTGGAGTGAGGACTGCTGAGTAGCAGTTAAGGGGAGAATCAGTTTCTTATGATGATAGGATCAGAACATTGTAATCCACAGATAAATATAATAAACCGTTCTTGGCTCCTGACTAACTTCTGTTGATAACAGCAGATTTAGTCTTCCCTTCTCACCTCCCTGATTATGGTACTGCTACTATTCCACACTGCATGTTTGGAGATTAACTGAAATGGGGAATTGGTCCACTTAACAGCTACAAGAAGTTCATTTTAGTGAGAGATAACTAGAGATGGTGTTGGTATGTGGTCAGACTTGTCACTAAAGAGCCTTTCATCTTTACATCCTCAGCCAGCCACATCTCCCTGTTACATTTTAGAGCACAAAAAACCCCAAACCCTACCTGTTAAGCGTTCCAGACTGTTAGAACTGAGGTGAATCCCTCCTAGTTATGGAGAAAATGCTTAAAACTTGGTGTGCAGTTGATAGAGGTTTTGATAGTTGGAAAATGGGGCAGAGAGGTACTCCTTCAGCACAGAGTTGAACATTAGAAGGTTTGGGGTTTTTTTTTTGCCAGTGAAACTTCAGTGGCTGCCTCCTTGCCTGAATCATAAGGGTGCCGTCTGCATGCGTAATCTTGGATCCTCCACTCTATAATTTTGATACTCTATCATTTTGATAACCATTGGTGGGGAGATTACAACAATGCTCTTCATAATTCTGTGTTAGCATCAGGTACTTTGTTGGAATTTTAATTGCATATGATCAAAATCCTGTTCTGAACTGTGATTGTATTGAAACATTCTTAAGGCAGCCTGCAAAGCAATAGAGCAAGCCAAGAGTCAAAACATCAAGAAACTAATCATCTACACTGATAGCAAGTTCACTATTAATGGTAAGTTAATGATTTTAGTTTTCCCAATATTTTCATTATGTAAGGCCCATAGAACATATTGAGTCCTGGAGAGAGGGATATAAGGAAGAGAGTGCATATAACTTACTGTGCATGAACTTCAGAATCCTCAGGCATTGCCTGCTAACTGTGTGAAATAAGAGTGGAGTCAAAGGCACCTGTTACAGTAAAGGCTGACGGAAGTAACCACAGGATTTTTGCCTTGAGGTGTTCAGTATGACACAAAGTCTAGAAAAAAATGTCATTCTTGTATACGCTGTTAAGGCAGTTCTCAGGAAATTACTTGGAAGTTGGTGTAGTAACCCTCTAGGTTTTTTGTTTTTTGCTTGGATTGGAGAGGCTGTTTTAACACACATGTGAAGTGTATTCAAGTTCCTTTGCTTCCAAGCTTTTAGGCTACACTGGAAGACTAGCCAGAGGTGATATGTGCTCAGAGTAGGTATTGAAAGTTTCACCTTCATCCAAAGACTTGGAAAATTTAATTTTGTTTTCTATAAATATGGTATGAAGCAGCCAAAAAGACTTAATTTCTGAACAAAACTTCTTCCTCTTTCCTTGAGATCTTCAGATTTTGCTCATGATAATCTGAACTGCATATATATTTTTTCTTTGTACATCACAATTTTAGAAAGGGAGTGTGTTTTCTGTTTCCAGATAATTTTGGAAATTTGATTTTGTGCAGTTTTTCTGAAATAACATTCACCAAAAACTTATTGCAGTTTTTAATTGGAAATTAAATGTTGCGCTTTTACTCTTTGATTTGCTTGCAGTTTGCTCTTCTATTTGGGGTCACTGAGATGCATGTTCCGTTCTTGTTTAACCAGAGTTATTCTGTAAATATGTCTAGGAGTTATTTTTCAAAATGCCAGAGAAGGAGACTTGTGGTTAAATACAAATGGAAGTGGTTTGGTTTTTAAGGAGGTTTTTATTGCAAGATTGGTGATTTCCTATTTGGTTCAGGTCTGCTTGTCATGAGAGCAAGTAAGGATGTCTTACATTGTCTGCACCAGCAAAAATCTTAAAAAAAAAAAAAAAAAAAAAAAAAATTAAAAAATCATTATGTCAAGAGTAATACAGTCAATTTTCTGGCCAGCAAGGGATAGACAGAACATTAAATCAGATTCTGTAGAAATATTTTTTACATGGTCCTTTTCTGAAGGATTCTGTTTAGCATGGAGAAGCCATAAAACAGGTGGCCATCTGTTTTTCCTCTATGCATGTGTCTCTTCAGTTTCTCTAAAACAAGCAAAGCAGTAGATCTGTTCTAGCTTACTGTACCATCAAAGATGTTCTTAGCTTCAGTTCATTGAAGTTCCTGAGATAATTTTGGTGTAATGCATGTATAAGATTGTAGTCTTTATCTGTTTGGGAAAACATGTTTGGGTAATTAAAGTAATAATGGAAAAATCCTGAAAGACAGCAATAGAGAACCAAACAGGAATATCTTCCATCTCCATTGTCTTTGCCTGAGACTTTGTGCAGAGTTAATGTCTTGGTAAAAGGCTCTTGGCTCCATCTTGATTCCTTTCTGGCTTTTTTAATAGCATTTTTATGGTGATGCTTCATTTGTGTAGGTATTACAAGCTGGGTTGACAACTGGAAGACAAATGGCTGGAGAACAAGTTCAGGAGGAAGTGTAATAAATAAAGAAGATTTTGAAAGACTCGATAAGTTAACAAAAGACATAGAAATTCAGTGGGTAAGTACTTAATTTTTTATTTTTAATGACTGCTTAGGCTCCTTGTAAAATCTTGTATGACCGCAGTTAAGACTTTTGTAGTGCATAATATCGTACATCCTTAGGTAAAACCGTAAATACAGAGACACTGCTTTTTGTATTTAAAGCAAATTAGCAACAGAATCTAGACTCTTGAAACCAGTATTTCATTTATTTAAAATAACGTTTGTTTGTTTTCTCTCTTATTACTACTTAGAAAATGCCTGCAAAAATTATTTTTGGTTTGTTAGTAAGTGAAACTTCTGTATCTGGAAATCTAACCATAAAACATAACTGTCTTTTTCTCATAGCTGAATTTCTAGATTTGCTTTCAGAACTCCGTAAGATGCTTGTTCACTGGAGTAACTCAATCCCAGTGTCTAATTTAAACTGGGAAAACTGAGTGTGTGAACCAAATAAACTGACTCTAGTTTTCTTAACAGTGTTTCTTTGAAGAAAAATTGGTACGGAAAGCTCTTTAAAATAACTATTTTTAAGTCAGTTTGCTCTCAGTAAAGAAGTAAAGCAACTTCTCTACAGGTATTTTTGGTAAAATGTGTTATCTGTAAGCACTTAACATTCTATGGAGTATCTTCCCTCTTCTCCTTCTAAATTTTAGCCTAACTGTGGTATAAGACCACTGATCGTAATAAATCTGTGTACCATTGACTTTGCAGCTGCTAATTGTATATTTACTGGACTTCTGTCTTCACTCTGTAGAAAACAGGATCATGTATATCTTTAATGTGCACTTTTTCTGTGGGAAACCTATTGCAGATATTCTTTTATTCATACTGTTCTGTGTTAGAGTTAATTGGTGACTCCAATTTAAAGGCTGACTAGATTTTATATAACTACTCTTTTTATCTATTGAGGAGAAGACAGTGTCAAAATTTAAAAGTAAGGCTGTTTAAGACCAACTAAGTTCAGTAGTTCGTAGAGTATTTTACATAATTAAAAGACACTGCTTTATGCACACTTCTTAAACCTGAATCTCTTAAACTTGGGAACAGTTTTGTTTCAGGAGGAGCATTGTATGCCTATACTTAGTTATGGTTATTCATTTGCTGAGGGGTGAAGTTCTCCATGGGTTGCAGGTGGATCTCTCTTCCACCATGGACCTCCGTGGGCTGCAGGGGCACAGCTCCTCACCGTGGTGGACTCTGGCTGTTGTGAAGCATTTTTACACTTTCTTAAACATGTTATTACAGAAGAGCCACCAACCTTGCTGATGGGCTCAGCTGTGGCTAACTGTGGGTCCATTTGGAGCTGTCTGGATCTGACTCTCTGATACGGGAGCAGTCCCCAGTGTCTTTTTACAAAAGCCAACCCCTGCAGCCTCCACTTGGCACTAAAACATTGCCATGTAAACCTAAAATACCATCTCACACACACTTCATGCTTGTCTCCTCTCAGATCTTGTCAAATAGCAAGATGGTTTTCTTCCTCACCTCCCCTCCTCCACCCTTACTTCTGGCAAGCATGGTCTTAGGGTTGAAAGTTTTTTCAGTTTCTAATTGAAGGATGGGCAGTTAAGACATGAAAATTGAGAGATTCTTTTAATACCCTGTTTCTATATCCTAAAGGAGTGCTTTAGCCACCAGGGCTGTTAATGGAATAGAAGCCTCTGGCTTTTTGGGGAAAGATTAACTTATTTAAGCACTGAATGCTGGTAGGTTTTCCTCTTTTCCAAAAGTGAGACTTTTGAGTTGCAGCTCTTGTCTGCATTTCTTAAAGGCTATGTTCCATGGTCCCTATCCAATTCACTTCTCATAAAAATGATTTTCACAATTTGCCAAGACTTCCCTAGTGGAAGAGAGGCTACGAAAATGCCTGGGAAGAACACCTAAGGGCTAAATGTGAGGTGAGGGCCGCTGAGGAGGTGCTGCTGTACTAAGAACGAAAGGGTGTTGCATGATCAAATTTCATGTATATACTTTATTCTTGGTTTCTTGCATATCTAACAGTCCTATACTTTTGTGTTGACAGATGCATATTCCAGGTCATGCTGGCTTTCAAGGAAACGAAGAAGCTGATAGACTAGCAAGAGAAGGAGCTTGTAAACAAAAGTGCTGACATACTGGGACTAGAGACTGTTGCAGTGGGAGGAACATGACAGCAACAACTTGAGCTGCTGTAATTGTTTCAGAGTTGAACTTTGAACTGTACTTCTTTCTTGCGTGACACGCTAAATATATACCAACTTCTGGGAGAAAAACACCCATATTTTCTTCTATCACATTTATTTTACAATTGAGACAATATTTAGTTGATACCGAGTATTTGTTTTTTCTTCATCTTATTTAAATGGCTGTGAGGTCAGTGTTTTTAGCTGTCTCATGGACACAAAGACGAGACTTCTGAAGAAGTAATATTAAATGGAAGTGTTCTGTATTTTCCCCTAGTAAAATAAATTATTTTTTGTACAGAGGTATGTATTTCAGCCCAAAATAGCTGCGGTAGGGGAACTTGGGGTTGACTGATTAGGTAAAAGGTCACCTAACACAGAGTTGTCTATTGATCTGTTTTGGCATTCTGGTATAGCAGTAACTGCCCCACAGGTGGGCTTGTAACACTCACGTTCATGTGCCTCACAGTAACATCAGTTACAACAGCTGTAGATGTCTCTGTCTTGTTACTTTGCAAAGTAGCATGAACAAAGTAAAAAGCCAGGTCACAAGAAAACTTGTGAACAATGAATTTTTACTGTTCTCTCTCTACCTGCTTCATGACCAAGCTCTTTGTCTCTGGCTTCATGTTTCCATTAAGTAGGGTTTTTATGCATACTGGTTCTCATTAACATTGTTAGTTCCTCTTCAGTGTTGTTCCAAAGGTAATAATTGGCCAGTTTTTTGGAACTAGAAGGTGATCATCTTCTCCAGACCTGCTAGATGTCATGGGTGATTTCATTTTTTCCAGACAATGATGAGATCAATGGAATGGCTAATTTGCACTTGAATTGGAGAGTAATTACCAGTAATCAACATAGTTTTGCTTTCTATGCAAGTATACAGGAAGAGCAAACAGGTTTGGTGTGTTACCTGTGTCACCTTCTCTGTACAGTACCTTTGTACCTTTGAGTAGCAGGGTTTAAGTTGCAGTCACTGTTTTTGTATTTGTAAGTTGCTATATAGAATGGTTAGAGCTGCAGAAGCATGTGACTTAATAGTTATCTTGCATTATAATATCTTTACTGAAGCAAAATATGTATTTAGTTACACAGATTGTGGTAGAAGGAGGAAACTGGCTAGCTAGAAGTTAATAGATCAGTGAGAACTTTTACTTTTTTTCCTCTTGTCCAAATCTGCACAGTAAAGCTCATCTAGGGGTAAGGAAGCCACTGATTAGATTTTCCTCTCTGCTTCTTTTGTATATACGCACACAATTACCCATTCATTTACTTGAGAAGTTTGGCTTGAAGGAAAACACACCATCACCCTGTATCAGATCTCTGGTTGAGGCAAAACAGTGTGACAAGCGGACTTAAGAAGTGGGATCTAATAATTTGCCTATCATACGTCTTCAGTTAAACATGTAGATCCTATTTACTGTATGAAAATCTTTTTTTGAAGCAGAAGCTTTGGGAAAAATGTAGGTAATGGTAGGTAAATCATAATAGCTGTGTAATACTGAGTTTAGGCAACTTGATTGCCTGAATCTAATAGGTAGATTATGATAGAAAATCTAATATGAAAGAGTTTTATATTAATTTGATACCAATATTTATTTTTCTTCCTCTGGAAATTTAGGACAGAAGAAAGCTGAGAGGAAAGTTACAAGATGAAGGCTCATTAAAGGATAGGAAGCAAACAGGACTTAATGGGCTTGAGGGCCCACAGAGAATGTTGGATGTTCAAGTAATTCTTTTCAGGGAACTAGAACTTCAGTAGGGTATTGGCAGTTGGCAGCCATGACATTCAGTGGATTGACACTGAACTTCTGGCTGGATTTTTATGTGCTTCTAAAAATATTAAGAATACCAATATTAGATCAGTTTATCTGTAATGTTAATAGGACTTGCAATTAAATTTATTCCAGAATTCATAGAATCATAGAATGATTTGGAATAGAAGAGACTTTTAGTTACCTAGTTCCAAACCCCCTGCCATGGGCAGGGTCATCTTCCACTCGACCAGGTAGCTCAGAGCTCCATCAAATCTGGTCTTGAACACTTCCACGGCTGGAGCATCCACAATTTCTGTGGGCAACCTCTTCCAGTGTCTGAACAACCTCACAGTAAAGAATTTCTTCCTAATGTCTAATCTAAACCTGCTCTCAATTTTGAAGTCCTTCTCTCCTGTACTGTCTCTGTATGCTCTTCTAAATAGTCCTTCTCTAACTCTCTTGTAGGCTCCTTTTCAGGTACTGGAAAGCAACAACTACGTTACCCTGAAGCCCTTTCTTCTCCAGGCTGAACAATCCAAATCCTCTCAGCCTTTCCTCATAGGAGAGGTGCTCCATCCCTCTGATCATCTTGGTGGCCAGCCTTTGGACTTGTTGCAAAATGTCAATGTCCTTCCTGTGCTGGGGACCCCAGAGCTGGAGGCAGCACTGCAGGTGGGGTCTCATGAGAGCAGAGGGGCAGAATCCCCTCCCTTGATGTGCTGCAGCCCAGGACACATTTGTTTTTCTGGGCTGTGAGTGCCCATTGCCGGCTCATGTGCAGCCTCTCATCCCCCAGCACCCCCAAGTCCTCCTCAGCAGGGCTGCTCTCGATCTGTTCATCCCCCAGCCTGGACTGATGCTGGGGGTTGCCCTGATCCAGGTGCAGCACCTCGTGCTTGGTCTTGTTGAACCCCATGAGATTCCCAATGGCCCAGTTCTCAAGCTTGTCCAGGTCCTTCTGGATGGCATCCCATCCTTCAGGTGTGTCAGCTGCACCACTCAGCTTGGTATCATTTGCAAACTTGCTGAGTGTGCACGCGTTCACTTTGTCCATGTCATTAATGAAGATATTAAATAACAGTGGTCCCAGTACAGACCCCTGACGGACACCACTTGTCACTGATGTCCACCAGGACTCTGAACCATTGACCATTACCCTCTGGGTATGGCTGTCCAATCCTGGTCTTATCCCTCTAATAGCCCACCCATCGAATCCATCTCTCTCCAGTTTAGAGGGTAGGATGATGTGGGGGACTCTGTGAAAAACTTTATAGAAGTCCAGATAAATGACATCTGTAGCCCTTCCCTTGTCCACTGGTGTAGTCACTCCATGATAGAAGGCCACTGGATTGTTCAGGCAGAACTTGCCCTTGAAAACCCTTAGGAAAGTTTCAGCAGAGGATCACACATAGTGTTATTTTATCTCCCAGCCTGAGAATAGGAAAAACCTGTCATTGAAATTGCCCCAGTTCAAGTGCAAGATTTTGATCATGCATGCTTATGTACCATGGTGTTTTGTTATATTGAGGATATAATTCCAAGAAGAATGTACTTGTCATTTGAGGATAACACTCTTGGATCATTTCCATGAATCTTGGTGTCTTGCATGCTATTGAAAAATGCCTGATGTCATAATATTTCCTATGGTCTGTATCCTTTGCTGGATATTATTTTCCATTGCAGCCTGGTATTTTGCCATATCTCTCCTCCTTTTAAAATGTTCCCACTCTAATTATGTGCTGGACTTTTTTCTGGTGAATTTAGTCCCTTATATTCTTTCACTTATGCATCTTTCTGTTTTCTGTATGCTGCTGGCATGCAAGGGCACAGTTTTGTAACACACTGAAGGCCATCTTGGCTGCTGCCAAGGGCATTTCTTTCCCTGGCTGGCATAATTTTTCACAGGAATAATGGCTGTTTTACCCTTACCAGGAACAAAGAAACTGAATTAACGGAAAAACAACATTGCAAAAAGAATAGCTTACTGCTGGAATAGCAGCCTGTGCTAGCCCATGATGGGATCAGCTGGCAGCTGGGGACAATAGAGAGAAGGGGAGGGTAAAGTGTGACTGCCCTGGGAAGCCAGGCTGCTCTTAGCCCTCCCATAGATCGACTTAGGTAATTAACAATGATAGGACACCTCTCACCAAACTTTACATACCTACAAGCCTGAGCGAGTCATACTGGGCAAGGAGTAGATACCTCCAGAGTCAATTTTCTGTCCTGTATTGGGATGAAATGAATCCCTGTGCCAAGGTGCCTTTCTCTGACTTGGTTATTCAGGCAGCTCAGGCTGATTTTCTCAGACTGACCACCTAAGCCAGACCAGTTAAATCCCACCCAAGGGTCTGTTTATAACTTACCTTAACTTGAGGTCTGGATCTAAACAGAGTTGTCCTTATGAATAGGCATCTGCTAATGCCAGGTGTGCTCTGTCTTGTGGTTCACTTTTTGAAGTGTCATACTTGCAGCATTGGGAGGAACTGGGCAGCAGTCAAGTGGTTTCCATTTATTCTTAGAAACTCTTTTAAATATAGTTGTCACTTACCTAACATGTGAGAAAAAGGGGACCAAAGCTGTTTCTGTTTTTTTGTGTTTGTTCTCCTCAGCATAGAGTAGAATCCTGTGGCTACCAAAAGCAAACCTTTCACCTACTGTGTCCACCCGATGTTAGCAATTACTTTCCTGGGGAACTGAAGCTGGTTCTTCACACCTTTTGGATGAATACTTGAGTGGCATTTCTGTTGTACAAAAGCAGGTGCCACTGCTGATGTAGCTGGGGTGATTGGATGGAGCCTTCAGAGACCTTTCTGCCTCTTCTCTACACCTCCAAGAATGTAGCTGCAGGACTGGGACCACCCTCCACATGTTGAGTTTGCCTTTTGAGCCTGGCCAGTGCCCTCAAGAGCACAGCTGTCAGGCCCACCTAGGAAAACTTCCAAGCACCTGGAAAGTGATAATGTGTTGGAAAGTGTAAGGTGATTGAATGGGCCTCAAGGACTTAAATATTGAGCAAATATTCCACCTTCTGCAGCCAGTCCTAAGCCTCTGTGGATGGGAAGGGCAGAGAAGCAATGCCTCAAAGTTTCATAAATAAAATTACAAATGCATATGTACATAATATGTATTTATTCATGTAAAGAAAAATACCCTGCAGCATTCTCCACATCATTCACTGATTTGTGGTGAATCCTCGGTGTTTTATTTCCTACAGATAGGTGAGTGGGGATAGCATCAGGTACCCATGTAAATGCTGAATTGAGACAGTTTAGACACAGTTTTTAGAACTGACACCTACATTTGTACCCTGGTTTGAGTGGTTGTGGCTTTTTGTTTTTTGTTTGTTTTTTTGTTCTTTTTGCATTTGGGGCTGATAAGAATACTGAAAATTTGATCTGACATATATCAAGGATGACACCGAAATCACAAACCATTTCTGTAAAATACAGTTGCAAACAGAAGAGATCTTGTAATCTAGGAGGGACTTTGATTCAAACATTGCAGGAGAAATTTTGTTTAGTATTTCTAGATGTATCTGACCAACATTTTACATAAAGATAAAATTCTACTCAAGTGTTATTTTCTATGGTCTAAAAAAGCATGAAGAACTATTGTGAAAGATTTGGCATCTGAGTCCTATTTCCCTGTATTTAAAGGTTTTGAAAACATACTTGCCCCCTTCTGGGCACTTTTTCCATCTCACTGTGAAGCCCTGATTTTATATTTTCAGCACAGATGACAGTAAGTTAATTCTATCATGAACTCATTGACTTCGGCAGAACAACATCAGGAAGAAATTTGCCCCAATTTTTAAAAACATTCTTAATGAAAAGTGAGGCTCCTGTTCCTATATATGACAAGAGCATCTATATTGTACAGTCAGAACTAATAGTCCCTTACACCTTACAAACAGTGGCTGAGGAAATGGCTCTACTTTGCCAGATTTAAGTGTACTTTGGGGAGTAACCAAAAACTTCCCATCAGTTAGGTTTTTAGGTAACACTAGACTCACTCTTTTGTCCTCTGCAGCAAACCTCACTGTTCTTCAGCATCATCAGGACCTGAAATGTGTTATGACTCTGCTTTACGCTACTCTCTGCTCCATAGATTTCACAGAGACTTGGTAACTGCAGCAGTTATGGTTCTCATTTTTGCAATTCTACAGTATTAATATTTAGGGAATTTTTTTTCAGTCTTTCAAGTCCATTGCTTTAACCTTTAAATCAACGCATAGAATTTAACTTGAGAGCATTGCAATGTTACGATAATGATCACCCATTGTTTAAGCAGCTTTGTAATTGATTTTGATTTTTATAGTCTAGCTAAATGGTGAACTCTTGATTACCCAAGGTAATGCATGAGGGAGCTGGGAGGACAAATGAGAAAATGCTTAGATAAAGTAAAAGCATAGCTACACAAGACATCTGTAGGTTAGGATGATCAGCAAGGCTGTAATGGAGAAAGAAGAGGTCAGTGACACAGGTTTCATCTCCCGTGTGAAAGACATCTTCCCTTCTGCAGCCCTTGGGCCAAGAGGTGAAAAGCAGCTTGTGTGAACAGCACTGGAGGCTTGGCCCCTCTGCCTCTCCCTGCTTCCCCCAGAAACCTATCCCTGGTCTGCGCTGGGCACTGGTGGTACCCCTGCAATTCTGGGACTTGATTAAAATTTCTGGTTTTGTCTTTTATCTGTTCAAAATGTTTGAAATAGCATGAGGTCTGCGTCCCAGCTTGCTGTTTCACTGGCATGATTTTGTGGACATGTGTTGCATCTGCTGGAATGCAGCTTAGTGCCTGCCACAAAGCTAGAGGACAGACAAGCTGCCAGATACTTCTGGGAGGTGTCAAGACATGGATGATGAGGGCTTGAAAAGTCAGGGGAGTGAAAACCACTAAAAGTTATTGCTGTGTCTGTAATGCTGACTCAAACCTGCTTGGGAAAGTTACTCCCCAAATGTGGCTGTGGCTCAGCAGATTTGTGTGTGTGTCGGTACTAGGAACATAATTAATTCAGGATATAGATATTTCAGCTCAGATAACTGAAAATGAAATATAATTTTAAAAATAAAAATTAAAAAAAATCATATAAGAACAAAAACAACTCAATTAAATAAAAACAACTCAAAGATGAGTCCCATAGGATTATAGAGGTTTAGAGTTACTCTGTGGCTGTTGGCTGGCTGAGCATTAATGCCATTGAGCATCATTTGCCTTCTGCATTTTTCAGCCATTTGGTTTCAGCTGGGCAGATCATCTGTGTTGTTGCTTCTAAGTCCAAAATAACAGCATGTAATAAGCCACTGGCCCTTGTGGAGCTCCTGGCAGATACAGGGACTTCATGCACAAGGCGTTTGCTGGCTGAAGTGATCTCCAAGTTTTCCATCCAGAGTTGGGGGGGGAAGTCTGGGAGCTCAAGGAGTGCTGTATGCCAGCTGGCCTGGCTGGTCCCACAGCAGTTTTGAGCGAGCCTGCGGGGCCTTGGGGATTCTCTGATGATCTCTCAAGGACTTGTCACTTGAAGCTTGGCTTGAAAAACCTCTTCTCTCTTGTCAGCTGAGGCAGATTTCCTAAAGCTGACAGATCTCAAAAGTTGTTTTGAAATTATTGTTCTGGTTGCATTGATATGTTGTTTTTCCCCCCTTAATGGAAATAGAGGCATCTTACTAATTTTGAGGTTTATTTTTTTTTTTAAGTAAATGCCACCTTTTCCTCCTCATTTCTTTTTTTTCCCAACACTTTCAGCTTACACTGATTTAATGGTCACTTTTATAAGTGCTGCAATTTGACTTCTGACCACTGCATAGACAGTCAGAAAATATTCATACTTTTACAAGTGCTGAACATCTCTAGGTTTCTCTCTGGCATTGGTTTTATTGAGGCTGAAGATACTCCAAATACCCAGACCAAGATAGTTTTTGAAAAAATAGACTGGCACTTTTTTCTGAGGACCAGTTCAGTGGGATCTACTTTTCTAAATGCCTTTATGAGTATGGGTTGGAAAGGACTTGAA
Source organism: Xenops minutus (assembly GCA_035221455.1). Lineage (NCBI taxonomy): Eukaryota > Metazoa > Chordata > Aves > Passeriformes > Furnariidae > Xenops > Xenops minutus. Next base: position 98,508,223 of record JAWWEE010000105.1, read on the forward strand.
AGTAAGTCAGAAAGGTAAGGAATTTACTAGGATTTTGAAATGAAAGGTGCTGCTGTAGCACATACCTGGAGATCAAACTCTTATTTCAATCATATAAGGCAATTTTAGCTGCAGAAGAGGTTTCTTTTGAAAGCAGGAAAAGGTGGAGAAAGTGACATCCAGAGTACTTTTGGTTTGATTTCTACTACTGATGTGTCCCTTTATCTGCAGACTCTACATTAATCTGCAACCTCTTCAGAGATTTCATCTCTTAGTGGCTCTTCTCAGACCAAGGTAATTTCCCTGAGTATTTGTACAGAGCTGGTTGTTGTGACCTGAGTGACACTAAAGAAGCTCCTTTTTCTAGAACGGGTCTATTTTCTCTGTGAGCTGACCTAACACAAGGTAGAGTGAGGTGTATACCCTCTGCCACTGAGGCTTGCAAGCCTAGCAGCAGGCAGTGGGGAATGTGCTGAAGCTTCATTGGAGGTTTTGTTTTCCCTGGAAAATCTTTCATATCTGACTGCTGAGCAGAGCTAACAAGCAGCCCTGACAGTTCTCTGCTGCTCAGTGTCTGTCTCATCTCTGAGCTATGTAGGAGTTTGCAAAGGCAGATTAATATTTAACGTACCTGGAGTCTTTGATCTTTCAATTGGAGTCTGGGTATATCTAAATCCTCATAAAATGCGGACAGAGGAGGTAATGCTGCCTTTTATTCACTAATTCGGAGACTGGAGCACCCTCCTAATTTCAATTCCTTCTTCCATCTCAGACCATTTAATTCTGCTCTCCAACCTGTCTTTCAAGAATCCTTACCACCAGTCTGCAGGGTGCTCATGCTGAAACTGCCTAATTTCCAAATTTTCAACTGTATATCTGAACCACTTAGCTTGAAAGACTCTTTGTCTGATCTTCTGAATCCTGAAGTGCCCCCACTTCAAAAGAAAGTTGGGATGCTCTGCCTAGGATGTCCTGCAGAGTGGTGACCAGGTCCTCTTCTGGGCTGGGAGTGGGACCTGCAGGCTAAGGCAGGTAAGACCCACATCCTCTGTTTGCTCAGTCCACAAACTCTGTCTCTCAGGGGTGGCTGCTACTGAGGGTTAAACACCTACATTCAGGTGTCTGGAAGAGCCTTGGAGAGTCTGGAAGAGTCTCTGGCATATCCTCCTGGCTGGCTGTGACAACCACAACTCACTGTTCCCCCTCTAGGGAACACTGCTCCCTACCTGATATTGCGAAGGCTGTTCCTGCCATAGACTCCCTGACTTTCTAGTCAACTAGCACTAACTATTCAAATGCCAAGATTGGCCTTAGAAACCTTTGAAGATCTGGAGAGACACCCTTCTCCTCAACCTTTCTTAGTGGCTAGTTTTTGTTGCTCCCTCCTTTGCTTGCTGGCCATTGTGAACAACAGACAGGAAAAAGAGTTGAGGCTGTCCACTGTGGATACCGTGAGCTCCTCTAGGCTACAAAGTACACCAAGAGCCAGTGCCTTGTATCCTGGGATTAGGAATCTTCTCCTGGGGAGGTGTAGCCAGATTCAAGCTTAATGTATGTGAAGTAATTTTAGTATGCACATGATGATATTTTGGAGAAAAGTGCTTTCAAAGAGGTTAATACTTCAAAACTGTATTGACTGTATTCAAATAATTTGTGCAACATTAGAAAATAGCTGTAAAGTGGCCAGCAGCCTGACCTGATTTCTAGTAGTTTTGGCTGTCCCTGTGCATAGGCAAGGGAGGCCATAGCCCAGAACAGCAAAGGACAGCAACACAGAAAATGTTTTCCTGCTGGTTTTGTCTGTCAGAGCCCTGGGGAGCTGGCCTGGTTGCTGCTTCTCCATGGCATCCAGATTTCCATTACTCTTTCCCATTCCTCCCCAACTATTGCTGTTCTCTGTGTGCACCTTTATCATAGAAACAGAAAGACTTGGGTTGGAAGGGATCTTAAAGATCTTCTAATTCCAATCCCTCTGCCATGGGCAGGAACACCTTCCACTAGCCCAAATTGCTCAGGACCCCATTCAACCTGGCCTTGAACACTGCCTGAAATGGGGCATCCACAACTTCTCTGGGTGACCTGTTCCTGTGCTGCGCCACCCTCACAGTAAAGGATTTCTTCCTAACATCTAATCTAAATCTATCCTCTTTCATTTTAAAGCCATTTCCTCTTGTCCTATCATTGTCTGCCTGTGTAAAAAGTCCCTCACCCTCTTTCCTTCATAAGACTGTTTTAAGTACTGGAAGGCCCCAGAGCCTTCTCCTCTCCAGGCTGAATAGCCCCAACTCTCTCAGCCCATCTTTATAGGAGAGGTAGTCCATCCCTCTGATGGTCTTTGTGACCCTCCTCTGGACCCGCTCTAACAAGTCCATGTCTGACTTTACGGTGTTCCTTCTGCTCTAGCTCTGGTTGCTCATCCTCGGATGGCAAAACTCTATTTTGCCTGCACTCTTGAGAACCCTTGAGTGATATTGCTGCAATTGTGACAAAACTTATCATGGTCTGAATACTTGAGCAGCAGTTTCACACTTTTCTGGATATTCTTTCTGGTTGGCAAAGCTTGTCTAGAAAGCAGTTCATGCCTGGCCCATTCCATGGCATGTTGTGGAAATCCCAGATAGTCCCTGTTCCTCCCTTGCCCCATGGGAGGATCACCCAGCACCAGTGATTTTCCCTAGGGTTTCCTGCCCCAGTATAACTCAGACTATGACCCTAGTGAGATCTCTTGACCCTAGAGCTCTTCCCAGGTCCAAGCGTAGACACCACCATTTTAAGGCATGGTCCTCCCACTGCAGTTCTCTCTCCTTTGGAAGGAAAGTTGGGGAAAAGATTTGGGTCAAAAGGGGCTCCCAGCATACACAAGTCTTTTTCCCAGATCTGGATGATCAGTGAGAACTTGGAGGTGTATTGTGGAGTTCCCCTGCTATGCAGTGTGGATGTAGCACCAGACGGTGTAGCAAGGGTGCTGTGAGGCAAAACAACATGGCCTGGGACTCATACCAGCCCCTGCACACATGAGGAGGGAGACAGAATCTGCTCCTATCAGACCCCCTTACTGCAGTCTCTTAGGGGATAATGGAAGTACAAACTAGACAGTAATTGAGAGGGACAATTCATACCCTGAATTCCAAAGTCACCTACTTGGTCTTGCTGCTAAGAAATGTTATGCCAGTTAACACCTTCAGGCCATCCCAAAAGTAACAATTCCTAACCTCCTAGATTCCCAATATGCTGAGGCATACAGACCCACATACTGGTCCCACACCTGTGCCTAATCCTACTTGACTTACTTCTGAAGGGATTCAGGGAGTGGAGAGTAATATGGCCCAATCTTCTTGCTCTAGATGTAAAATGCACATGTCTGTATTGTGGCTATAAAAGATGATATACAGGTACTTTCTCTTGAAACCCTGAAATGACTTTCAAGCTTATTTCTATAGTACAGTGCTTTGGTGAAAGTAGGACTGGAAAAACATGAGAAGTACATAAATAATACTTTTGTCAAAATATTTTGACAGGTCCCCTAAATACTGTCTTTTGATGGTCCTTTTACACAAACTCCATTTCTATGCTGTTGTTTTCTGAGACATCTCTTCACAGTCTAATTTCAGGCAAGCTATTTCACTTGTAGGCTTGGACAAGGGGATGTAACAAAAGTGATTCTTTTCAGGAGTTTTTGAAGACTGATGTAACTTCATTGTTAGATATAGTGAAATATTATCTGCCTTCCACCCTCAATTACTTACATGAGGGCTATTGTATGAGACAATTTGCTGGGCACAATTACAGTGCCCAGGTAGATGGAAAGTGAAGTTTCAGGGCTCTAAGTTGATCTCATCTTCTACTGAACTGCCTCTTAGCAGTACCCACTCTTTCTGAGTGGGAACTTAGTACTAACATCTTTTAGTGCAAGGCCAGGTGGCCAAAAAGGCCAATGGCATCTTGGCTTGTGTCAGCAATATTGTGTCCATCAGGATTAGGGCAGCGATTGTGTCCCTCTGCTTGTCACTGGTGAGACTACACCTCAAATCCTGAGATCAGTTTTTGACCCCTTGCTACAAGAAAGACATTTAGATGCTGGAAGGTGTCCACAGAAGGATAATGGAGCTGAGGAAGGGTCTGGAGCACAAGTCCTACAAGGAGCGGCTGAGGGAGCTGGGTTTTTTTAGGCAGAAGAAAAGGAGGCTCAGGGGATACCTTATGGCTCTCTACAGCTGCCTGAAAGGAGGTTGTAGCCAGGTGGGGATGGTCTTTTCTCCCAAGTAACAAGTAATAGGACTTGTAACAAGTAAAAGGCCTCAAGTTGTGCCAGGGGAGGTTTAGATTGGATATTAGGAAAAATTTCTTTGTGGAAAGGGTTGTCAACCATTGAAACAGGCTGCCCAAGGAAGTGGTTGATTCATCGTCCCTAAGCATATTTAAAAGATATAGATGTGGCACTTAGGGACATAGTTTAGTGGTGGATTTGTCATTGCTGGGTTAATGGTTGGACTTGATAATCTGAGAGGTCTTTTCCAGCCTGAGCTGTTCTATGATTCTAAGCCTGCTGTATTATTTACTGTATTATCTCCTTTCACCTTTCCAGATCCCTGTCTCCAGTGAGAAATCATGAACATAGAATTGTCTATTATCAGCATTGCTTAATCTCCTTGTTAACTAAATTTCTTCTGAGCTTTATCTCACCCAGTCTAACTACATATTTCATGTGTGTCTGAGGAGCACCCAACCTGCTTGGAGGAGCTGCATGTGTCGATGCTGTGTGGATTATAGCATGCAAAAATATATTGAGTTTGGAGTAGGATGCTGCATGTGTTCAGAAACTGTTGAGAGTCTTTGGAATTCTTTTAACTGTTTACTCATTCTTTTGTTTAGGAGTCAGTGACCTGTAAGTGCTCATTATGAAGAGAGATCTGGTTTTCTTGGTGACTCTAATTAGCCTTGCCTTCCTGTCAGTACTAAGGTCTGGATATCCTCAACATATTGCAGAGGAGTCCTGCTCTGTTCAGATTCTTGTTCCAGGCCTCAAAGGTAATGTGAAAATTTACTCCATTATTCAAATATTAATCTTTTTCTTCTAACAGGCTCATTTGCACCACTGACAGTTTCTGGCAGAGACAAAGTGCCTTTCAATTGTCCTTTTATTTGTCCCCTTTGCAACCTCCTTAAAAATGGAGTTCTAAGGTCCATAAGGTGACATTCAATCTGTTAAAATAAACATGGTTCAGAGAATGCATATCAGTTTTCCAAATTTACTCCTTTAGTGCTTGCTACTCTGATGCACTGCCTGGTTGGTCTCTCTGTGTTTATACTCGACAGTGGTACACATATCTGAAGACGGCAAAACAGGCCCTGCTCTGTACCTGGAGAGGTTTTCCTTTCCGTGTTGCAATGTAATGTGAAGTATTTTGTGTTTTCTAGTAATTTGATTGTATTCTCTTGATTTTTAAAAGCTCTAATACCATTTAGAAGAAAGAAAACATTAGTTAGGTTTTTGGCATTTCTATAGTTTTTGTGGAAAAAGGCAACAATTTTACAAAATATGCCCCCAAACTGTTGCCCAAGGAAGATGATGTAATAAAGTATTGATCTTTTAATACAAAAAATATGTCTTACATTAATCAAGCACTGGGAAGAACTAGCATTTTAAAGCAACAACATCCATTAGAGAGTGAAATCCCAGCCCTGTTTAGTTAATAACAGTAATTCCCCTTGTGAAGACTATAACATGTCTATTGGAATATAACACCAATGAAGATGGGGAAATACTTGTTAACTAAAGAAAAAAAAACACATAAACCCCAGCACTTCATCATTAACAATATAAAACCTCCACATTGTTTAAGAACCACACAATGAACCTTCCATTTTTTTCTTGTAATTATGCCTTGTAGAATCACAAAACTCACCTAAACCAATATGGGTGCCACTAATCTCATCTAGTACAAGCCTGGGCTTTACCCAGTTGCCTGAGGATCACAGTATGAACTGCAGGCACTGTCCGTTCCGGTTACCTGATTGATAAGGGTAAGGCTCAGTCTTGTTCTGCATACAGTTGCTCACACTGTTCTTCATACAGTTAAATTGTGAGCACAGCCTGACCACATGTTTGGCTGTGGTGTAAACTGCCCTCTCCAGACATTGCCCAATTGCCCAATTTGTGTGTGGCTGCCCTGTGCTTGAGGAAAGAGAATTGGGCTGTAGGGTGTGGGTTGTGCTTGACCAACTGACCTTAGGAATAAGAAAGCTCTTTGTTTATTATTTATTGTTTTTTTAGTTTATTATTATTATTATAGGTGCCTCTTTGGATGCCTGAACTCAACCAAAGCTATTTTTTCCTATTTACTTCAATAAGTGGCTTTTGAATTCTTAATAGTATTTAGATCTTCTGCAGATGTTCTAGTTAGAAAGAACAACGCTATGTCTAGGTCTTCTGAAGTTTGAATAAGACTTGAGTAATTTGTTTGATATATTTACTGTGAAAAAAGGCAAAAGATAGTGCTACTAATGTGACTATAGAGGAGAACACAGTCTAGTTAAATATATGTTGTCCAAAGTTACATGAAAGATCAGTTAAAGCGTCAGACTCCACAGCACTGGGGACTGAAGCTTTGAAATGACTTTTCATTTAAAAGAAGTTGGCAGGCTTGGACAAGTTTTGTTACTTCTTTGCCTTAGTTTCCTTATTTGTACAATCAGTCAAAATTGACATCTATGATTACCATTTTAATGCAAGGATCATTATTTTTTTTATATGCAGCAGAGTTTTTTAAAGTTTTTAAACGTGCAGGACCCTGGCCCTTTGGCAGAAGGCAATTCTGAGCCTGGAAACCAGAAACAGGCCTGAAAACCTTCATATGTTAATGACTTCACTCCATTTCGTGAGATGTAAGCCTTGCACAAAATAGATTGATGTACAAATTCAGTGAAGCACAAAATGGCCTGATATAGTCCTAGTTAATCTGAAATCCCTAAAAAGCTCTCAATGCTCCAGCTACGCTGTCAGGGGGACTGGCTCAGAAAAGTGACAATGAGAAACTGCTGTCCCCCCCTGGCACAATTCCAACCAGTTTCGGTGGCCAAGGCTTCCTTTAAACTGAGCATATATTGGCTGCATGCCCACATTTCAGCTCCCATGCAGTGGAATTTGCTCGCTGCAGCTTTTAGATCTGCACCATCTCCTCCTTGACTGGACTGCCAGCAACATCTCCAGTGGTGGAAGAACAGAGCACCCTACAGCTGCTGGGCATGACACTGCCAGGATTTGGGAAAATAGGTACAGGGAAGAAATGGAAGAAGTTAGGGAGGCCATGTGATGTTAGAATGGTAGCAGATGGAAGCCTAAGAGGGGGTGCAGAAAGTGGAGCTCAAATGGGGTGGTGAAGAAGAAAGTCATCAGGGAAAAGCACCCAAAAGCAAGAGAGGATAATAGAGGAATTTTAGAAGAACAGCAAGAAATAAATGAAAAAAACCCCTCACCCAGAAACAGAAGAGCACAAAGAATAAGACTGAGTGAAGAGACTGGAAACTTTAAAAAAAAGAAAAAAAGAAAAAAAGAAAATGACACAAAACCAATTAAGAGCCCACAGAATAAAAGAAGGAATCAGAAGGGGCATGAGATGAGAATGGAGGTGGAAATGGATGATGAAGAAAGGCTGTAAAGACACCAAGAATAGAAAAATCACAAATGAGTTTAAGGTCAGCAGTTCAGGTCTTAGGAATTGGTTTTGTTTTGTGGGATTTTGGGGTTTTTATTCCAACTTTTTTTTTTTTTTTTAAATAAACTTAGGAGTGTAAAGGAGTAAGATGAAACACAGAAGAGAAAAAACATGGCTCTGAGAATGCAGACAGCAGACTAAACCATGTTTTAGAAAGCTGACAATATTAATGATGATAAAAGTATGTTGTGAGTGAAAAAGCAATGGATGATGAAGCTTCTCTACATTGCTCAGTTATATTCTTCCTAAAGTCCAGTTCCTTTTGATAGGCCTATGAAATTAAAGTTACTACTATTATAGAGAAAAAAAATAACATGGAATGATCCTTGAATGCTTAAACTCTCAGTCTGCCACCTTGTTTTGTGTTCCTTCTAGGATCTAAAGTAGTAATTGTCTTAATAGTCTCAATGTCATTCAGTACATAAAAAAGTGAAAGTTACATAAATAAAACCAATTTATTTTGTTTTTACACCCACACTGGATGCATCTACTCACACAGGGGATATGAGTAATGGAAGAAAGTTATCACCATCCAAGGATGCTTAATAGCTCACATAGTTAATATTTGGTGTGCTATTTTCCTTGCACGTTGTAGATGGTACAACTTAAGGTAGGCAGGATGCAAACAAGCAAAGACAAATCCTGTCCCAAGGGACAAAGGGAGGCAAATCCAGAGCAATGGTAAGATATATCGCCTGAATTAAGAATTGTCTTTCCCAGAGATGATGGAAGAAGGTTGTAGTAATGTCAGGGTTGTGCCTGGTACTGCAGCTGTGTTCAGTAGCAGGGTTAAATTTTTTTCTCAACAGTGGGGAGCACTGCTAAGTGCATCTTGCCCTTTCTCAGCTGTGTGAACAGTGCTGCACTGTGCTGAGGAAGAAGGGACTGTTTCATGCAATGGGGCTGCAGTAAAGAGACACCCAGGAAGGGATGGAGAGGAGCCTGAGAAGGAGATATGACTGCAAAGGAACCATGGCTGGTGGAGGCAGCCACAACAGAGCAATGGGTAGGGACCATGATACACAGGTCCCAACCTGCTGCTCTGAAGTGACTTGATTGTAGCCCAGAAGAGGCTGGAGACCAGAAAGGAGGCACAGAGGTGTCTTGCACTAATTCATCAATCAAAAGTTAAACATTATTGTTAATTGGTGAGAAATTAAATTGGTTGAAATTCCTTGACAGAAAACTGTTTTATTGCCCTTAACACCTGCACAGGCTTTGCTTCCTGAGCCTGAATAGGTCTCAGGGTACATACAGCAAAGACAGAAACTTAAATGTGGCAAAGCTGAGCTGGACCACTCATCAGTTCCTTCTTGGCCAAGGTCTTGCATCTTAAAACAGCTAATAAAAAAAAATGCAGAGTGGTCTGTACCTGGGCCTGTAATCTCCTCCCAGAGAAAGTTTCTAAAACACCCACACTAAGGAATGTGGTGTCATCTTATTATGGGAATAAATGCAGGCAAGTGTAATGGCCTGAAGCAAGAGTGATCTATTTTATTGATCCCTAATGCACAGCTTTCACTCTGAAGAACGTGTAAAGCAATAGGCTGTAATAGCCTGCTCTCAGCCTCCAGAGAGCAGAGAAAAGTCATTGTCAGGATTTATCTTTGGGAAGCAAAGAACTCATAACCAGCCCTGAGGGATGAAAGACAATCATATGAAGCCTATTGGTTACCTGATAATAAAAATGTGACGTTCCCAAATGTGCCAAATTATAGCCTGTTTCATACTAACAATATTATTCACGGGGGATTATGTGAGGTTTGTCCTCATTAAGGTCAGAGAATGGCCTATTTTTGGATGTCTGAAGGCAGGGAAGATGGTCTGGAGCCTACTGACAGCCTGAAGAATGAAAATATAACAGATGGAGGGCCGAGTTCAGCTCACAGCCATCTAGGTCTACAGTAAGGAGAGAGACAGAAAGAGAGAGCTGGAAGCTGCCTATGTGAAACGTGCCATGTTGTGGCATGTTTTTACATGTCATCCTTATGGCCCCTCTCTGACCCACACCTGCCAGCTATGCCAGAGAGCAGAGCTTGTGGAGTGCATGGTAACCTCTGACTTTCCTGCTGTGGTGCTGCTCTCAGCTTCCTGGAGAGCAGTTAATGCTCACTTTCCTCACTGCTGGGGCATCACGTGTGCTGTACTAGCTCTGGCTTTTAGATACCAGCATTTTATTTTCTGTGGAAACCATAGAACTTTCTTCTACTCTACATAAATCTCTCTATGTCGAGGTGGCTGTGTAAATCATTCTTTAAACTTCTGTTTATGAAATAGATTTTAAGCCAATGGCAAACTACAATAGTAGAGGGCAAAACAAGACAAGCATCCCCAAATTTTCAATAAAAGGAACCCGGGAGGAAAACATTTACAGAAATTGATGTTTAAATATGATGAATATAATGATGTGCCATGCACTATGTAAGTACAGTGCACAGTGGTTCATACCTCAAAGATTAAAAAGCACAGTATATAACTGAGGATACAGAGTTGGGAGTTACTCTTTCATGCTTAAAAATGATTCTCTAAATGATGGATGTAGCAGTGCCTTCTTATAGGTAACATAAATGGCATTTTTTTTTGAAATTTGAGATTATAGTAGTTAAGCCATTTTCACTTAAGCATGTCCTTAGCAGTGGGTCAAAAAGTGGTGAACACAAACCCAGAAGTTTATGTAGTAAGCTGGGGCCTAATTCTGAAGATTCTACTTAGGTGATTTGTGCTTTTGGGTTTTTTGTAGGTTGATGATATAAATAAGATCCACAAAATTAGATCCATTGTATGAGACTTCAGTAAAGTATTGACTTAGGGTTTGTCAGTGTCTGCTCCACCTGAAGAAAAATCTGTTCCCCATATATCAAGTAGAGCTGTTAAATCAGATTTCATCTGCTTTTATTTTTTTCACTGTAGAGAATGGTGCTCTTGTCATTGCTGCTAACAGAAAATAGTCCTGGTTTAGTATGATTCGTCTTTTTGTTTCTTTTTTTATCAACAGGGGAGGCTGGAGAAAAGGGGGAGAAAGGTGCTCCAGGTCGTCCAGGCAGAGTTGGACCTCCAGGAGAAAAAGGTAATTTTGATAAAGAAGATGTTTTGAAACTTGTTCCTGACAAAATGCTGCCTTTTCTTGTAAGGCGATGTTGATGGGAATCCTCTCTCCCTTTGCTGGGTGACTAAATCATCCTTGGCCAGTTTTGTTTACTATTGTCGTGGTTTAATCCCAGCTGGCAGCTCAGCCCCATTTAGCCACTCACTCACACCTAGTTTGGATAGGAGAGAGAGTTGGAAGGGTAAAGGTGAGAAAAATCGGGGTTGAGTCATACACAAGCAAAGTGTAACAAGGAATTCACTGACCACTTCCCATGGTGTTCAGCCATCCCCAGGAAAGTGGGGCTTCATTGTGCATAACAGTGACTTGGGAAGACAAATGTCATCACTCTGAACAATCTCCCCTCCCTTCTTCTTCCCCCAGCTTTATATAGTGAGCCCAATGCCATATGGAAGTGAATTTCCCTTGGGTTATTTGAGGTCAGATGTCCTGGCTGTATCCCCTCCCAAGTTCTTTTGCATCCCCAGCCTGCTTGCTGGTGTAGTAGAATGAGAAACAGAAAAGGGCTTGGTACAAGTGCTGCTCAGTAATAATGAATATGTTTCTATGCTATCAACATTATTTTGGTCACAAATCCAAAATATAGTACCACACCAGCTAAAATGATGAAAATTAACTTTATGGTAGCCAAACCCAGTACAACTGTAGGCACTCATTTGTAGATTAAGTATTACTTTCTGGTCAAATAGTATCCATTTATTAAAAAAAAAAAATAAAAAAAAATAATTCTTGTTTTTTTTTTAGAAAGGTCTCTGTGAAGAAAGACATTTTAACGTCTTCTTCATAATATGCCTTCTGCAAATGAAAATTTTTTCTTAGGTCAGAGGGAAAAAATAAAAAGGCTCAATTTTCTTTTTTTTTGTTTTTTTTCTTTTTTTTTTGTGAATGTGAATGCTTACAACATCCTAATTAAAACCACTGAGGGAAGGCAGTAAGCCATAATAGACAGAGATGGCCATGAGTGTTTCCACATTTTTTCTTTGATTGCAGTTCTGTAATATATATGGAAAAATGGTGATAAAACTGTTTGCATTGTAGTTCAAAAATACCTGGACCTATTGAGAGGAATGGTGCTCAACAGTGTTCAGTTGTACGCCTGAGAGAAATGTGACATTTCTGTCTTGCAGGAAATTCTATCTTTTCTTATTTGTTTCCCTCCTGAAGTAAAGAGGAAATTTGACCTTCATAATTTTTGCAGGAGGTGTGTGTTCTGAAAGGTTCACATTAAGAGTTGTCAAAACCATTTATTTCAATATCAAAAGTAAGGATTTGACATTCTTGTCATCAGTATGATAGCATGAGTTAGTTTTTACTGATCTGAGTTTACAATCTTCCTTTCAAGGCAATCGAAGCGATAATATTCTTTAAGATGGTGCATGATCTGTTTTGTTGTTCTTTTAGGCATTTATGGGAGTCTGATATCTGTAGTTTTCCCTGGGAGCAAAATCCATAGCTAGAGTTCTTCCCCCTCCAATGCATTGAAAAATTTATAACTCCCATGAGGGGTGTGTGTGTGATCAGTCAGTGTATTTACCTTATAAACATGTACTTTCAAGGACAACTCCTAGAAAAAAGATTGGAAACTAAAATTTCAAGTCTTGAAAGGTAATGCAGCATGAAGTGAAATTAAAGTGTGTAGATAACTTAGGTTAAAAGGTTGCAGAGAGCTCATCTAGTCCAATCTTCTGCTTTAAACAGGGCAGACTTCAATATTAGAGCAGGTTGCTCAGCGTTTTGTCTAGTAGACTTTTGAAAATCTCCAAGGATGGGGATTCAACATGCTTTTTGATTGGTCTGTTCACTTGTTTTCATCATGAAAAACCTTTTCCTTGGAGCCTACTGAAATTTTTCTTGTTGTAGCTTGTAATTGTTGCATCCTATCCTTTCTCTGTGTGTCTCTGAGAAGAAATGGCTGCATCTTCTCTAGAAACTGCTTGAAAATGGTGGAAGACTGCAATTAGGTCCCCCCTTACCTTTCTGTGCTCCAAGCTACATAAAACTATCTTCCTCAGCTGTACTGTGGTTTTCTTCTCATGTATGAGGGCCCAAAAATCTCTGGGTCCTTCCATGAAAAGGAGTTTTAACCAGCCATTGGCCAGACTTCATCAATGCATTACAGGTGAGGAACTTAGCTGCACCCATGATATTCCTGTCAACACATTTCTGCAGTGCGCTGAGCTCTTCTGACTGGCAGCAGTGCCCTCCAGCACATATACCATTCCTGCCATCATGGAGCTCCTTCCACTTCTTCCTCCCTGTCACTGGTGAAGGACTGGTTCCTGAGGAATGGCACTCATTTTTAGCTGCTGATCAGACTTTGGCAACCTTGCAGCAGTGCCAAATAGCCCTCTCATCACCCTTGAATGCTTCTGGGCAGTGCCATGGACCTGTATACATCAAGGTGAAGTCCCTCACGCAATTGTCCAATGCCATGAGTGGTATGTCCTCCCCAGATCTTTGCTAGCAGACATGCAAAACTGGCAGGCCAGAGAGCAGACCTTGCCAGTAGAGACCAAGACAAAGAAAGCACTAAATGCCTGTGCCTTCTCAGCCTCCTTTGGCACGAGGTTGTCTTAAGAACCTCTTGAAAATCTCTCTCATCGTGCTGTTTTGCATGTTTCTCTAGCATGGTATTTTGTCAAATCACTTCACTTCAAAATGCTCTGGACCATCTGAGAAGTGGAAGTACTCTTTCAGTCAGGCTAATCTGTGATGTAGCATTTCATTTAATTATTTTATACTGCAAAATTGCATTTGTTTGAAAAATGGTTCTAATAAGGACTGCTTGATTAACTCTAATAATAATGATAATTTTCCAGTTTTCCTTACCTCTAAAAATCCAAAATCTTAATGAGACTGAAAGAAGAAACACTGAAGTGGAAATTCACTGCAATAAAACACACTTGAAACAGAAAAGAGATGAAAGAAAATTGAATATTAATGCTTACTATATCAGTATTTTTCCAGGCAGGCCTTTCGGTTAAACATAGGCAAAATTTCTTACTACACTGGTAGCAACATGTTTTTTTTTATGGTTTCCTTTGTACATCCAGAAATTTCTACAAACAGGCTCTTGTTTAAAATAAATTCTAAATAATTAGTCTTTTCATGAATGCTGTACGTTATCAGAATCACACTAATGTCTTTTCTTTCACCTTTCTTTGTTTTGTTTTTCTAGCAAGTTTATATAAGAAAATGTGCTTAGTTTCTTTGAACTCCATAGGTATATAATAACATTAAATAACTTACAAAAGTAATTGCTTACTTATGGTATATTTGACCTGAAATGAACAGTTCAAGATTAGAAAGTGCTGCAAATGTTTTTGTCATACTCTTCCCTCATGATATTTTCAGATTTCGGTAACTAAGAAACTGATAAACATTAAAAGTTTCTGGTGCTTACCTAAAATAAATCTCATTCTGACTGTCATGATGCTTCAGGGTGACATCAGACATACTGATGTCTTTGGGTACTGATTAAGGTTAAATTCCACTTACTTTCTTCATTGCTTTTAGTTAATTGTATAGGTCAATTATAATGCATAGCTGTCAGCAGAATATAAAACTGTGTTGGCTTTATGTAAAGCATAGAGCACTGGATCGAGTACAATGGCTGCGTCAGATGAAAGCATATGTTACTGCCATGTAAGTTTTGGGCTGTGAAGTTCATAAAAGTAACTTTCCCCACTTGCACTGGTGGGTATACTTAGTGAACTCAGTTATTTAACTGAATCATGATGCAGTCTGTGAGGCCATAACTTCCATGTAAACAAATTCAACACAGATAGTTAAGTAACAGTACAGTCCTCTGAATATTCCCAATGTACTCTATGACAATCAAAATAAGGAGGGGAGGGTGAGTTTACTGCTGGAATGCATCATCAAAGGAATGACATGTTAAAAATATGTTCTTCAAAACAATTTTCTTAGAACCATAACAATTTGAAAAATACATTATTTTAGTATTTTAATTTCAGCCTTTATGCATTGGACTTCATTTATACTCATTTATAATGGCATGTTAAGCAGAGTCGCATACTATTCTTGGGCTTGGAACTCAACAGTCTCTACCTTTGCAATGTTAGCACACTGTTTTGGTTTTTGCCAACTAGCACTTTCCCAGGTAATCCTTAGGCATATTTTGGGAGCTATCACAATGAGCAGCTTGCAAGTGATTATCCTGGCTTGAAGAGTAAGACAGTTTAATATCATGGAGTGTACCATTCTCAGCCACCTGTTTCTTACTGCCAGGGAACAGTCCCAGGCATTTAGTTTACTAGTATAGGCACAGCCTCTTAAGTAGGAGACAAGACTCATTAATTTAACTGGATTGGAGCCAGAGTGCTCAGTCATTTGTATAATCAAATTCTAAAAAGAGGTAATAATATCTTAATTTATATTTTATTATTACTGATTGCTCATTAATATGTAATCAATCAATCCTTTGCATTTCTGAGTCAACTTTTACATGAATTTATTGCTCACTAAGGAGTGCTGCAGGCAGTATTCCATATAAAAGTCCTGACATTGACAGTTGTGAATTCACAAAGTGGGTATCTGGTTCAAAAATGTCTTTCAGTTCCACCTGAACCCAACAGGATTTTGAAAAAAATCCATGCTAAACTGAGTGGACAAAAAGATGGCAGATGGGCTTCAGTGTAAATAAATATATTGCCTAGGGATATTAGGGATGCATAATTTAATCCATACTTACATGATGCCAAAACCTGAAACTGTCACTTATAACTCAAGAACTGCTCTGAAGTCATTAGCAGCAGTCTCAAAGCCAACAGGACATTGCCCATTATCAGAAAAGACACCAAGGACAAAAGGGGGAGCTCCTTTTTGCAGCTGATTTTGCTCTGTATAGAAGCCTGACACAGACTGTCTCTAGTAGTGAGTGTGGTTCTGGCCTGTCTCTTAAGAAGGACATGAGAGGTAAGAGGGGGGCACCAGAAATATGTAAGAGAGCAGCTGCTTCATAAGGAGAAACTGGACATGCTGAGACTCTTGCATTTGTAGAGAGTAGCCTGAGGAGGTTATGATTGAGCTTACAGAATCACCAGATCCCATCATACCTCAATTACAAGGAATTATCTGAAGTTTCTGGGGACTGAGCCAGCAACTTCCCCTGCACTGGACTTCAGATAGTGGCTGGGGTTGTGTGATCTCCCTGCATAGCAGCTTCTGCTGCCACCACAGGAATCAAAGTCTTGGGCTAGAGGGACCACTGGTCTGACCAAGCTTGATATTATGCTGTTAACTTAATTCTAGCAGGATAAGTGTTTCATGAGGGCAGTTATTTGTCTTTATGTACATCTGAATATAAACTCCCCCATTCAGGAATGTACCATACCATTACCATATCTTTCATTTTAAGTGTACTTTAAAATCCATTAAACTTTTAGCTGTCTTCTTAGATTGGATTATTTCTCACTATCTATATTTTCATTTGCAAGTTTTCTAGCAATTCTGATTTCTAGTCAGTATGGATTGATAATAGTTTACTCTTCTTATCTCTTGTTTTTTATTCATAGCATTTTAAGTTTAACTTTGTCATTAAGATACCTGTCTACCATCAGTGGGATAGATGTCTGCTGAGAGATGTTTATTTCTCCACTGCATACCATGGGAGCTTAGATAAATTGGGTTAGACCGAAAAACCTAACTTTCAGGTGGCTATTGCTGAGTGAATGTTGTTAGTTTGCCCCAGCTACATAAAATGCTACCTGGGATTATGCACGATTTGTTCATATAAGAATATCTGTTTAACATCTTTGTCAACAACATGGACAGTGGGATTGAGTGCACCTTCAGGAAGTTTGCCAGAGACATCAAGCTGAATGGTGCAGTCGACATGCTGGAGGGAAGGGATGCCATCCAGAGGGACCTTGACAAGCTTGAGAGGTGGGCCTGCATGAACCTCATGAAGTTCAAGAAGCCTAAGTGCAAGGTCCTGCACTTGAAGGACTTCTCTGCCATGAAGACAATCTAAAAGAGTTGGGCTTTTTCAGCCTGGAGAAGAGAAGACTTTGGGAAGAACTTTTAGCACCTCCAGTACACCTTCAGGGGGCCTACAAGAGAGCTGGAAAGGGATTTTTTAGAAGGGCATGTAATGATAGGACAAAGAGGAATGACTTTAAACTGAGAGACTTCTTCATGTTCGCCATTCAAACTTTGTGTTCAATTTCCCACTTTTAGTCTATGGAGACTTAATTTCTTTTATTGTCCTCATTTCTTTCCAGCTCTCACTTCCTGATTTCATTAAGACTCTTCACACTGCATAGGGCCACTAAAAAGGGTTTTACAAAGGGTAACAAAACTTTTGAAACCCTCAAGGCAGATGGGTCTCTCTTGAAACCTTGTGATTTATTCTGCAGAAGCAGAATAAGCAAGTCCCTGGAGTGGAAGCAGGGGTTAGTCACTGTAAGAGAAAACCAAATCCAAACTGTTCTTTTAACAAGCATAGGAGGTTTAATGTATCTCTTCATTGCTTGAGATAACACCCTTCTGAGTAGATCATGTACTTTTTACTGGCTATGATTGAGAAGCAGCTCATTTCCTGGGCAGTATTGATGAGAAAGAAAGGGAAATAATTTCATGTATTGTATTTTATTTATGCATTAGATCTCTGTGTTTATTTAATTTCAGCCTGAAAACAAACAGCATCCAAACATCTGATAATCTGTTATGGTAATCCCAATTCATAAATATGCAAAGCAAGAAAGGTCACTTTCAGAACAACTTGTCAAACTCATTACAAGCTGGTACTTCAAGGATTTTCAAGGAAAAACTCTCTCAATATACTATCTATATTGGATAAATATCCAGTGGTAGCATCAGTACATTTATAACATGCACAGCCTAAAGGATTGCATCTTTAGGTCAAGCTTTGAAACTTCTGAAAATAAAGCTGTATTGCAGAAAGCAGATCTTCAATTGGCTCAGTGGATTACTTCCATTCTTCCAGTAGGAAAAAAAGAAAAATATTTTTGTTTCTGGTGAAAGCCCATGTTCAGTACTGTCTGAATTTGACACTTATTGAAAACAAAGGAAAATCATTGATTGTACAGTTTGGTAGTATTAATTAGACCAACAAATCATACACATTTGGCTCTCTCAGTTCAGAGGAAATTCTGTCTTCCTGGCTCATGCCATCAAGTGACAGTTGCTTGAGACTTCATGGAGTAATGCAGAGTACATCTCTTAGCCCAGTGGTGATCAGTTTATACTCTGAAACTTATTATTTATTACACTTTTAAGTTAAAGGTAATGATTATGGGTCATAAAATTTACTAGCTTTCAAAAATATATGTATCTGCTCAGCTGCAGTAACAACAGAGGGCAACAGATCTTCGGTTGTCATAGATCAAAAACTGAGGCTGAGCTATGACAATTTTCACAAGTTCTATTGCTGGATCCCTATGGTAGATTTCCCTCCTAATTTGTCTTATTGTTTCCTTGCTCCTGTGTAGAGAAGAAGTGCATAATAGATGTTGCTTTGAGCAAAGAAACTATCTTTTCAACAATAATGGAAAAAAGTGCAAAAATATTTCCTAAAGCAGTCATTCATCCCTGTACTCCATCCATACCCACTCTATTAATAGTGTGGTACAGTGCAAAATATATCTCATATGACCATATTTATATTGTATAAACAAGCCATTAAGCCCAAAGTCAACCCTAAGTTACAGTGGAACTACTTAGTCCTAGATGAAACCTCAGTTGTGCTTGGATCCTTCAGGTCTTCTCAACACCAAGATAGTTTTACTCCACTGATTCATGTTTGAATGCAATCCCCCAACACACTAATTTTCAACATAATTCTGTTATCATCAGCTGAAAGAAGTTTGCAGAAGCTTTTCCAGTGGCTTTCAGCCAACATCCATTTTCAACTACCCCTTAATGCCTTGTTAATGTCAACTGCTTGGCAAAGTTTTAGGGACTGTCTCGGTTGTCATATGTAAGTTTGTCTTAGTTCGAGGGGAGAACTAAGATATTTTTGTTGGCCAATAAATAATTCCTCTCCTTTAAATTTAGAAACAGAACTTTAATTAGGAAAAAGGGAAATATATATGAA
>JAWWEE010000105.1:98527202-98544381 GCA_035221455.1 Xenops minutus
TAAACCTTTTATTGGTACTAAGGCGTTGCCTCCAAGCTTTGGAAGGAATTCCAACTGAGTTTTGAAACTATAACAAAGTTCTTCACAAGGAGTGAGCTGGACGTCTGAAGTTCAATAAATATTGGGGATATAGCATGTTTTTGCTCATTGTAAAAATGGATACTGCCAGCATACTGGAATGTGAATGACTCAGACTACATTGCTGCCTTGTGTCTTTCATCTTTCTGTTGTATAGGAGAAATGGGGGACAAAGGACAGAAAGGCAGCATAGGACGGCATGGGAAAATTGGTCCTATTGGTTCAAAAGGTATGCTTAATTCAATAGTTCTCCATTTGTGTTTCAAATAAAAACATGATCACTTATGTTTGAGAAAAGATTAGGGAGTTGAAAAATGATTGACAAGTTTCAGAGCTTACCATAATGGGGATTTTCTCATACTGTGGACAGCCAGGTTACTGAAATCTATCAGCCAGTTGCCTTTTTCTCTGACAGCAGTGTATTTAGCCTTAAAGCAGCATGAGTATCTGAATTTGAGGCTAAATAAAGAACTCTGTGCACTGTCACACTAGAGTGGACGGTTAAGAGAAGTAGATAGGAAGATGTGCTGTACTTTGGCAGATTTTTAAGAGCCAGAATATTTGCTTTCTAAGGTTGCCTACTCCATAGGCTTCCTATGTGACTTTGGTTAAGTAATTTTGACCAATGTTTATGTAAGCTTTAGGTTACGATTCTAAATTTAGGCATATCCAACCCCTTTCCCTTTACAGCATCTGAATTTACTAGTTCTGTGAAGTTCATGAATCTCAAAAAGTTGATATTGGTGTATTTTATGTGTTCAATTTTCATAGCTTTGGCTGGCCTTTGTTGTGTAATGAATAGAACAGAAAAATATTTATTTTTGCTTGGGCATATTTCTACTTTTCACATTTGAATGTTCCTAGAGAAAAAAAATAAGCAAGTGGTTAATGAACTATTGACAAAAAAACCTGCCTTAAATTTATATTGTTTTTCATGTCTTTAGGTGAAAAAGGAGATAATGGTGACATAGGACCACCAGGTCCTAATGGTGATCCAGGTAATTCATATTGCACCTTGTGTATGTGAAAGATTACAACATGCATGCAACATCACCAAAAATACATCAGTTTACATACTGGAGGAAATAATAATTTTTGCATAGGTGCTGTAACTTTTCACTGTGATTTTTTCAAATTAAAATCACTGAAGTTGCACTAGTTGCTGGACTTGTAGTGTTAGAACTGTATCTCAGAGGTATAATCTCTCCAGAAGTCTAGTGTGAACTGAAGTGCAAACTGTCCATATCATTCATCACCAGTGCAAAGGGATGTGTCTGCACATCCCACTCCATCTTCCATCCAACACAAAGGAGCAGGTTGGAAGCTCCTGTTCCTTCATGGATTACAGGAGCAGGAGATTATCAAGAATACAGATCACAGAATGGGTTAGGTTGGAAGGAACCACAGGGGGTCATCTGATCCAACCTCCCTGCTCAGGCAGGGTCATCCCAGAGCACATTACACAGGCTTGTGTCCAGATGGTTCTTGGATATCTCCAGTGAGGGAGATTCCACAACCTCTCTGGCCAATCTGTTCCAGTGCACGGTCACCTGCACAGTAAAGAAGTTCTTCCTCATACTCCGGTGGAACTTCCTTTGAATCAATTTCTGCCCATTGCCTCTTGTCCTATTGCTTGGCACCACCAAGAAGAGCGTGACTCCATCCTCTTGGCATCCCCCCTCTAGATATTTATATCTATTGATGAGGTATATAGATCTTTCAGAGAAACAGGTGAAAGCCTGGTATAAGAAGTATAAGCCTTGCAAGAGAACGTAACTTGTCATTCTAAATCTTGAGCCAGAGCACCATACTCCTAGTCATTGTGCACAGATTTTCAGGGCAAGTACCCTGTGCTTAGACTGACTTAGATACCTAAGATGAGTATTTGGGTAATCAAATGCAGATTTTAATATTTACATACAGTACTACAAACGTAAATTGACATTTGTGCTCATAAATGTAACAATTAGCCTTTTGTATTCACATTCAGAATATTTTTGTCAAACCTATACCAGTCTGTGTTAATGGATAGCTTTCTATGGTCTTATTCTATTGTAAGAAGTACTGTAAATTCTGTACTTTTAAAAGTGCGGAACTGCATTTTGCAGGTAATTATGTACATCACAGGGTTGCAACTTTTGGATCTGCTGTATTATGTTCCTTGAGAGAAACCAGCAAACAATGTGTGTGCAAGTTCTTTCTGTGAAAGAAGTGCTTTTTGAAAAAGTTGAAGAGAATAATTTTACTGAAAATGGGAAATTTTGACAAATGTTTTTAGTTAAAAAATATTGTGTTTTTTTGCGGAGAATATCTATCTGTGTTTAGATTAGCACTAATCATGCAGGGCTGAAGCTTCATGAGAAGTGGGATGTGCTGTTCTGCACAGGCCCAGACCCCCTGAGAACTATAAAATGGTGCAGGGTAGTAAAGGCTCTAATTTTCTGTCTATTATTTGCAAGACAACAGCCCTCTCTGGGGCTGCCAGGCTGGGTCTTTTCAAACTTCTGAGATAATTATTGAAATTAGGTAGCTTTTTGATTTGGGTGTATCTGTATCATTTCACAGGCATCCCCTGTGAGTGCAGCCAGCTAAGGAAGGCTATTGGTGAAATGGATATCCAAGTAGCCCAGCTGACCACAGAACTAAAATTCATAAAAAATGGTAGGTTAATTTTATATAACTGTTTTCCTTTCTTGTTGCCTCATTTTACCGGTGTAATTGCTCACAGAGAGCATCACCGTTCCACACCTGATTTGTGAAACTATTTTGGGGTGTACAGTGACTTGGTTTATAGAAATGCGAGTGCTCACTTTTCAGCACTGCCCTCCCCCGCAGCTGTTGCTGGTGTGCGTGAGACAGATAATAAGATATATCTACTGGTGAAGGAAGAGAAGAGATACAAGGAAGCCCAGCTCTACTGCCACGGAAGAGGAGGGACGCTGAGCATGCCCAAGGATGAGACTGCCAACAATCTGATTGCCTCGTACATCAACCAAGCTGGGCTCACCAGAGTCTTCATTGGGATTAATGACCTAGAGAAAGAGGGAAATTTCGTCTATTCTGACCGGTCGCCCATGCAGACCTTCAACAAATGGCGCAGCGGGGAGCCCAACAATGCTTACGATGAGGAGGACTGTGTGGAGATGGTGGCCTCTGGAGGGTGGAATGATGTTGCATGTCATATTACCATGTATTTTGTGTGTGAATTTGACAAAGAAAATGTCTAAGCTTCTCTGCTCTTTCTTTATTTTAAGAAAAGTTTTTAAGCCAATTTTACAAGTTACTCCATATTATAGAGTACAAGTGGCATTTTTCAAGTATGTGGCACCAATGTTGTACAGCTGTAAATACAGTTTAGGTATTTCAAATATCAGTATTTACCCTTCAGAAGGGAAGAACAGTATTAAGACATAGCTTGTTTTTTTAATTCTTTTTTTCAGTAGGAAAATATATATTTAGATAAAAACGTAGTTTGGGGCTAAATTTTGCTCTTACAACAGTTAACAAATGAGATTACATGACCGTAAGGGAAAACAGAATTTGGCCTCTAGTTGTTAGAATGATTAGAAGTAGATTCCTGATATTCTTTTATCTTAGCAAAATTTCTAGTTATAAAAGTTAATTGCTTGTAGTGCTACAGGGATATTTCAGAAACAAGACAATTATTTTGTATACTCCAGTTAATAAATACAAATATTACTGTAGGTTTTTTGGATGTTACAACTTTTTTTTTTTTTTTAAACAGCCAAAGCAAACAACAGATAGAGAGTCCTACCAATTTTGTAATGTTTCTTTATAAACTGTTCACGGATGTATAACAAGAAAACATTTGAGCAAACTGAGTTTTAGTGTGAAGGGAGGACAAAATTTAGTGAAAGGTGTCCCTGCCCATGGCAGAATGTTAGAACTTGATAATCTCTAAGGCCCTTTCCAACCCAAACCATTCTATAATTCCAAGATTCTATGATATGAAAGTTCTTATAATTTAGTACTTAAAGAGGGTTCCCATCCAGATGGTGTTTTGGAGTTGGCTAAAAAAAAAGTAAGATTTTGATTTTCCGAATTTCCTAGTTGAGAATGATTCAGTGCATGATCAGACCCCAAGTAATTTCTTAAAGTAAGCATGTTTCACGTTAAGATGATCTTGGTGCATCTTCTTACAAAACAAGCAAAATACCAGCCCTCCACAATTTAAGGCAGACTTCATAAATAGACAAGGAATCTCATAAAAGCATTTTAGCTAGCAGTTCCTTTCAGTAGGAAAACAGCTTACATGTTTAAATAGACTGTAAGGTTGATCCCCTGAGAAGCAGAAAAGTTTCTAGAATTTTCCTTATTATGTATATAGCAGTAATAGGTAGCTTTCCACAAATAATTTATGTACCAAATTTACAATTGCATATCATGAAAAATGTGATGTATATTTCAAAAAACACAACAGCATAATTTCACAAAGGAAGTGATGAATTACATTGGATCCTTCTAGGGGCCAGTTGCATGCCATCTTATCTCACTGCTAGGCACAGAAAAATCTGCAAAATCTCAGACTGCATTTCTTCAGGAATACCTTGCACAGTGTTTTAAGATGATTTTTAAGGATAAACTATCCTTTGCTTAACATACTAATCAAAATATGTATCTGATCATTATGGGAGATTGGTCTACAAGATATCTGCAGTGGATATGGGTTGTGGCTCCAGAGATTTCCCGACAACAAGGCAAAACCAACTCGCATCAACTCTGCAGTGCTGGGGTATATAAACAATCAATGACCATACAATTCTGTTCATATCCACAGAGTCTGGCATTTGATTTATGTATCTAAGAGAACAAACCATTTTGCTTGCTATATTTACTCTGTGAATTTGAATCCATTATATATATATATATATATATATGTTTGTTACTAATTTTGAAGATCACTAGCCATACTCTGTTATCCTAAAGTATTTGAATATCGGCCCAGCTCCAGAGCAATCACCCAAAATGAATGGGCGCTTTCATTGCTTTACTTTTTTTTAAATAAAGATAGGTATGATACCTATATGTTAGCCATTCTTCCAACTCCATATTGAAATATATTAAATATGAATCCATTTCTACACTAATATTCAAAGACTCTTTACAGAATTTTCAGAGAGTTAACAATTGCAGTATAGCAATTTGTTTAGAATAGTGCCTTTTGAATATCGTGATTGTTCCCTGCCTGCTATAGAAATCCTCACAAACCATTTAAATCTCAAAAATACTTTTGTCAAATCACTGTAGCTATATCCACACAGTCCAAACCTGAGATACAGATATCTGGAGCTTCCTCATTATGTGTGCTGAAATTGCTGTTTATTTTTCACCTAGGTTTTGAAAGTCTCTGTTGTATTGTTCAGTTTCCTCAGAAAGATGAAAAGAAGCCGTTTAGAGAGGTGGGAAGCTTTTTGAGATGCCAAATGCTCCTGTTTTAGCTGGAAGTCACACCACATTTTAAAGATTGCCTTGATGTGTAGAGCATTTAAAGAGTCTCAATTTCTGCTAAAATTTCAGATGAAAAATAAAGGCAATGAAAAAACCCTTTATTTCCACTAGTTGTCATGTTCTTCGGGATATATTTTTGCAGTCCTTGATGTATTGGATACAAACTAAATTAGTTTCATTGTCAGATTCCTGCACAGTGGCTGCAACAGGCCTTATTTCACCATTTGGGCAAGAGGAACAAGGCCAGTGTATAAGTTCTCTGGCTGTCCTGCAAGGAGCAATGACTGCACATCTTTTATTTACCCCTTTGAGGAACTGGGCAAGAAATGACGAAGGGATTGGAAATGAAAGAGCTCTTCATCATTTCTTTCACTGTCTAGTCGCTAACCGCCATAGGTGGGCATTACAGTGCAAGTTTTAATGCACAATGAAAATACCCCCAAAAAGGTAACAAATTAAATTTTTTTTTTTTTTTGGTGAAAAATAATTCCAAATTCCACTGAGCCTAATGGAAACCTTAGCAAGCATGTCAGCAGGCTTTGTGCAGCTGAGCATTACATGCAAAATTGATTTCTGCCTCTAGTTGGAGGCTGATAAGTTAGTTCTATTTGGGGTGCTTTCTACATGCATTAAAATCTTGTAGAATCATTATTCATTGTGTGTGGCTCTGCAGAAGCCTTTGGAACATATCTGTCTGACAAGCAGGCAGAAATGTCTCTCAGACTTCTGTCTGCTCTCTTTTTGATTGGATGATTTTTCCTCATAAATACTTCCCCATAGCCCTTATTTATTTTATACTTACATAAAGGTCATTCTGGGGCATTTTAAGAAGGCTAATATAATATAATTATAATCCTGTTCATGTTCTTGAATTACTTTTTCACACAAAATGTGAATTTCATTCCACTATACAACATACCTTTAGGTGCTAAGGCTGTGTTGTTCTATTACTGATGTGAGGGCCAGATGTACAACCCTCTTCTAGGAGATGGCTTGGTAAAGATGAAGCATTTAACTGGCTGAGTCCAAGGGGAGCTCCATTGCCAGCAAGAGCTCTGCCTCACTGTGAACATCTTGGGAGAGCACTGGATCATGTCTGATCCTGACCACCATCCAGATTTGCCACTTCACATCCTGGCTCCTTGAGGGAAGGTGCTGCTCCCACTTGCCTTGTTATCGTGCTCAGCTCCTGGCTCACCATCCCTCATGAGCCAGCTGCTCCTTGCTGTGCTCTGACAGCTGAAATGATTACCCCTGGAGATATGGGCTTGTTACAGGTTTGTTAGCAGCAGAACTTCCTGACTGTGAGTTTTATGCAGTCTTCTATCACAGAGAAGAACTGTAAAAAATTAATATTCATACATGGAATATGGAGCATTCTTATTCATGTAAGTGAAATGGAGTGCTTCATTTTTCATAAGCTCAGGAAATGCAAGTTCAAATATGCATTACAAAATAGCAGCTGGTTGGACTTTTTTGTTATAATTTTTGATGAAAAGTTAAATAAGATGTAATTAAAATAATTTTAATTGTAAAATGCTATTAAGGCTCACAATGGATAAAGGGTTTTGAAGTAGACATTCTTCAAGATACTTACTTTTGGAATTTTTCAGAATTTAATTTCTGAATTCTAAAGCTTTATTGTGACCCATAAAGCAGTTTGATTTTTATATTATTGTTAATATGTTTTTCATCATGTCAGTAACAGTGTTCAGGGTACTGCTGAAATATTTTATTTTATTCTTTTTCTTGAATTCCAATGGGAACAAGTAGTCTTTTTGAGTTCTGTTTGCCATACTGAAAAAGTTTGACATTGCAGCTGGTTTCTCTTTCTGGGCGTGCTATGACACTGTAAATGCTTTGAATACAAAGCCATAGATTGTTCAACCAGCATTACATAGAAGATGTTTTTACTGATTATGAAAATGAGTCATTTAAGTATTATGCCATATAACTAGCAGTTTATGCACTGTCCAAACCAATCATTAGATAAGATAAATACAAGCCTTTTAAAATCTGAAAATCTTACAAATATACTTTTGTCCTGAATTAAAACAAAATTGTTGAAGTAACCAAATTTACAGTAAAACAGAAATTCAGGGTTTCTCCTATGTCTATATCCAGACCTAGTTTTTGTGGGAAACTCAGTGACTTGTGATGCTCATGGCTGAGTCAAATCGTAGAGCAGAGAATTAGACAACAATGCAATAATGTGTGACTTTCGCTGTTGCACTTTCTGAATTCCTTAGTCTTTATTTCCAAGCATTCTTCTCACTTATCTCTATATAAAAGTCTGTGCATGATTTTGTCCCAAGGGTCACTCTCTTTTCACTGGTCATTTTGGTTTTCTATTTCTGGCTTACCCTGTGGTGTCAACAGGTCCATGTCATTCAAAGTCTGCCACAAGTTAGGGAACAAGAGTTGGGGGTTTTGTCCACTGCAGGGAGCTGGAAATGCTCCAAAAAACTGGCTGTGATGGGAGAGGTATTGTTCAAGACTGGAGCTGGCCACTCATCTATTCCCTGGTGTGCATGTTCCTTGTCAGGGAGACACAGC
The DNA here is from genome assembly GCA_035221455.1 of Xenops minutus. Classification (NCBI taxonomy): domain Eukaryota; kingdom Metazoa; phylum Chordata; class Aves; order Passeriformes; family Furnariidae; genus Xenops; species Xenops minutus. The sequence continues at coordinate 98,535,306 of JAWWEE010000105.1, forward strand.
CCAGCCTAACAAGAGAAGAACTGACCTTGTTGTTGTGGGTAAAAAGAAACGAGGGTCTTAAGATTTACTTAGGGAAAAAAATATGCAGTGGAGGTTTTTGGCTATTTGCTTTACAGAGTGAGAGTGAGAAAGTTTTAATTTTGTCATGTTAGGAGAGTACAAACTGTGTGAATTGAGAAAGAAAGAGATTTTGGAGAGGACAGCAGCTGTGTGCTCAAGGTGTTTTTCTGAATGTGAGCTTCCTCTTAAGCCAGGAGCTTTTCAATTGGATGAGAAGGGAAGTCCTCTCAAGAGGGAGAGCATGAAATGGAAAACGTGGGAGAAGCAGCGAGTGAATGTGCAGAACTGGCAGTGAGTGGGATGCCCATGAGGCAGAATGTAAATGTTACCTCCAGCCATTCTCCTGCTTCCTGCTAGGGAAATGTAATTATCTTGCCCTTTCCATCAAAATGTCTCACTATAGCTCTGGATGAGTAGCTACAAAAATAGGAGGTGACCAATTTAGCATAATGTCTGCGTCTAAATAAAGCCCAGTTTGGGTCTATGGCCATATAATAGCATCCACTGCACTCTGGGTATATTAATGCGTGAAGTCACGGGGGATATAATTAAGCGCTGCTATTCAAAGGCTAGCTATGTAGTATTGATGAGCTTCTGGATATTCTTTACATATAAAAGTGTGAATACTGCCAAGAATTCAGCAACAGAAGGTCTGGTGTGCAGCAGAATGATACGTGTGTTACCATACTATCATCTAGTGGCAGTAAGAGGCAAAACGAAGGTGCTGAGTGGCAGTTTGCTTCTGCTTGCATCAAGTTGCCATGTTATTGAGTGCAATCACTGATGTTATATAGAAGAACTTATTTCCCAGCTCCAAAGTCTTTAGTCAGCTTTCTTCTTTTCTTTCTGAATAGGTTATTTTGAATTATTACAAAGAGACGTGTACTGATTTTAAGTCCAAGTCTCAGGTGGGAGTTTTGACTAAGAAGTGAGAAGTGTACCCAAATGAGTTACCATGCCTTGGAGTGAAACAAAAAGAAAACAAATCAAGCTGTGCTCTGCAGGCCAGCATCTAAATTGCAGGTGCAGATCTTCACCTGGCATCAATCAACTCCAGTGAAGCCGAATTGATTTATACCTGCTGAGGATTTGACACAGTATCATCATCAGTTCTAGATCTATGCTTAATTCAGAAAGAAAGACAGAGTGGTATTTTGATGTTTATAATTTATTCCGAACACTGTTATTCAAAGTCTGAGCCACTGGAATGAGTACACTTCCCATGAAAACTTCTGGGCTATAACCAGTTGGGAGACAAATATTGAACATAAAAGAAAGTAGATGTATGATGTGAAACTTTACCCTTGCAGGTACACAAGTGGTATGATGTAGAACACAAGAGAAGAAATAAAAGCATTCCACGTAAAGAATAAGTCCTCTATAATTTTATATTCTTCTATGAGAAAGAAACCTTTGATTTTTGCCATAGTCAACATTGATCCATAGGAGTAGACAGGGTGCCATCTAGTGAAGAAAAGATTTGTTGCATATCTAAAGATCCACAAATCCAACTGCTTTATCCTTTAGTATGAATGGAAGGATAAGGACATTCTGTAAGAGGGAAACTGAACAGTATGTTCAGTCAAATATATTTGTAGAGCACAGTGAAACAAAAAAATAAAAATGCAAAATACTGATTCCCTTGTTATAAATTGCCCTGCAAACATACATATCAGCTTGTTACGTTTAATCCAATTCCCTGCTTCTTCCCCAGCATCACTTCCCTTCTGTTCTAGATAAAAAAGTCCAATTTACCAACTTCAGACTTATTTAGGTAAATTCACTATCTCTTCTACATATCCCCAACTGGATTAGCACAAAAGCTTATAGTTGACCTTGATATGGCGAATTCCTTTTTCATGTTGTCTTTTTGGCTAATCTTACTATTCAGAAGCTTCTGAAAGTAAAAGATCCCTTTCTGGATCCCTTAACCTGGCACTGCAAAAGTATAAATGCATTACAGCTGATGTGTTGACAACATGACTAACACTTAGTGATTACCTCTCTTAAAAAATACTCTTTGAGACTACTGTCCTGGTCAACACCGTGTCATCCTTTTGCATCTGATCAGAACCAAAAGTGAAGTTAATTATGTACTTTATTATATGTTCCATACTCTAGTATCTTGGGAATTGATTTGTCTATATAGTTGTTTTGAATCATTAGCAATTCAAAATGGATTATTGGAAAATATGGTTTAAATTGTTAACAAGGGCATATCTCCTTAAGGTCTAAATAATTTTTGATTTAGAGCAAATAGAAAATCCCCAAATCTAACTCATGAGACAAATCTGCTTTGTAATTTGAAATTAAACTGAAAGGGGCTGGTTGTGAACAGATGAGAAGTCAGTGGCCATTGACCTCTAAGTTCAGGTAAAGCAGGGCCTGAGTTTGCCGATCCCAGGCTGTACTGTGGCATGCCCACAATAAGCTGACTCCAAAACACCTGCCCTGGTGCTTTGTGGGCCTTACATTTGGCCAGTTTTACACAGGCCCAGATCTCTTGTTTTGGTGCCACTTGCAGATTGTTATGAAGCAGTGCCCACCTCAGATGTCGGCTGCTCCTTCAGTCAGCAGTGTTAGCTGGTTTTTGAAGAAAAGCACTAATGTGATTGCAAGGCATATTTTCTTCTTATGACTTTTGAACCTTTAAGCCATTTTCAATTAGGTATGATGGAAGGGCCCAGGGATCTGAAGTTTTTAAACACTTTGTGTAAAGATGTGAGGGGGTAATGAACAAAGATTTCCCTCCTGAGATGGCTGCAGTGGGAACTCATCTGTTGTTAAACACCAAAGTGCCATCTTGGAGACAGACTATACAAAATCATAACCACAGGAAAAGATTTGATTAGAAATTTTCCTTTTTAGGCACTGAAGACTTGAGCTAATAGTGAAGGTTACTATAGGAAATCAGCTGTTCTCAGTTGATTGCCCACAGAACCACTCACCTGCTCCGTGATGTTCAGTTGATGACATGCTGGCTGCAGAGAAAAGGGACCATTAAAAAACATCTTATCTCAGAAGAGAACATTCTCTATACACGTCACTTTGAATCAGCTTCATTGTGATTGAGTGTAAATGATATTTGATCACATTTTTGCTTAATCCCACACTGATCCTGTGCCTTTCCCCTCCTCTGTTGAAATCACTAACCAGGGATGAAGAAAGAATTTTCAAAATCACTCATCGTTGTCCTGGGCCTCCTGAGAGCAAGAACAGGCATGGACAGAGCTGGGCAATAGAGTCCTGTACATCCCACCTTTTCTGCATTTTTTATGTTTGCTTTGTTTATGCTGAGGCAGGATATTGGGAGAAAAAAACTAAACAACCTTCTCTGCTGTTTAAACAAGTAATGTATATGTGTGATTGGAGGCTACAGATAAGCGCCTTCACAGAAATCCATTTTTAATAGTGAGCAGACAGGAAAAATCATTTGTCATAAGATTACAGAGAGGAATATTTAAGCTTGTTGTGAAATTTTTAAAGATCTTAAGGAGTATGATAATGATTATGCAGACTAGGTTTATTGCTATGTATGTAATGAAAATTAAAAGAAATCAAATAAAACACAGCAGAAATCAATATTAACTAAGGTATTATGTATGAAACCAGTCTTGGTAGAAGAAAGTACTATTTCATGTAAAAAGGATTAAATGAAAGCAATCATGGAGCATAACTAACTGGGTTGTTTCTTATTTTTGTAGCTTTTGGTAAGCATATTTTACCTTTAATTACTCTGAACTGTTTTTTTAAAAAAAAGATTTCTTCAAACTAGGTATTGGTTTTTTGGCTTATTCTTACAGGTTGCTTTACATCCTCTCAATCCCTGATTTGTTGTCAATCTCCTGATATGGGATGGTTCACCTGCTGTGACAGTGTGCAGCTTACTGTACTGGGAGTGGCATTTCAATGGACAGCCTGACCTGGTAGATGTTTTGCTTAGCTAAGGTCAGATTTTGCATTCCTTCAACAGAGACAAGTGGATAAATTTGCTGGGTGTCTTGGATGTCTTAGGGTACCTCAAAGGGAACTAGGCACCGCTGTGTGAGGCAGCTGAATTGAGCCCATCATGATGATCAGTTTAGCCTTCTGGTTTTGCCAGAACCCTTGGCTCAAGTTTGCTGATTGGGGATTTTCTCCACTAGTTTTAAACATCAGTACTGTAGATATCTGCATCTGAGCTAGTCACACTGTCTCTTTAGTCTGTGAGGAGAAATAAGTGCGTTCAGGATATGATTCATCTGTCTTATTTTAGATGTCTAAATCAGGATGGGAATGTTCCTTGTTCTGACTCCTCATTTCTTTCATTTGCCCTGAGGTGAGACCAAGGTGACAAGATAAATTGCAGGCATTTCTGACTGATCAGATGAATCCCACCCCTCAGATCTCAGGAGCTTCCACCACAAAATCCCCATTATGTGGAACAGCCACTCAGATATTTCTCTTGCTGACCAGCTGTGCTTGCCATGTAAGGTTATGAAGAGAGGCTGTATGAGGTTGTGAAGGAGGGTGTGACCTCCACTAGAAGAGCATGACCTGCAGTGGGTGACTTCTTTGTCACACAGTGGATCCAGATGCCCCTTCTATCGCAAAGCCCAGTGTGGTACAGACTCATGAGTCACACACAGGAAAAAAAAACACAATGCTTTGCCTGCAGAAAATAACTCTCCTTTCTTCCTTTCTCAAGCTGGCAGTTATAGTCACTATGTGAGAGGCAAGCCGAATTTCATTTTCTCTTTCTTGCATGAGAGAAAGAGAAAATAATGGTTGCCTGGCATAGTTTCTTCCTTCCCTGCAAACTGTGATGTTTGCCTTTCCTTGTCTGTGCTACAAAGCAATAAATAGCACCTCCAGGAGAGACAATGGACACCAGAAAGAAGAAACCACAAACGCAGACACGACAGAGACCATTTCAGTGACTTCCATGCACTGAGTGTCTCACTAGACTAGTTTCGGCAGCAAAAGCTCATCAGAGAAAACCCATGTGTGTGCTCCATAACCCAGATGGGAACATACCATACTGAATGTATTAAAAAGGCTACTGTCTTCCTGCTTGTAAGTGTAAAATCAAACAGTTGTTCCCAATCTGGGGAACAGCACTAGAATCTCCTACATAATACACTGTTTGTGGTATCTCTGCCCTTTCAAGTGTGCGTTCAGGCCAAATGCTATTGTGGAGGAGCGTGGAGACATTGTGCGGTCCTGGCACAACAGTCAGTGCTAATCAGCAGAGAGAGGGGTCAGGCCTGCAACTCCAGCAGCATCATTGGGGAGCAAACTGTATTTTAACTACCAAGAGGACAAATGCCTGGTAGTGCATCATGAAAATGCTTTACTGAGGTGCTGGTACTATATAGACAACATACTTCTTTTTAATTTGATGGAAGAAGCTTTTGTCTGCTGTGATGAAATAGGAAAGGCTGAAAGATTCACTCTTTCAAGGTTAATTGCAATCAGATCTTTGATGCAATTAATTTTAACAGGGTAAGAGAATCACAGGTTAGAAAAGAGAAAGGGCAGATTAAAGAATATTTAGATGAGTTAGAAATGTTCTAGTCAGCAGGGTCAGGTGAAATTTGGTTGAAAGTTGCCAAAGCAACTGCTGAACTAACAGTGATTGTCTTCAGATACTTAGGGAGGATCAAGAGGTCTCAGAGCCCTAGAGAAGCTTTCACATAGTACCTGTATTTAAAGATAAAGAATTATAAAGTAACTTATTAGACAGATTAATTGGGATACCAGAGCAAATGTTTAAACAAATAAGTGAAGGCAATGAGTAGATAAGAAAGTGATGGAGATAGTAATTGTGGATTTGTCAAAGACAAATTACATCAAACCCATCTTTATATTTTTTACTTCTTTGCTGATCTATAGAGTGTAGAACAGTAAGACTTTGTATTTCTTAATGGTCACATGCCAAATGGGGAATAACTGATGATTTGCTATGAAGTGAGTGTACTGCTTAAAAAAACTGCTGTCAAAGAAACCTTATCAGTGCTTTGGGGTAAAAATGTGAGGACATTTTAAGTTAAAATGCTGTGAGGTTTACCCTGAACACAATCAGTGTTTATATTGCTGTTTTGAATGACATAATGAAAGAATGAGGAGGATTTCAAGAACTGTGGGAGACTGGATCATGTTTAAAACTGATTTTTATTCTATGGAAAATTGGCAGATATCAACCAATGAAATACAGTAACAGAAAGTGAAAAGTATTGTAACTAAGAAAAAGTGACTAAATGCCCCAGAATATGTGAAAGACAGAAAAGACTGGGAGGTTTCAGTGGTAAACTGCAAAAGATTTGAACATTTGTTGGTTTATCAAGACATTTCAGTCTGGGATATACTCATAAGGATACGGAAGGGAGTTAATTTCTTTTCCCTTGTGTGGCATCTCGGCTGGAATACTGGGCTCACTTCTGAGCAGTGGATATTGACGAAGTGTTGGGAATCCTAAGGTGAAGTAATAACATTGATCAACAGCTGGGAAATGTGACCTATGAAGTAAGCCCCATTTAATCTCAAAAAGACTTAAGTTGTAAAGACTCTCCTGATAACTGATCATTTCCTATGCCTGCTCATGATCTGGCATGAAAAAATAAGCTAAATGTAGCCAACAGAATTTGGTTTGGATACCAGGAAAAATCAAACAAAAGGGACAGTTAAGCTCTAAACCCAGTTTTATAGTGAAGCAGTGTTATCTATTATTGTTATTATTACCATCATATTTATATGTTCTTCCCTGTAAATATTTCCATATTAATTGCAAAAAATTCTTCTTGCCTTGTTTTAAAAGCAAGATAAACTGAATCTAGTTCCTGTGGATGGGCTCAGCTAGTGATTCCAAATACTGCTGTATCTAAACCTCCCTGCTGCTGCCTTTTCATCTTCTATGCCCTACTGCTTCTGACTCCTGTTGCTATTCCCCTGCCAATCTGCCAGCCCCTGTTTTTCCTAGTTTCTGCCATCCTTCCATCCCCACACCGGCCTGTGATGCTGCTGTCCTCTGCTTGCTTCTGAATTGCTGCTTCCAGCAGTGGTGGCTAGAAATGCAAAAGACCCCTAAGAGATTGGTGTGACTGGCACATCTTGGCCTAAGAAGCCACCAGGCTGTATAGTTTCTTCTGGTCACTTTATAGTTCCTTCCATGGTCACTGCCATAATGCTATGGCTTTTCCTGGCAGAGTGTAATGTGGCAGTGCTTGAAAATGAGTGCAAAGTAGAACTGTGCAAAAAAGGATTTTGAGCCTTCTCAGCCAGCTGTATGCTGATCTGGCTGCCTACCTACGCCTGCCCAGCATCAAGGATGCACATTATGCTGACTTCCAGTAGCTGTGAGAAATCTGTGGATTTTCCTATCCAAAACCCTTGCAGCTCTCATTTGTAGCTCAGGCTCCTTTAGGCTGGCTCAGCACCAAGGGCAAATCAAGTAATAACAGGGTAAGCTCCTGCGGCTGGTAATGCTAGTGCTGTGTTGTGCTCCTGGCACTGTGCAACAACAGGCCAGAGGCAGCCAGGAGAATGTGCCCTAAATGAAATCTTGCTGTAAGCGTGTCAGGCTGACTTCTGCAATGCTGAGATATAAATAGCCAAATGTGTTTACACTGCAAAAAGAATTACAACCACACACATACAATATCACTCCAAAATAAGGAAACATAAACTGTGAAAGTTTGGCCTTTTAGAATCAAGACTAAGTCCAGTGATTGCTTGCTGCTCAGAGGTATAGCTTTGCTTTGGGATTGCCATAATGTTTTTTCAACTTGGATCTCTCAACAGTCATTCTCTAGCAGATACTAGATTGGAAACCAGCATAAGGTAATTATTTTTCTCAAGGTTCCTAAGTAATATTTTTGAGAGACTAAATTACATTTCATAGAAATATAAAGCTGGTTCTAAAAAAATTAATTGTTCAATGTAAATATTTGTTTTCTAAAGTAATTTCAAAGAACACTTGTAAATGTTTCAAGTAGTGTTTCACAGCATTTGCTTGTACTGAGAATGACTCCAACTGGCTTTATCTGATAGCTGTACTTGTATGGGAAGTGTCCATGAATAGTCAGTCCTTTCCACACCCTGTGGGCTTCACACAAATTCTCAGACCTCTACTGTAACTCATCCCTTTTCCTAATCTATTTAGATCTTGTTTCTGTCTCAAGACTGTATGACCCTACCATTTCTTCTTTGCCTGCCACTGCCTTACTCCTTTTCCCACACTACAATAGGCCCTTCTGCTCAGAAAGTCAGTGATGGATGGCATCAGCTCATGGACTCAGCCCAAAGAAGAGGCAGAGGTAGTAAAGGATACATTTTTCTTAGAAGGCTTCAGTGGGCATCACAATCTCCCCATGGACTGCCTGTTATAGGCGTGGAGCGATGAGTGATTTCAGCAATTAATTTTATTTATTGATAGAAAACAATTATTAATTTTATTTATTAAAAAAAGAAAATAAAAAAGGTGAGTGAACTTTATTAGAATGATTTCAGCTCGGTGGTTTCAGCTCCAAGCACCAGCTCTTTTGGAAGGTAAGCCCTGAGGCTACGGCACGAAGGCCGGGTGGTGTTGTCAGTCCCCGCTGACCAACACACACACTGGCAGTGAGCCAGGGCTCGGCTTTTATCCAGTTTTGGCTGCGTAAGCCACGCCCCTTTTGAGCATGCTCTGTGGTGCCCAGTCATTGCGACATCCTCCTTGCAAAATTATAGTCTGTGTCCTCACCAAGGTCCGACTGGCATGGGGGGGCAGAAACCACAATTCCTGGGGGGGCTTCTGTCTTTACGGGGGTCGCAGAGGTCGCTGGAGACTTGGAGAAGCGGCATCTGTCTTTGTGATGCTTGTAGTAGTGTTTGTGGCTCCTTTAAAATGCGGCTGCAGTTGTGTAATGGCAAAAAATGTGGCAGTGGCAAAGTCCCTTCTGCTGTGCCACCACCTCAGGCTTGGGCTGGCTTGGGTGCTCGCTTCCAACGCTGACACATTCCACAGAAGCCTTTGGCTTGGGTGCTTTTCCGTCACTTT
>JAWWEE010000105.1:98544481-98574376 GCA_035221455.1 Xenops minutus
CCATCCCGCAGTGTCCCGCCATCCCGCAGTGTCCCAGGATCCCGCAGTGTCCCGCCATCCCGCAGTGTCCCAGTCTCCCGCAGTGTCCCGCCATCCCGCAGTGTCCCGCCATCCCGCAGTGTCCCGCCATCCCGCAGTGTCCCAGGATCCCGCAGTGTCCCGCCATCCCGCAGTGTCCCAGTGTCCCGCAGTGTCCCGCCATCCCGCAGTGTCCCAGGATCCCGCAGTGTCCCAGCATCCCGCAGTGTCCCGCCATTCCGCAGTGTCCCAGCATCCCGCAGTGTCCCAGCATCCCGCAGTGTCCCGCCATTCCGCAGTGTCCCGCCATCCCGCAGTGTCCCAGCATCCCGCAGTGTCCCGCCATCCCGCAGTGTCCCAGGATCCCGCAGTGTCCCGCCATCCCGCACTGTCCCGCCATCCCGCAGTGTCCCAGGATCCCGCAGTGTCCCAGTGTCCCCCAGTGTCCCGCCATCCCGCAGTGTTCCGCCATCCCGCAGTGTCCCAGGATCCCGCAGTGTCCCGCCATCCCGCAGTGTCCCAGGATGGCGGGTCCCCGCTCCGGCGGGATGCCTCCCGTGCCCGCCCCTGCTGCCGGAGCCTGCCGACTTCCAGCGCGCTGTTCCCGCGGCTGTCGGGCCCTTCCTTTCAAACCTGGCGCAGCAGCAGGGGCGGGAGGAGCGCAGAGACGAAGGGGCAGAAGGCAGCCCCGGCCCCTGCGTTCTGTGCCTTAGGCGTGCTCTGTCACAGGGAGCCAAATCAGTGTTTTCCGCTGAGCTCCAGAAAGGGTAGAGCACCACGCTGGGGAACCCCGGTCCCGGTTCCACGGCCGGTGTGGGCACGTACGAGCCCCGGGCACCCTTTTTAGGCGCTTACTGATGGTTTAATTTCTGCTCTTTGGTTCATCGTCTATTGTTGGGTGATAAAAATGTAATCCATTGCTAAAAGTAGTGTTGAGTTTGTGGTTTGAACGTGAAGTGCAAGCTTGCATGCTTGTGTGAAATCCTTTTGAGGCTATTGGGACCTTATGGATCTCCACCACCATCAATTAATATTGTAAGAATTAAAGCAGTGATAAATAATCATCAGCAGTCCCACTTTGCATAACTTCCTTATTTGATGCTGCATCAACAGTATTCCAGTTATAGAAGTGTTCATTAGCAGTTACTCAGTTGTAAATACATAGATTAAACACAATAGGTTTTTATTCTGATTTTGAGTTTTGGAAATTTTGCCACTCAAAAACAGTAAAACCAAACACTGATAAAATTCCTTAAGAAGTTTCTTTAGGGTATTCTCTAGGGAAACAGGAGAAGAGAGGCTACTATCCAGTAACGGCATTAATCAACAATAAAAGAGAATAGGGAGAATCTCCCTCATTGAAGGGAGAGAAAAGCTGCTGGGGACAGACGTTGAATAGGTTTTAACTCAAATTCCTATTCTCTGTCAGGTATTCCAAAGTTCACAGAATCACAGAATGTTCTGAGTTGGAAGGGACCCACAAGGATCTTCAAAGTCCAACTCCTGGCCCTGCACAGGACAATGCCAAAAATCACATCTGGAATTTGGCACATGCCTGGGAGCATTGCCAAAACACTTCTTGAACTCTGTCAGGCTTGGCGCTGTGACCACTTCCTTGGGGAGCTTGTTCCAGTGCCCAACCACCCTCTGGGTGAGAAACCTTTTTTTAATATCCAACCTAAACCTCCCCTGACAGTTTCAGGCCATTCCCTCGGGTCCTGTCACTGGTCACCATAGAGAAAAGGTCAGTGCCTGCCCCTCCACTTCCACGCACAAGGAAGTTGTAGACTGCAGTGAGGTCTCCCCTTAGTCTCCACAGGGCTGAACAAGCCAGTTAACCCAGCAGCTCCTCGTGGCTTCCTCTCCAGACCCTTCACCATCCTCATGGCTCTCCTTTGGGCACTCTCTAATAGTTTAATACATTTCTTGTATTGTGGCATACAGAACTGCCTACGGGACTCAAGACCACAACAGAATGGGTCAATCACCTCCCTTGACTGGAGAACACTATGAGAGGCAAAGAAATCCAAGATTATGTCAACTGGCTTCCTTTGATCAACTAGGTGTGTTACCTTGTCGTAAAAACGTTTGTCAAGCAGTACCTTCCCCTATGGAACCTATGCTGGATGCAACTGATGACTACATTTTCCAGGTTTTTTTTTTTGTGTGAGCAGAGAGTACTTTTATGCCAAAAGGACTGCTAATGAGAAAAACAAACAAAAACAAGAGCCACAAAATGTATAATGACCTTGTGTGCCCTTTGATATGCTATCTACCTGACCTAAACACACATATTACCATTATAGAGTTGCCAGTGCTCTTGGGTATATAGTATATATAGACATGGATAAAATTGTGTCTGATACTGTTGATTTTCCAGATTCAATGAAATCCCAGATTCAAGTGGATTATGTTGCTCTCTCCTTGACTAACTACTTCTTGTTTTTACCTAATAATTTACGTTATTCCACAGTAGCTGGCCATCTGATTCCTTTTTTACTGCACTGAAGAAAGAGTGCACACATTGAAAATCAAATAGGTCACAGAGTAAGAAAATAAACATATTCCTTAAATGTGGTATAGGTAGCATGCTCTAAATCTCACCCTAAAATTACCTCAGGCTACTATGTTTTGTTGTAGTTTTTTATCTGAAACCTTATCCTAATCATCTCCTCTCGAGTCCTTGATAAATTAATCAGACATTGTGAAGTGCTGATGACAGTGCCATTTAAACATTTCCTCTGCATTGTCACTGTCTCTTGGTTTATTCTCTGTCCACACTACAGTGGAATCTTTCTGTAGGGTTGATGCAAAGGTTTTGTTGACCTTGTAAAGGCTTTGATGCAATTTGGTCAATACTGATTTTAATGCCAGAAGGACCTATTGAGTAATTAAGTTCCTTGGGTCTAGTACTAAGAGACTACTAAAGAAACTGTTCTCATAAATGTTTCCTCATTTGCATATACATAGAGCAGAAAAATCTGAATTAAGGAATTAACACGAGTACTTCAAACAGCATCTGCTTTCCTTTTTTTGCACTCTTTCATGTAGGTGTTGATTTATTTATAGAAGTAGGAGGATAGAAGCTTGATCAGAATTTGCAGTCTATGTGAAACTCTCATTAAACTAGAGAAAGGTCATTTTTCTTCCAAATGCCTTCCCCAAAAGAGAGGGCAGTTTAATATCAGATGTTTTTGCATAACACACGAACTGCTTTCCTTTCACATTACTTTTGAACAACCAGTTTCTGATTTGTTCTGTCTCATCCTGTGAGTCCAGGATGCATTTGGAGAGGCCAAGTATTCTAGAGGGTCAGCTCTGTCCAGTTATCTCACAAATAAAATTATTTGGCCTTAAGTCACTGTGGAAAATTTACATCATCAGGTAGGTTTTTCAGAACTATAAATAAGAGTAAAAGTCTTTAGCAGTGACAAATCCTCTGGGTGAGATATGGACATGGTGTACTGGGATCCAAACATTCATTGGTAAGAAGAATTTATGACCTGAATGTTTAGTTTTACAAACATATGTTCTCTTCATGCTAGTTACTAGCAGTGTGTCTGCAGTAGCAATTTGGCTTGGAACAGTGATGCAATTTTAAGCCAAATCAAGGGCTGCCTTATGTTAAGTTCTCAAAGTGGTTTTGAAGTGTAGCCTCTGAATGCCTTTCAGAGAAAATTAAACTGGGCACTGTGCTTCAGATAAGCTTAATGGGGGCATTGTTTTTGGCTTTGTTCTGTCTGAACCCACCCAGTCATAAGACCTGCTAACTTGCACTTAACACTCATTTCCCACTGACGGGCTCTGAAACCCAAGAAAGTCCCATGACATGCTGAGGAGCTCATATACTACATAAAGAGGTCAGTGCTCTGTGCAGTGTGCTCATTTACACAATGATTATAATTCTAACCAGCTTTTAAAATAACTTTACACTGATAAGCATCAAGGAAAACATTGATAATACATTTTAATCCCTTAAAACAGATGCTGTCATTTTCTTGTCACAAATTCTACTCATGTTTAAATAAAACTTTCCCAGGTTCTCATATCTTAGCATAGTTTGTCACAAATGACACACGGCCGATTTTCATTAGAGTTGTTTTACAGACAATTTAGGTTGATGCTGCTGAGAAGAGCAGCAGTGCCCCTACTTCCATCTTCCCCTGCCTCCCCATCACTTCCACTGCTGCACTACTTCTTTCTGTAAATTTTTGCTGTAGACCAGAGGGTGAATTATATTGGAAAACAGATCTGGATTAATACTAGCCTCTCAGTTGTGGGGGTCTTGTTGTTGTTGGGGGGTGTGGCATGTGTTTGCTGCATCGGGTTTAGTATGGATCAGCTTTCCAAAGTTCTTTTTAAATGTTATGCTGCAAGGATTTATTTTTTTTTTTTTTTTTTATATTTGCAGATTACAAATCAGTGAGTGGAAATAGGAAAAGCACATTCTTGAAAAGGAGAGTTATTTTATAATGGTTCAGTGTGAGAAGGAAACTGAAAGAGAGGTTGTTGCAGTCCAAATTAAGGTCAATTCCACATTCCTAATAGAGGGTATTAGCAGCAAGAGATCAAGACAAGAGTTTGCACTTAGTTCAAGCCATGATTTTCCTGAAAACGGAGGTCACACTAAATTTTCCACATAATTAAACAAAATGAGTAGAACTGATTGAGAGATGTTCTGAGTTGATTTGATTAGCATGCTGATAAAATGCAATTTGTTTGGAACTTCCTAGAATTGCAAAGAATATGAGAGACTAGTCAGGTGGATAGTGGGAATGAAAATTTTCTCAGCCAAAAGAAAATATCTTTTCTTTTTACATAGAAGGGCAGTGGGAATCCTTGAAAACTACGTGTTTGATATTAAAGTGAAATTCTTACCCCTTCAGGAGAAGAGCAAGCAGAAAGCATTCATGATAAACAGAGTGCAGTAGTTAAATTAGTGCTTAATAGCACGGTGAGTACCAGATTTATTTCTGACATCTCAGTAGGAAAATACCAAGTGGTGCAAGTGTTGTAGAGTGTTAATCTTGTCTTCACATAGAGAAATAAGGACTGTAGAGATTATATCTCTGTTCAATATTTAAATGAAAATATTCCATTTACATTTTTAATGCATGTGACTCTGCAGTAATAAATGTCATATAAAAAATTAAGAGCTATATTCTCCCTCTACAAAAGAACCAGGAAGGTTTTTTCCTTGGTTAAAATTGCCATGCTGTTTTCCTTCTCTCGTTGTTGGAGCAGGGAAACTCTGAATAAGGAAATGTATCACTGAATTGGATTTTGGTTATGTTATTGTTAATGCAAGCATTTGATTACAGAATGAGGGAAATATGATTGTAGAGTCAGAAGTCTGTGATATTGCAGGTGTTATAGGCGTGGAGCGATGAGTGATTTCAGCAATTAATTTTATTTATCGATATAAAACAATTATTAATTTTATTTATTAAAAAAAGAAAATTAGAAAAGGTGACTGAACTTTATTAGAATGATTTCAGCTCGGTGGTTCCAGCTCCAAGCGCCAGCTCTTTTGGAAGGTAAGCCCTGAGGCCACGGCACAAAGGCCGGGTGGTACTGTCAGTCCCCGCTGACCAACACACACACTGGCAGTGAGCCAAGGCTCAGCTTTTATCCAGTTCTGGCTGCGTAAGCCATGCCCCTTTTGAGCATGCTCTGTGGTGCTCAGTCATTGCGACATCCCCCTTGCGAAATCACAGTCCAAGTCCTCACTCAGGTCGGACCGGCCTGGGGGGGGGCAGATATCACAGTTCCTGGGGGGGCTTCTGTCTTTACAGGGGTCGCGGAGGATGCTGGAGACTTGGAGAAGCGGCATCCGTCTTTGTGATGCTTGTAGTAGTGTTTGTGGCTCCTTGAAAATGCGGCTGCAGTTGTGTAATGGCAAAAAAAATGTGGCAGTGGCAAAGTCCCTTCTGTTGTGCCACCACGTCAGGCTCAGGCTGGCTTAGGTGCTCGCTTCCAACGCTGACACTTTCCACAGAAGTCTTTGGCTTGGGTGTTTTTCCATCACTTTGCCTGCAGCTGAACAGCCCGGGACAGGCTATGGATTTCAGGGTGTCTGTGGGGGGGAACCACTGGATGCACCCCTAAACGGGACATGGGGTCTTATGTGGGTGTTTGGAAGGAGAGTCTGGATCTTGATTTTGGGGCAGTTTATGGAAAACCCCTGGCGAGAAAGGCTTGGATTTAACAGGTATGGGCACAGGGGACGTACTGTGGACAATGCCAGGATTTTTAAGGGGGTTGCGGGGAGGTTTTGGGGTGCTTTACCGGGGTCTTGGGGAATTTTGGGAGGCTCAGTGTGGTTGGGGGAGGTGTAAACATGGCCACCGGCCACATGGAGAGAGGGGAGACACTCCGCGCCTCCGTTTCTATGTGTCTCTGCCTCAGGGAATCTTTCTCTGTAAGGCTTTGGGTGGTCCCTGCTGGTTTCGGGGCTGCGGGGGTTTTTGGGGCGCCGCCCAATATCAGGAAAGGGGACCGGGTAACAGGGGGGGAAACGGGGGTTCTTAGGCTGCCGAGGCGGGGGAGCTTATGGGAAAAACCCTGGGGCTGCCTTACTGTGGGCAGCGCCAGGAATTTGGGGTGTGTGTGGAGGTTTTTGGGGGGGAGAGGTAGAGAGAAGGGACTGACTCCAGGGAGCTTTTCCCGTCTTGGTAGGGTCCAGCCAGCACAGTCCGTGAAAGCTTGGATCCTGGGGAGTGCTAGGGATTCTCGGGGAATATACAATGTCAGGGATTCCGGGAAGCAAGGGTCCCCTCTCTACCCCCCGCAATTTGGTGATCGGGAAGGGTCCATATGGGAAGTTAACATGGGTGTATGGGAGAGAGCATGGGGTCCCATCTTGGGGAAGATAAGGGAAGGGGGAAAACTGGAAAAAACAGTTTCTGAAGCCCAGGGAGGGACCACGACTTTCTTACATATGAATGAGGGGAGATAGCTTTGTCTACACACTGACAGGAGAAGGGTGGAGTTGCTAGCAGGAAAAGATAAACTGAGGTTTGAACTGTTTTAAAACTCCGATTTCTACATTCAGTCAAAATAAAGATATTAAAAATACTTAATTTGTTTTTGGCAAATTATAAATCCATCTATTACACTGCCCCATGCTCATTGTTTTAGTTTATGTTAGCCTCCAAAACAGTGTTCTGGCAACTGATGCTCGAAACCCTGGAAGTAAATTACTAAATTTCTGACTGAAGAAAGATTGCAGAAGTTTCCTGTATCTATTGATTGTGTCTCTGATGCAGACAATGTCTCACAACAGCACAAAAACAGTTTCTAGGATAAATCTGGGCCATCTTAAAGTCTAAGCTATGCAGGACATGAATTGAGGCCCCCTTTTGCTTCGTGACCCAAGCACGGGGCTTCCTATCCAATCAATGCCTCTGGGAATCACTCTTACTAGTAAAAATTATGAACGTGGTAAGTATATCTTTTGATACTATGCAAATAAATAAAATAAAAACATAAATATTTATCAACCTTAAATCCTCTAGGGAAACATAACTTTTAAAAACTTATATTCTGCAATTCTTTGTCACTCAATACACGCCTTTTACATTTTTCAGTATGTGTGTATTATAAAACATGCAGAGAGTAAAGCAGTATCTTGAGTAGATGTGTATGTGCTTTTTGAAACAAATACTTAATTTCAGTCATTAGTGGTGAACATTCAAAACAAATGATCTTTAACAGTCTGTTCTCAAAGCAGGCAAACTCAGTATTTACATGATTTCCAACATGCGAGCGACTTAATATGAAAGAAGATACAAAAGAATAGTAAACTTCTGTTTTTAAGTGTAGATCAAAAAGTGTTTTACAGACTGTAAAAATTAAGGTTCTCAACATCCCTGTGCATTAGGTAATGATCTAATTTTACTTCTGGGACAGACTAAGGCACAAAGAAATAATCAGATTTATGAACCATATCATTGTAAGCCTTTGATAAAGATCAGAATAAAGTCTGGAAATCTTCAGCTTAGTCTTTTGCTTTAATTAAAGCTGTTTCCTAAAATAAGTGATTCTCAGGAATTTTAGTAGATATACAGATTGAAATTCTACTGATATAACTAATTGAAATTTATATTGAATCTTTCTAAAGCTTGGAAATGAGGTTCTTGTCTTCTGAGGGTGGGCATGAACAGCCTACAGCAGAGCTCATAAAAGGGAAGTAAATTTTTGTTTGGCAAACCACTTTCCTCCCTATACTTCACCATAAACTTTAGATCACTAGCATAGTCTGTTGTGGTCTTGTGTTTTTTTTTTTTTTTTTTTTATGCCTTTGAAGTAAATGGACTTATATACTATAAGTGAGAAAGATTGCTAGCGAAAAGATGAAAAAATATCCTGCGGAATTGCTTTGTATTATGAAATCTCATGCTTATATCCATTTGCATGAAAGAAGAGAGACATTATTTAAAATTATTTCTAATGAAAAGGCTGTTTTTATGTTGCATTACTGAATCATTTATAAATGGGGAGAAATCAAAAGCGGGAGGAATCAAACTAGCTGGTAGAGAAGGGGCAGGTGCCTGCTGTTATAGACAGATGTGCATCTTGGAACTGATATCTTTGCAAATGTCATGTGAAATAACTGAATTTATTGGAAGCAGGAATTGCACATACAGAATCTGGTGACCTTGAGAAAACATTCAGGCAGCTTTGGGACTGCAGGCTAGAAACTACTCTTCCTATCTGTATTCAGAAACCTGTGAAAAGGCTCTGATAGATTTAGCTGAAGCAACTTCAGATGTTATTTCTCCTGCCTGCCCTATTTTTCTGACAGAGGTTGCCAGCAGAAGAGACAAAATGGAACAGGTTGCTGCACTTTGCCTGCTCCTGGTCACACCTTGCATATTGACACAGTTCTCTTTTCACAGTGGATGGGGTTAAAACAGTGAAATGGGGTGACTGAAGTGAGACACAAATCCAGTTCTCTTACTGCAGGATAATGACAGCAGTTTCTGTCAGAAAGGAGTGGAAGAGCATGACTACTAATGTCCTTACCAGCAGGAGATGAGGCCATTTCAGCGCTCTGCTCCTGCAATGGCCCCATTACACAAACTATCTGGCAGGTGGTTTCTGCAATGACAGACATGCTATGTGCCGTGTGCCCTTGGCAGTAAGATGCAGAATTGCAGAGGAGGTTGGACTGACCTTTGGAGGTCACCTGCTCTAAGCCCCCGCTCAAAACAAGGCAACTTCACACATGGCTGTGCATGTGTGCTGGCAGACATTAATATTTCATCTGTAAACTGATTTCATGGAGCTTTTCCTTTTTTTGTGTGACCTTCAGAACTATTTCAGTTCTATAGATCAGGAACACAGGGCACAAAAATGAGATTATTTTTTTAAAGTACACAGTCATAAATGGAAGTGGATGTGTAGGTGCTTTTTGTTTTTTTTTTTTTTTTTTTTTCTACTTACAATTTTTCACAAAGTATTGAATTTCTGATTTCTTTTTTTTTTTTTTTCTTTATAAACATTTTTCATTTCTGGTGAGATTTTTGCTCCATCAGAAGAGCAATTAAAGTTGCAGTAGGAAGATGCTCAACTTGCCCAAGACTAGAGAGCCTGCATGTTATAAAATCCAGATAAATTCAGTAGAGCAGGGGAGACTAGAAGTAATCGTGGTGTGCATAAACAAATAGGTAGTTTGTATGTCCAGTTTCATGTTGGTATTGCATAGAAATTGTCAATTCTACAATAAATGTTAGGATTTCTTATGTTCTGTTACTTCTTATTTATTATTCTTGAATCTCAACATGCCAAATGAGCTGGGCTGAACTTTGCATATTCTCTACAGAAAGAGGTAAGATAAGCTGTCTACCATTCCTGAGGATTGTGTGTGGTCCTGGAGCTACACTGACAATTCTGGCTGTCATTCAATATGGCAAGAAGCAAAGGTTCCCCAAAGAAAATCCAATAATTAAGTACCTAAAGGATGAATTACTAGAGGGTGGATCAATAGGATACAAAATCAATGACCAGTGTGACAGTCAAGATTCTGAAATCATGGATGGAGTGAAAATTTATGAGCATTTAACTTCTATTCCTCCACTGCTCACTTCAACTCTCAAATGAAGGAGAATGTGGTGAGCAAACTTCCATAGAGAACCTACTAATTATTTAAAATGTATTTTTGTATTCTTGCTCCTACACCCCCTTCCATCCATTAGGCATAAATAGTGATAATGTTTCAGCATCATTCTTTTTCTTTGGACAAGAAAAACAGGTAAGTATATTTTGCAGTGTTGGCATATCATTTGAGAATGTATTGTGAAGTGAAAAAATGAGAGAAACAATGTAGTCTGACAATTATCAAGATCGAAGATAACCTGCAGTTGGCCAGAGGAACAGGAAACCCTTGCAAAAAACTCTTTTTTATTTGATTGTTTAAAACACAAATACAGCACTAGGAAAAGAAATTCAGAAGCAAAACAATTAGTATGAGGAATAATCTATAGGAGAAAGTGGTAAAATTAAAATGCATTTTTCAATTTTTTGTCCATCTTGTAAAAGAACATCTGTAAAGCAGTGTTGCCAGAAAGATGAAGAGCTGAGAAAGGAAGCTACTGAGAATGTCCAGAGAGCTGAGTTATTAAGGAACTGGTTACCCATGTAGCTCAGGGAGCTTGGGAAGCTGCTGAGTTAGAATGTTTGGTGTTTTCTGTGGCATGCGGAGCCAGCTGGCTACAGCAGCTTTAGAGAGTTCATCTTTATTGTACTATCTTGATTTCCAGCTGTCCAGGGAACTGCTAAACCTTACCAGCTCCTTTATGAGTTTGGATGGTGCTGAGAAGTCTGCCAACCAGACTGCTTATAAAACCCCCACAGAGCTCAAGAGATTAAATAGCCAGGAGTTGGCTAGATAAAGGACTTTGGCAGCCAAGCACCCAGGAGATGGGGGGAGGGAGGGGAGGGGTGTTGGAGTGGCCATAAGTGAGTCGGTTTTCCTCAAAGGTTGCAGTAGAATTGGAATAATCTTGAAGAAGACTTTGATCTTGTCAAATCCATTATTTTCTGATGGATGTGGGGAAATTTCTGACAAGCTAAAAATCTTAAAAAAACCCAAACAAGCAAACAAAAAAACCAAGCAAAAATCTGCATGTGTGTTTTTGGTTTTTAAGTAATGTAGCAACAAGATATATATGTAGATTTTTTTTTTTTTGTCATCCACTGAGAATGCAGAACTTCAGCTTTCATAAAACTCTCCTGTTTATCCAATAGGTAAAATCAATCTGTGCTGGGTTGTGAGGAGCTTCATGTATATCTGGGTACTTTTTGTGGTGCCACAAGTCTATTCTGCAATGGTCCTTATAGCTGGGAAATATTAATTTTTTTCCTACTTTACACTAAAATATATTAATTCTGAAAAATTTCCTGAACTTGGCAATGGTTATAGTGGTTTTCTCAAAATAGGGGTACATCCAGACTAAAGTTCTGTAACCAAATAATTTTATTAACCAAACTTTGGTTTTGGTGTGAATAGTCAAAATGGGCCTTTTAATAAAGTGAACTGGGCCAAAAGTCCAGATAAAACCAACAAAATCTTCAAAGTCTTTCATTTACAGACCCAAATCCCAATGAAAACATTTCACATTTTTTAATGCGTACTCTGAATACTCAATTCCTGTTTTAAACCATACATATCTACATTTTAAGCTAGTCATACGCTTTCCCTCAAGAATTTTTCAATTACACTTTTCCTTTCACATCTAAAGGTGAAGAATGTTCTACCACTCCCTTTTTTCCTAGTCTAGTGGCTTTCTGGAAGCCAAATTAGTGAGTTCAACCCCTAAACACCAAATAAATCTAATATAAATACTTTCACATGGTTTTGATTGCATGCAAATTCTTTGAAAACAAATTAGGATGTGCTATGGGGTTTTTGATTTGATTGCTTTGCAGATGTAGTTTGATTTTTGTTTCACAACCTGCATTTGTAGATAACGCTCAATGTTGCCACGCTTCCATGTGTTAAAATATTATTTGCTTTTAAGTTTAGCGAATGTGCACATCTCTTTATGTTAGTTACAAACAAAAGTTATATTCTCTATACACCTTTATTCTTCAACAGGCATACTTAGTCCTTTACCCAGTTGTGAGCACTGGGTGTTATCTGTTGTGAGGTAAACCTTTCACTGCTGAAAACTGTGTTCTTTTATCAATTCAAGCAGCATGTCTGAAGTAACAAAATAAACTGATTTTGATACAAGGTAAAGTGCTAGTTCCTGAAAAGTCACTAGATTTCTTAGAGAAAGAGCTATTGGATCATTGCATTGTGTTGTTAAGGCCACAGGTACATTGTTTAGGAGGAACTGGCTTTCAGAGTTTATAATTGGTATAATTAATTCCTTAAAGCATGACATTTGGATAACAATAGTGTTGCAATAGCTATATCTTAGCAAGGACAAAATGGCAGTGAGAATGAGTGAGGGAAGAAACAACAGCTGATTTCCTTGCTTTTTAATAAATATTTTATGCAGGGTTTGCCATTAGTAAGTGTTTTAAAGATCATACCCTTTGGCTGTACAAAGAAAAATCCTTCATATAGGATAAAAGGCGAGCAACCAGCCGCTCTATGGAGAACCATTTTCCTTACAGGATTCTTGAGCTTCTTCCATAAGAACTAAGGAAATACTACTCTCAGAAGAAGACTGTGGAATTAGTGCAGGGCAAACCTCCCTGTCTGCCTCCATCTCTTTTGTTTTCTGATTGCTGAGATGCTAACAGCTTGAACAAAGCCCGTGCCACACAGGTGTCATGTATCTCTGTGGTTTTCCTTCAACACTTTTTTCAACATCTCCCTCTGAGATCTTCATCTTGCCTGGCAGATCTATTCTGGCTTCACTGCCAAGGAGTGTTTTGTGCCTGGCAAAGGGAACTTGATTTGTCAGAAAATATGAAACAAAGAACCAAGGTGCTTGGAAAGAGTTAGCTAAGATAACTATTTATTTATTTATTTTTTTAACCGAAAGTGGTGATACCTCAGGCAAACCTTCATATGCAATGTTACTATGTAGTTTTCTGTTTTGACCATTCAGACAAGATGTAGTGTCACTTCTTTAGTCTCGTGATAACTATGGAGTGCAAGTTCTTTATTGTGTTTACACTGTTTGGAACCAGCATTCCTTTAAAAAATTGTGCTCAGTTATTTTGATGTATAATGAAAAGTAACATATGACACTGCGTCTTCCAAACTTGCATTTTAAATAGTATTAGGCTTTGAAGATTATCACCACTGGAGGTATATTGTGAATAGTCTATCATATGGAGATTTTTTAAAAAGAGAACCATCACTGAAGAATTACACATTTTATTAATTTAAAAATAAATCCTGAATAATACTGGTTTGTTATCTAGTTTGATTTGTTTTAGGCATGTATATAGCAACATAAATTGCAACATTAAGTATGAGTCCTACAGTTTGCTTTTTTAAATACATGAGAAAGTCTATATAGAAATATTAACTTCAGAAATAATAGTGTAACCATGTAACTAACAGCAATATAACATCAAATTGGTGAAATAGCCCTCATCTGTAACATATTTCTGCTCAGAATATATTGTATGACAGCCAAGTGCCAGAATATCTGTTTTGTTCAGAGAAATAAGGCAGAAACAAGGTGATATAGGGACAGTAAACAGGAAGTCTGTAGAAAGTATTAAATTTGATTCCACATCTCCAGAGTCAGGTTAGCATTAGGACTTTTATTCCTTACCAATAATCAGAGATATCTAATATCTCATCCTAGAAACAACCTGATCTTCCTAGCTAGTCTTTGCTCCTATCTGGTTCACGCTACAGTTAGTGACTATGATGCAATGTGTAATACTATTATAAAAAGGTTGTTTGTTTGTTTGTTTGTTTGTGTTTTTAATTTTTTTTGTTTATCTAAATTTCCATATTTTATGTTTCTATTTAACCAAATACTTCTAATTTTATTTTGTCTGTGTAAGGACAAATTTTGTGAGTCACCATTTTGCTACTCCAAACAACTCTTTTCACATATTATCTTTCATGTAAAGACTTTTGGTCCTTAGTACCTTTCTGTGCTCACCGTCCTATTGGAAAGGAGTAAAACTGTTGAGAAAATCAAGATCAAATAAGTAGCTCCTCAAGACTGACATTCTAAACTTGTGATAGAAATCCAGGAAGGGAAGGGCACCTCTGCATGAGCCCCATTTAAGCTCCTCACTTCTCCACCATGTCTACAGCTCCAGGAAGCTGGCTGCCCTCCTCAGTGCTCTGTAAGTACTTCAACATCTATCAGAGAGAAAAAAAAAAAAGAAACAAAACCACGGAATAGCAGAAAGGAATGATTTGAAAAGAAAAAAAGCCTCATATTTCAGGTAAGTCTTGCCAGTTTTAAAAGCTTATTTTCTGTTAATGGGGAAGCAGCCTGTAGCAGCCACTCCAGAACCTGGTGTTAATTAGGACATTGGACGTATTTAACAATTAACCCCAGGAGGTTTTAGCATTCCCACCACCTTCCACATACATGGCCCCAACATGACAAACTCCTTGGGCTGGACAGGTGGGATGAGTGGCTGGACAGGGAGAGGTAGGAAGCTGAACGCAAGGCAGGACAAGGGGCTGTCTGATCCCCACACTGGGCTTGATGGAGTCATGAGGGGTCATCACAGTGCTTGGTGAGGGAGGGCAGAAAACCTTCATGAAACTTTCTCTCAACTGCACTTTCTGTGCCTCTGTCCTTGACCATTTAAACCATCTCTGTCAATGAGGCAGTGGGAAGGTGCTGCCCTGGCCCCTGGGGTTATAAGCTGCTCAACATTACCAGCGTTTTGTCACTGTGATTTACTGCGCATCAACAAAAATCTGCTTGAAAATGCACAAAAGAGAGGGAAGAGGAGGAGGAGGTATGGAAATATTCTTCCCTACCATTTATTACAGTGGAAAGGCAAATTGCCTGCTGGAGAAGACACTTAAGTTTTATTTAGCCAAGCTGCTCCTCTGGGAAATAGTGAAGATCAAAGGTGTTTTTTTTTTTTTTTTTCCCTTTAATGCAGTAATTAATTTGTCACCCTGAAAAGCTTTTCAGAACTCATCTTAGAACTGTCTGCTCTCACATGGAGTACTGTAACAAAGTTCAGCTGTTTCTGCTCTGAGAAGGCAACATCAGGGCTGTCAGTAGCAGCAAAATAAAACTGTGATTTTTTACCAGCGAGACTGATGATGTTTCACAGCAGGCAGTGAATTTGAGCAAGAGATCACTGAGCTTTTAGGATGTTACATTTTTTATCCTGAAATTCTCTGCAAATAATGAATAATCTTCCCAAATGTACAGATGACTCTGTTAGGTCTCTCTTTTGTCAAGCAAGTCAAAGCCAGTAAGATTTACTTAGTTCTACCATTGCATTGAAGAACCTCAGAGGACAGCAGAAGTAGTTAAGAGCCTCATAAGCTTCATGCATACCTTGCTGTTACTGACTGTAGGGAAAGTGGAAACAGCCAGTGGCCTGTTTTCTTTCTTTTTTTTTTTTTTTTTTTTTTTTTTTAACAGCACTAATGGACTGCTGCAAAACAGAAAGTAATTTGAATTCAAATCCTGAATGACCAATAAATTGCTTTTGTGCTTTTTGTTGTGTATTTTTTATCACCATTTATGAGCAAATTTTTTTCTTAATGGAACTTGATGCACATAATTTCTTGAAAATTCTGAAGGTCTCTTCATACATCAGTCTTGTCAGTAGTAGCACAGATGCAGAGATTTAGAGAAGGGCTTGGAAGCCTTGGCTTTAAACACCAGATGTTGACGTCCTTGGCTTCTGGGCTGTAAGGAATCTTTAACCATGGCCCTCCCTCAGTGTTATGTAGCTACTTTGATAACTCCATACATTCAGAGAATCACAGAATGGGTCAGGTTGGAAGGGACCACAGTGGGTCTTCTGGTCCAATCTCCCTGCTCAGGCAGAGTTGTCCTAGAGGACATTGCATAGAATTGCACCCAGGTGGTTCCTGAATATTTCCA
This sequence comes from Xenops minutus, assembly GCA_035221455.1. Classification (NCBI taxonomy): domain Eukaryota; kingdom Metazoa; phylum Chordata; class Aves; order Passeriformes; family Furnariidae; genus Xenops; species Xenops minutus. The sequence goes on from JAWWEE010000105.1 coordinate 98,560,516, forward strand.
GTGAGGGAGACTCCACAACCTCTCTGGCCAGTCTATTTCAATGCGCAGTAAAGAAGTTCTTCCTCATGTTCAGATGGAACTTCCTGTGCATCAGTTTCTGCCTGTTGACTCTTGTACTATTGCTTGGCACCACTGAGCAGAGCCTGGATCCATCCTCTTGACATACCCTTCAGACACTAGTAATATTGATGAAGTTCCCTCTCAGTCATTTCTTCCCAAGGTCGAACAGGCTCAACTCCCTCAGCCTTTTCTCATTAGAGAGATGCTTCAGTCTATTAATCATACTTGTTGCCCTCTGCTGGACCTGCTCCATGTCTCTCTTGTCCCAAGAACCCAGAACTGTACACAGATTCCAGATGCAACCTCACCGGGGCTGAGTAGTTAATTAGTAACCAAGACAATTTTTTTTTCTCTGTCTCCTTATGCTTGATCTCATTTTTGTGCTTATTTTTGCTGGGACATAATTTGTAAGTGTTGTCTTAGTTTTTGGTTCTTCCTGTGGATCTGAAAGTTGCGAAAGTTTAACCAGCAGTTAAGTTGCTTTGAGTAATCAATCAAAACCTGTGAAATTAAGGAATTATTCTTTTTCATTAATAAGATTAACTAGTTGGCAGATCTCAGCTAGAAAATATTTAATCTAACTAGTTTAGGTATCCAACATGAGGATTTGCTTGCCTTTGCCACGACACTGAAGATTGCACATAAGTTTTGGTCAAATTTCATTGAAACAGAAGACTGCAGAAATAAAGTCTGCCATGTACATAATGGTGGCTATCTACTGTGGCTATCTCCATGGATCAGCCTCATTAGATAGCCACGACCACTTCAAAAATCAGATTTTAACTGACTGCTTACAGAAATCTATTCTGGAACTGAGTAAATCCAGCCATGAAACTCCCACTTGATATGCTTACATATATACATAAATGCAGAATATCAGAGTAGGCATCGCAAAAATAACCGTAGACAAGAACTTCAACTATAGTGATTCAGTTCAAGTGTGTTAGTCATTTCACTGTTGTGTTGGAGACAGGTGGTACCACCACTAGCTACAGTCATGAGAAGGTGTATAACACTCTTCAGGGAGAATTTTGGACTCAGAACTGAGAGATGGCAGAGGGCATTCTCTCTCCTTTTCTCAGTAAATTATTTTGTGTAACTGTATTTCATACAGTTGTATGTGGCTAGTATCTCTTGCTGGCTACCTGCAGGCAATGTCTGGCAGAGTGGGATGTTTTAGCAGCCCTTTGGAAGTGTCTTAAAGTCTCCAAATGTGTGGAGCCATATCCCTGATGCGTTTTTTTGTGGTGGTGACAATGTGTTACATTGAATTTCTAGCTCTGGTAAATTGAAATTATGTTACCTTTGTCCTGTGTTTGCTTCCGAATCTTTATATAAGGATTTCACAGTGAGGCCAAAGTATTTTTGGTTGTCTAGCTAATGTATGCTATTTCAGGGAAGAATATGATATGGTAATAATAATAATTTATCTGAGATTCAATATGAAAAGTTTTGGATACAAAGATAATATTACTCTGTCCTAATTTTCCTTTGTCCTTACTGTGTAACTATTTAAATATCAGTAGACTGGCAATAAATATTTTCAGGAATTAAGAATAATTATTACTCTCCTGCATTCTTTGCTGTAGAATGCACAAGTGGAAGTTCAGACAGTGCAAACTGCAGATGACATTTAGTGATTCATCAGAGTCACAAAATTGTTGATATTAGAGGGGGCTTCTGGAGGTCATCCAGTCCAAACCCCTGCCCGCAGCAGGTCAACTAAAGCAGGTTTCTCACTGCCATGTCCAGTCAGGTTCTGAATGTCTCCAAGGGCGGAGACTCCACGATCTATCTGGGCAACCAGTTCCAGTGTTTGAGTACTCTAAAAAAGATTGTTCTTTCTTGTCTGATCTTGGATAGTTTTCATCTCTCAGCTGAAATTGATGTCAAGGAAGTGACGCCTTCTCATTTTTATGCTTATGTGAAGTCAGAGACTGACCTAGATCACACAGGTGCTAAGTTGGCTTATTTGAATTTAAACAGCTACAGAGGATAAGAAACATTCAAAATTAGAAGGTGAAAACCATTGATTGTAAACCTAAATCTACTAAGACTTGGTCACACAGAATACATATAGACTATTTTTCTAACTTTTCTTTTTTTCCAAACAGATGAGTTTTAGCTATATTTAATCCAGTTAACATGAATTGTGGGGGGGAGGGGTTTGAGACAGTATTGATACAAATAATGCCATGTTAAACTGTATATCCTTTCTTAGCCATTTTAGGCAGTTTGACCTGCCACGTGTGCATTTGCATTGTGATATCTCTGCTGTATTAATCATTATAATAGCTTGTTGTTGCCAGGGACATAACGGACAAAATGGAAGACTGGCACTACTGAAGTCCCATTTATATCTCCCAAATACATCCTAAGTGGTTCAAATGACCTTTGTTGAAATTTCAGCAAACCAAATAGTTGGCTATTTTAAGACCACAGAAAGCTCTGGTGTGATAGGCAGAGTAAGTCTGTTTCTTATATACAATGAGTCTAATCTGTTCTTTGTCCTGTTCTTCTGCCCCTGCAGAGAAGGCAGAGTCCAAATGACTGGCTATGTGTCCTGTCTCACTGAATATATGGTTTTGTGTCCAGTCTTGCCACACATATACTGGATAGCATAGTCTCACTCAACGCATAGATTGCATCCCATACAGAATTCCTTTGGCTATACTTAGCCAGTCAGAACTTTTCATTATCATTCTGAACAGGATCATTGCATTCTCTCATGCAGCACTGAAGGCAAACAGGATTGTAACAATTAAAAGGGAAAGACCTTTGGTAAACTTCTACATTTTGAATTGTAATTGGATTTTGATTTGAAATAGAGATTTGCAGCAGTTATTTTCTGCCTCTGCTACTGCTTTGATAGTAAAATATAGTGAAAATGAACTGGGCTAGGCTGTCGGTTTCACTGAAACTTTGCCATTCTTACTGAGGATAAATAAATAAAGTTAATGCCAACCAATTTCTTACATAAATAAGAAATATATTTCTTGTAACTTTGGTTATTGCCTTGATACATACTTTGTATAAATTACTAAACTGCAAGTTTGCAAAATGCCATAGTAACACCTCTTAATTAATTACTGTGAATAAAAAAAAATATATTCTTTGACCTGCATTATCAAAGCTATTTAATGAAACCCACACATAATTTAAATAGTAGTATTTCTCTTTGTACAACTGTTTGTGATGTACCTTATAAGAGTGCTTTGTGAATACAAAGGATTTAGAAAATGTCAGACTGGATGTGACATTTTCAATATATTTTATTATTTTCTCTCTTGAATTGAATTTAAAGCCAAGTTCTGTTTGTTCGTGAAAGGCAGAGAGACCAGATCCAAGTGATTATGGAGTGGACAACTTAAATACCTGGGAACACCAGTTCTTGGGATGGGGACATCCACCCAACTGTGTCTTGCCTGTATGTGATAATGAGACCTAAGGGTTTGTTTTAATACCCTTCTTGTGCTTTGTCTTCTGTTGAAATGTTACCAGGAACTTGGTCAGGAAGAGATCTCTAGGCAAAAGCTATAATACACAGTGCCAGAGTCTGTGTCCATCTGGTTGCATATTACTATATATTAGTACATTAAACAGTCTCCTGAAATATATTGGGGTACTGGAACTCAGTTGTCTGTACTGTGACATGCTTTTGGCTTGTGTCAGCTCATACACCAATTCCCAGTCACTGTCTAGAAGATGGACCAGTGACTATTCTCAATAAGTATGAATCCTGTTTTTAAGAGCAAGTGAGCTTAATATAATGGAGTAGATAGATGATGCTATGTGGGATTGGGGAATAAGTATTATCACTGTTTTGTTTAGTAGCATAAATGTAGCAAGTTCCTGTGTGGATATTCTGTGGGACCAGGATTTTGTCATTAATTGCCCTGCCATGTTTTTCCAGTTTAAGAGCTTTCTTGTACTCCACAAATATTCTTTAAATCTAGAAAAATCTTAGACATAATGGAAAATAAAGGACTAAAATGCAAACCTAAATTGCACCGCTGCCAACCAATTAATATACACTCCTTCTAGAACTGTAACAGCACACAGTGTGCACCTTCATACTGTATGGACAGGGCCAGGGCATGGTCCTAAGGACTGGCAAGTGGTAGAATGAAATCTCTGTTTTGTTAGTGTAGTCCCTGAGACATTTTGGGCAAGTGTTAGTTGGCACTCTTTCAAACAATGTCCTTATTTTAGGATTCACAATCCCTATGGGGACGATAAGCTATCCTGTGAAGATGTTTAGGGGTGGCTATGAGTATAGAATACTGTGCTTTGTGTCATCCAGTCCCTCGTTATTTATATAGATGCAGCTAGTAAGGCTGGCTCAAGGTTAAAGACACATGGGTGTTGAAAGAGAAAATGTAGATTTTTATGTCTAACCAGTTCCTTGCCTTATACATTTGCTGATAGAATCCCATCAGTGAAGAAATCTCTCTCACTGATTATTCAGACTGTGGCTTTGTCTCCTATATAACTCTTGCAGCTTTTGCACCTAAGGACAGATTTTATGATGGAGAGATTTATGCTTTCCTACCTTTGCCGTTACACTAGCAGCCTGTCTTTGTATCTACTGGGTCCTCCTCAGCAAACATGAATTCATTTGGATGAACAGATCGAAGTTACATAGAAGTTTACAATCACTGCAGTACCATTAATGATAACAGGACTTTATGCAGCATAAACTAAAGCAAAAGTCTTCCTGCAATGTCTTTTTCAGTAGGTGAGGAAAGCAAGCTTTAGTTACTGGCCTGCTACTATAAACATTTAACTGTTTATTCTGGTTTGAACTCCTTGTGAGAAATCCTTTATGATTCCAAGTCTCAATTTTTCACTTCTTGGCTTAGCAAATAGTGGAAAAACTGCAGTGGCAGCTTATTTTCTCAGGGGAGAGAGCATATCAGGCCATTTGACAGTGACTTCTCTGGTTGATTAAATTGTGTCAGCCACTTCCAAACAGAAAAATCTTTTGGACAAATGGTGAAAGAACATAACACAGGTTTTTGAGTATAGAAGACATGAAACAATGAAGACTTTGGAATTCCTCAACTATGACAGATTTTCCAAAATACTGACAAGTAGCATATTGCACTGAACAAAGATAGTATTTGAAAGTAGGGCTAGTGTTTATATTTAATGAATGCTTCTGTGAAGAAAATATTTTAAACATCTTGCATCAGCTAATGATGCATGATTTATTTTTTTTTGTGCAGATTAAACCAATAATTCACAGTACTATCTGTGTGCTTTCCAGATGGCAATTTATCTATAATAAGCCATGTAATATCAAGTAAGTATGTTTTAAATAAAGCTTTTTTTTTTGTTTGTTTGTTTTAAGTTTTCTACTCTTAACTTTTCATACAAGTGTTTCTGTTCAGCTAAAAACTGAATGTTTGCAGCAAAACCTTGGTTAACCAGGTATAATTTGGAATGATTAATTTTTTGGCTTAGATACCATGAATTAAAGTTAGCTTTGTATGGTATGACAGTAGATTTAATTTTTCCAAAGTATTCTTAAGAAAGGAATAAGTTGAGAGTGATGATGTAGAGCAATGCATAGTTGTTTTATGCTAGTGAAATTTAAAGAAAAAGCTTTATATAATAGTTAGAAATCTTATATGATACAATGCTTATACATCATAAATAATAATCATAAAAGGGCCCTTAATCCAAGGGTTATTTAGAAAAAAAATCTCATAATCACGAAGTATCACAGAGATTTCTAAAAGAGTAGGGTGTTATTAATGAAGAATTTGAGAAATAAATTCTATGAACTGCTAATGAAGCCTGATTTCCTATACTTTTCTCTCTGATATTACATAAACTTTGTATATTAGGCCATAATAATATGGAATAATAATTCACTTTTACCTACCATGTGCCTTTTGTCATCCTGCCTGAGCGTGCAGTGGTGTATACTATGGCTACGGTTCTTAACAACTCAGGTAATGTGTCTAACAAAATTCAAACAAAGCCACCTTCTTTGATGTTGTAATGCTTCCCATAACAGTTCAACTGTGCAAGAGTGGGGGAGTAAAGTGTTTGATATGAAGCAAAAAATAAAGTATCTTGTTTCACCACCTTCCATGTTAAGATTTATTTAATGGAGAAGATATTATTTAAAGTGATGAGCATTCAAAATGGTATAACCAGAGAAAGGGCTATTAATAGATATTTTTAAAAGTTCTTATCTAAGTTTTAATTTGATTTCAACATAACTCCTATTAATTCAAGCGATTGTTGTGACAGTGTATACATGTAGGTAATTCTGACAAGCTTTAAAACAGAGAGATCAAAAAGCTCTGCAAGTTTTGCAGTGTCATTCTATAATTATGTGTTTTTATATGACCTTTTCTATTATCTCGACCTATAAACTTGTCTATTATGGGAAGGAAAACCAAATATGTTCTCATCATTATCTGAAGAGCAATAGACTTTGACTCTGACAACTGCAGCATTTGTTCTGTGCTGGAAGACAACACTGATGACTGTGTGTATTCTCTCTGCATATGAGTAGATTGATAACCTAAAGCTTTGTATGGTCTTATCTGGAACTTTATTTGGGAGATACTTGAAATAATCATAATAAACTCTAATTGAACAATCACACATGATTCCAATGTCAAAATGAAGAGCTAAGATAAAAATCCATAACCTGAAGAATATGTCTGCTGTATGATCTGAATTGCTTCTTCAAGGAGAGGAAATGGGTGTTTGTTTGATTGAATAATTCTTGAACACCGTGTAACTTCCATTGGCAAATTAAAACAACAGAATCTGAAGATGAATAAAATCCTTTAGTCCATGTAGTTAATCCTTGTGGCTGTCATGCTTTTTACTATGCAGTGTATTTTCCTTGTCTACCTTGGATTTATATGTTTCTAGGGATGATATTTCTAAATCAACCCTCAGAGAATCATTCTGCAGTTTTTAATTTTTACATTAACAGTAAGTTCTCTGTAAAGCTATTTTATTCTTAAACTTGACCAACAAAATTTGTGTCAAATTACATAATGTATTTGAGGAAAAAGCTGCTGAAAATGAAGCACCAGTCTCCCTTCACTGGCAAGCTGGGTTTGATCTTCATGATAGATTTACTGGCTTTTACTCCAAGTTCCACTAGATGGCCCCAAACTTCTTCTGAATGCCTGCTTTATTGCTTCAAGATGTTTTAATGTGGCATGCAGACATAAATATTTGCTCTTGACTGAAACCTGACACACTGTGCTAGGACTTGCCCCAGGCAACTTTATTTATTTATTTATTTATTTAAAAAAAAAGGCTCAAAAAAAGAACACATGTTCATGGAAAGCATTTGGCTTGCCACAGTCTTCTTGCTTATATAGGAAGTTATATTTTGCCTTTTGCAAGATAAATGATAAACAGATGATTAAAATAGAATTTACTGGCCTTAGAACAACAAAAAACATTATAATATTACACATAAGAAAACAAAAGCAGGAAGAAAGCTGTCAAATATTGAGCATTTAAATCCAGACTGTATAAAGCAGTTAGCAAAACAATTATTAATTTTTATGCCATCTAAATTATGTTAGATTTCTTGTGTTACACAGGAGCAGCTTTGGCTTCCTTTTTGATATACATAGAAAATTCTTTAAAACTTACTTTGTCATGAAAGAAGACACAGAAGGTACTTTCTATGGCATTTTAGAGCAGATTTGCATCACTGTCAGTGTGGAATGACTGATTTAAACCTGGATTGCAAAATGTCTTTTAAAACTGAGGGGTTTTCAGCTGTAAATTTATAAATACTGCTTTCTGTCCAGTCCATTTTTCATGTTACAAGACAAAGCAATTCTGCTTGTGAAATGCTGGACTCATAGCAGAAAATCAGTTACCTTTTACATATGTTCTTTTAAGTGTGATCAGGTTTTAAGCTTCGTCATTTTTCTATGACATAAGACTGAACTCTTGATAACAATCATAAAGGGTACAAAATACTGATAATGTTTACATGTAATGTAAACACATAAGTTGTGTCATTTGTACCTTCAGTATAGGAAAGTTTATTAGGAAATTATTTATTGATAAGAATGCAAGGAAATTTCAGTTGAGTTTCAATATCAAAAAAGGGAAAAGATTTAGTGAAAGAAAATTAATGAAAAATGCATGAAAATTAAGTATTAAAATGGATGTCATTAGTGATGTAGAAAAGGGAAGGAAGTATTTTCATGCTTGAATAGGTTGTGAGTTATGGCTAAGCTTCAGAAGGTAAAAAAGAATCTTAAACTTGTGAAGTAATAAGAAGAAGTGAGGAGTTTCAAGGAGAATGCATATGTAATTCTAGGGGCTAAGGAAGGTGGCTTTGCCATATTAATTTTTTTTTCCAATTAGAAAATTTAATTGTTGTAAAGAGGATTGTACACAGAATATGACAAGAAATAGTATTTTTTTCTTTGTTTAGTGGAATCTGTATTTAGGAGAACAGGGTATATTAAAAGGGAAAGAAAAAACAGAGTAAATGCATTTTGAGAATCTGCCATTGATACAAAATCACACAGAATCAGAATTCTTAAGGTTGGATAGCACTTGTGGAGGTCATCCAGTCCAAACCCCTACTCCCAGACAGATCTACAAGAGCAGGTTGCTCAACATCATACCCAGTCAGGTTCTGAATATCGTGAAGCCTATCTGAATATCGTGATGCAATCTGTCTGGGTAACCAGTACCAGTGTTTGATCACCCTCACCATAAAAGAGTTTTTTTTAAATTATGCTTAAGTGGAATTTCCCATCTTTCCATTTGTATCCATTGTCCTATAGTGAGATACCACTGCAAAAAGTCTGATTACTTTACTCACTCTATCAGAAATTTACATACATTGGTAAGATCCCCCTGAGCCTAAACTTCTCCTCATAATCACATGTATGCTCCAATGCCTTCCTCCTCTTTGTGGCCCTTTGTGGCCTTGCTTCAGTAAGCCCATGTCTCTCTTATACTGAGCAGCCCAGAACTAGACACCACATTTGATTTGCTAACTTCTTTAATGAACTGTACCTTAGTTCTGCTAGGAATCATGGTGACTGTATGGAATAACATAAAGAGACTGCAGACGAAGTCTGAAGGATCAGATGTTTTGCTGTTGGCTCATCTTTTTTGTCAGACAGCTTTTAAGGATATGATCCTGTATTTTTGAATGAGATTTAAAGTTTTATGAAATACACAAAGATTTAAAATGAACTATTGAAATCTAAGTTGCACCACTAATAATGGTCCAGTGTATATAATTTTGTCAAATTAATAAGTTTTATCATTTTCCTTTATATTACAATTTTACTAAAGAAAAATACCTTCTTTTCCTCTTGGCAGTGTTTTCCCCAATGTAGAGAGAATCAAGTCACCTATAACATTTCTCATACTGAGGTTCATTCTGAAAAGCTTGCCCTAACAGATAATTGTTTGTTTTGGGTTTTTTGTTTCTTTGTTTTTTTTCCATTTAGGAGTTATTCACAGGTGAGAGACACTATCAACAATTTAACATAATCAGTAAAATTGCTCAATCGGGCAGTTTATCAATCTCTTTATTATAGATTATTTAGATAGCGTGCAGCAAATTATGACTTTTCAATGTTTGATTATACATGGAATACATGAAGAATGACCCATTATTAAAACCAGGATTTTTTTCCAAACTTCTAAGTTAACAAACCATGATAATAAATATTTAATTTTCTTCCATGTATGTGGCCTCAGTGTAGTCAATCACATATTAACTAAGTCCACTTTTTCAGCCAGCGGGAATCTTGAGTTCAACTAATATGTGATCATATCATACTGAGTAACAGGATGTGACCTTGTGCCTCAATATTTAGCACTATTTAATAGTAGTTGGTCTGATTTTTCAGAACACTGTTGTAGGTCATCTTCTTCTTTAAAAAGTGGATGTTATAGTAAACTACAACTTTATTGCAATTATTGATGTTCAAGGCTATAGAAACCTATGAAAAGATAGTCACAGCTGCAGTTGATAGGTAACAAAATAAAATGAACAAGTGTTAACTGGCAAAGACAAGATTAATTGATGTTTCAAGTATGAAACAGGATTTAAAATTACATTTGAATACATAGATGATGTAACTTCAGCCAGATTCTTGAATCAACTGTTTCTCATTATCATTTGGTTTTGATCATGTTCAGTTGGTAAATAAAAAATAGACAAAGTCACATGGTGAGCTTGTACTGTATCACTAGAGAAATAAAGTAAAATGAAAGAAAAGAGTTCAACTTATTTAGATAAAGGTCTGTATTTCCCAGGATATCAATGGAGGTTTATTTCTTTTGTGAAATCTTCAGTCTAAGTAAGAGATGAAAAAATAAATTTTTCTTTATATTTAGGATCTTTCCTCTAATTATTAAATTATCAAAATCTTTATGCTTCAGAGAGTCTTTGGGAAAGTGTTTGTAATACAAAAATCTTCAAGGGAATAGAAAAAAATGTCCTTCTCACTTATCTAACTTCAACTTGACTTATTCTTTCTCAATCTTTCTAAGCAACTGTTTTGTTCAGATCTATCCATCTTTCTATGTTGAAAGAGTTTTTTTCTGGCAGCAGAAACATTCCTAAAAGCTACAAATAAAAAATAACCTTGTGCTGAACTTTGTTGCATTGTTTTTTCATATGTATCTCTCAGGGCCTGAGTTCCTTTAAAAGTTATGTTTTCTTCTTTCATATTGATAACAATATTTCAGGAGTTCAGAACCACAGACTGCAAACCAGCACAATATTTTCCTCAGAAAATGTTACTTTCCCATTTGTAGAGGCTATTTTATAAATTCAGCCTGTTTTATTTTTAAATATGGTGCTGTCTCTCTCTTGCTTTACACAGAACCCACCACTCAAGGCCTTACAGACTGAGTAGGCTTTTCTGTTATATTAATTCTGTAGTTTGGAACCTGATTTTTACAACCATGTTAACATGTTTCTTTAAATTTTTTGAGCCACAGCTTTTTTAAAACATTGAAAAACCACCAAAGCTTGTCCTACAGTAACTCCTATGTTTCAATTTATTTTGCTTTGAGGGAAAGTGTATAAGTGTAATTTTTGCAGATTTTAGCCTCAGCAGCCACTGTGGAGGTGCATTTCTTCATCTCTTCCATATGTTATGTATATAGTGTAAAAAAAGAAGCAGCTCAGCTCCCATCTTTTATTTTCAACATCACAGCTGGGTCACAGTGATATTTTCTGTGGCTCATGTTGAGTCTGTGGTCAAGTTGACATCTCAAGGTGTCTTGTGTCGACCATCCACCATTCCCTCCCAGACACAAGCAGTTTTGCTACATCCAATTTTCTTGTCATGATTTCCTTATACTCAGGCAGTGGAGAATGCAGTTTGAATGTGCCCCAAGCATTTTTCCTGTTCCTGGGGTTTAAGGTACTGTAGAAGAGGCATAGCATATATTTCCCTTTCGGTTCCCCTCAGTCAGCTGGATGAATCAAACTGTTTTTCTGTGTTTTCTGTTGTGTAAAACTTTCATCCTTATTTCTTTGCTACTGAGACATCTTTCCACATCTTAAATATTTTATCAGAACAGTTTGTTATTGCTGCCAGTGTAGACATCAGAAATGAGATTATTATAGACATCTACTGCTGTTTGAAATTCCCTGGTGTATCCTACCTGAGCTCCAGCTGCTGCTCCAGAGTAACATGAGGCTCCAGAAGTCATGCAGCCCACCTGCTGTGTGTCTCAGATTCCGTAGGTGTCTGAAAGTGCACTAGATGCCAGTGGTTAAACTGCTGAAACCTCTGTGTGTGATTGTAGTTGATAGTGATTGTAGAAATAGCAAGTTCTGAAAATTCTTGGAGATCATCTGAGGCAGCACAGCCTTGTTACAGACATTTAAAATCCTTCTTGGCTGTTACTGTGGCACTTTTGTCTCCCATGATGTCTTGATGAACTCCAGACTCCTGCAAATCCACCTCCAGATGAATAGATCAAAAAGACCTTATTCTGGAGGAAGTTTCTAGAACTGATTTCACTGGCAGCAGGTCATCGTGCAACAGTTTCTTGCTGGGTATAGAGAGATCAAGCTTGGAGTCCCATTCTAGATTTTAGAAATCTGCATGCTTCTCAAAACAACATGGCTTTTCAAGAGAAATTTGTTTACATGACTAGTTTACATTAGTTTACGTGAACTTCCAAAAGGCTTATTCTCATGACGTTTCTGTCAGATATTTCCATTTAACTGTCTACACTGAAAGAAGTCTTGGGAGTTAAAGAAAGCAGTGAGAATTCTTACAGAGGGATACCATAGCTCTGTAATCCACAGTGGTCCACACGGCAGACATAAGAATCAACAGTTTGCCTTACCTTTGAAGACAGTGATGTTTTAGAAGCTGGTTAATGTGAACTAGTTTTAGAACTGAAATCTCAGTTCTCTTCATATCAATTGGTTGTTTGATGGATCTTCTATGGTTAGATATATCCCTGCAAATGACAGCATTCCATCTAAATAGTCAAGGCTCAAATCATTTCTCATGACACACAGTGATTAATTTTTCTACTTATCATGTTACATTATTTATTGGATCTGGAGTTTTTTATTAGTCAGAATTAATCTGATGGTTGTTTTACTCATCTTCCTAGTTTTATAAGTCTTTGTGTAGTTTCATATTCTGCAACTGGTAGGCTTTTAACAAATATTACAAGACTTTTCTCCCTAGCTAGAAAATCTAGTGCCATAGTAGGACTTGAATGCTAATTTTCTTGATGAAATAACCCTAGACAATGTGTTTTTCCTGATGGAAAAGAATTTTCGGAATTTAATTATTTTCCTGTGTTTAATGTAATGCTTCTATTTCTTATCTCACATAGTACAACACTGACATTAATTTTATCTAAAAGTTCCTGTCTTTAGTTATAATTTATCTTTTGATGCACATGTTGTTCTTTCTTTGTTTTCATTTCAAGCATTGTTTTTTTCTAGTTTGTGGTGAATGTTTCTGTCTTAAAAGTTACTGCAATTAGCAGTCATGATGAAGTCTTGCTACTGTGTGTTGTTGACTACTCTGAACTGATTTCTTTATGAAAATATATCTGCAGTATTGGATAGGTAATATTTGTGTATTTTCAAAAGACATTTACTATTGTTTTTTTTTTTTTTTTTTTTGTTTGAATTCTGGTCATGGTGAGAAGAAAACAAAAGTATCAATTTTTAACATATTGTAGGACTGTTTAAATTACATTGTGCAAAATATCCCTTTTCTTTTTAACCTCTCTTCTTTTTTTCAGCTTCCTTTTAATTTTTATAGTTCACACACAGTTCCTCAATTATTATTTTTAATGACTAATTAACTGACAGTGCATGACTTCTGATTGCTCATTTAAATTAACTAATGAGCATGAAAGACTTCATGTAGCTTTGATACAGGAAAAGATGTTTTTGGTTGGTATGATCATATCAAACTTCCTCTCAGTAATACATAAGCGACAAATTTAAGTGTCAGAAGAATAGATGTTAGGGTGTGCAACTTTGTAATGCATGCAATTTTGTAATGTAGGGAATTAAGCATAGATCTGATACAAGTGACAGAACCATGAAGTTTTTAATATTTTTTCTTTTTTACAATCTGTAATTGAAATTCACTAGTTGTTGACATGAACAGCAAGAGAGTCTGCATGCTACAGAATTTATTTTGATGTTTAAGTCCATCCTAAAACAGCCACCCTTGGGAATTACCTCGTAGACAGGATGCTAAACACCAAATTTAGTTTGTTTGTTTGTTTGCTTTTGTTTTTGTTCCCCCTCCCCCCCCCCGCCCCCCCT
>JAWWEE010000105.1:98574476-98591980 GCA_035221455.1 Xenops minutus
TATATATATATATATATATATATATATATATATATATATGATACCAGTCAAACAGCAATGAATCTAATAAAGGCACCAGTTTTCTTGGATCAGAAATGGCTGTACTTAATTTTGGGTTTAGTAGGTCTTTATAGAGGAGCTCTCAGGAAAGGCTATCTAGTTGTTCTTCAGAAACATTTGGTTTGGACTTTATATGTCCTATTGAGATATTCTATAATGACAGTTTTTGAAAAGTTTAAGACATAGTTATGATGAACTCACATTCCTACTTACCAATATCTTTCTTTTTGAAAGCTTTTTTCAGGCAGTATTTTTATTTTATGGAGAGCAACATGCTTTTACTTTTTATAGTATTGTTTGTATTACCTGCATGATATGGCATTGCTTCTGTAGTATGCTTTGGTATAATATTGTTATTGCTTTCACAGTTATTGAGAGCACATATCTTTGTGGGTTGGCATATATTTTACCTTTATGGTTTGATTGCATTTTTAATTTGATGTGTGTGGCATTTGTGCTCAGCCTGCTCAACTTTCCATTTGTGAGTAATAATTCTTTCTAACTCTCTTAATATTTTTTCTTTGAAAAGTCAAGATTATTTTTACAGTATTCTTTTATTTATATTGTAATTAGTTATATTGCAAATATAAAATCTAACAAATTAATTTCTAAATTTGTGAGCTGTTTAACAAAAAAGTGACAAACTATATATGAATTTATTTATACATCTTCCCAGTCTTTCTTAATGTACCACCATGAGCAATGCATGATACTAATAGAATATCATGTGTTCTTCTTTCAAAAACATCTTCCCAAAAAATGAGAGTTCCACAGAAAATATGAGAACAAAGAAAATGAAACACAGATACCTGCAATATATAAAATGGACTGCAAAAACATAATTACTTATTTGTTAATGCTTACAAAACACATTCTGATTTACAGTTCTTAGAGTTAGATTTAAGATAACTTATAAGACAATGTTATTCCTTTGGATTTAGAACTAATGCATAAATAATTTTTATTATAACAATATTTTTATTGGACTGTGTTAAGTATCAGTTGAGTGTATTTTAAAACAGATATCTATTTTAGGAGTCTATGAAATGAATTCACGTAATCATCAAATATTGGTAATTCAAGGCGATCTGCAATGTAAATTTGGACAAGACTTATGGCAGGAAGAAACAAGGACCATTTTGAAGTCTTTGAGGGATCTAAATCAAGTGACTTGATTTCACACCATTTACCAGTATCTAAATAACTTATGAAAACGTTTCACAGCAGTGTCTAGGTGCTTCACAAGACAACCTGCTGATTTAATTGACATTTCTATGATTTCTTCAAAATTTGACTACAAAAGGGCAATGGTTTCATCATTTTGATGTGTATTATATTGCCACTACTTGGGTAAAATTATGCTGGTTGTTTTGTGGGAGAACTTTTACTTTAAAAATTATGGTATGGGGAAAGAAATGAGACAAACTGTGAAGAGCTGCCCATAATGACTGCATCAACTTTATAATACTCAGCTATAATTCAGATCGTGATGAGTAGGTTTTAGGGTTAAAATTGAAGATTTGTTTTTTAACTTTATAAAGCAATCACTGAGTAATTCCTTATATGTACCATCTGAAGGGGACAATAGTTCATATTGTAAGCTACTAAAGTGCAGCTAAAATTTAAGTTCCATTTTAATAAAATCCCTCATGAAGTTATAAATACTCTCTCCTTGATGAATCTGTTCAGTGAGTGAAAGGACTTTATCAGCACTGTAACTTTTGTTTAAAATTAATAATTAAAAAAGGACCTCATTGTAATTATTTTCATTTGAAATTATCATATTAGAATCATGGAATAATAGAATGGTTTGCGTTGGAAGGGACCTTAAAGATCATTTAATTCCAAGCCTATGCCATGGGCTTGACCGGGTTGCTCACAGCCCAATCCAGCCTGGCCCTGAACACTTCCAGGGTTGGGGAGTCCACAACCTGTCTGGGAAACCAGTTGAGGCCAGTGCCTCAACACCCTCACAGGGAAGAATTTCTTCCTAATGTCTAATCTAAACCTGCTCTCCTTCATCTTAAGGCCATTCCCACTTGTTCTATCCCTCAATATATGCCCTTGTGAAAAGTTCCTCTGAAGCTTTCTCGTAAGCCCCCTTTAGGTACTGGATGGTGCACTAAGTTTCCCTAGAGCCTACTCCTCCCCAGGCTGAACAGCCCCAACTTGCTCAGCCCATCTTCATTGGAGAGGTGCTCCAGCCCACTGATCAAGTTGTTGTAATTTATGCTTCAATTCAGATTGTGTGAATTTAAATATTTGCATTTCAAGTAAATAAAATGTAGACAGTTCTGAAAAGAAATGTATGTGCTTTAAATCTGAAAATAACTTCCTGAGCATATTTTTCATACTATTTTTGCATTTATTAGTGGTTAGTTTTCTTAATGCATTGCCTCTCTGATCTGCACTAGAAGAGTATGTGATCTAATATTAATTTTTAGACAATGAAAAGATTTTATTTCATTCATTGGGAATATTTCACTCTAAAGGAAAGATGATTCTTCCACTTTTAAATTTCTTGTTAGACTTTTAAGCAAGTCAGGTAAAACACACTGATTACAATGTTTTTAGATTACTGGTATCCTGCTTTCTTACAGATATTGTGACATTTATAAAAGAGACTTCTGGCATAAACTCAGAAAGATTTAGGCTCTAATATGCAAATCAGGAAGCAAATAAATTTGGAAGCCTGTATGTTGGAATTAAATTTAAAATGGTTCATTGTAGGTGTTTTGCTCATTGAGAAGATCTAGACTTGAGATGCTACATGTAAAAAGTGGATACAAGTGGTCCATTGTGTCTTGATCAGCAGTTTGTCCTTTAAACTGAGTCTGTGCAATCTTCTTTCATAAGGAAACCAGGGCAAAGTGTACATGTATTTTTCAGTTTACATGTGTCTGGATCATACAGTAGCATGGAGCTGGGACACGGCCAGTGAACACAGTTGGAATCTGGTTTAGAAGCTGTAACACACACCTAGATCAGAGCACTGGTCACTCTAGCAATAGCATCAAGGAGGCTTCTACCTCCAGCCTGCTCCTGTTGCTGGTTTCTGCTCCTGAACGAGTTACCATCTTATCTCTACTCGCCAAGAGTCTTTTTTTTTTCATTTGGAGTGGACTTGATTTCCTTGGACAGTTTTCATCACAGTTTATTATTAGAGTTGCTGTTCTTGTAGTACAAGATTATCCACTGCAACCAGTTCAGCTACTGCTGGAGAAGGACACATAACAAAATTTTTGGGCATTGCATAATGTGACTTACAGTACCTGACACGACATATCATAGAGTATTGCATGAACCAGCTAGCAGAGAATGCTAATAAAAGGGGTATATTGGAAATGGCAGTCCTGAGTTCATTATATTTTCTTAGATTAATTGGTTTCAAACCCACAGCATGCACGTCAGTGAACAGTGACTAGTTCATAGAGTACCTGAGCCTGGGAGTCTTCTTCTTACCTGGGAAGAGCTGGGTAATCATGGAGGGAGCTCTGTACCATTATAAAGGAATTTTTTCTTTAATGTTGCCAGCCAAAGTTTGATTTCTATGCTGTATTTTTCTCATAAATTTTACAGTGAATAGGTTAATGTAGCTATGTGTAAATGCAAGTGATCTTTAAATGTTACAGAGATATTCGGTTTTTAAACAGTAAGAACTATATGGAAAGTATCTGTCATGTAATAAAAGTTCAATTTATTTCAAACTATGTCATAATTTTGTTGGTTATTCTGCTGCTCCTGAATTAAGATGAATGCCCTCTGTGATCCATTTATTATTTTATAGGCTTTTCTTATAATTTTTTTTCTCAAATTTTGCCTAAATTCACAGTTACATCCTTTAAAATTTCTCTTCATGTGAAAGATCACATTATAAAAACAAAAAGTATGTGTTCAGGGTGAAAATTAGTTTACATTTTACCTTCAATGGGATTTTCATATCCATCTTTTTTAATATTGTACAATTGGCTTTTTCTTAATTTTTTTTCTCTCTTGTTTTCTGCTAGTATGTATGACAGTTCCGTATGTGTTAATCATAATATTAGAAATAGCATCTAATTCACACAAGCTTTGGATACTTGTAATCCTCTGGGACATTAAATTTAAATCCTGGCCTGATATAACTCCTGAATTCCTAACAATGAACCAATCTAAATCCAGTCACAGCAAGTCTTGCAGTAAAGGGAAGTTGTAAGGATTCGGGATCATTTACAATCCTGATGTGTACTGTTGTGTTCTCATGTGTACTACGGTGCAAGGGCTGAAATCATTCAAGAAGTGGGAACTGAAACCCAGAAGGGGAATAACCCCTCGCTGGTGAGGTAAGTAGGACCACAACGAGAATTTGGGAACATACTGGCTATGATGTCCTTTTAAACTAGATCATTTCCAACTGAATAGCCAGAAAAAAATACTGTGTAATCTGTATGTTACCTGTATTTTGAAAGGAATGATGATGAATTGTTAATGGCTTCTTTGAAATTGAAAGACCACTTGTGATCACGCTGTAGTTTTGTATACAATCCCTTGAAATTTCTATAAAGTACTGAAAATTGTTTAGCATTTCATAACATAATCCATGAATTCTAGGTGCAGTTGGTGATTTTACACAGTAACTGAAATATGAGCATTTATGCATAAAAGCCGCAGTTGCTTTTTCACTTTTGCAAATTCAAAATAACTTTAGAAAGTAAAGAGATTTTGAATGTAATAAGTCTGAACATTGGCATTGGTTACATTAAATACAATTGGAAGCAGATTATTTAGGCATATCAGTATATCAAAACTGTTTAGTCTCTATTTTGACATTCTTTGTTTATGTTTCTCTAGTCAACAAAATCAAGTACCAAGGAATGCTTTAGTAGACCTCCATGAACACCCATTAAAAATACAAAAATAGCAGATGAAAAATCAAACCCTAACTTTTATGGAAAAAAGCAAGATGACAAGTCCTGAGAGGACTTCACATTCAGCATTTGCTGGAGATAACCCAAGATAACATATAGGTGATATCTTAAGGCAATATAAATAAATTCTGAGATGAAGTGTTGTGGAATGAATACTCTTTAGTCTTTACTCTCAGAACTACTTTCTATCTTATACAAGTAGGCAATATTTCGGATGGCAGAACAAGGGAGAACAATGAATTTTCTTTAGGATTATGTTCACTGCAGTTTAATGAATCTGTGCAGGAAACTGTGTGTAGATACATGGATAAAGTCTTCTAATGCTAAGCTTTTAAACTATAAATATTTTTTCTGTATATGTTATAGATTTGGATCTCTACAGATCTCAGAAATAATATATATAACCTCCTTTCTGTTGATGTACATTAATGGAAAGGATATATTTAGTACCACACTGTATGGCACAATTTCACATACCAGAAGTATCTGATGCTATTAGAAGGTAGACCACATAAACTTTGTGTTTCATAGATACATTTAATCATAATTCTGTCATTCTTAATTTTCCTAATTTTCTATTTTTCTTTAAGAACTTACTTTCCTCCTTATTGTGTTAGTGTTTTTAAAATGTAAAAACCAAACCCAGACAAACAAAATTATATTTACAATATCCTATTCCCTATCATCTGTAAACATCTATAAAGACTGAATGATATAATGGGCTACTAAAGACTGCTGAAAAGTTTGATGCTGGGGCGTGGAAATACTGGTGTACAAATTTAAAAGGAGTCACTTGTCTAATTAACACCAGAGGATTGACTGTCCTCATTCTGCCCAAACCAAGCCTCTGCATACTGTTGCAGGAGATAAGGTTCCTGTAACCTACATTGGAAAGTAGCTGGAAAAGACAATGTGATTTTATTTCTCCCTGGGGAAAAGTCAAACCTATTTACTGGATTGTCTTTGCTCAAACACTCAAGTAGGCTTGTTGTATAATGTGGGAGAATAAGGAGATATGGTGTGTATCTCAAGGATACTTCAACTTGGGGGAAAATAATCCATGCTTTCAGTTCTGTGTTGTAGGAACTAATGCGGGAGGACCTACTTGAACTGATGAAGAATGAGTTTCACAAGGAACCAAGTAAGTGCAGTGATAACCTAAAGCATGCAGCCTTGGCATGCAACACGTTGCTCTCCTGAACTGAAAGACCATTTTGTCAGGCTGGGCTCAAGTGCTCACCTGCTGTTACAGACAGTTCTTCTATCTATCTATCTATTAAAGGGCCAGGGATAGTGGTTAATAAAGGTGTATAAACCTTGATGTTTGTATCATCTAACATCCTTAGGTGTAAAGAGGGATTAAGAATGTAGTGTAAGTTTGCAGTGTTGAAAAGATGTGTCAGGAACATCTGTCCTGTTGAGGTGGGGGAGTGTGAGAGTGGCTGGGTGGGGATTTAGCAGGCAGACAAAGTCAACCCATCAGAAATACTTTATATCTCTCTGTATAAAGTCAAACCTACCTACCTTCCAGCCCCTACCTTCCAGCTGAGCTTAAAAACAGAATCTAATTCTGAAGGAATATACATAGTATTTTTCAAATTATTTCATATTTTAAAATTGAAAGTTCAGAATAAAGAAGGACACTGAGAGTTATTAAAGGATTTGATGAACATGGAATTTCAAAGCAAAGATTTTCATTACATTTCAGCATCAAGTGTCTTTGAAATGAGTGAATCCAGAAAAGAAATTCAAGGAGCAAAAGTGCACGATGAAAAATATATGTTAGTACAGATATCTACTGATCAGGCAAAGTCAAGGACAATTTATTGTTCTCTGCAATGCGATCACGATTTGGCCAGAGCCCTAGGGATGGAACTACTTGCTGCTTTTTCTTGAAGTAAGTTGTTTTGCTAGAACATGAGGAAAATAAGCTAGCTATATTAAACTGTCATCATGACTCCATGGTAAGAAACAGTAATTAAAAGGTTTAAGAAGTTTTCTCATGGTTATTGAGTCTCTACCAGAGTTATTTATGTTTCCACTTCTCCATTATACTCAACACAATAGTGAAATCAAACCAGGGACACTCATTTATAAGCTCATACAACTTTTTGTTTGGTTTGGTTGGTTTTTAAATGGTAATGTCATGGCAGAGGAAAAGCAGAATGGTACATACCAGACTGATGCTCTGAAGTGTGCCCAAGAGAATACCCAATAGGTTTTCTTTTGCTTCCTTTCTGGCAGGGTTGGGATTTTTGTGCCATGATGAATGGATGTATATATTTTCTATATATATACATTTTTCTGAGCCCTGTCACTAAAAGAAGCTGAACTATCTATCCTGGCAAATCAGAAATTATATTAGTGATCATTAAGAGCATATAATTTTCCTCAATAAAAACTTTAATAAATAGGAACATGTATAGTTCAAAAAGCCAATAGGGAAGACCACATTAGAATTTTGATTACATCTACTTTTAGCTCATGATCATAAGGTTGCAGTTAAATAATGATATTATTAAACAGATTTGTTATATTAATTTTTAAGCACATGAATATTTTTACATCTTAGTCCTTTTTATAATAGTTACAATAAGTAAACAGCTTTTTTAAATTTTATAGTACTATATCCATGTTGTTTAAAACATCTAAAAATATTTCTATTTTGTGTTTTAAAGATCTTAATGATACTGTACTTGATAAGCTGCCCAAGCATATAAGTCAGAAAAAGAGTAGTAGATAAAAAAATAGAGGGGAAAAAGAGGGAAATGTACTAATCAGGATGATATAGTATTTTATTTTATTTTTACTTTCATTTGGAAGACAGTGAGATAAAAGATAATTCTCTTTTTTTTTTTTTTTTTTTTTTTTACAAAAACATCTGATTAAATATGCTAGTGTCTTTCTGTTTCAGCCCAGATGAGAGAGAGTGCTGAAGGGCAATGAACTATCCTCATGTCTGAAAACTCTCACTCAATTAATCTATCAGGTCAAACCTGTTTTGACAGTGAAATCTTTATTTTTGTATTTTAAAGAGAACTCAACGCTTGTGAAAGGTGCCAGACTGACAGTACAGAAAGGTGAAGTCATCTATTTATTCACAGAAGAGATACTGCTCATCAAAGAGCATCAGCACTGAAAGATTTTATTAGAAAGTTCACACAGGCTTTAGAATTAAAGTACAATTGTTCCATAATTGACTATAGGTCATAAATGTGTAAACCACAGCAAATTCTAGAAGATGGTTCTCTGCTACAATTAACAACAGCACCAGCTTTATCAACTTCTATAGTTCAGTTTCCTCGTTTAGTGTTTCATGTGTAGGAAGCTCTTTCAGTCTGCTTACCTCTTCCATTGGACTACCCATTGTGTAAGGTCAGTTGAGATTATGTGTTGCCATTTTATATCCATCTAGTTTGCCTCTGGTTCTTTTTGAGATGATCTTTAATACAGTGATCTATTCTGAGTTAACTGCAAGACTAGACTGCAGTATATTACATTTGATGATAAAGTTGGAAAAGATGAACATAAAAGGAGACAGAGAATCATCATGGCTGGGCTTTGCAAACAAAGATTTGCAAGGGCTCTACCCATGCTTGCTACAAGCACGCTGGTGGCTAAATAGGCCAATGTGAGACAGGCAAGTCTGATCACAAAAGGCACAGTGGAAAGTCTCCATCAGCACTACTGGTGAGGCGCAGTTCTTCCTGCATTGCCTTTTTTCCTCCAGACTGATTCTGCGTGTGTACTCAAAGGAAGCAGCAGCGTTATGGATGGTGTGTCTTCATTTCTCCCGACTGGAGGCCAGGGTGGACCACTGATGGTGGTCAATACAGCCAAGGCTGAGGTGTTGTTTCAAGGAGTCCTTGTATCTCCTCTTCGGGGCTCCTCTTTTACGGCAGCCGGTGGCGAGTTCCCCATAGAGCACAATCTTAGGGAGGCGGTGATCCCCCATCCTGGAGACGTGCCCTGCCCAGCGCAGCTGCGTTTTCAGCAGCATGGCCTCGATGCTGGTGATCTCTGCCTGTTCAAGGACAGACACATTTGACACGTAATCAGTCAAAGACTACACATCTAAGAAACAAATACTATACAAAGAGATTGAGATTGTACAAGCTTCCCTGTCAGGTTATGGCCACAAAAAATATTTTGTTTATAACAGTACAGACAGAGAGAAAACAAAATGTTGCAATAGAAATTAAATATCAAACTAGTAAAATCCTTAGCAATCTGTGGATTTATAGCAGATTGGTCACATCAGTGTGATCAAGCTCTGAGGAACCTTAGAAGAAAATCTGACCAGATTTCCTTTATAAGTTTTCCAAGCTAGTTCTTTTTGGAAGAACTTACTAGAAATATTCTTCTGTGAATAGGCCCCCAGATTTGCTTTACTGTAAAATTGTTAGTTGAATATCATGAAAGGTTAATTTCTTTCACAGAGACAGCAATGGCTTTCCAGTGAATAGTCTCCACAGGGTTTTTTTTTTGCTTTTGGAGAACCACCATCCCCTTACAAATTTGTGTACGCCGACACTTAAATATCCAGAGAAAAAGACAGGCTTGCTGCCCAACCTTCACCAGCCACTGACATATGCCTATCACTGGGATGGAGTGCGTGGTGTTAATGTCCAGACATTACCAGGGATCTTTATTGAGGAAATATTTAACTTACAGGGATCACAAAACTCTGGGTTGGAAAATGTAGACTCCAGGGCTTGCTGAAACAACCAGAGCAGTTTAGTGAAATTACTGCATTAAATCATTATAATTATGGAAATAACTTTGCTATAGAGTTTGGTGGTGTTTTGTCACCTCACACAATTTAAAAACCTTTTGTACCCAGGCTATTCTGTGACTAGGATTTAAATATTTCACAATAGCAGGGAAAAAGACTTTTTGGTTGGAATAACAGGTCTGAACTGTAGGGTAGAATTCTCCTTACAAATAAACTCTTTATTTCTGTCTGTGCTTAAGGAACTCATGTTAAAAGTCCATTCAGAACCTGGGAAACAGAGGAAAACCAGAACGCCTCTACCAAATATAGGCAGATAGAATTAAACACAGAATATTTATTTTCTTGGTGGAAAACTCCCCCAAAACTTAAAACAACAAGCTGAATGGTTTTTTCCTCAGTGGTTTTGCGGGGTTTTTTGTTTGTTTGTGGTGGTTTTCTGTTCTTTTGTTTTGTTTGTTTTGTTTTGGGCTTTTGGTTTTTCTAATTTTTTTTCCTTGGTTTTGGGTGGTTTTTTTGTTGGTTTTTGTTTGGTTTTTTTCTGGGTTTGTTTTTGGTTTTTTTTGTGTGTTTTTGTGTTGTTTTTTTTTTTTTTTGGCATGAGTTTGGTTTTTTGGTTTTTTTGGGGTGTTTTTTTGTTGTTTGTTGGGGTTTTTTTTGGTTGTTTGGTTTGGGTTTTTTTCCCCCCTATTGGCATCAGGAAAGATTAGGCTTTGAGAAAACATAAAATTGATATTCTAAAATGAAAGTACTTCTTTTCATTTGCTTTGTTTGATGTTTTTTTGCACAATGAGTGGGAGCGGGGAACACCACATTTTCAGATCAGGGGAATTTCCATAAAGAAATAAATACAATTTTCTATGATTCTTCTTACCATAATTAACAGAAGTGTATAAAGTACGAAAGTAATTTTGCAAATAATTCCACACAGAGGAAAATACCATTAAAAGTTTGTACCACAAAACAGCTCAAAACATTCTGCCTTGGTAAAAAATCATATGTAAAAGGAATTAAATTTGGTTTATGAAAAAGCCAGTATCTTTATATCTTATTTAAGGATATTGTGAGGTACTATAAGGTCTCAAACGTAACTGTACAGTAACAGTGTTGTTTCTTTCCATGTAGGGAGGCAGAGCTAACAAGAATGGTATTGAAGCACTGATAGGAGAGCAATGTTTACTCTGCATGCATGCTGTGCACAGAAGCCTCCATGGCTTCCTGAATGACCTAGACTAGTTCTTACACTGGAAGGGAAACTGAATTTGTGGAAATATAAAGTCATTACTCTGCAGACATTGTGGTTCAGGGCAAGGACTTGAACTTGCCTTTTAATCTGAACTGTGTGATCTAAAACAACAGGCCACCAAAAAGATGTATTTTTTTTCTAAGGGAAACATGTACATATGTATATGTGTATGTATATATATATATATATATATATATATACACACAATGTGTGTGGACAGGAGTTTCATCTTGAAGAGGAATTTTTAGGTGTTGTGTCTGTAAAAGACTCAATTGAGGGTAACAAAATTTCTCACCTCACTCCAAGATGAGATAAGTTGATGACCTGCAAGCAGATTATTTCTGGGGAGCACTAAGCTAGTTAAAACCCAAGATCAGACTCAGGTATTTCATCAAGTGGCTGCGGAGTCTCTACCTCCCTACTGCAGCACCCACTCTAATTCCTGGCTTGATAGAGTTCCTGTGATCCCTAATCACATGATGAATTTGTCATAATGTAAATTTGCAAAATAGTATGGTGCTACTTTTACAGCCTGGATCTGAAAAGTCTCAGTGAAAAATTAGTAAAACTTAAATCACAGAAGATTCATTTGTAATTCATTTGTAATTACTGGTACTGATTAATCTCTAACAGTTTCAGGTCCAGGGCAGATTTCTGTGCAGGCAGATGAAGGGTTTGTTTCCAGCGTACCCCACCAGACCAATCAGAACAAAACTACAGAAGCTGTGTCTATTAATAACGTATCATGAGCCCTGCCTTGGCACATTCAAACTGCTAATTGGGAATGGTGCTTATTCACAGTAATTCCCAAGCCATGCTTATGATTTGTGGGGGTTTTTGCTGGCATGGATGAAAACCACATCAGGGGTTGCAGGACAGCACCAGAAAGGGAACCTGGCAAACCCTCCCCTCACCTACCCCGTGTTTATAGGACAGGCTTCCTCCTTGCTCTCTAGATTATCTTTATAAAGTGGATAAAGAGGTAAAGTTGACCAGTGCAGGGAAGAACAAAGTGTCACAGCATGCAGAATGCCAAGTAGGAGGCACAGAAATACACAGATTACAGCAAAAATAACTTTTCCCATGCTACAGACCAGTTTCACTTGTCATTTTAGAGGCAAAGACTGTCTCAAATGAGCTTTGATCGTACATAATGGATTCTTTCTGACTGGTTGTCAGCCTGAAAATTAAAATGGCTGGTTGAGAAAGCAAAACAGTCTGCTGCAGCAAGGGGAGATTTATCATTTGTTCTGACTAATGAAGACATCATCACCAGTGTAAATCAAACAGGCTGGATATCATTAGCCACCAATATTTTCCTTAAAAATCAAAATGCTTTTGTCCACAAAAGCAAAAGCCAGCATATCAATTTCAGTCTATTTATTTTACTAATGGCAAAATTAAAATTATTTTCTTTCCTCTTCAACTACAGGCCTGGACATAGATGAAATCAACAGACTTTGTACAATTTATGATAAGATAAATAAAGATGTAAAATGAGGAGATAAAACAGAGATGCATTCATGAATGCTAAGTTATTCCAACATTTAAATTAATTATATGCTTAAAGAGTGATTGCCTCTTTTTATCTTCTACTAACTCACAAACCAGAAAAGAGATCAAGAAACACAGCTGGGCATTTTTTAATTCTATTCTTCCCTCTACAATTAAACTTTAATCTGCTTCAAAGGACATTTGGGTTCTGTCCAATGCAGTTGCCATGCTTAAAGCAGTGATTAAAGATAAAAGATATGAACGTTACCTGTAGCAGCACTTTGGGGGAAATTTGGTCTCAGGAAGAAAAATACTTTGCAGCAAAAGGAGAAAAGGATTTTATACAGTGGGTAATACATAAAATTGGTTATAATTTGTGTTTCTACAAACAGACTACTGGCTTTCCTTTTGTAAAGTAACATCTGAGAAGTTTTTTTTAAATATTTACCTACTCTGAGTAGTCTTTAAAAAAATCAAGCACCAAAATTGTTTAATGTCTTTAGTTCTCATCTAGGATTAATCATAAATAACCCTCAATAACTTAAAAGCTGATGTAAGACCAAGATTTCAATCACAAGTAGCAGGTTTTTAAATCCACATATTTATTAAAAGATCCAAAGTCTTTCTTCTCAAAATGATAAAGAGCAACATCGATGAAAAGCAGCATGGTTTCTCTCTCCCTGAAGACAAAATGCCCGCTGTCAGTGGTTGCACAGATCAGTCTTTGCCTTGGGCTGGGCAGCAGGATCTATTTGCCTTTCCCTGGAGCTGAAATGCAATCCAGAAAGGAGGAATCTGTAATCATGCTACTGTGAAACATTAATATCTGCCAGCCCATGAGAAGCTATGGCTGTCTCGGACACCAAATTAGATCAATTGGCCATCTGGGGTGAACACATGGAAGAACATACAGAGAGTAGTGAGCAGCAATTAGTCTTCTGAGGGTTTCAGTAAGGAGACTAATCACTAACACAGACATCTCATATCTAACAGTACTATAACTTGAAAAACTTTTACCTTTAAATGATTTAAAAGCCCTAAACAAATAGGCCCACCTAATGACACAGCTATCTGTCTGGGCCATCAGATATGGGGAATAGAGCCTCAAACCTTGACCAGCTGCACTTGGCTCAGGCTGCTAGGAGCCTTAATTGCAGGCACTCCACAAGGGAGGAGCAAACACTCTTTTAGCTGGTGCTATGGAGAAGCCTTACTAAGAGTCAAGGTCAGAGCACATCTCCCAAGGTCAAAAGTTTAGGGAAAACTGTGCAAAGAAGGGTTCATTCTTTGAATTCAAATAAACCTAAATATTCTTGGGTATGGTAATGATGTGCCACAGGACATATTGTCCGTGTGTTGGGGCAGCTGTCCCTTCCAAGGCAGAGGATGTAACTGGATGCAATGCCCTCAAGGCTGAGGAAGCTGGTCATGCTTTAAAGTGAAGTATCTGTGCAAACAGACCTTGAATTATGCAAAACCACCATGAGGAAGCAGGGAGTGACAGCAGTAGATGACTCCCTATGTAGGGGACAGAGGCACCACCCCAACTCTACCTGTTTTCTGCAAAGTTTGCCACTTGCTGGGAACCTGGATCTGGATATTGGGGGAGACTAAAAAAGCTTGCCTGACTCTCTGACTAGTACCCCCTAATAGTCTTACACGTGGGCATCAATTATAATGCTGGGCAACCTGTAGAGTATCAAAGGCATTTACAGAGCTGTGGGGGTGACAATGAGGGGCATCGAGTTTGTGAGGGTGATGTTCATTAGTTGTGCAGCTGGAGTTGACAAGAAGATTCTTGTTTCTGTGGACATTGGACTGCCTGAGGTTTTGTGTGTGTGTGAGAAGGTATTGTGCCAAATGACCTCCAGAATTCTCTTCTGGCCTTACCCTGTCTGCAATTCTATGAAGCTACAAAGTACAACAGATATAAATCTAATCCCAGGTGAAGGATGTTAATTTTCTGCAATTTTTGGTTAAAGCTACTAATGGCTAAAAATAAGACCTAAACTATGGCTCTGATACAACATATTGCCAGAGAAGTTTTGTAATTAAAATATGATAGAAACAAAAGAAAATATATAAAACTCAAACTCAGTTATGGTCAAGACTGAACAGTTGGTCAGGCTCCAGTTCCTGATGTGATATGCATCTCTGCAAGACTTAATCTATGGGAGATGAAAGAGTAAAGGCTGTTTCTCCCTCCTTTGGGGTATTTTACTCAAGTCAGCTATGCCCCAGTTCCTCTGTCTACTTCTGGAAGAGTTTTCTGCCATTCACAGGAGAGCAGCTGAGCAGAAACTGGGAAAAGTCTGCTGTCTGCCACCACTGTCCCCCTACAGATGAGCAACATATGCCTCCTACTTAACTGCCTTGGTAAGGTGTTGGAGTTATTAGGTTACAGACATGAATGACAGCTGTGCACTTCTAATGTGAGCAAGGAAGTGCAGCCAGGATAAATAATCCTTGCTTCTTCCTGGCTTGTTACTGAAAGCAAAAAAGAAGTAAAATGAAACAGGTTTGTTAATTGTCCTCGCTGACTGGTGTCAATCAGGCTTAACTCAGAGGTGGGTAAAACTACACCAGTATAAACTGAGGTAGCTAAGTAAAATCTTCTACCAGTAGTAAGAATTTGGCAGAAAATATTTTTTTGTGAAAATAAAAGCAAAAAGAGACCTCATCTCTTCAAATACAAGGCTATTTGTTTTGATTCCAGCAAAAACTTGAGACCATTTCTATCTTATTTTAGGAGTCAGTTTGACATTGTTTCTGAATGAGCTGCTAGAAAATAGTGAAATACATGAAGATACCAATTTATACTCAGACTCTAACAAAATATAAATATTGAACTTTATGTCTTATTGTCACTTATTAATTGCCACATAAATTGGAAACTATCAGTCAGTAGCAAACCATTTGCTTTACATGGTACTGTGTATTTTCTGTCAAACAGTTGTGGGCTTCTTTTCTTCTCCTACTTTGGTTAAAATACATAGCTCCCTTTGGAATTGTTAGATTAATTTGATTTGGCTTATAGTTTGGATGCAAATGACTCACAGTCCATAGGGTCTAGCTTTTCCTTTTATAAATAATTCCCTTCTTACGGTGCAATTAGGATGCTGTGTGTATTTGCAATGCACCTTAGAGGTAAGTGTGACAAATGGGAGGTATTAAAAGTTCTTTTACTTCTCCTTCCTGACAGAAGTAGAACCTCGAGAATCCAGAGTAAAGACTACAGTACTGTTTCTGAATATACTCAGTTCACATTTTCTACTATGAAACCATACCACACTTGGTGCTTTACTGTGTTGCTGCATATGTACTTGTTGTTTAGTTCTGTCAAGGGCTTCTCAGTACTTATCTATGCAAGCCCAGATCAATACCTGCATTTTGTAATTAATCTGAAGTTATTTCTGTGAATGTTAACAGGTGTATACAAAATACATACAAAGATTCACAGTGTATCCATCTCACTACCAAAACTAAATTTACAGCAAATTATAAGAACATGAGAGTGTTTGTAATGTATAACAACTGCATAAAAAATAATGAGAAGTTTGGGTTTGGTAGGGGTTTTTTGGGTTTTTTGTTTGTTTGTTTTTGGTTTTTGTTGTTGGTTTTTTGTTTGTTTGGTTTTTTTTTAAATGGGCAATTACAGCTGTACTCAATAAAATGGATATTTCTGTTCTTCTGCTTATATGGAAGATGTATAACTGGGATACCCACAAGGTATATGTAAACTATTTCACCAAATAATTTATATTTTACATCAAGTCAGAAAAAAAATCTTCATCTCTTTTATATAAAGGAACGTGCACATACACAAACAAGCTCCTTTATGATATAGATTAATGTGAAAAGACTTGCACCAAGTTTTAAATAACAAAGTCTGTAGAAGAATACAATTCTAGAGAAATAAAGATCATTTGTTACAGTACAGAGTTATCACTCATTCTTTGGTAAAATCTGCAAACCATTTCCTTCATTGCTATGTCATAGTGCATTTGCTAATGTGACGTATAAGACGTCACTGAAAAATATTCCCATGACCATGCTGAAACTTTTGGCTTCTCTCACCTTGCTTAGAGAAGTTACAATCACAAAACCATGGAAGAAAAACAGCACCTTATGACAAAGTTAACCAATCACAAATCATACATATCAAATACATGCAGCTTTCTTTTTCATTATTCTGAAAATGCCTGAACAATTTTAAATAGTGAAGAAAAAATTCATTTTAATCCCTCTGCATGCTGTTAACAGCATGCAAGCATAAATATGAACTACAATCAATGAATACATCATTTGCAATAACATGTTCAGCTTGTACATTTTTAGAAAAGCATCAGCTGTTGAAACCAGAAAAACACAAGTCAGATATTAAGAAATAAAGTCACCATTAATATTCAATTTATTTAGGAAAGTAAACCCTGTCAATATTATTTGCTACATGAAATGAATATAAATTAATCTCATGACAAATCAGAAAAGCACAAGTGCTGATGCTTGTCTGCTTCCATTAATATTGTGTTTCCAGCTTATACTCCAGCTTAGCATAAGTGAGTGAACACGCTAAAGAAATGGAACTGGCTTGGGATCAGATTCATTTTGGCAAAAGGTGAGAAGCAAATAGTAGTGAGGTGCCACCTTTCTAGCTACGACTAGGGGACCCTTACCTCATCCAGGGAAGTCCTCTTAGTTCCTAAGACTTTAAGGACATTTAATTATACATTCATCATCATGGCTAGGCTTCACAAACAAAGATTTGCGAAGGGCTCTACCCATGCTTGCTACAAGCATGCTGGTGGCTAAAAAGGCCAATGTGAGATAGGCAAGTCTGATTACAAAAGGCACAGTGGAAAGTCTCCATTGGCACTACTGGCAAGGCACAGTTCTTCCTGCGCTGCTTTTTTTCCTCAAGACTGATTCTGTGTGTGTTCTCAAAGAAAGCAGCAGCGTTATGAATGATGTGCCTCCATGTCTCCTGGTTGGAGGCCAGGGTGGACCACTGATGGTGGTCAATACGGCCAAGGCTGAGGTGTTGTTTCAAGGAGTCCTTGTATCT
>JAWWEE010000105.1:98592080-98670904 GCA_035221455.1 Xenops minutus
ACAGTACAATGGCTCTGTAGACACTAATCTTGGTGCTCTTCTTCAGGTGTTTATTGCGCCAGACTCTTTTACGGAGTTTTCCAAAAGCTCTGTATGTCTTTGCTAACCAGTTGTCTATTTCTTTGTCAATCTTACCATCTGAAGAAATGATGCTTCCCAGATAGCTGAACTGCTGGACTGACTTAAGCTCTGAAGAGACAGAGAATAAGAAAGAAGGAAAGTATAGCAAGCTTATCATTTGGTAAAGCACGGGAGAGACATAAAGAAGATAAAAAAGGAAAAAAAGAGGATAATTCAGTGATGGAAACAAAAATACTAGACAGAGAGGAAAAAAAGACAACAGACACAAGTGAATAAAAAAAATCTGAAAGACTGTACAGTATGAATATGTGGGCACAAGAAATACTTATGTAAAATTGTAATTTAGTAATTTAATTAATGAAATTCCTGTAATTTTGTCTAACTCTTGCAGCATTCTTCTCAAATAAAACCTTGTAGTTAATTTTTATTTCTCTGCCTCTTATCCCTTTTTACTAAGTGTGTTTGATGAATGTTTGTGTGTAAACCCTTTTTATCAAATTCAACACATTTGCATTTGTCTTTGAAAAGTAAAACTGTTTTTTTATAGATAAGAATTTATTACTATATTCAAAGAGAAATTGAGCAGTTAGACAGTGGATCAAAGAGTACTGTTTATTGTCCCCTGTTAGTCAAAATACAGTTATCATGATGGCATGTTAAGGATATGAACTGAATGTGGCCCAGCATATTTAGCTTATATGCCAGGAGAAGAGCATGAAAGAACAATTGATTTTGTGAAAGTCCTAAAAAAACTGTGTTTTCTGTGTTTTCATTGGTGAAGATGCTTGTTTAAATTCCTGTAAAATTTAGAAAGATTGAAAATCAACATTCTATTGCTTTGCTTCTTCACGAGTATTTTCTCAATAATCTTTTAAGATAAATGTTAGCCTTTAGTGGAATAAGGTTATAATTTTTTTTTTGTAATTGTGATACTTTTGTTCCCTATGCATGTTTTAATTCACTTTCATACACTGACAATAATTTTGATTTGGTTAAATTATTTATAAGAGTTGAATGTCTTTGTGAATATGAAATTAGCATAATTCATTATTTTACTACTTTAAGCCAAATCCTTCAGTTCTTACTTAGGCAAAAACCTTGCTGAAGTGTATACCTATGCCTGAAGCTGACCTTAAATAAGGTCTTCAGATCAGATCTTCTGTTTAATAATACATATGTAAATACTTATTTTGTAGATATTTTGATTAACAAATTAAAGAATTTGTATTAAATTCTTTTCACATTACCACTGCATGTAAGTTAAAATCAAGGGAAAAAAAGTTAAGATGAATCTAATAATAAAAGTTAGAATGAAACTAGAATGAGGGAAGATTTAATGACTAGTATACAAACTCTGCAAGGAAAAGCTAATTTGATTTTGATGTATGTAGGCTCCATCTGAGAATGTGCAAGAGCAATACTGTGACTGAGGTTAGATTTCCTTGGTTTTTAATTGTGGGCTTTTGCATATTTTAAATGCAAGCTAGATTTTTCCTGCAGAATGTAAGACATTTTATATTTAATTATGAACATGAAACCATTTAATGTAGTTTTGATTAAGTGATGGAATGGTGACTTGCATGAGGCTTTTTGTTTGATTCTGATGTGGCTGAAATTTCAATGTACCATTTACCTAGGACATCTGTGTTATTAAAATATGATGTGGCTCCTGTAGGATTCAGTAATCAAATTTCTGTCATTATTACAGTAGTAACTCATGAAATTGCAACATCATTGGATGACTTTCGACTGAAAATTGAAATCCATTTGACTTAACTTCTTTAAACAAACTTCAC
Source organism: Xenops minutus (assembly GCA_035221455.1). NCBI lineage: Eukaryota > Metazoa > Chordata > Aves > Passeriformes > Furnariidae > Xenops > Xenops minutus. The sequence continues at coordinate 98,593,958 of JAWWEE010000105.1, forward strand.
TTATTTTTCCTTTTGTAACCAAAAATGGAAATGCAATACAACCATACAGATATTCTTGTGAATTCTTATGGAAACAATAGAAATAAGTTTATGTGTCGATTTTTTGTCTGAATATATTTATTTTCATTCTACCTTAAATAGTCATTTGTCTTTTACAAACTTGACTTAGACTTTACACATTCTTTAACAGTGTTGAAAGACAAAAGGCAGCTCTTAAGGCTCATGTCATGAATTCCCTGGTAGAAATTTTGCTTTTACTGAAACTAGTGTGTGCTTTTTAAATGACTTTAGTAAGTTTAACAAAATCGTACTACACATTTTTTTATGAGATAAAGATTAATCTGAAAAGCATAGCTGCTATATCAGAATCTCTTTGTCATTGAAACATTTGTCTTTGTGTTACTTATGCTTAGAGGAATGCCTGCAATGATTCTTTGTAGACCTAAATCAATGAGTTGAAGAAAAGAAGCAAAAAGAAGCAGGTCTACTTTTAGGACAGCACTGTCACTGTTTAGGCTATGGGAATACGAGTATACCCACAGCAGATGAATACTGAGACTGAAACCACTCAGGAAGGGCTAGTGCCACTTGATGCTGAGGCAATTTAATAGTTTACTTGATGATTTGAAAAAAATAGGGTCAGGATTCACAAAAAGATCATAATTACAGCATGTACTTTTTAAGCATAGTGTTATTCTCTCACATTTTTAACCTCAGCATAGTCACTTTAGCTTTCTGTAGATTGCATGTAGAAAAGAGGGAATCTCAGACCGTGACCCACAAAAGCCTGAACTCTTAAGTGTGAGTCATCTGAGCTGGTAAGGTGTTACAACTCCTGGCCCTTAGTTTGATTTGATTTAAACTCAGGCCTTATGACATTATCCTAAGACACTGATTTGTGGAAGAGTTTGTCATGAGTTTCTTTGGTTTGCTTTTAGCTGAAATTGTGTTCACATTGCATGAACATTGTAAATGCCCATTGTAGCACGAAATAAAACACAATGCTCCCTTGGACTGGGAGCTGACTGCTGGACACCATAATAGCCTTATGTTTCATGTCTCTTTCGGTGTAGACCACCATCCTACCACTGTTTCTACAACCTGAACTCACTGAGGTTATATTTTCCAGCATGAGAAAAGGGACGGCCACTTATGCTGTCTCCTGGTACTTGGAAGGTAGATTTCAGCAAAACACAGGTCTCGCTCTCAAACTTGAATCCAAAGATAGAATTTGGCCCTCTCTATTTGTATGGTGTAAATGTGCACATGCATGCATAAATGCAGATATAACCACACATATTTATAGCAAAAGTTTGAGATATGATTCACCATATCAAGGCATACATTATTCACACTTCAGTTTTTGTATGTCTGTAACTCTTAGAAAAGGTATAAGAATAGTGTAGAAATAATTAAAAACCTTTAAAAAATGTATGGGTAACTCGAAAGAATTTGCAATTGCAGCAGTTGCATATGTAAAAGTAAATATTATTTATTTATGCATTTTATTGTGTAAAATTCCAACTGAAACCAATGTTGAAAATGCTGATAATGGGATTTCATTTAAATATTCAGTGGATTAACTGCTGTATACTTTTTGGCATAGGTTGAAGCAGATACTCTCTCTCTGAGGATATTCAGGAAATGTTTTAATTAAAAGAAAAACCCAGCTACTATTTTCTGAACAGAAGAGTCCTGAGCAGCAGACTAAAAGAAGTACTGCAAATTTGGGGTAAATATATGCATATTTAAAGGCAGCATGAGCTCATACAGAAAACAATAGTAGAGAAGGTGCTATCACATTTCCAGCTTGAGTAAACCTAGACTGTTTTTATGAGCATATACTCAATAATGCCTTTGGGATATAGTTCTTTCTTACCCTGTAGGCTGTGTATGGGGCTACTGACATAACTGAAATTTTACAGCTCCCAACCCATGCATCAGTATGAAAACCTGCAAAAAGTGCCTCTAGAAAGATTTTGAAAACTTCATATGACGATAAATATAATGTCATGCTCATGAACAGTTATATACAGAGCCATGAGTAGTGGTTTAGTGGTAATATTTTGTGTGAAAAATAGAACTATGAGAAAATGTAATCTGACTAAAAATCAAAGTTTTATAGTGGAGAGAGTGAGTTTCAATTGACCATTTCTTATTTTCAATGAGGAATTGGGTCATTTTGGATTCAAACCTTTTTATAGCTGTATGAATTTTTTCAGTAACTTGGTTTTTCTTTTTCAATCACAATATGAACTAAATTAAAAATACTGAAATTAGTATTGAGACAAAAATTCTTTTCCTACTTATATCTAGAAATCAGAAGCTAAAATAATATGTTAGGAGAACTCTATTTTTAGAGTGAGTTTGCAAATATGGTGTCCTTTAGTTCTTCTTTTACCATAACAGTTTGAACTCAGGGACAGATTTTCTCATTTTACCCTGTACGAGTCAGGTAATGTTTGTGGGAAGAGGTCCTTAATGAGAGTTTCTGTTGTTGATTTATGAGTAATAATCAAAGGTGGTTCATTTTTATAGTTTTACTATCTTCATTGTTAATTAAAATGAACATATAATACAGTCTCACTTTTAGCAGGTAGTAAGCAAACATGACCCGCTAAAATAGGGAACTCTGTTGAGTTAGACTATGCTAGGACGGCTTTGCTGGTTTATGTTAGACCGATCTCCAACAAGACCTTCCCTGTCTGTCAGTATGAGGTTGAGCAGCACAACATTCCTTGTGGGAATGTGTCAGGATGTGGTCATCAATGCTTTTCAGGAACTTCCCAGGCTGTTTGTGCTTCACTCTGTTGCTTCTCTAGCTAGATATCAGGACTCTAGCAGATGTTAAGAACCAGTGCCGGTGACTTTGAAGCTGCTTCGAGCTGGCCATAGAAGGCCTCATTCAGTTCCTCTTTTTGTAGCAAACATCCGCAGTAGTGTTACCCTTACTAGTCTGCCCTTTTATCCTAACTCATAAGCTCTCAATTTGCTCATCATGTATTCCAAGACAGAGTTGGATACATTCCAAGTGTTGTGTCACATGGAGGGCAACTCCAGCACTGCGCTTTCCCAGTCTGTCTTTCCTAAACAGTTTGTAGTCCTTCATGACAACACTTCTAGTCGTGTGAGCTGTCCCACCACACCTCCAGAACTGCAATGAGATCAAAGCCCTGTGACTGCACACAGACCTCTAGTTCCTTCTGCTTGTTCTCCATATTGAGTGCATTGGTGTACACGGACCCTGCAGAAGTATGTGACTGTGTCAATATGCCAGTGGGGGTCCAAAGGGATGTCCCATAGTCCTTTCTTGTGGTTATGTCTCTGAGTGCTTGCACTCACTCTACATATCACCTCTTAAGCCTCATTTTGCTACTTGGGTGGTCACTATAGTTCTCCCCTTCCCACACCTTATGTCTACCAAGACTGACTATGTCCCCATCCCCTTTCAAATATAGTTTAAAGCTCTCCCCATGAGCTCTGCTAACTCCTGAGCTAAGATCTTTTTTCCCTTTTGAGACAGGTGGATCTCATGTGTTGCCATCAGGCTCAGTGTCATATAAACTGACCCATGTTCAAACCCCCCAGAATTCTACTGATAGCACCTGTCTCTAGGCCAGGTATCAATTTTCATGATTTTCCTGTTTCTTGCCACATATTTTTCTGCAGCTGTTAGGACAGAAGAGAACACAACTTGTGCTCCAGATCCCAAGGCCCTGAGGTCACTCTTGATTGACTGCAGCCTTCTTTGGTCCTTGTCAGTACCCACTATGAAAACCGGTAGCAGGTAATAATGAGTGGACTGTACCAGGCTGAGAAGTTTCTTTTGTATTCAGGGAATACAGGTGCCACACAGAGCAAGCTCACTGCAGCCCGTGGATTTCTCTCAGGATTAGAGTTAAAGTTTGAAACAAAGGACCACACACTGCCATCCAGATGCAAGGTTCAATTTTTCAGAACATTGAAACCCAAATGTTTTCATTGTGATCTTTAACTGCAAAGTGAGTAGTCGATATCTGCTTATCACGGAGGGGCCATAAATTAACCTTAGCAGTTTGGCAGATAACAATTGCTCCATTTGCTTTAGTGATTTCAACTGTTTGCTGTCCAGGTCCTACACCCAGGGTTTCGGCATCCCGCTGTGTTAATATTGAATGTTGCACTCCCTTATTATTAGAAATGTTATTAATTCTTGATGAGAAGCAACTGGAATCTGAATATGTGGACCATTATTATGTATACATTGATAAGATTCCACTTGTTGGATTTCAATCTTCCCTGACTGTTGGCCATAATGCTCTTGCAAATCAGCCACCTGAATCTGATCAAACTTGTCCTTTTTCGTCTGTGATGTCCCGCTTCACCTTGAGGTTTTGCATTGGGGAAATTGAAAGATATAAAGAATAGTTTCTCTAATTTATTATCACAGGGATCACATCCTATACTGCCATCCTATTCTTCGGTGGATACAATTAGTTTTCTAGTCTGTACAGTGACATTTGGATTTGTAATCCTTTTAAGCATCATCTCTACCTTTTCTTCCAATTTTTGTTTCTTTTTCTATTCTTCCTGTAGCTGTTTCTGCAGCTGCTAAGTTTTCCATAACAGTAAAAATTCAGATGCTTTCCTTCCTTCTATTTACTCTCTCAGATCTTTTCTTCTCTCTACTATGCATTTTCCTATCTAAATTCTCCAATAATTGCCTTTCCCTGAACTCTGCCAAAGCAAGTAGAGTCCTTAGATGATCATTCTCAGTCATAAGTTTACCAACTTGGATTCCCAATTTTTCTTGTCTGCCTCTCAGAAACCAATGATGACTTTAATACCTCATTTTCTGATTTCAAAACAGTATATTCTGCATCAGAAATTAATTTGGAAGCAGCAGATTCTTTATCTTTTTTTCTGTGCACAAGACAAACAGTATCCTAAAACTGCATTAATGACTCCTTTACCTTTTCCCTTCCATACCTTTTGCTCATCTAACACAACATTTTTCTGATTAACACCATTTTAGGGTTATAGCAATTTCCATTTACCCACTCCATGCCTGGTGCAGTCAGAATGCATATTGTGCAAAAAAGAATTGAATTTTTTATGCATTGATATGGATATATAGGGCACGAACACCATTTAGTACAAAAGAAAATAATCTTAATCCACATTGATACCAGATTTATGATTAATTCCTAGTATTTCACTTTATCTAAAATAGACTTCAGTCACTGTATATAAAATACATGATATATTGTTTACACTAGAACTATTTTTAAAGTCCTATAATCTGTAATATTAATAGCAATCAAATAAGGATATTTTTTTGACTGAACTTTTATTGTATTAAAGATGACTAGAAATTCATTCATATGAACGGATACACTTTGACATTTTTGGGGTAATATTAAATTAAAACTTTTCTTATGAAAATGTTATATAAAAAAAATTCTTAGCTCAAGAATTATACATGAAATGTACATCTTGACTGTTCAGCTGGCTAAAGTTGATTAAACTTTAGATGCTGCACCAGAAAGTAGAACAATTTAGTTATTGAAAGGGTCAGTGCTCACTAAAGTGTAAACTGTGTTCTCTGATTTAGACTGAGCACACCTGTGGAGGAAATTAATCAGACTTAAAACTGAACTGAATTACCCAAGGTAGTTAATCTTAGAGCAATGCCTTAGCAGGTGGTGCTTTGTAAACACTGTTTTCTCAGATACAGTTTACAATCTGTTCATTAAAGTCAGCACATCAAGCAGGTGCTCTTTGTTTTCTTCGTTTGTCTGAAAACGTTTTCTGATAATTAAGCAACATGATCATGAGACTAGTTCTGCCCAAGTGGTACTGTGAATGCAATGAATGAAGCTGAAAACCTGTTTGCAGAGGTACAAGTTATTAACAGGAGGCAAATTACCTCACTGGAGGTAATGGAAAACACACAGTCCAGCTTCTTGCTACTACGTCTGTGGTGTTTTATCCAAAATGTTTTACATTTTTTGCTTGATAGATCTTACAGTGTTTCTTCAGAACATTTAGGTGGCTTTTCTTGCTGACCATAAGCTTTTTGTTTTGTACAGCCTCCACAGGTCTGTTCCATTCTCAGCTACATCTTTCAGTATTCTTGTAAATAATTCTGCCTTGTTTTGTGGCCCAAGATCTTTATTAAAATGTGTATTGGAAGCTCTCACTACTTCAGTGAAAACTATAATCATGGATAAAAATTTGGAATCTATCATTTTGAACATATATTGTTTAAACAGGTGACATCTCCATATGCTTTTATATGTATTTATACATGTATTTGTATGTATGTTTACCCAGAATAAAAGAGGCTGAGGGGAGACCTCATTGCTCTCTACAACTACCTGGAAGGAGGCTGTAGCCAGGTCGGTATCAGTCTCTTCTCTCAACTAACTAGTGACAGGATAAGAGAAAATAGCCTCAAGTTGCACCAGGGGAGGCTTAGACTCGATACTAGGAAATTTTTTTCACAGAAAGACCTACATTGGAACAGGCTCCCCAGGGAAGTCATGGAGTCACCATCCCAGGAAGTGTTCCTAGAGGTGTGGATATGGCACTTGAGGACATGGTGAACATGACGGTAGTGCTGCAATAATGGTGAATGATCTTAAAGGTCTTTTCCAACCTTAATTATTCTATTCTATATGTAAATTCATTATAATATAAATGTAGTTTTTTTTATGAAGTTTCTCTTTGTTCTTTTAACCACTCTCTATAAATAATTTCATGCACTTCTGAAATATTTTGATGTCTCTGAACCTTAGAAAAATAAATTCCTGGTAGCTTGCATGTCAAAAAAAGAAGACAGTATGAAAAGTTAAAACTGCTCGATTTGCAGAAAATCTGGTAATTCGGAAGGTTTTATATCCATATGATCATTGCTGGGTTAAAAAGAAGTCACTTAACAAGAAGTGTAGAAAAGAAAATATTACATGAAAGTTCTATGTCACATAAAGTTGCAGATTTTCAAGCTGTTCTTTAGATCTCTAATTTACCTTGAATACACAAGAATAAATAGATTAAAAACCTTGAATCTGAAGATCTGAATTTTTAGCTGCAATCTTTCAAACCTATTTATCTTGAAAAAGTTGCAGAAGGAATGAGCATGTCTTGAATTAATAGTCACTTTGAGCAATGAATTTCCCTTGAAGCTTGTTAGCTGTCATTTACAGAAGCTCTTTTTGCACTGGTAAAGTTATTAACTTAAAAGCAGCTATTTTGTGACTTTAGATTACCAAAATGTTTCAGAAATCAGCGTTAAATGTTCTGATAGAAATACTACATTTCTAATGTCTCAAAATGTATGTATTTTGTTCAGGCATTCTCCTGTTGAAATGGTTATTGGTGATGGGTTAGAGCTTACACAAAGCAGTTGTAATAATGTAAAATGTGTTAGTTATCTTTGGTAAAAGTTTCTCATAGAGTCTGTCCAAAAGATTTCAGAATCATTTCTAATTAAGTTGACACATACCTGAGTATAACTGAAAAATTTGATGCACTGCTTTGATGGGCCGACACACTGCTGTACAGTTATGGAGTGATTGACACTGAGGATAAGGATCCTTTGGACTTTTGGTTTTCATACCCTGGGACTTCTTGTGACCTCATCTATATTTTAAAAACTTCAAAACTTCTGAACAGCTTATAATCTATTTTGGATGAGCCTAGGTTTTTTCATGTTTTGACATACAAGAGATTACTTAGCCCCAAAACATCATGTTCTATTTCTAAATTATGAGAATTTCAATATTTCTGTTCTGTTAGTGAACACTGTTTAAATAATTAATTGAAATGACTTCTTATTCATGGTAACTATTTATTTTGTACCTTGTCATTTCTTTAGCTTGTTTCCTCATCTGCCTCAGGCTACATCTGTACAGCTAAATAAAACAAACCAGGGACCTTTCTCTGGTTCTGAGGTGAAGTGCCATGGCTAGATTGACATATGCCTATTACATCTCTTTCTTGTTTGGAAATGTTTGGCCTCATCCATACTGATTTGTTCTCTGTTCCAAATTACACCTAGATGTAGTCTGGGAGTGTGGTAGCTGGCATGGGTTTTAGCAAGGAACACGTTAGTAAGAAAATGCTGTGGACAGTTGTAGGTTATTGCTTGAGCCTGTGAAACAGTCTTATTTCTTGTATTAGTAGAATTAACAGAATCAGAATAATTCAGGTTGGAAGAGACCTCTGGAGGTCAGGTCTCAAATTGTCTCTAACTAGATCAGGTCCCAAGGGCCATATCCTATTGGGCTTTTAATATCTTCCAAAATGGTGCTTCCACAAGCTTTCTGGGCAATTTTCTCCAGCACTGAGTGGTAAAAATGTTTTCCTTTGTACCCAGTTTTCCATGTGTCAGCTTTTATGTCTACTGGTTCTCGTCCTTTCACTGTGCACCTTTGAAAACAGCCTGTATCCACCTCTTCTCTCAACTCCTATAAGGTAGTTTTAGGTAGTAAGAATTTTTGCTTTAGCCTTCTCTTCATAAGGCTGAATGAATCTAATTATCTTAGGCTTTTCTTATATTTAATTTTCTCCAGATTCCTAATAATTATGATGGACTTGTTACAGTATATCTATGTCTTTCTTATACTGGTAAGTTCAAAATTTTATATGTACTCCAGATGCAATCTCACAAGAGCTATGCAGAGACTGAATTGCTTCCTTTGACCTGCTGGGTATTCACTTATTAATGCACACCAAAATGCTGCAAGCCACCTTTGCTACCAGTGCACCCTGATGATTGATGTTCACCAGGACCACTGGGTTCTTTTTTTTCCAAGGCTGCTTCTCGGGGTATAGAACTGCAGCCTGTATGGTTGTATAGGGCTACCCCATCACAGGTACAGGCCTTGCATGTTTTTTTTTTTTTTCTTTTACATTTTGAGGTTCCTGTCAAGTTTATTCATTGTCAAGATTTCTCTGAGTAGCAACTCCATATATCAGGTATCAGTCACTTCCTTCCTATTAGGTACTATCTGCAAACTTGCTGAGAGCATGTCTGTGTGTCCTTGAGGATGTTCATAAAGACATTAGATAGTAACAGCCCCAGAACTGATCTCCAAGGGACATCGATATTTTGGAGTAGCTGGCTGGGGTTTGTGCAACTAACCTCCAAACAAGATGGTCCATATAATTTTCCTCACATGCTACTGCACATTTACCAAATATATATCTCATAATTTTGGCCGCAAAGGAGCTTAGGGAGGTGGTAATATACACCTTGCTAAAGTGAAAGTAAACATTTACTCCTCCTCCCTTCTCCTCAAAGCTGGTCGTCTCATTGTAGCAGACAATCAGATTGGTCAGTCATGATCTGCACTTAGTAAAGCCATCTGGGCTGTTTCTAGTCATCTGCTTGTCTTTCATGTCTGTTGAAATAACTTCTCAGAGGTTTTGCTGCATAACCACCCCAAGGACTCAGGCTAAACAGCCTGTAGTTCCTTGAGTCCTCCTGGATGCCCTTCTTGAAGTAAAGATGTATTGGAAAGTCTGGTTCAGGCTGTTACATATTAATGCAATTAGTCAAAGTTGTAGCACTGTAATTTTAATTATTTTTGTATAAGGAAGTAACACAATGGGTGGTATAACTTGCAGACTGATTAAATGATGTAGGAAAAGAGAAGTGTTTTGGGTTCTACTTCTTCAGTTTATAGTTCCTTTGATACAGAAATGCATAGTACCATATGTTCAATATCAGTTCTGGTATAAAAGCAGTTTATATGATGTCTGCACTGATATATGGAGTATCCATAGATTTCATTCAAATCTGTTAAAAAAAATTGCAAAAATATACATTGGTAATTTTGTATATGAGTACTCTTACCAGTAATTTTTTTGTACAACAATAGTAGTTATAGACAGGCCAATAGTGCCCTTTATTTTCTGCTTTACGTTTGCAGAAGTGTATTTTTGAAAACTTATCCAATACTTGGTTTTAAGATCACATTTAACAAGTTAATAATTCAAAGAACTAAGTGTTGAGGGTTTTAAAATTAACAGCTTTGAACAAGTTTAGGTTTTTTGTTCTAAAAAGAATTCGATGCTCTATCTCTTGTTCAGAATACTTTTATTACATCCACCACTATTTGTAGCAAGGCTTATACTATCAGAACTGTAAAGTTTTGCTGTTTTTTTTTTTTTTAACACAGTTTATATTGTTTTCACAAATGAAGTAAGTTAATAGCAATATAGTATATAGTATTTTGCTGATTTAAATTAGTTACATTAGAACTCTTTTAAGTATTTAAAAAATTACTAAAAGTCACACCGTGATATGATTTTGCAAACTGACGAAGATCTCTCATATAGATCACAGTAAAAACACAATTTTTTGTGAATGCCCTTTCAGATTTGATATAGGTTATCTTCCTAATTGTTGATAATTATTTAAGTAAATCAGATAGACACTTGGATGAAACATATACTGAAAAAATAACCATGTGATCAGTGGAGCTCATGAAAGAACTGATTACATTGACATTTCAGTTGACTTTTTTGTATTTTGAAAGTTTGAGTTAGCTCTGATGTTATTTAAATCCTGACTAATTTTATAGCCACTTCCATGATGCAGAATTATATATTTGAAGTATTTTATTATTCTTGTTTTTCTTCTCTCTTCTTGTTATGTGCCTGAAATGCACTGCAGTTCTACTTTTCTTGTTACTTCTTTCTAGGTAGTATAAGGTAAATTAATAACAAGAGAATACATTTGTTATGGTGCAATGTAGCTGTTGAAGTATGCTGGATGCAGAAGAAATGCTTTTAGTCTTTTATAAGAGGCTTTGTTATGCAGAAAAATTAACAGAGGGCTGGGAACCCAAGGCTGACAGATAATTTCAAAACTACCATTAAAGAATTCTGTAACTTTTTATGAGACACAATTCATGAAGTTTTAATCTTACTCAGAATACTGATTTTATCTACAGGAGTTGTTAATGAGACCAGAATCAGACCCAGGGTTGCTTTTTGAAACGTTAAGGTTCTTCACATGCTTTTTATTTCCTTTTTTAAACATGAAAATCACTAGTGAAGAGTTTAATGTCATCCAGAAAAATTACTTTTTGTATATATCTGTTATTTTCATAGCAGAAACCATATTTCTGTTACCAATATCTTAGTAAAAGGCATAAGGTGATAAGTCTCCCATGGGACTGGTTCAACCTGGGAAACTCCCATCTCTGGAGCTGGGCCAAGTAGTAACTGGGCTAACTTTGATAAATCCCAGTTTAGGCAGCAGTGTTACTCCTCCTTAATTTCTAAAGGGTTAAATCAGAAAACAATTTGAGTGTGGAGCACTAATCCTTTAATAACAGAGTGTTATACATTTTTGCTACATAATGTTTCCATTTTAGGATATGTTTTGTGATAGCTACATACAGTGTCATGTTTTATTTTGGATAGCTGCAGCAGATGATACGAATTAAATAGCATCTCTTGTCGTACTAAATGTGGCAGAACACAATGCTTTTTATTTGATGATTTTTTTTAGCTCTGCATACTCTTTATTTGTTGAAAGATTTTGGAAGAGATCTTTTTAGAGTGTTTACAAATTATTGTGAATCTACAGATTCTGAGTCCATGGTGTTTTTAACTGCAGGATGTGGGTTAGTCTGATTTGATTTTTCCATTGGGTAAGATCCAGTTATGTTACTCTAATGAGTATTACTGATATTTGAGACCCTTGTTTAACAGTGTAAAACTTGTACTTTACTCTGTGGTGCTGGAGTTGAAATAAATATCTTTGAAGAGGATTTCTGATTCTTAGCCTGATTTATGTAGGCTTCCAAGCCACATCATATTACAGTTATATCAGTCTTTTAATACTTTGCATATGTTCTTTGTAATTGATACTGTAGCAGTAGATGCTATTTATTCCTTTTTTTTTAATGTGCAAATTTATAATTTCATTTTGATGTTTTATTGTTAAAAACACTGATTCAATCTTAGATTAAATACACCATGTGTAAGTGCACAGATTTTGTACACAGGTTATTATGTGCAGGTATACCTGTAAAAAGAAAATGTTTTTTTTTTTGTTTGTTTATTTCAAAACTGTTCTGTAACATTTAATGGTAGAGAAGTGTAGACTGATTTTATGTCTTATTTTTTTACACTGGAAACTATAACTTGTAAAATATAATGAATTTTATAATACATATTTATTTGTAAAGTGAAGAATTTCAAATTTGGTTAATAAGTGATAACATTATTTTATTCCTTTTGGGGGATAACTTGTTGGGTTTTTTATTTAACTAACATTTTCTGTGTGATTTTTCCAATATTTGGATTAATTATATTATCTAAGTGCCAGATGAGTTCATATTACTTTGTGAGAATTATTTTTGTTACTTTCAGGGCTCTTAAGAATTTATTTGCCAAGGAAGATATAAACCAATATTGATTTATGATGAAATATTTACATATAATACATATGTAAACATTTATTTACTATTCAGAAGTTAATGGATGGATCTTGTGGAAAAAAGTTATACAAAAGAGAAAAATATGCATAAGATACATGTTTGCTGCTGTTGATAAAAATCTCATTCAGTCTCCAGGATATGCTTTCAGGCTTATTATGTATTATTCCTTATGGAGTTCTGCTTTAAGCTGTCTCCAGAATTCAATGGAATTTTTGTCAAAAAGCCATTACTACTTCTGAGATGGTATTTCTATTATTTTCCTGTACTTCTCCATAGTATTTCTAGCTACTTGACATAGTAACTTTGTATATTTAATTTATATTCAGGTATTGGCAACCTGTGGTGGGGAGTTCTGTTGTCACTATGCTGTCCCAATTGCTATCATCACCTCTAGAGTCTGAGCAGGCCCTTGGTTCGACTGCACAGGTATGTTCAGGATTTCCATAGTTAGTGACCATTTGCAAGATTATAAACTTAATCTTGTGCCATGTGTAGTGTTTTCTGCACTGATTATTGTCCTTAGCTCTACATTGCATCTGCCAGTCATCTGAGTTAAACTAGAGCTACTGGATCAAGGCTGTGATGAACCTCAGGGTGCCTGAAAACATTTCAGTTTACATATTTTGAAATTAATATTGTTCTGAAAGACTAACTTCTAGGAACCTGACATTTTGGTTTGTAATCCAAGTGAACTCTTCAGTGTCTTGTAGAGATGTAGAGGGTTTTTTTAACTCTCTCTATATAGGGACTTCACATATACTGCTGGACTTCTCTAATATATAAACCATTATAAGTAAAGCAATTTCTATATCTAAGTGACATAATGACTTGGAAGGACAGAGTCTTAGGCCTGAATCCTGACAAAATTTTCATGCCTCTTTAATGTACTTGTTTTTGAGTAGCCTAACAGAAACTAATAGACACGTTACACATGTGCATGCACTTACAAGATTAGGCTGTCATTTTCTAAAGAATTGTTTTGGTCTTTGGTATTCTATAAAAACATCACACAGGATGTAAGAATAGTAATTTATATTTTAATATTTTCTTTTAGTTTTTTCATTTTAGGATTTTAGTGTTACAGACTGAGACACAATTTGCAATAAAATACATATTTGTACTACAAGGGACTGTCTTTTACTAATCTGTTAGAGCAGTGTTTTGTGAAAAAAAACCCAAGCAATAAATTATCCATAATTTTTGTGCAATTCAAAATGTAAACCCCGAATGGGTGGTTATATGATCTTTATTCTTTATTGGCACATATATACATGCTTCCTATTAAGATTTGGTGGATTTAGAAAGAAGGGATTTAATTATTTATTGGGTGCTGTATATCATCTTTTTACTTTACATGTTGGTGATGATTAATTCTTTTTGTAATTTTCTGATGAATTATTTCTGTTTCTGCCTAATCAGCAGGCCTACTGTGAAATATAATTGCACTTGAAGGAAAATTACCGTCTCATGAGATGAATAAGTTTGATGATTAAATTACGTAGAATTAAGCAATAACATTCACATACCCAACCAAGATGACATACTCATCCTTTGTTGTGCTTTGATGACCTTTACAAAAACAGAGGATATTTTTAGGAAAAATTCAATATGTTTCAAGTCAGGCTATATGAAATGAAATTTGAAGAATCTTAAATAAGATACAGTCTTACAGAAAATACAAGAATTTCACCTTCTTAAATTAAAAATATTGGTCCTGATCTAGCTTCAACCTCCACTGAGGTTGGAAAAAGCTCTTAAAATTGATCAAAACCCACACATGCTACTAAAGTTAATTACTAAACTGGATCAGAAATATGTTTGCAGTATGGCATTCACGTCAACAGGAAGGAGATTTGGCTGGAAGGGACCTTAAAGATCACCTAGTTCCAACTTCTCCTCACCCCCCTCATCAGGGATGCTGCAATATTTACAAAAGTGTTGTAATTTTAAAACAAGTAAGATTTTGCTATATAAGTAACAGATAACTGAAAATACATAAGCCAAACAGAGATACCATTATGAAAAGATGCAAAATTAAGTTTTGCTGGGTTTAGCGGTGTTCATTTTGAAACCTAAATTTCAACTTTCATGAGAGTGGCACCTTAAATTGATTTCTTGGGTTTTCCAATGAATCTCAGCTCTTTAGATTATTAATTTTAAGTTACAGCTTCTATTTGCTAGCCTACACTATAGACGAAGTGCAAAATCATGCAAATATGATCGACAAATCTCACACACCCACACACATACACAGAAATTAGCCTTTGGCATGCATGGCTGACATTTCATGAGAAACTTTTCAAAAATTGTTTATAGTATAGATTGTCACCAAGATTGAAGTTCATGGTAGCAAATCCCTCTGGTCCAAGTAGTCCTTTTTACCTCAGTGCAGTGACTGCTAGCATCTTGATAGAATTTCAGAAAAAAACCCTTCCTTTCTAAAATAAGCAATCTATTATAACAAGTCCCTGTAATTTTCAAAATGGAATTTGAAGTTGAAACTTAATCTGACTGGTGGTCTTTGATGTTGAGTCTCAGAAGGGGATTTTATATCGTATTTCTAAGCAATGCTGTGGAATGTGAAAGAGAAAAACCCTGAATAAATGAACAGAATTAGTATGCTGAGTGCAGTGCAGCTTTGCTTAAAAGAATGATTTAGTAGTCATATTTTAATGCAGAATCAAATGTGGATAGTCAGAGGTTTAGCCAATGTAAGTCACTGAAGGCAGTAGCGTGTTGTAAGGTTATATGTAATTTCTATATTTGTATGTATATTTGATGATGTCTAAATTCTAAACAATCCAAATATAAACGTGCTTATTTTTCTATATTTTTTTTTAAAAAATAAAGATTACTAAACTTATTTCCATATTTATGCCCATATTGCAGTAGTGTAGGTCAAAGGGAAGTGACAGTGGTAAGTTTCCTAGCCGTGAGTGACTCCATATTCAAAGTTAAAAGTAACATTTCCCTTACATTTGCTACAGAAATAAAGGCAAGTGTTGTATGAAAACAAAGTAGTGCATATAATCATTTCAAGTCCAACCTATGTTGCAGAAATATTTTAAGCCTTCTTTGAGTGTGTTCCTTTTATTTCTGTAGAAATTATTATAGTCAACTTTAAAGTCCTGCTTCCTGTGATAGTAGATCCTCATTTTATAGAACCCTTCAGCAAATGACAAAAATTCATTGTAGGGAAATGGTACGCTCCCTGTTTGTTCTTTTTAGTGCTTGTCTCTAGTCTGACTTCTATGTCAGGGCTTGTCTAGTCTAACTTCTGTGTTCTGTGACATCTGCTCAGGGCAGATGTGCAAAAAAAGGAAGAAAGACAGAAAAAGAACCTTCTCCATTGTGTTCTCTTGCAGCCAAGTATTGACACGTTTCATTCAAAGATACGATCGCTCACAGTTACAGCTGCTTCTGCCCCGTGACATCCTGGATCATAGCAGGAGTTGCTCGAAATTGGAATAATGATAGTGATGAATTTTCTCCCTTGAACATATGTATTAATGATGGTGTTTCCCTGGCACTCACAGAAGGTTGTTTCTATTCTCATACAGTACACTTAAAAAAAATTGCATACATATATACCCAGTGTTTTATCTATAGATGGACACCCATGGTTTGGCTTTTAGATTGAGATTATACGTTTTCACAAGTATAGTTATTGTTAAGATAGTTAAAGTTATGTTAGTAAGTTTCATTAATTTCTCATGTATAGGGTTTTAATAGATGTGTGAGCTGAGAGAATTTATGGCATATGTTTTGAAGACAAAAATAATAGCAGTTGTATTTATATAGTAAAGAACTGCTGTTACATTCCTGCCCACCAACAAATTCTGCAGATAATCCGTGAAAGAGATAGAATTTCCTAAATAGTTGTGAAGTCATGTGCACGTATGCAATCAATAAACCCCTCCTCATTCTCTTCTAATAAGAGTGGTATGAGCAAAAAGGAAGGATTTTTCTGAAATTGGTCTACATATAAAGCAAGAGGTGTTTGGATGATACTCTCAGGAACATTGTGTGATACAAAACATGAGGACTGCATGGAGTCAGAACAGCAAAGGGTAATCATATTATTTGCTGATTACCATCTTACTGGTAGTGGATTTATGCATCTAGCAATGTGTTGCAATTAAGATACTGTTTCTTGGGAAGAAAGTAAGAGACTGCTGCAAGTAAGATAGACTACTGCCAAAGATATTGTATGACAGGGCACTATGTGATTTATTGTAACATTTCCTTTCCTGATTTTTTTTTTTTTAATATTATTTTAATTACTAAAAATTTTCTTGTTTTTATGAATTCCAGTAGTTTCTATGACCAGGATTGTTCAGCATCTTCGAGGTGGCAGTTATTTTTCCTATTATTTTAAGATTGCAGGATTTTATTTTTTTTTTCTATAAATTTTTAATTAAGAATGGCCTTGGCCTGGCCCCTGTTGCTGTGATTGATCAGTTGGCAGCAAGACGAAAGAAGAGTATTTCTAAGAATAGAATTAGATTGACTTGTCTATGTGATGTCCTTAATCTTGTTAATCTTGTTAATTACAGGGCATTTTAGAGTTTGTCTCATTAGACTTCACAAATTTGTATTTTCAGCCACAGTGTCTAACTCTGGCATTAACTTTGAAGTGAATAGGTGTCAAACTCATTATTTCTCTGGGTTCTTCTTGTAAAATAAATTTAGTTTAGGACCAGAAATCTCTGCCCTATCATCACAACTTAATGCAAAGATCAAATCAGTAAGAGTAGGTAATTATTTTGCATTTTTTTGTGTATTCAATACCATAGAAAATTATTCCTTGTGCATGTACTCAAGTAAAGAAAGATAGTGACTGCAACTGTAGTGAGCATTCTTCATTCCCAGAACTACCTGTATTCTCTGTTTCAGTATTGCAACTACTAGGTCATCCTTTAGAGATGAACAATAGCTAAAATCCATTTTGTATTTGAATGCTTCAGAGGGTCCTTAGTGTTATAATTTCTTAATGTTTACAGTTTTTAATCTAAATCTTTGGACTGCAGTTAAGACAAAGGTTATTAACAAAGCCTCATCTTTCCCCATTATGCTAGTTGTATTTGAAATGCTGGCATGTGTTTATTATTGAAGTTAAGAATGAGCTAGAACTGATCCTGCAATTTCTTTTTGAAAGTCCAAAGCATTGCAGAGACTTGAAGTGAAAGATATGTGCCCAATGGATTGAAAGCATTGACAGGAAACTATCAATCCTAAGGGGCCAGAGATATTTGAAGCAGAAACTTGACAGACTAGATTTGAAGTATTGTCTTCTTTCTTCTCACAAAAATCAGTGAGGGAGTTTCTTATTGGATAGTTTGCCACCGACACATTGGACAGCAATTTCATATGAACTTAGACTATTAACACAAGGTAGGGATAGAAAGTTGGAACTTTCTTCACAGTGCAAGTGATAAATGGATGTATTCCTCAGAGCCATCAAGAAGGTCACATTATAATAAGATTAAATTTAGTGAAGGAAGAAAATAAGCATATAACTCACCAATAACCTAGTTAAATTAAGGATAATCTACTGGTATACAGAAAAAAAATAGGGAAACCTGAGATATTTTCATTTATTACACTGAATTCAATAAATGGTAAAATAATCAGAAGAATGCTAAAACCAATAAAGTGGAACATACAAGAGGTCTTGATCAGAGATGTGTATTTTGTTACAACTCAGTTAAAATACGGTGCACTCGGTGACTGATAACCCCATTAGTTTGAGATTAGGGAGAGATATATCATTCCACACTCATAACAAAATATCTAGCTCATTCATAAGCCAAACAAACAGTATAGATTAGGCTGACCAATATGCTGCTGAAGAAAAGAAACAAAACCCCAACGACCACACTATCTGTTAGAATTTTGAACAATATTTTGTTCTAGAAGATCTTAAAGAGTGAAGGTAAATGAATTTACTGCCAATTTTCAGTTGAACCTCTGAGAAATGACTTTTTCCCTGAGCTGCACCCCACTGAACATATATAGTAGTATCAACAAGTTTGAAATCCTCCCGCCTCACTCATCTCCATAAAGGTAAATTCAGACTTCTGGGTTATCAATCCTAAATATCATTCAAGGAACATGAAATATTAGTGCTGAAATTAGATACAGAAAGTCAGTGATGAAATATCACAAATATAGAGCTTTCTGTTGTGAAAGAAGCAGTAATAGGAAAGCACTTCTGAGAATAAAAGTATTTTGCTAAATTAGTATAATACCTGATCTACCAGTGCTCATTACTTTGCATAAACAAAAAAAAGCCCCTTTGTTTAAAGCTCTTTTACATCATTCTCTTAGTTAGAATGCAGAAGAGAATTTTCTGTGTTTGACTCTATTTCTAACTAATTTGGCTAGATGTAGATATATCATCATTGAACTTTTTGGGCAGCATTATTACTGTGAGTAGTTATATGTTTAAGTTTAGGTTTCACCTAAATTTTGAAAGATGTGTATGATTTGAAGAAAAAGGAACTCTTTATCTTTTATCTTAATATTTTTATTTTTAATTTATGTTAATCTAACCTCAAAAGTAATGACCTTTAGGTAATTTACATGACTATTTGCTTTCCCTTCAATTCTGGGAACCTGTGGGAAATCAATCTGTTCTGAAAACTAAGAACCCTTCCAGCTTAGAAAAAACATAAGCTTTTTAATTAGACTGCTCTTCACATGTTTAGTTTTATTATGTATGATGAAATGAATGGAGATTGCTAAATAGGTGGCCAAGATAAATGCTATGTGGTTAACTGTGTTACAGAAAAGTAATAGTAACTGTCTTGTAATTTTTTAATGTTTTTGCCCTGTAAAGTTTACTACCTTATTAAATTTTTAGGTTAGTCTTTTTTAGGAGCTTTTCATAAGATTTCCCAAATAGATGGCTAGTGAAGAATTCATCATAGAAATCAATATATCTCAGACATTCATGGTTATAATTTAGTTTGTAGGTGGAGGGAGTCATGAGACATGTTTCTTATTTCCAAATTCAAATTAATAGACAAGCCCTCCTAAATTAAGTTTTTCAATTTCAAAGATAAAAATCAATATAATTAAAATTATTTGAAATATATTTTATCTATTGCATAGCAGCTCAGCTTTTACTCTTCCCTTTTAAACATCCTGGTATTACATCATGCTGGCTAGATAGAGAGTAATTTGTATTAAGCAATAATGATGGAAATATATAAACCAGGAAAATACAATTATCTACACACAACCCCCCCTCCCCCAACGTCATAAGGATTATGATTGTTAACCTCATTTTCTATAGAAAAAAAGTGTATGAAATTGAACTGTCTCCACAGCTGTCCCTCTACCTCTGCTTCCTTAGTTAATGGCTAATTTCAAGCAAACTGGATAGTATGGTTCAGACATTAAAATCCTACAAACTTTGGTGTTCACAGTGAAAAACTTGCTGAGGGACTCTAATACTGACTGAAAGAATGCAGCAGGATCTTAAATTTATTTGGCAATGGAAAGAGAAGTTGAGAATCCAATGCTGAGAAAGTTTAAGTTGGACCTTATCCTTTTGTCATGTGTCAGAAAATTCCCTCCTCAGTCGAAGTTGGTCTTTCATACAGATGCTTTTCTGTATGATAGGTTTATGCCTCAGGTTTTGTGTGCTTCCGCTGAAAAGCCAGTTGATTATGAGACACACCTGCACTGCAGACCAGGGCTTGGAAGGTATAGTGTTTGCAGGAAGTATTTTTCTCTTGTACAATGCTATGGTATAAAGCAGTATGGCCTCATTGCACTAATTGCTTTGTGGGTAGATCTTCAACCTTCAGTGAGCTTGTCCAGGTTCTTGTTGACACTCATAGTGACTATCCTCTCTTTGTACTGCCACAAAGATGATCACAGGGCTGAAACACCCCTCCTATGATGAAAAGTGAAGAGTAGGGAAGGACCTACTTTCTCTTAAGGGGAGTTTTGGTGAGAATTTATTGTATTAGTTACTTATTGAGCTTATTGAGTGTATCTGCTTTGTTTGGTTTTACCCATTTTTGTCCCATTTCTCTTTCCCTTTTCCCCCCTTTTCGCTTTTGGAGTTGTTTGGGGTTCCTATTCTGTAGATTCATAGTGTTTGATTGTATATAATTGTAATATATGTGAATATATATACACACACACACACATATATATATATATATATACTTTTACTACAATTGTATTTTGGCACTTTTTTTCCCTTCTCTCTCAGAAGTGTGGGGGGGGAATCTGTGTGGCTGGCAGTTGGGTTTGGCAGAAAGCCAACCCAAACCTCCACAAATTATTATAATCCCTAGTTAAACAGAGGAAAAGAAATTATCAAAATAGTGTATTTGTGACTGGAGAGCTTAAAAACAGTAGCCATAAACAAAAGTCCATGCTATAAGAAATGTATGCATATCTCATTCTGTAAGGGAAGATACTTTTATTGCTCTCACAGAAGTAATAAATCATGGCAAAAAACTATTATGAAAATACAGCCCTGCACAATGGAAAAAGAAAATCCTTGTTACATCTGATGATTGAAGAGAGGAAATTATGTTGACATTATCCATAAGTTTTCGTGTGTGCTGTGGGAGAACTGGAAGAGATGGGAACTCATCCCACATGTAAGATATGTCTCTTGGATTCCTAGATTACCTTGATCAGCCTGTACTCATTTTCTCATCTCTAGCTTGCCCAGCAGCTCACTCAGTGCTGTGTGTTGATGTTGCACAGCTCTTGTTGATGTTGTTGCTTTTGCAGACTCTCTCAGCTTTTAGTTCTTCTTGTGGGTCCATTTTCTATCGACTGGAGGTGGAGAAGAAAAAAGGAGTGTCAAAGGGCAGGGCATACAAAACAGAAAAGATGCTTCAGGGCAATTTCTAGTACATGAGATCTGTGGTATCTTGGTGACCTTCCTTGCGCATGCTAGAAGTGGGCAGCAAAGAAGTCACTACTGCCAGTGCAGAAGGCTGAAGAAAAGAAATATTTCATTCCGGCCCAGTGGAAAATGAGATCACTGCAACCACTGAGCAAGTGACATATGTCCCTTACTCTGATTATAGCTGTACCAGCAGCTTCAATAATGTAAGGGATTGTACTCGGGCAGTTGAGTTTTGATTAGCTGGTAGAGAAGTCACTGACTATGGTTTCAGACCATGCCAGCGAGTACCTGCTCCTGCACGTAGTGAGCATTGTCACAGATGCAGAACTGTTCCCACTGGTAGTTTGCATTGAAGGGGAAATTGAAATTGTAACTGTTCAGCTACGGTGATTTGTGACCAAGGAACGATCTGGCTTTAGAGGTCGTAAATTCAGTGATGATAACTGGGTCAGACCATGCACTGTCCCAGGCCAAGGAATGATCCCAGATGTGGTTAATTTTCAAGTGTAGATATAACTTGTTTGTCTAGCTTTGTAGCTCTAGCTCTTATCTGTTTACCTCAAAAAGGAGCAGTTTTGTACTTACAGCTCTGGAGGCTTGTGACTGCCAGAGATCTCTAGGTGTGCTCTAATTTATTAATCAAACTAAAAGTCTTTGAGAACACCAAGTAAGAGATCTTGATATATATGATTCAGGCCTTTGGATTGGCAAAGACTGCACCATAAACACACATTTCTTCTACTGAACTTATAATCATGAAAGTGTTTCTGTTAGTGCCTCCACTCTAAATTCCCAAGCCATCCTGTGGTTGTTGTGCATGCTAATGAACAAAGATCATGTCTCCCTTTGTCTCTTTTTCACTGACCACTGCGTCTCTGTGCATATACAAATGCATGTTTAAGGCTTAGTTTTCTGTGTTTTGTCTCTGGTATTCACATAAAAATATTTTTAAAACTGGTGTATTTTCCTCAAGCAAATCTTAATTCTTGATAGAACTATGCAAAGTAAAACTAGTAAAAAAGAAGAAATACGTGTGAATAAAGAGTTAACAAAAAATAATATTATCTAGTAAATCTGTGCTGTGTAGTCTCTTTCAGCAAAAAGATCTAGCTTCAAATCTGTTTTCTGCTGCTTTTCTGCTGTGACATTCAGATTCACATGGTATGACTTATCCAGTAGCTTGCATAACTACATATGAGCTAATACAATGTCCATCTGACAGTGAGAACGTCAAAGTTACAGCTCCATAAGGGAATACTGCCCTTAGGCTCTCTGTCTCCTTGTAAAGCAAGTTATAGTGAAAGTGATCTCTTACACATGTGCCTTTCAGGTAAGAATTGCTGGCAGTTCAAGGTGAGAAGTTGGTCATTCCTACCTGATCAATTAAAAGCTTACTTGAACCAGCTGTTATTGTCTCTCTGACAACAGGAAAAAGAAATATGCTTTTTTTCTGCTGGCAAATGGACCATGAAGAGGAACATTTTCTGGTTCTGTTCGCTGCTATCTGACCAGTACAGCTGTCTGGAGGCATGATGGAGTAAATTCTCTAATGAGGAGGAAGATGAGAATCTGTTCTCCCTGCAGGTGGTTATAGTCAATACTTGGATGGTTCTTGCTGATGCTGCTCACTCTTATTGCTGCTCTTGACAGTGAAGAGGTGACTGTCTCAAGTGGTTTCCCCCAACTTTTAGTAGAAGTTGCTGTTGTTATTGCAGTGGTTGAGGACTAAACAACATGTCTCCCAACACTGCAGTTCACAGATACCATCCTTTCACTTGTGTTCTGAACTGGCAGTTAGAAGCTTTTGTTCACAGTCTCTCTTTCATTTGGCTACAGAACTGGATAGTAGCCAAAAAGGTGAGTTTTGACTTCTGACTGAAGTTAAATCTGCCAAGCATCATAGGTTGGCATCCACAGTTTGTTCTCTGGCCCCTGCCTGACGTGAGGCAGTATGGACCTGTCCATCAGGAGAGATATCTAACTCATAGAAACTGATAGGTAGCCTGCATAAGAAAATGTTATTTTATAGAAATGTGGAGTAAAAAATTTGCAAAATTTTCACTTTAAACTGACACTTGAAAATGAAATGTCAATTCACATTCTGTTTTGACAATAACTCTTAATCTTTTTCTGGTCTTTTGTTTAAAGAACTTGGATGATATTATTTGTAGAACTGTTGAGTTTTGTATTGATTTAAATATAACCCTGCAAATTCTTCAGATTTTTTAAAAAATTTCTTCTAAATACTTAAAAAAATAGTTATGAAGTACTGGCTTGGAGTAGAATTTTTCTCATGGCAGAAGGCTCTATTTCCTTACAAACAGTAATTATAGCCAAATAATTTTGTGGTGATATGAATGGTCACTGATGAATTTATCTGGTGTAAATGGGGCATTTTTCACAACATCAGTATGATATACAATAATGGTCTGATTTGAAGTCATTATTTTTAGGCATATTTTAGAAGTTTCATACAATCAAATTATGAAGGTAATTATGTACCTCTTACACTTAGTCACAGTCATTTTGTATAAACATTGTATCTCAAACTGCCATAACTGTGGCTTCTTACATTATTTTCAATTAGTAATTTTCCTTTTTTTTTTTTAATCTCAAATATCCAAAACTGTGCACTGAGGGGCATTAATCTTATGTGAAAAGAAATAATCTGTTTTCTGCACATCAATATATACAATATTTACGTTATGCAGTGATGATCTCCCTCCCTCTGTGTGTGAAATAACATTTCTCAGTGATGGTGCTAAGGGTGTAAATCAAAACAGCGTCAGTCTAAGAAGGGTGTGTTTCATCCTCAAATACATAAAATAAGCATATTAAATTAAAAAGCTTTGAAATTAATGAATTACTGTGGCCCAGGGTTAGTAATAACTTATATCTTATGAAATTTCTCTAGTAGTTATTCATGGAAGTACTTAATGGTAAAGCATACATACCACAGTACCGTTGCAATACATAGAGTACATCTCAGATTACTTAGAAAGGAAAAAACATTTTTTACCTGGTGAAAAAGAATCCATCTGGCTTGATTACCCCCCACTAAAGATCAAACTGAGGTTTGTTTTTCAGTCAGTGTCTGGGTTGCATTTGGAATGCAATATCTAGTAACAAAAGCTAGATGTGTAGGAGAAGCTTGGGGTGCATGACAGGCTCATTGATTCCTTACATATATAAGGATTCAAATCGATGATTTCTTTGCACTGGCTTACCACTGTGTTACTTCCTCCTTTCAGCTTCTGCAGATATACAGACTGTTTTATCCAGGAAGGAAAATGCAGTCGGGAAAGTGAAGGTGCTCTGGAAGATGTATTTTTTTTTTTAATTTTTATTTTTATTTCTCCAATAATTTAGCTACATAAATCATTAGGAAATTTGCACTGTTGGCTGCAGTTGAAATAAGTTAACATAGAGAAGCTTGATAAGGACATAGAGGAGAGGGTGAATAATTTACATTCACAGTCTGGGATGGTCTGCAGTTGAAGCAATGATAATCACTCTCACAGGGTTGCTGTCATGGTACAGAGATAATCCTGGAGGCTGATGCAGAATTACTGCACTGAACTTTGTACACTAACAGAAAGATACAATGAATCCTAGTGAACCTGAAATGTTTGGAAAATGAGAAGACATTTCTGAAATTATGAAGGAAGTATGTGCTCTCCTAAAGGATATTTTAAATCAATAATTATTTTCTTATATCTTTTGGGGAAATCTTTGTGTTAATGCCTGTTATATTATCAACATTAAGACTTGTCTTGTAAAAATAACAACTCAGAGCTGCCTTCCAGTACCTAAAGGGAGTCAACAAGAGAGCTGGATAGGGACTTTTCACAAGGGTATACACAGGTAGGAGAAGAGTGAATTGCTTTAAACTGCAAGAGTGCATATTTAAATTAGATATTAGGAAGAAATTCTTTACTATGAGGGTGGTAAAGGCAGTGGAAAAGGTTGTTCAGAGAAGCTGGGGATGCCCCATTCCTGAAAATGTTCAAGGCCAGGCTGGATGGAGCTCTGAGCAACCTGATCTAGTGGAAAGTGTCTCTGACAATGGCATGGGATTATAACTAAATGGTTCCTTCCAACCCAAACTATTCTATGATTTTATGAGTTTGGGATCAAAAGACAAAAATTCAGGGAAAGACATACAGTCTTTATCATGTGATATCACCTAATTTTCCATTTATAGGTGTCTCAGTTAAATAAGGGGCAGAAATGCCATGTCTATAGAGAGACAAAAAACAATTCAGACTTAGGTACTTTAAACAATTATCTTGAGGTTTCCATTTTATTTTTACAGATTGTGAAGAAACCTTCAATAGCTGGATTACCATGTTATGTGTCTCGTTTTTCTGCCTGATATTAGGAGGGAAGAAACCCATCAAAGAGTCTGATTTTTTGTTTATTTTTTAGAAACTTGTGTGAAGCTCTTTCACATCATAACCTGTCATCTTATATTTCTTGACTGCAATTGTTGTGTTAGTACCTGGATCCTACATGTGTGTCAGGATTGCGGTAAGAGGCTTGAGGGTATAGAAACATTATAATACAAGGATACTATTACTATTCTTTAAAGAGGTGGCATTTAAACACACGCTGTCAAAATAATTTTATAAATTTCAAGTAGTTTATAACACTTATTTTTCATTTGCCTGTATGGAAGGAAGTGTATTAAGCATAATATTTTGAGATTAGTTTGTAGAAAGCTGTCTTTCAGCCTGTCTATTTTGTCAGTTGAAAGGCTAATTCTTCTGCATGAGCCTCAAGGTGCAGAAAGTCCCATTGAAGGAAGTGTGTTCCTGGTTTGGCTCCACCACTCCCTTTCTGCCAATACACTGTCAAGAAGTAGAGTTACAGAATTTTTTAGATTCCTTCCCTACTTTTGTGTAGCTAGGATAAGATACAATAGGTCGATTCATTTCACCAAGCTTCATTATCTTTTTCTGCAGCTTTTTGAGGAACAACTGTCAAATCATTTCTTTGAGTGGGGGTTGGACCAGAGGGTCTTCAGAACTCCCATGTAACCCAAATAATTACATAACTTCTTTTTGAATGGATTTCAAGTGTGTTTTTAATCTGTGAGTATGGTCATTGGTTGTGGCCATGTCAGTATGCTAACTTCATCTCTGCTGTTAATTGACACACGTCTGATACAGTCCCTCTGATACTCGGTGACACAGTGTAGATTGGGATCATTTACACCAGTATGGAACTGCTGGTGTTAATAAGCAGGTAAGTATTGCCACATTCACAGCATATACACAAGAACAGATGACAGGGTTGTTGCTGTACTCCGATTATTTGATAACAATTGTAAATTTTGATATAGAATGATTCACTGTTCTAGAACATGAATTAAAATACAAATAATCTCACAAGTAACAAATAATCTCATGGTGTTCTAAAACACTAATGCTTTTGAATGGCTTCGAAACTGGTTTGTGAAGTTGTTTATATGACATAGGGATAATACATGTGAATGTTTTTATGCCATGTAAAACCCTTAACATGCTTTTTTTGAGCACTGTATCTTAGAGGTGACATCATATTCTGACTATAGCAATAGGAAATGGTCTAGCTGAAAACTTTTGATTTCTAAAAAGAGCGTCATACTGAATAATGGTGTGGGTTTTTTTTCTGATACATCCTAAAATTGTTTATATATAATGATCAGACTTCTTCAAAACTGTTCTTAAAAATTGAATACAATATTAATTTTGAATTAGTCTTTTAGAATTACCAAACATTTTTTTTACTTATCTTTAAAATGATTTTCTTTAATTTCTTAAAATTGAGATTGTATAAGAATGAAGATGCTTGTTACACAATTTGCCATGACAATTATTTTTCCAGAATTAATATCCCAGCCATTTTCTGTGTAAACATTTTTCTTTAAAAACCTCATAAACAAAAGAATTATGTAACCTAATGAAGGTCAAGAAAGTAATTTTTATTTCATTATTACTGAGATCAATCATTACAAGTGTCTTCCATCTATCTGAATACATTACTCTGATTTTGTAAAATGTATTTTGTAAGATTTTCTAGACATATATTTGGGCCCAACCTGAGAAAATATCCCCAATGCAACACTGATGTGTGAAAACTATCCAAACAAACAGAACACAAATATCTTTCATGCGGAACATTTCCAAATCTTTTTAGACTCTGAAAAGAGAGCTGAGAGTCCTTTTCCCATTGTGGAAGTCATGCAGCACCTTGCAGGACTGAGCTTTTAATCAGGATTTCCACAATGATTGACTTAATATTCCATGTCAGGATATTCTTCTAGTTATGCTCTTTGAACCTCGAATTAAATAAATAACTGTGGAAGAAACACAACTGTCACAAATTCATGGAAGAATTCTCAGAAAAGGATGAGGATCAATTATTCCCATTAGCAAATGAAGGTTGAAGAAGAATTATTTTAAAACTATAGAAGAAATATGTAGGCTAAATATTATGTAAGACATTGATAGAAATTAACTCTAACAAGCAATTTAATGAGGATGAAGGAGATGGGCAAGGTTAGGAATCTTCTTTGTGGAATGTTTAGATTAATTATCACTGACAGTATGGAGGAAATGAACATATTAATGACCAACTAAAGGTTTGTTCTAGTCCAAATTATTCCAGAAATTCTCTTGTGGCTATAGCAAGTGCGTATAAATCTCTCTCTGTTGAGCTCAAAATAAAGTCAGTGATGAGAAATCTTTTCATTCTCAAGAAGTTTTCAAGGGCAGGAAAGGTATGAACCAGAGGTTGCATGCATTTTTCACCAAGATTTAACCTGTACGAACAGCATGAGTCTCTAAAGAGCTGCAGTCTGCCTGCTAGTCCTCAAAACTAGTATAAATAATGTATAAATGACATTCCATTTGATCT
This sequence comes from Xenops minutus, assembly GCA_035221455.1. Classification (NCBI taxonomy): domain Eukaryota; kingdom Metazoa; phylum Chordata; class Aves; order Passeriformes; family Furnariidae; genus Xenops; species Xenops minutus. The sequence continues at coordinate 98,622,182 of JAWWEE010000105.1, forward strand.
TTTCTATGCTCTGTGACTATACATTATCACTAACAAATTTCAGGTACTTTCATAGATCCAGAGCTGCGTTTTGTGTGGCTTTTGATAGATAGCAACCCATATTTTCTTCCACAGGATGTGCTGAATGTGCGTCCCATCTGTCTTCCATCGCAGACTTATTTGTTGCACGTGCAACTGCTCTTGTTTAACCAGGGAACTGACTAATGGTGTCTAAAAATAACTGCATTGCTGCTCCCATTGATTCACAGTATATACCTTAGAAAGCATCCTGTCTGCTAGAAAGCAGGAGCCAACCCAAAAGTCCAAGCAGAACTTATCTTTATGCAAACTCATTTTAGTGAGAAGACACCAGTTCTTGCTGGAGCTAAGGCTTAGATTACACGTTGGAAAAACAGATTAGGTCATTCTGCAGATTTTGAGCATAGGCACACACTTTGAAGAATATGAAGAAAAGTATATGGGACACTATATGTCTGAATCAGAGCCTCAGAACTGCATTTTTCATGCAGATCATGTGCAGGATTACGTGCAGCATTATACTCCTGTGTCTCACTGTATGGATTTATTCATGGCTCACTGCCATTTATTACACTGGAATTTGCAAACGCATAATCTCCTACCTTTCTTTTTGCTGAGCAAGGAAACAAGGGAAGGGTTAGCTGAAGATATGTAGGCAAAAGTCTTCTGATGAGTCTTATCCAAATCCTCAGATTTCACTCTTGAAAAAGTTGGTCTCTAGCTTCCATAATTATGAAGCAAGTCTTTATGGTGATAGCTGCGCATGAATTATGAAGTCCCACATTCTGCTTTTGTGGAGGGCCTGACACCATAACTCCAATTTGCAAGTGATTGCATTTGTACACATATATCTTCACCAAAGATGGGAATGAGTAGATCACCTAACTTAATTGTAGGTGCTTAACTAACGCTCTTTATGTGCATAGTTGTTTTTTCTCCATAAAGAAAGATCATCCCTGTCCCAGAAGGGATGTAAAGTGGTCAGTGGATGGACTCTGTGATGCTTTTACAATATAGAATTAGCCTAGACAAACTTAAGTTTAGATGGAAGGAAAAGAGGAAGATTTTATTTTTTTTTATTTATTTTATTTTAATGTTTGTAAGGCTGTCATCAAGCTTTGTATATGCAACTAAAAAGACTGTAACTGCTATTCTGGATAACAAAGATGATTATAAATCAGGCCATATTATTTGTGAAAACCTAATGCAAGTCATTTAGCCTTTGAGGAGAGAGGTATTTTCTGGAAGGATGGGAAATTTTTTTTTCATCAGTGTGAGGAAAAATCTAACTTTTGTATGAAGAGATCCAAGCACAGATTATGCTAGATGTTGTAAAGAATATATTGGGAATAAATTTCTGATTTAGTTATTAAAAAAAAGCGACTAATCAAAGTAAATTCTGCAGCTTATTTTCAACAGATATCCACAAATCACATTTGTCCATAGGTGCATATATATGGCTACAGCAGATAATAGGTGAGAAAACCTTTCGGAGCAATGTCATATGAATTACTTTGCAAATTTCTTTTTCTTCACTGATCACATATCCAATCCCATCTATATTACCAGTGCTGATTCATTATGACACCTTACAGAAACAGATTTAGATGTATATGGTGGTGGATAATTTTTATTTGGATGATCTCTCAGAAATAGGCCACTTAATGTATTTTCCAGTGGGAGGTCTTGCAAACTTTTTCTCAGTCACTTGCTAATTTTCTTACAATGTTATAATAATAAAAATAATAATTATTTAGTATACAGCACATTTCATTTTCAAAGTACTATGGCAGTACTAATTAATCCTCACTGTGAGGTTTAATGGTGCATACCAGAGAATTATATCTTGGCTTAATGCCAATTGCCAATCAACTGACAAGATTCTAATTTCAGAAGTTTTCCTAAGAGGAAAAAGGCATAATTTAAATTAGCCTGGACAGAAGTGGCAATTTTTATGGAGAGAATTCGTAAGTCTTTGGAGTGCTCTGAACGTCTAGATGCTTGGTTTGAGGCTGAAATGATGAAATTCCAAAGAGAAAGCAAGTTCAATTTCAAAAACAATTATACTAAGAATAGCTAAAGCTACTTTAAAAAAATATATTTTAAAAATATGTGTTGAAGAGAATTTCTTGATTATTTAGGGATCATTAATACCCAGATCTTTCATTAGCTGAAAATCATAGAATGCCATATTGGAAGGCACCTCAAGGATCATTGCGTCCAAACTTTCTTGGCAAAAGCACAGTCTAGACAAGATGATCCATCCCCTGCCCAGCTGAATTTTGAGAGTGTCCGGTGTTGGGGAATCCACCACTACACTGGAGAAATTTTTCTAATGGATGATTTTTCTTATTGTAAGGAATTTTCCTCCTGTGTCTAAATGGAATCTCCCCAGGATTAATTTCTACACATTACCCCTCATCTTTGCCATGTGACTCCTTGTAAAAAGGAAGTCTCCAACTTCTTTGTTTTTATGCTGGATTATTAATTGTATGTCACACGGAGGAAAACATATATACAAAGACTAAGTTATATGGCCCAAACCATTGTTGCAGTAGGGGACTTTTTTCCATGTTATATTTTGTTTTCTGGCAAAGCTAGCACAAGTATTTTCTACCTTCTACTCCTGTCTGCAATGCACACTGGTTCATTATAATAACCTGTGTCTGTAAAAACATGAGCACAACATATCTTTCCCTTCCCCAATATCTAAAACCCTGAAAGAAATAAAACATTTTAGTTTTGTCTGCTGTCCTATTACACTAGCAGATGCTGAAAGTGATTCACAAGGATGGCAAGGATATTATGAATAACTTGCTTCTTGAGAAAAGAACATGGATGCATGTCCTGAATGTAAGGTTATGGACTGAAGAAGTAAGAATTTCTGATTTCTGGGTTTGTATTGTTATTTTCAAGAGATATACTGCATCGGCTGGCTCAGATTCCTCATTGATGCAGTTTGCTCGTATGTTGTCACATGAAAGGGGAGGTTTACTCAAACCCTTAGTGTCTGATTAATCTGTCAGCACCATAGGAAAGCCAAGAACCTTGTGCCTGATCAGTCTGTCAGCGTCCTGTTATGGGGACCCTTCAATGGGCATTTCCCTAGATCAGTGGGTGTTTTGACTGATGTGTTTGGGTCACATGCCAGAGAAACTCCCTTCTGAGTCTCCACACCTTTACCCCCTGACAGGAACTGCTAGCACCCTTGAAGAACTCACATTAACTGTTTAAAGAATAACACTTTATTAATAAAATTGTGACAGGTTAATGTTCAAGGATTGCCAGTAATAGTATCTGACTGCAAAAATATATCCAAAGCAGTATACTAATTCAAAGCACTATACAGAGAAGCTCCCAATAAAATCTAGTTTAAAATAATCATTCAGCTTGCAGAGAAGATAGTTCTTACCCAATAGGTACAGGGGAGAAGTCAGGTTCAACCTGTTGACTGATCCCAAAGGTTACAATGGAGTCTTCTCTCCACTTCTCTAAGTTCATAACTCACTTTTACACTACTTATTTATGTTTTAGGTGAAGCTTGAGTGACTTTACTAACATCTTACTCAATGAGGAGTGGTCATACCCATAGGGTGGGTATCTCAGTATTGTGCCTGAGATAACCTTGGGATGGGGACATGTGTCAGTCTAAGGATACTAATTTTACCACAGTTGCTGGACATCTTCCTTTATCTCCCCTGTGTTTCACATGCTGTGTAGTTTATCATCTGGAAACTACTGTTGAGTTCCCTCCTCTGGAGGGGTTCCAATAGAGCCGGGCTGCAGTGTCTCCACTCGGCTCCACCCTCTGTTTAGTCCCCTTCAGACTGTTTTGTGTGTGAGAGGCTGGATATACTGACTGTTCAATTCAGAGAATAGCAAATGTATTTTCCCCTATAATGTCTTACCATTATCATTCTATCCCCAGTCATCTTCCCACATATGTCAAAGCCTTTCACTTTGTATCACATTCTGACAAAGGAGGATTTTTTTGTGTACTGTGGTTGGCTCTTGAAGGGGCATAAGAATATCGGAGGGAGAGAGATGAACAGATACAGGCCCCCTAAATGATTTGTTTTTTCTACACTTTTTATTTTATTTAGCTCATTTCAGTGCAGGAAAAAATCAGTCTGCAAGTTGTAAGAGTTGTGATACTATAGGCAGCCCTAATACTTTATATTGAGAAATACCTACAGAAATCTTCCTAAAGAGGTTGACAAAAACTTGTTTAATTTCCAGTGATATTTTTACAAGTGTTTTTATTATGTACAGTAGTTTCATTTGTTTAATGCAGCCAAGAAGCTGGAGAGGCAATTTTTCTAGTGTGATGTAATCAGGACTGCCACTGCTTTTTCCTTGGGGAAAAAGAAATCCTACCAAATGTATGTACCATATTAGAGACTTCAGAAACATGAATTACTTGACAGATTGTTACTCTCTAGCCTGTAAACACATTTAGAGCATTTTTTAAAGACATTAGCTACCTGATAGAATGTAATAACTCCAAAGGGTTTTGCCTCAGTGTGTCATATAGATACAGCTAGAGTCCTTAAAACACAACAGAAAATAATATATCCTTTAGCTAAAGGGAAGGCAGCGGTTGCCTCAGAGGTGTTGCGGTTTGTTTTATTCATCCTTGTAAATCAACATTTGTCTTCCTTAGAACAGGAACCAGGAACGTGTCAACACTAAAGTTTTCACTGTAACAGTTTTAAAGGTGTCTTTGGTGGCAGAGGTAGGATTTACTTGAGTAAATGGTGTAATGGTGTTCTTCACTGTGAGGATTGTGACACACTGGAAGAGGTTGCCCAGAGAAGTTGTGTATGCCCCAACTCTGGAAGCACTGAAGGCTAGGTTGGACGGGGCTCTGGGCACCCTGGTCTAGTGGAAGGTGCACCTGCCCATGGCAAGAGGGGTTGGAACTAGATGATCTTTAAGGTCCCTTCCAACCCAAACCATTCTATGAGTCTATAATCTGTAACTCGGTTGTCTTATTAGAGCTAGTTGTCTATATTGCTGCTACAGTTTAATGAAGGAAAGATGTGATTCTTCTAATCCTCTGTGAGAAATTGAATGTATCATGTCCTAAAATGTGTGTTTCTTTCTGGTGATGTTAACTAGGATTACTATTACAAATAACTCAAAAACTGCAGATAAATATTTAGTCATGGTGAAATGCACCCCAGGTAACCTCATGTCTCATGCATCCTTTTCAGTGCCTGCGGAATGTAACTGGAGTAAGAAGTGTGTAAGGCGCCTTCAAAGGGAGGCAGAATGGCTAATTGCCTGGAGACAAAGCTTGCCCTTAAAGAATTGGTGTAATTAATGTTTGTTAAATTATGTTTTAGTCTGAATTAGATTGTTTTTACCTTGAATTCATTCTGCAATTTATTTTTTTTTTATTCCACAGACTTTCATTTTACTTTCTTCTGTAAAATTACTTTGATCCAAGTAGCTCAAGTAGTGTAATATACCAAATAAAACCTTAATTAGACACACCTTGCCTCCATTTAACATGGTAAAAATAATTTGCTAATGTAATCTGATCTGCAAAAATTTCAGATTTTTCTCAATATCCACAAAGTACTGACATATAAGTGGTTGCTGTAACTTTTCTTATATCTACTTATAATGTTTTTGTTTAGGCAAATGCTCTTTAGTGTCATCTGTGTCTTTGCATACTTTGCTGTTTCTGTTTTTTCTCTGCAAGTATGTAATTAGGTATGCCCATTCCTAGTATTTATCAAACTCTTCAACTGAAATAACTTTCCAGGGATGTGACTTTCCATGTTTTGTAGTCTGCTGCACTATCTCTCTGTCTTATGTGAGTAGTGTTTGATTTGACTGAGATGTTTGATATTAGACAATTTTCTGAAATAAGGCTGGAATAAATTTCTTCCATGTATCTCCTGTTTTTTTGTGTAGTAGAACAGAACAAGAAATGCTCAAAAGAAGCAAAAATAATTGTGTACAAAGCAAATTGAGAAGTTTAAGTCCAGAAAAGAGCATGTTAATATTGTTTGAGCTCTAGATTAACAGCAGACATCAGATCATTCCTGATGAGAGGATGCAACAGCCATAGAACGTGTCTTCCAAGAGTTCTGTTAGAGCAGTTCTAGCTGCTGCTAGAAATTTTGTTAAATGAAAACTCTAGCAAACAGAGACTTGTTTACTGGGCAACCCTGGCTTTTCATGTCACTTTCAGGCCTGCTCTACAGCAGAAAAAGTGGTGTGTTATTATCCAAGCACCTCGGTCTCATTCAGGTACCTGTTACAGACTTTTTGACAGACTACTACACATTGGCTTACACCTGTTTTCTTATGGAATATTATCCCCAAGCCCTTGAATTCAATAGTGAAGAGGTGCTGCTGCTTACTGCTTAAAGCTGGAAATTTGCTGATTAGAGTCTTCAGTTATAGGCTTAAAAATCAACAGAGGTGGTTTAAGTGAAAATTTTAGACTAATTGGTGATGGAATGGAACTCACACATTTATCAGGAAATAATTTTAGGCTCCTAATTAGACTTTCAAACTTGATGCTGTAGCATCTTTAATTACAACCATCTTTATAATGGTTTGCTATTCATTTATGTACATAGAATTGCTTCCTTATCACCTGATTGAGAAACATCAGTTGGCAATTATTCCCAATTATTTGATACGTTACTTAACCTTCAAATCAATTGACCAAATATAGATAAGTAGTGACATTTAAGGTGCATGGTCCCAAACTTCAAAAATGTTATCCTATCTGGCCTCTAACTGCTGCCCCAGAAAGGCAAGTGCCATATCTGCTAGATCCATATGAATATCATAAAAAAATTAAAGCATTTCAGATGGCACTAGATGCCTATTTTTTGCAAGAGAGCTGAGTCCTTACAGTAAACAGGGATACTTTCAGATAAATGTAATTAAAACTACAAATATTTTAATTGGAGGGTCTTTTTCTGCAAAGGCTTGCATATTACACTTTGTAATAGAAGAACCACAGAAAACAAAAGGCTGAATGATGTTAGGATAGATATTATTTTCTGATCATGATCTTCTTAATACTATTTCCCTTCATTTTCAAAGTAAAGTTCCAACATATTTCCTCTCCATATCTACCTCGTGTTTCCTCTGTATCGGCTATACTATAATAGCCTGCTTCTTTTACTAACACCAAGTTATGCCAAGATAATATTGTTTATTTACAAATGTTGCTCTGTGATGCCTCCTTTGGTAATATCCTTGCAACTGATTATATTCAATTATCTTTGAAGAGAGGAAAATAAAAATTAATTTCAGTAATAATTGGGCATTAAGGTGCTCAGTACCTTGCAGTTAGCAAGAGCTGATTTTATATACTTTGAGAATTCAGACCACGCTTCATGAAGTCAGAACCTGCTTCAATCAAAATTCTCAATTCCTTAGCACTCTGAGTAGTTAAGGTCACTGCACAAAGGACTTGGAAGGACTTCAACTTGCTAATAGTAGGCATGTGATTCTCTGCTAAAGTCTCTGAGAGAAGACACCTGAATGCTTTTGATTAAATATGGAAAAGCAACATCTAAGCTTGGAATTGAAATTTAAAAAGATTTTAGAAGACATTTTCACACAATTTTTTTCCCCCTTCCAGCAGTTTAATATTTCGGGGTTTAAAATGGTTCTTTTAACTCAGAAAAAAAGACTGTTGTCCAGGGAACATGGACAGAATTACCTGCAACAGTTGATAAAAGAGCATTGGGAGAAAATGAAAACATGGCATCAGTCTGCTCTCCTGCTCAGGAGGACATGCAAAATAATCTGTATTGGAAATAACACAATACCTGTAATGAATTGCAATCACAGAATATGTTAAGTTGGAAGGGAACCACAAGGATCATCAAGTCCGGCTCCTGGCCCTGCACAGAATCATCCTCCAGAGTCAAACCATGTGCCTGAGGGTATTGCCCAAACACTTCTAGAACTCTGTTTCTAATATCCAACCTAAACCTCCCCTGACACAACTTCAGGCCATTCCCTCAAGTCCTGTCACTGGTCGCCACAGAGAAGAGATCAGTGCCTGCCCCTCCTCAGCTCCTCATGAGGAAGTTGTAACTGCAAGGAGGTCTCCCCTCAGTCTCCTCTTCTCCAGGCTGAACTGACCAAGTGCCCTCAGCTGTTCCTCATACGGCTTCCCCTCAAGGCCTTCACCATCTTCACTGCCCTCCTTTGAACACTCTCTAAGAGCTTTATATATTTCTTATGTTGCAGTGCCCAAAACTGCACACAGTATTCAAGGTGAGGCCGCCCCAGTGCAGAGCAAAGCGGGACAATCCCCTCCCTTGACTGGCTGGCGATGCTTTGCCTGATGCCCCCCAGGACAGAGTTGGTCCTCCTGGCTGCCAGGGTACTGCTCACTCATATTCAACTTGACATCAACCAAGACCCTCCCGTTCCCTTTCCCAGCACTGCTTTCCAGCATGTTATTCTTCAGTCTGTACATCTGGGGTTGCCCCATTGCAGGTGCAGAATCCGGCACTTCCTCTTGAACTTCCTATGGTTGGTGATTGCCCAGTGCTCTAATTTGTCAAGGTCTCTCTGCAGGGCGTCCCTGCCTTTGAGGGAGTGAACACCTCCTCCTAGTTTTGTGTTGTCTGAAAATTTGCTTGGTATCCCTTCCAGTGTTGCATTCAAGTCATTGATGAAGATGTTGAAATGCTCAGGGCCTGAGATGGAGCCTGTAGAACCCCACCAGTGACGGGTCACCAGTCTGATGTCACCCCATTCACTGTTGCCCTCTGTGTTTGAGCCACGAGCCAATTGCTCACCCAGCACATGATGTGTTTATCCTGTTGTAGGATCCTGTGAGAGACAGTATCGAAAACTTTACTGAAATCCAAAAAAATTACATCAACTGGCTTCCCTTGATCAACCACGTGGGTTGCCTTGTCATGAAAGGAAATCAGGTTCGATAAGCAGGACTTTCCTCTCATGAAGCCATGCTGGCTGTGACCAGTGACTGCGTTGTTTTTCAGGTGTTTTTCAATGCCTCCCAGAATAATCTTCTCTGTAACTTTGACAGGCATTAAAGTGAGACTGGCAGGCCTATAGTTTCCGGGGTCCTCTTTCTTACCCTTTTTGAAAACTAGGTAATGTTTCTCAGCTTCCAGTCAGCTGGGATTCCCAAGACTGCTCAAGTAGAACCATTGAGCATGCATATCTATAACAAACGTTTGTCATGTTTTTTGATTGTTTGGAGAAATTTCAATATGTATGTTATTGACTTTTAATTAGAAATTTTATGTTAGGCTTTAATTTCCAGGATTATATTTCTATAAGTAGACCCTAAGATATTGGAAAATCACTTATATATCCATCTATGTATTATTTTTTTCTCTCTTTCTGTGTTTGCCATCTGCTTTTTTGGTGAAAAATCCTGTACCTTCACTTATATTTAAGGGAGAGTATTCACATAAAAAACTGCATTTAAAAAAATTAAGAAAAGAATGAATACTTAATTTTAACCCAAACAGGTATTTGCTCAACCTTCTCAAAATGCTTCAGAAAGAATAATATGAGTCAGAGATGAGTTTTCTCCTTTTGATAAAGAAAGTTTCCCCACTTTGGACGTAAAGAAATTGAAATGATATAAATAGAGAAGAAAGAGTATGTCTCTGGCAGTTCAAAGCTATATTACAAGCTCCTCTTTTATATTTATTAAACATGTAAAAATGTTTATTGCTTTGATAGTTACAAAACACATGGATTGTTTTTTTGTTTCTTCTTTTTGTATATAGTCTAAAGATGCTTGGAGATACATAATGAAGTTAACCTTAATGATGCTTTCATTTCTTATTTCAGTCCTCAACAGTAAACAATTTGGGTTAGATGTTGCCTTGTATTTCCTCAATTGTACAGTACCTGGTATAATGACCAGCTAAGATTTGCTGGTACATCACAATACAAATAATAAGTAAGAATCAATAAATGCAATATTTTAATAATGTGTATTAAACAACATAGGGAGAATTCCCTGCCCATGCTATGTTTATATTCATGTTAATAAATATTATTATATAAGCCAACCTTTCTACAAGGTAGGAACACAGAATATATACATTGCATTACTTATTAATTAACAAACTCCAAGAAAGTGTATGGTTGTAGTAGTAGCCTGGATGGCTATTTCCCTGAATCCTGGTGCAAACTGAAACACAGCCAGTCTAGCCCTATCTGGTTCAGACATAGTCTGGATACTATAAGATTTCATTCACATTTATGAAAGTTTGACAAAAAGTGGAAAGAGTTTTGTACTCCATGCCATTTTTTTGGGGTTTGATGCATTTCCTCATTCTCTGAGTACACAGGTAGTAGATACGGTTATTGTCATGGCATGCCTCAGTCTTCCTTCTATAATCCACTATAATTTATTCTTTCACAGGTTTCATTTCTAGTGGCTTGAAGTGATGGTGTAGATTGTAAAGGAAAATTTTTAAATTCTATATACATCAAGATGTGTATAGATACTAGGAAGAGTTACAGAATTTAATTATGAACAGTATGTGGAACACTAGAGAGTAATTGGCATTTTTTCGTATTTGGGGCCACATTGATAAATAATTTCACAGAGTTCTGTGATGGTACCTATGCTGACCATCACAGTTGCATGTGATTTAGACTTCTAGAACCTAATTTAGACTTTAATTTTTATACTTGTATTTGTAAGCCCATCAGGAGCATTTGGTTAGATCTAATTTGCACTGACTAAAAAGGAATTTTAGGAATGTAGGAACTGCTATACTGTGTCAAACCTGAGATATGGTGTCCTGTTTCAGCAGTGTTTGGTACCGGAGAGTTCAGCTGAAAGTGCTAAAATTCTCTGAAGAGTTGCTTGTGGAGAAATTTCATCCTGAACTGTGTTAGCTAATGGTTGTTTGATGATTTGAAGCAAAATGTCTTCCCCCCACAGCATGAGTAAGGAGCATCTGCACTGTGTTTGTGGCTGTAGCCCTTAGAGTAATATTATTTCAGGTGAAATAATCCCTACACCCTTTTCCTGCATTTTGATTTCACTAATTTCCCTGTAATGTTGTATAATGAGAAACAAGCCCCAGATCTGCCTGTCTGAAGTGGTCACTCCTAGGTGTTCCTAACCTATACCAACTCTTCCCTAAAAACATGTGTTTGTAGTTTGTGTCTTTTATGAGTTCCAGTTTTGCCAAGCGGGTTTTAGAATGTTGTTAGTTGTTGTGATGGTATTTAACCTTTAGTTTTAACATTGATCTGTGGAATAATTTACCATTTCATAAGGCTGATTTCTGAGACTGTCCCAACTTCTATAAAGACTTCAGTTGAATTATGCTGTGTTGAATGGAATTAGATCATCAGCCCTGAGAACATTTTTTCAGGTGGTGAAGGACAATATCTTAATATAAAAACATTAAAATATTTAATGTCCTTCTCTGTTTATGAGGGATTGTAAAAAGCTCCTTCAGTGAATCCTGCTGTGTGACTGCTAGTGTGATTGCAGAGCATGAGAAACATTGTAAAAGACTTTCTTTATGTTATATGTGTTTTATAGGAATCCAGACATTTTCTGCGCAATTTTCCAAATTATCGTTCAGAATCTGTCAGAAGATAAAACTAGAGTAGAATTAAATCTGTTTAGTTTCCAGTCTAGGGTAGATTTAAAATTATGAAAACTGTTCTCAAGCAACAGTGCTTGCATTGTTGTAATTTCATGAGAATGTATATATCATAATGCTGTGCATCAACTTGATGTTATTCCATGAGATAATTTGTCTGTCGTTCTGGAACATTTTGAAAAATCCCTCATCCCAGCTGCCTTGGTTTGACAGCCAAGAAAGCTTGGTTCTATGAAAAAATGATCTTAGTCAAAGAGGAATTCAGCTTCCATGAGCAAATTCGGAGACCTCACTGAACAGGGTGAACAGATGAACTGAGCAGGGCTTTTCCTGAGAAAATCTGGAAGGAGTTGAAGAATACTTACCCTTAGCCCTGGGTGTGCAGCAGTGGGGTATGTAACCAAGCCCTATGAAAACAAAGATACTAAATTGACTGGGAAAACAGTGCTATTGCAAGCTGTTTTGTATGTGCATAGAGAATTATCTCCTGTGCCCTCTGATAGCCTAATTTTCCTGGCTTCCATGTGTTTTCCCAAACTAGAGACCAAATTCACATCTGAAGTTTTGAGGCTAATGTTAACTCTCTCAGAGGTCAGAATGGAGACCCAAAATGGGGTGTTTCTGAAAACTGGTGGCTGAAAGGTAAAGATGTTAGCATCTTGGTTTTTTATTTGTTTGGCAGCCGATTGGGATCTGCTAAATTATGTCAGTAGGGGGTTTTGGGGTGTTCCGAGGCACTGAGCGCTGTCCAGGCTGGCCGCGAGGTGCCGCCGTTTCTCCATAGAGATGCTCTTGCAAACTCGGCGTGTCTGGCTCATGTCAGCAAAGGGCTTTCAGCTCATGGCAGAAAGACTAAATATGCTAATTTACTACCTTCAGAAACAGTTACACTGATTTTTTTTATTTATTTATATGTATTTTTATTTATTTAAAGCTGAGGAGCAGGTTTAGGTCTCTGGTTGAACAGCACCACCACAATTTTCTGAAGGGAATAATTTATTTTTTTGCCTTGAATTGTGAAGCATTTCAGAAAGAAGGATATTGTTTGCATTTTGCTTGCTATAATATAAAGTCAAATGCAGTATCCTTTTTATAAATGTTTGTTTTATTTAAATATTTTTAATCTGGGGAAAAAAAAGAAGAGAAATAAGATACTGTTTATAACAAAAAGAGTAAAAGATCTTGGTTTTTAAAAAAAAAAAATCAAATTTCAGGTGCCAGTCAAAGGTAAGCTCATATTGTTTATAATGTTCCAGTACAGCACTTGCTATAAACATACTGAAGAAATTTATTCTGACAAGAGAAACAGATAAAAAACTTCTCCCAGTTGGTTCTGAAGTGTCTGTGGTAAATGAGAAAAACATTATTATAGCGGAAAGTTCAAGATGAGAAAAAGCACTCCTTCTTGCATGATTTCCCAGAAGGTTAAGTTTGCTGCTTTCCAGTGTTCGGTTAATGCTGCAAATGTGCATCACCTGGCAAAACAAACACACCAGCCCTAACAGGAGCCACTCCACAGTTCACATTGTGTATTTTATATTGGCCTCATAGTATTGTGCAGCTGCCTGCAAAGTCACACCAGTCGCTGCACTGCAGGACAGGACAGTGAGGGTAGAGGACAAAGGCAGAAGAGCTTTGCCAATAGAAAGCAGAGCCTATCTGCACCAACCCTGCAACCTGTGTGTCCCCAGCTGAGGAGGCAGGAGGGCCTAGGGTTCAAGGCATGTACCTATAGAAATGTAAGGACTAGGGGCACCAAAATTAAACAATTTTCCAGATGATTTGTGCAGATTCCTGTTAGGGTGTTAGCAGTCGCCATGTATAGTAGACACACTGTCAATAATAATGATGTTATTTGCATTGCTTAGCCCGGTCCAACAAATGACCACTCGAAAATACTGTTCACAAGCCAGCATAATGGAGCTTAGAAATACCAATAAGTCATCAGGGATGGCATAAGGAAACATGGACAAAATAGCCAAGAACACAAATATGGATATAGATGAAAGGACCTTAGACACCTGAGTACATCAAAAGGCAGTGGAAATGTATCTCTGAAGTATCAAGCTTTCACATTAGAGTCAAGCTTTTATATTAATTGCATGTTGCTAGAATGTAGTGCATTATTGATGAGTTCATAATTGCTTTAAAATAAATATTTGGAGACAAAAGCCTCAAAACCTTAAAGTCAGACATAAAGTTATAAACAAGTGTCAAAACCTCACAGAAGCACGGCAGTCAACATAAATCACAGGAAGAAGAAAATGCTTCAAAACAAAGGATTTTAAATCTCCTGGTAAGTTACTAAAATATATTAAAAAGCATTTACTGCTTCCATTTGTTTATGGCTGTGGAATGGATAGATCTCACTGCCTTTCACTCCATCCTTATTTTCATGTGGAAGATTTCTCTACCAGTCATTTTAGAAATATCATTTTACGTTTTATATATTTTTTTATATTTTATATTTAAGGTACAGCAGCTGCATGTATATATATATATATTCTCTTTTAAAATTGCTATTACACTGGTTTTTTTTCTAGTTTTTTTTCTGGTAATACTAATCTTCCGTTATAAATATATTCCTTTAAAATTCATGAAGAGTTCTCTGACCAGTTTCAGATTGTGTATTGCATAAAACTCACTCAATTATATATTTTAAACTAATATGTGTTAGGGAATTTCATATCCTGAATTTAGTAAGCTCATTTAGCTCTGTATTTTTCTAAAAAAACTGTTTTTCCTCAAAATAATCCCCCTCTTATATTTGCAAGACCTGCTGCCTTTCGTTTTATCACTATCTAGCATACATATAAATCACAGAGCTACAGAACCACAGAATGGTTGAGATGGAAACGGACCTCTGGAGGTCAGATTATCCAGCCCCACAGCTCAAGTAGGGCCACCCACAGCTGATTGTCCAAGACTATGTCCAGACGGCTTTTGTGTGTCTCCAAGGATGGAGACTGCACAACCTCCCTGGGTAACCTGTGCCAGTGCTGGATCACCCTCACAGTAACACAGTGTTTCTTGGTGTTCAGACAGAGGCTCCTGCATTTCAGTTTGTGCTTTGTTTCTGATCCTGTCACTGAATGCCACTGGAAAGAGTCTGGCTCTGTCCTCTGCACCTTCCCTTCATGTGTACATACCTACATAAACATATATATATCCCCCCCATATATATATACAAACACATTATATATGTATATATGTAACATATAAATATATATATGATATACCACCTATATATTTTATATGTGTGTGTATATATATACACCAGATATATTATATATATGAGGATCCTGCATGCAATCATAAACAAGGACTTTCCTCAATAGGTGATTAGGGGACTTACAGGTCTACTGCCTCTAGGATAATGGACTTTTTAAGAAACTTGAGTAAGATTTTTATTTTCATAATTTGTGTTAGTCAAAAATACCATGAGTTAAATTTCTTTGCAAGTTATTTGGCCTGAGGAGGAAATTACTAAATCTAGGGTTATTGTGTGAATTATAGGGAGAAATGGACCTCTTGGTCTTTTAGTCTAAGAAAATCTTCTGTTTCAAGGTCACAAACATAGAAGACCAAATTCAGAGGTAAAATAGATGATGGTGTATGATAGACAGGTGATTCAAAAGGCTTGTGGATACTTGGGAATATGGTTTAGAGGTGAACTTGGTGATGCTGGGTTAGTGGTTGGACTGGATGATCTTAGAGGTCTTTTCTAACCTTAACAATTTTATGATTCTCTGTGAGACAGCACATAACAGTTTGATGTCTTTCTTTGCTGGTCTGCTTTTCACTCATTGCTCTATGTGATATAACCTCTACTTTGGGCTGAAAACTATGACAACCTGTACCTTCCCTTCAGGCTGAAAGCTTTTTTTCCTGGTGCACGTGGGTATTGTTCATAGCATCATTTGTCTCATCCTTGTGCCCTGACTTGCCATTCTTTCTGTCTGTGCTTTTCCAGTGGTGTCAGCACATACCAAAAATGTCTAAGTGACTGCATGTCTGCAGTCAGAAGGCTCACTGTTCCAACAAACACACCAGACATCCACATGTAGCCCTTTTATTTTGCAGTGGAACTTATATTGATAACTCATACTTTCTGTGTGCTGTACTGAGTATTTACCCTTGAGTATTTGCATGCCTATTTGGTGAGCCAATATTTGCAAAGGAAAACCTTATTTGCCTTCAAGTTATCAAAATGCATATTAAATTTATGTGCAATTCCTCAAGTCTTAGGTACAATTCTCTTTTAGGAAAAAGGCCTCCAGTCCTTCAGGACTCTCTTACATGCTGATACAGTAGTGAATCATTTAATTACATCTCAACAAGTTCTTTGGAATGACTGATTAATAAAGGAATCAAGTTGCTTCCTGATTGATGAAAAACCATATGCCTGTATGCTTATAAATCAGCCTGTGCTTAAAAACTGTGCCTGAAATCTAAGCTGTTTTGTAAAGGTAGCATTATGTAAAAATATTTCAGAAGCATCTGTGCATTTTGCTGGATGTTGTAGCAACAGTTAGAGAGGGATGAAGGCTGCATAAGGGATGCCCTGATATGTGGGCCTTGAGAATCCAGCATATTCTGTGCCTTCAGGGCCTCCCTTTTTATGTCAGGCAACCACTGGAAGGGAAAGGATAGGAAATAATTTGAGCAAAACAACTGCTGCTTCATTAGTTCTCATATTACTAGTGCTGTATAACAGCCTGCGTGATTATGAGTTCAAACCAACCAAACCCATTGCTGGCTGAATTAGTGATGGAGACTGGTGAATATTTCTTAACTTATTGGTTGGTGACCTTTCCAAGGTTAGGAGCACTGGCTGAACTGCTGCTGCGGAAAGAGGAAAGCATGTGATTTCTTTCAAGTGCTTGTTTAGCTTGCCAGATGTAAGGGACTGCATTCTGCCCAGTTGTGAGAAGATGTGTAACAGCCATGGTATCTGCTATCCCTTCTATGCAGTACTGCTACTTGGCAGTGTTATGGTCTCACCAAATAACTTTATGGAAGTAGAAAAGGAAAATGTGCCCTTTGAGATAGAGCTTACTAATTTCTTAGTCTGTTTTTAATAGGCCAAATCCTGGGAAATCAGTGGACTGTAGTGTGAAAGGGCATTGGCATTTGGGGTCCCAATGAGAATTGATATTTCATAGTGAGTGTGATCCTGAGAGGAGCTAACACCACAAATGATCACTGACATTAGTAAAAATGTCAATGTGAGTTATGGGGTTCTCTGTAAAACTCAGCCATTCTCTGGGTCAGTCCTAGGAACAGTTTTCCCCAGTCAAATACTGAGCACAAGCTAAATTACAAATTATGAATCAAAAGCTCATGACTACTGTGATTCAAGCTTAAAGAGTACTCAGTGCTTTCAGGATATAGTCTTACAACGTTTAACTCAAGGCAGTCAGTACTTTCCAGCACATGGACCTTTGTATTCTTTTTTTTTTTTTTTTTTTTTAAGTATAAATGAAGTTAAAAACTACTTAATCTGGCATGATCACCATAGTAACCTGGAATTTTTTCATAAAACATAATCTTAGTTACTGAAATATCACATACAGATTCTTGACAGTTCTCAAAAGAGCAAAGTAATAGAAGTGTTAGAACTTATTCAATGATGTGATGGCAGTGTGCACACTTTCTGTTTCTATCTGCAATGATTTTGGATTTCAGTGTTGTAAAACAAAACATAGCTAACATTAAAAGCAAGCTTTAAGTATCAATACTTGTCCATTAATTCAAGTCTGATTTTCAGCATGCACCCTTTCCTATCATTCAGTCTCCCAAAACTATTCTTGTTGGTAGACTATTGATAAAAGGCCAGGAAATATAAATCTGGAAGACTGCCAAGAAAAACAAAAGTATCATAAATAAGAAATTTTGGATTGATACCTTTTTTTTTTTGTTGTTTGTTTGGTTTTTTGTTTGTTTTTTGTTTGTTTTTGTTTTTTTGCATTACTGATTGATCTGGTATAAGTGGAAGATGTTGAAGAATTAATTTCTCAACAGTGTGTGACACTCCTATTTGGTCCTTAGAAAGAAGGAATCTTCTCTCTTACTCTCTTAGAACCAACATAATAGTCCTCACTTGTCTGACCCCCTGTTTACTCCAGCATGTGAGAAAATTATTAACTAATCAAAAGTGGCAAAGGTGGGACTCAACTTTAAACTCATTAAAATGTGATTCTACAGAGGAGTCCAAACTCTGGTATCCTGGCGTTTCCTCCTTTAATAAATTTTTATTTTCTGTTTCAGTTGCACCTTTTTTGTTGAAGCATTGGAGCTGATATTCTAAGAAATAATGACTTTCCTCCTTAGTGCAAGATTGTTGACTGGATCATGATGAGCATTCAAAGCTATAAATATGAGAAATATAGTGTCTTCACAGCAGATGCCAGAGGGCAAGGTGCTCAGACCAGTTTTGGCATAAACTTTAAACCTCAGTGCAATAATATGCTGCGCTGCCATGGTAGGGTATTCTTAAATGTGGGCCGTTGAATCCAGGATCTGTTCTTCATTAATTTCTTTGCCTAAAGAAGGTCTTTACTGAAATGACAGTACTACACTGTTGGTGAATGTTACACTCAGAGAAAAGAAAGTTGTTGGATAAACAACCAGAAAAACAGCTCCCTGTCGGGTACTGTAACAGGCTAGCTGGAGCCACAGGTGAAAAAGGCACCTCAGAGTCTGCAGCTTTTTGTATCAGCTGAGTGGCACAGCAAAGCAGACAGAGGAGCAGGTTAGGGAGAGATTTTCTGAAATAAATGTACAGAAAATGAGTGATGTCTTCCTCTATATCAGTGTTGTATAATTTTACTGAAGCTGAATCACTGTGTTTTCTCCTGGAGAATAAAAGGATAACCTGGACACAGATAAGACCTTTGACTGCAATCACAGTAAGTACTTCTGGTTTCTGCCCCTGGGGCTACAACGAGCTACATCTGCTATTTGAGGATGATACTGTGAGAGCACTTATGCGGTTGCCCTCCATGTAATGCTCAATCTAATGGCCACTCAGATGGGGGAACATTACAAGCCCCCCTACGCCTCTACATTTAAAAAATGGTCAGGAAACATTCATTTTATGTTTGCTGTTATGTTTAATGATTTGTGAAATCAACAGACACAAAAATCAACCCCTTTTGCCAGGTATCAAGTTGAGATTATTTCTTTTTATATCCATTGCTTGCCTTTTTATCTGCTTCATTTGAGACTTTTCAGAAATGCACTTGGGTCTAATACCCTAAAACTAAAAGGAAATTGCTTTATCCAGTGCTTAAGGCAGAGCTGGAGAGTTGCTTTTGATCTACAAATACTATAAAGTGACTGAATAAAGACTTAGAGGGGAATGCAAGAAAGCTTTACAGAGCTGATGTTGGCAGCCATTTAGCACTAGGTTAATACATATTAGAAGAGGGGCTGCAGTCTCATGTTATTGGTCAGCTGAGTCTTTTTTAACATGTAAATACAGACCAGCAAAACTCAGATCTGGCCAAAGCAGTCCAAACTCTTCCTCAAGATCTTGAAGTATTGATATTAGTAGTGTTGATTTATTCTAAAGCAACCAAAATTACAGAAGATCATTGCATGAGTTTAGGTGACAGTATCCTGACTTAGCCTAAAGTTAATGTGTAAAAGGTTTTTTTTCGCATGCTTTGTTATAGTAATATTTAGGTGTTAGACATACACAGTTTTCAGATAGATAAGAACTGAAATTCCCTTTTAGCAGTGCCTCAATGCAGGATGATTAAATGTTTTATCCAGGGTTAAGGACAGTGGCAGAACTAGAGATAACATTTAGGTATCATGATACAGACAGAGCCCTGTTTGCTCCATAGGAAACTGCCATTCCTACTGTTTATTGGGGATAATCAGAGGGTCCTGTGGGCCACTTTGTGAGCTGTGTTAAACTTTTGCTGTCTCAAAGGTGCTATTGTGTCAGTGGAGTTAAGGAATTCTCTGTGTAAATCCAGCACCAATTTTGTGTCTGACTAGTCTGAAAGTGACTTATTAGAATCTGTTTTTACAGTCCAAATAAATCAACAGGTCTCCATTGCCAGTATCTCTCCTGAAGCTGTTGGTATTTTAACAGTATTTTCTATACATGTAACTCTTAAAATCCCCTTTTTCAACTAACTTAGCTTCCTCACTAAAGCAGAGGCTAAATAAAACTGTATCTTCTCAGAAAACATTACACAGAATTAAACCTCAGCATAAGTGCATGAAAAATTAGCAAAGTGATTCTTGAGAGATGTTTGACACAGTCTTAATAAATTTCTTAGTACAAGCTAGTAAAGCTTAAGCCTTCAGGGGGTGGGGGAGGGGGCGGTGAGGAAGCAGGGCACTTTGCTTTGCTTTTGAATGTTCCTTCTTGTCATTACTCCCTAGGGTGTTTTTTCATTTTTTCTCTACCAAAACAGAAAAGTTTTGTGGATTTCAATAGAAGGGCATTGATTTACTTTTCTGTCTTACTGCTCTGAGAGTAACTCTATGGTTACATGCATACTGGTAAATAAAATGGACCAGGAACAACCCTTTGGCCCTGATGGTAACTAGGTGATATGGCTTGTATCCTGATACCTAAACTTTCCTCCTACCCAAAGCTGAATGTCTGTTTGAAGCTGTCTTTGGCCTATTCTGTGACTGCATCCATTCCTAGACATTGTCTGGGAACATGAAAGCTGGCGTGTGCTCCTACAGGCAGGAACCAGTAGCAGCTGAGCTTGTGCTCTGGCCCTGTTTGGTGGACTGTTACAGCTATAGCATATGTGTACTTAAACACAGCAGGTGTTAGGTTCACATTTTTTCAGCCTGTCAGAAGATTTGTTGAACTATATTCAATTGGAGGAGTTAAGATACCATACTGATCTTCCAGCTGAAGAGAAGTTTTATCTTTTATAGATACGATAAGACTTTTTGGAACATCTTGGTCCTATTGTACAACTCAGAATTGTTGTACAAAATGAGGTATCAAGTGTTTTGGTCATTCCTGTCTTGGGACAGAGTTTTGCTGGTTCCCTTTGTTATCTGATTGGACTTGATATTTTATATTTAATTTGACTCCTGATAATTATTTCTTTTCTCTAACTGTATTTCTTTAGTGCTCATCATATTTTCTTTCTCATTGTGGTGGGTTGACCTTGGATGGATGCCATGTGCTCACAAAAGCCACTTTATAACTCCCCTCCTCAGCTGGGCAGGAGAGAAAATATAAGGCCTGAGATAAGGGCAGGGAGAGATCACTTACCAATTACCATCACAGGCAAAACAGACTCCACTTGGGGAAATTAACTTATTACCACCCAAATCAGAGTAGGATAATGAGAAATAAAACCTAATCTTAAAAACACCTTCCCCTCATCCCTTCCTTCCTCCCTATCTCAACTTTACTCCTGATTTTTCCTACTTCTTTCCAATCAGTGGTGAAAAGGGAATGGGGGCTGTGGTCAGTTCACTACATGTTGGCTCTGCCCTATGTGCCCCACAGGGGTTACAAGTCCTGTCAGCAAACCTGCTCCAGTGTGGGCTCCTCTGTTCATGGGGACACAGGTCCTGCCAGGACCTTGTTCCAGCGTGGGCTTTACACAAGGTCATAGACTCTCTTCGGCATCCACCTGCTCTCACATGGGGTCCTCCATGGGCAGGTAGATCTCTGCTCCGTCATGGGCCTTTGTGGGCTGCAGAGGCACAGCTGCCTCACCACGGACTGCAGGGGAATCTGCTCTGGCACCTGGAGCACTTACTCCCCCTCTATTTCCCTGACCTTAGTGTCTGTAGAGCTTATTCTCTCACACATGTTCATTCTTCCCTCTGGCTTCTTCTGCACAGGTATTTTTTTTCCCTTTACTTAACTATGTTATCCCACAGCCACTAACACCATTGCTGGTGGGCTCAGCACTGGCCAGTGACAGGTCCATCTTGGAACCTGCTGGCATTGGCCCTGTCGAACATGGGGGAAACTTCTGGCAGCTTCTCACAGAAGTCACCCCTCCTTCCACAGCCTGGACACTAATATGCCTGCCAATAAATTTATCAAATCTCTACTGTCTGTCCTTCAAATATTTGGATGCAATTAAGTTTCACATAGAAATGAATCTAGCTTTTATCTCTGGTACTAACTGGTAAAATAGGAGCTTCATGAAAAATAAATGTCAGAGGTTTTGGCTTTTGAAAACCATAACCTAAGAAATAGTATCTTATTTTTCTTTATTCTTTCACCTAAAATATACTTTCCATTCATTATTAGTATCATAAATATAATGTTAACACTACTAAGATCATGTCCATGCTTTATACAAAGTTCTTAGTTAATATTATTAGTAAGTGACTCTTAAAAGTAGCTCAGGCGCAGAACACAGTTCAGGCATATTTATTTTAGAAGGAAAACTGCAATGTCTCTTTGCAGTATGTTATTTGACCTTGTTCAAATTAATTTGTTAAAAATTTAAAGTAAACAGGTATCTTTTTCATTTTTTACCGTATTTTTTTGCAAGTCATCTAATTAGCCCAGAGAAATGAAAAAAATGTCTTTCAGATGGTGACAAATTCTTTTTTTTTTTTTTTTTTTTTTTTTTTTTTTTTTTCCGTGATGAAGAGGAAAAACTTTCTTTTCCACTCTAGGGAAGGAATTTTTCATTTTGCAGAAGGTTTACAATCCAGGATTAAAGAAAAATATTATTTGTGTCCAAACTCCTAGAATAGGTTTAGGCCATAATTGGGACAGCCAGTGCTTGAGATCTACCTTTTCAGGAGTTCACAGTCTTTTCTACAGTAACTGCAGTAACTGAGAAATGGAGGTGGTCAGGGGTCCTAGAATGTCAGCTTCAAAAATTTCCCAGACAAAGCCAGGCAGTGTATATACTTGGTCTTCATATCCAAAGAACTAATGTGACTTCAGGAGATATTTCAGTAGCATGACCTGTCTTGTCATTTAATTTACATTTCTTTTTTATGTAATAAATGTTTTGGTATGCAACACATAAACACAGAGTAGATCAAGATAGTGAATTATTTAATAGAATCACAGAAACATTAAAGTTAGGAAAGACCTCTAAGGTTATTGAGTCCAACCACTAACCTAACACTGTCAGATCCACCACTAAGCCATGTCCCTAAGCACATCCACTTCAATGATAATGGGAAATTAGATCCTGTCACAGCAGATTCTGTTCACCATCACTGGCAGCTGAGAATTTATTTCTAAACCATTCCAGTAAATCCCACAACTTTGTTGAGCATCTCCAGTGTTTGGTTAACAACTGCAGAATTCCTGAAAAAAATTTACTTCTTCTTTTTCCAGATAGTGAGAATAGTCTTTAGAAACACAGAGCAGAGCACTTCATCATGTTAATAGTCCTGTTGACTTCAGTGGGACTATTGGATGCTACTGAACATTCTTGGAATGGGAAATACTTATAAGATACATCAAGTGGAACTTGCAATGAGGTTGTTCTGTTGCACAGCCCTATTTATTGGGCAGCAGCTCCACAGTTTGGTATCAGGGTGCCCTGCTGGGAGGAGACTGTGAACTGCCCAGTGCTGGCTGTGGCCAGTCCCAGGGCATCCTGGGGGCTGGGAGGACACACCTGTGAAGGGATGTAAATGGAGATGGATGAGAGGACACACGGGATGTCACAGAGAAGAGAGCACATGAGGAAGAAAGTGATTAGACCTACTTGACGAAAAGGGAGATGAAGTGGGGGAGCAGTGTGGAAGGGGACGTTGCTGGGATCAAACCTGGAGACCCTCAACTGGGGTAGGGACATGCCTGGAGGGTCCTCCACCAGAGCAAAGAAGCAGTAGGAGCCAAGGAGCAGTGGAAGAAAAACAGCAAGAAACAATGGACAGTAGAAATAAACCTCTATGCACTGATCTGGTCCTCCTGCACCACCCAACACTCCACTGAAGGGTTTGGGGAAACAGGGGAAGGTGAGACTGGAAAGATGGGAAAAGAGATGTTGGGCTGAAGTTGGGTCTGAGGAAGGGGGAGGCAAGGCATTTCTCTAAGTGCTTAACTTAATTGTTTGTTTTCATTTTTTTCTCAGTTCTCTGAGTTGGGACTCTTGCCTGCAACACAGTTAGTTATATGTTATATCACAGTATGCAGTAACTGATTATGCTATGTAACTGGATATATGTATTTATTTATATTGAGAAATCAGAGGGAAATGTGGCAATTTTATTCTATGAGAGATTATATGAATGAGTGCACATTGCCACAACAGTGGAAAAAAATGTCTGGAAGTGGTGGTTCTAAGAGCTGATAACAATTCTCTAAGTCCAGAAGGCTGGAACTAGATGCTGATTGTGTTTTTGTTTGTGTTATGTTCAACTTCTAGCCAATATAAATGCTTACCTGTGGTGGCATTTTTTTCTAGAGCTGTCTCTTGAACATTAGATCACTTGCCTGTGGAAGGACTGTATTGTTGGGCTGCAGCATGGACTACAGTTTCATATAGAATATTAACTGCATGTACTGCAGAGGCTGTCAGAGGTTTGTATCTCAGAGGTGACAACCCTCCTGGACATTACATTGTCCAGCTGAGCTCCTCATGTGTTTAATATCTTTCTCAACAAAATGTTCTTGGCTGCAGAGCAGTGCCACAATCCTGTCCTTATTCTGCAACTTTCCTTTACCCTGGTTACATATGGACAGTGGGTCACATTGCCCTGTTAAACTCACCGGCTGGGAGAGATGGCTGTGGAGCAGAAAAAAATTGGTTTCACATTCCTACAAGAGAGAGACACTGGTGTCACGTGCATATGAAAGGCATTTACGACTAAGCTGGAGTGTAGAAGGGATTATTGGTTTTATTATCATGTTCATTGCATGCAACTTGGCAGTATGATTCCAGCTCGATGTCAGATAGACAAATAAGAGAATAAAGTATGTGAGGTCTGTGCATTTATATGAATGTGACCACATGGGTCTGTCTTTTTGAAAGATAGCATTTTTAATGACGAATGTGATGATATTAGAAAACACATCCCAGTAAATTGCCAATATTTTTTTTTTTTGTATTTTATTTGTTCCCTCCATTCTTCCTTTTACCACTATTCATTTAAAGTGAAATAGTATAGAAAAGAGGGTAAATGCTGTTATATATTATTCATATTTTTGATAGAAACGTTTTTACTCAGACTTATTATGTGTTCATTTATAGCAGGCAAAATGGTTGGAAGTTTATTTATTTGTGTGCAGTTACCAGCATTTCAGAAAATTAGGGAAAATTCCCTAGAAGACTCCAATTTATCCTGACTAGAGTGTTCTTAATTGGCTGTGGGGGCTGTTTAGTATGAAAGCTGCACCTGTATCATACTCTCAGGATACAGTTTTCTAAACAAAGAAGGGAGGGGAACTCTGTATACTGGCAGTTTTTGTGGTGTGTTTGCTGAGGTAGTCTGGGAGGGAGTATGGCAATATGCTCAGCAGGGATGTAGGAGGTGTTTATAATCAAAAACAACACTTTCAGCCTCTGGTGGCAGAGGAACATATTTAGGGAAGAGAAATTCAAAAGGCAGCTGTTCCACAGATTGTGAATGCCTCAATTTTGTGGCTGTGCAGTGCATTACTAAAGGTGTTACTGCCTAGGGGAGAATGGAGAAAAAAAGGTGGTCTGTGCAAATAGGTTTGAGTATTAAAACTCTGCAGAATAGATCCTTGTGTTTGGGTGTCCTAGCGACTTGAGATGGGGATAGTTCATTTACTTCTTAGCTTACCTAGGTCTTAGAAGGCAGACTTTGAATTCCCCCTGCTACTTCTCATCCAATAGTCATTTTGTGTTCACCCTTCAATGGAGATTGATATCTGCCTAATGCCCCAAGAATTTGTCCATTAATCTCTGGGGACAGACACACTGCCTGCGGAAGCTAAAATCTGACTCTTTCCTTCACATTGCTCAGAGTAAGCAGCTACAGGGTGTTTGTGGCTTAATCCAATTGTTTAAGAGAACTACCACAAATCAACTTTTCTATAAGCACTCATGCCCTTTAGATAGGTGGCACTAGGAGACTTACGAAAGTTATCTGAGGATGACACAGTATTGCTGCTAAGACAATTGGAATGCACATCAGTGGGAGGGCCCTGCAACTTGTTTACAAGAATGAGACTAGAGACTAGGAAAATTGGCTCGAGACCTCTACTCAGTATACACTATAGATCTATTTGGTTTCCCATCTGTACAGTGAGGATGGTGCTCCTTCCCGGGGGCACAGAGAGATGAGGAGAAATGCATTAAATTCAGAGCTGCTCAGATTGAACAGTAATAGGGCTATAAAAGGAGAAATGGTATTCTGGTACTACACCGTTATTATTGTATTATGCTGTTCAGGGCAAGGGTTGTCTCCAAGAAATACCTGGCATATTTGGAGTAGCATAAATAGTAAGTAATAAAAATTATTAAAGCTGAAGGATATATGAGTGGGGTGGGACAGAACAAAGAGGTGCTGGAGAATGAGGAGAGCATGCTTACTGTCAGTTTTTTTAATTTAAGCATGGTACATTTCTCTGGGCTTCCCTTTGCTTTAAAATACAGGTTGCTCTCCAAGTGCTTTATGCAGAAATTGAAATCCACTCAGAAAATTAATATCTCCCCCTACTCTCCCAAGTCACGAAGAAAAGCTTCTAACACCTGTATTGATATAGAGAAAAATGGAAATGGCAGTGTTGAACTCACAAGGGTATTATGAAGATAAATTCATTCATTTATTTGAGAGAGAAAGCATCACAGAAAAACATAAATAAATGCAGCAAGGATGAGGTTTTCTGTTTCTTACCATTTTGTATACAGTTTGCAAAAAGTAGCATCTCAAACCTCTAAGAACTGCAAACATAAAAATGGAACACCTGCATGAAAAGTTTTCCTAAAGAACATGGGTATAGTATGTCTGAAGAATAAATTGACATTTACTTTCTTAATCGAGTTAGCATATGAGTGGTAAAACAAAGAGCAGTATAAAATAATAATACTGATTGTTCAGGTCTCCAGTCTTCTATAAAAATGCAGGAAATATGCTGCTGTGTTAATGGTTTTGGAGTGCCAATAGACATTCACAGGGAGACAGAAAAGGAAAACTCTACTAGCTGTCAATTTTATTGCAGGGGAGAAACAATAACTCTATACAGTAAAAAACCAGAATCCAAATCTGTAATTAATACGTTACAGATACACTTAAAAAAAATTACCTGATTTTAGTGGCCTCAGCAGGATTTGCTTTTTAGTACCCATATTAAATTAAATCCAGCTTGCAAGAAAAAAATAAAGTGCTCACACAGAAACACTTAGATTTTTTTCTATTGTTTTTGTTAGTTATAACTTACATGTATAATACCTGTGCAGCATATACAGAAGGTATATATTCCATTTTATATAAACATAAATAAAGTTTTAGCTGTAGTGGCTCAAGGCCAGTGTTTTAGTGGGCACATAAGTACTAAGTGCACGTGTTGTTAAGTATTCTTGAGACATGTTAAATTGTATTCTCTCCTATTGCAGACAGTGTGGATCAAGGACTGCCCTGAAGTACTGAGTTAAGGCTGGATAGGGAACACTTTGGGCAGTAAATAAAAGTACCACCTTTTAAATGTGGTAGTCATGTAATGGATGTAATGTTTAACTTATAAGGGTACCTTTTAGTTCCAACGCTGCCTATGGAAAAACTCCTGTTTAGGGCAACTGGAGAAATGCTTAAGTCTCAACTGACAAAATACAAAGTCATATAAACTTATCTTTGATGTAAATTAGCTATTTTGATTTAGGCAGATGTTTTCAGATGGAAATATCTTCTTGTGACAGAGACTGAAGTGTGCTCTTAGCAGAACATCATTCCAAAACAAATACTCTTCCCTGGGGATATTTCCTGATCAAATAGCTTAAAAATTACTTAATATTTTTATGTTTGATACTTCTTTTAAGATTGAAAGAAAAGCATCAGATCATTGAAATAGCAGTATTTTAATGAAGAAGTTTTTAGTCTGACAGTAGCAGAAGAGTTTGCCATCATTACCATCAATGAAGCAGAAATAGTAATGTACTTTCCTTTGGGAATAAATTTTAAATACAGCATTATCATTTAGAATACACATCTCTAGAAAGTCCACACTTAGGAATTTCTCCAGAAATTTTGTAGTTTTCCAAAACCTGCTTTGGGTATTTTAAAATTCCCTGTTGATACCACATTTTTTCCCATCTGGCTGCTGCATCTTATTGTAAAAGTCTGTTTTTACATAATTTCTTCCTTCTGATGATGGCAACATAACAAATGAGTAGTTATCCAAAACTCTCATCCTACTCTGTAACATGTGGGTTTCACTGGTTACTGATTAAGTGCTCATCTCATGGGTGCTAATAGTCACATTTGGTTGTTTCAGTTGTGAATGCCAGCAAAGGGAGCAGTTGACTGGATCAAACTGGTGGTGGTGTGTAGCTATATATCACAGGTCTGCCACAGCAGTGCCTAAGATGTTTTGCCATTGCCCTTTTCTATATATAAAGAGGTGACCAAGGGGTTAGAACAATAAACTCTTACCACCAGAGACAAGCTGAAGTAGTTACTCAAAGCACAAGTACATTCTCTCTCTCTCTCTCTTTCTCTCTCACCCTTCCTCCCATCTCTCCATTCCCTGTGGCCATGTCATATTACATACAAGCACAGCAATTAGCAAGCTATCTTCAGTGTGAGAAAAAATAACAGAAGTGAGAGGGGAATGGACAGGTGGTGTGTGAAAGCATGCGTGCTCAAGCCATTCATTATCTTGAGTGCAATATTAATTTGTAAATGTTAAATAACAGCCCACTCCTGCAGTATTTCCAGACTGCTGGTACTGTCAAATGCTGATCAGCATTAAAAAAACTCCCTGCCATTAGAGGCTCCAAATGTTGCATGTCTTTTTTTAGCCCTTCCAGTCTCTTTACCTTACCCTGCTGTCTCACAAACAGTTCAAGATGAAAGTGTTGGTCCTGTATTCCCAGCCTTTCTGCGTTGGCTCTACCATTATCCATTTAAAGGGGGTGGAAAGAACTTTCTTTTGCTGGGTTACGTTTTGACTGTATCGGCTTCTCCAACCAGCTGATCTGTTAATTTTGATAAGATGAAGCATTTGGTAAGGCGTGCCTGTGATCAGTGAGGAAAGCAGTGCTGTAGCATTCTTATCTATTCTGATTTAAGCTGGACAATATCTGTGAATGTACAACCCTAGAGCTGATGGTTTAACCCCAGCTTGCAGCTCACCCTTGTGCAGCCACTTGCTCACTTCCCACCTGCTCGTGGTGGGATTGGGGAGAGAATTGGAATGGTAAAAGTGAGACTACTTGTGGGTTTACATGAAGACAGTTTAATACGGAAAACAAAAGCTGTGCACACAACCAGTGCAAAACAAGGAAATAATTCACCACTTCCCATGGGCAAATGGATGTTCAGCCGTTCCCGGTAATGCAGTGCTTCATCACATATAATAGTGACTTGGGAAGACAAAACTCTACAAGTTTGAATGTGTCCACCCTTCCTTCTTCTCCCCCCAGCTTTATATGCTGACGCCATGGTATGGGATAAACCTTAGGTCAGTTGGTGTCAGCTGTCCTGGCTGTGTCCACACCAAGCAAGGCTGGTGCACAAGAGGCAAATTTTGTTTGTATGTTGATATGTCTCTTTAAAAACAAGCATAAAAATAAATTTTTGTCTTTCACCTTGTTTCCTGAACAGTGAATTCTCCTGATGAGTATTTCAGGTCTCATTTAAAAGTTCGAGTGGGATACTTGTGTAGTAACTCCAACTCACCAAAACAACTCTAGGAACAGATCTTTAGCTCTGTATTCAGGCTTACCTTCAAAGATGCTCGACAGAAAGCATGTAAATCAGAATGACCTGTTAGGCTTTGACAGCTGGCTCAGCTCAGGGGTGAAAACCAGGACAGAGCAATGCCAAGAACTCAGGCTATATGAACTCACAGTATAAACACGAGACCAGCTAAACCCTCCAGCATTATCTTATCTCCTTGAGGGCAGTGTGATTGCCTTCCAGGGCTCGGTCCATGTGGTCCCAAGCGTCTGTATAATAGCTAATTGGATGAAAGATGTATTGTTTTCCACCACAGTATTCAGTGCATGATTGGCTTTGTTGTAAACCAACCAAAGGGTAAAATACACAGTGCAGTTAACGTTTACATACCCTGCCAGCTTTCATGAACAGTGTTTTACTACTGATATATTTTTTGTAATTCCACAAGCCTCATATCAGGTGAAAGACTGCACAATAGGAAGGTTGTAATGAAGACCAGTGATAGATTTCAGAGGATTACAATGCAGGATTTACGAGCAGGTGATTTATATGACTATATCACATTTGAGGTAGTAATTATGTTTGCCAATACATTTCTGAGTCAAAAACCATTTCTCATTTTAATTCCCATTTTATAACAAGTGTTATCCTTAATGCCAAAAAAATAAAAAGAGAGAGACTTATCAGGATAATCTAATCTAACATAAAATGCAAACCTCCCCCAGGAGAAAATTTCTGATCAGATGATACACAAAGTCACTCTACCATTTGACAATGTTGACAGATATAAAAAGTTAGTCTTTCTTTAAATGTCAAAAGCCAAAATGTCTTTGTTATTGCCAGTGTTTCTAGGATTTTCAAGGAAATTATTAACACAAAATAAATATTTCTTCCTCATGCCCTTCTTTTATAGGGGTTTGTCTGTCAGGAAATGGAAAAAAAAATGAAGAGAAAATTTGGCAACCATATATTTCCTGTCAGGATCCCATTTTCATAGCTATACTGCCAGCATAATCTCAATCATGAAAACTTTAAATTTACATTTAAAGGGTTAGAAAAGGGATACATTTATATATATCTGATACTGAGATGTGCAGCCATACAAAAAATGGATAAGCATCAGACAAGTCAAGTTTGAATTGGTAGCACAAAGCAGAGCATCTTTTAAACCTGAAGTACACACTTGCTGCAGAACTATCTGTGGGTTTTAGATGGGCCTTCAGGTCTGACATTAGAGACTTGTTGAGGCTGAAATATTCAGAAAGGAAGAAGAACATTTTGGTAAGTCCAAATATAGTGTACTCTTATCTGAAAATTCTATAATAAGGGAAAATGACATTACTTTATAACTTGCTTTGAAATGAAATTACTTTTTAAAGAAAGGTCCATTGTGGAAGATTTGTGAAAGCTGCATCTGAAGTTGTTGTTCTCAGAATGAAATTTCAAAGACTACAAATCTTAGGCTTCAAGGCATATAGTGGGGTGGGATTTCACTGCCATGTAGGTGCTGCATATATTGTATGTCTAGAGAAGCTTTATTGCCTCAGGAAGAACTGGAACTGACAGATGATGTGAGGGCCAAATTACCAACCTAATTACCTGTGCACCATCTCCTCCACAGAGACCACCCAGCTGGGAGGGAGTGAAATGCACATCTATAACTCTGGCAGCTCTGCTCCCAGTTTGGTACAGCTTTTCCATGTCTTAGGGCTGGAGGTCTAGAATTTAGGACTGCAAGCATCCCCCAGCCTTCTACTTCCATTGATCCTTTTATACCTTCCTGGCCACCCACTTAAAGCTGTTTGGGATTCTTCTTTGTATTCCTTGTAGAGGAATAATGTCTACCTTTCTATCTCTTCAAATACTCTTCAGCTATTATACTTCAGATACTGATGGTAGAAATTAACATATAGCTTTAAGTCACTTTTAACAACAATATTTTGGCCACAAAAGCTTTACCAAACTTTTATTTATGCTGTTCTTGTCCCTTCCCTTCCTTTTTTTCTAGTAAAATTAACAGGTAACAGAAAGATACCTGAAAATAAAATTTCCCAGAATGGAAAATGAAAAGATTTCAGTATTGGTATGCTTTAATTAAAGGCTTTTAAAATAAACATGAAGTATCATACTGAACTGACATATAAAAATTACTTTTTGTTTTGTATGTTCAGAGTGTAAACATTGCCAAAATAAGTGTCTGGGAAGTTCAAATTTAGCTAGTCAAAATCTTTCATTAACATTTTTTTTTTTTTTTTTTAGTGAAGAAAAGAAAAATTCTGATCACTATTGCTCATTTTACTTGTAAAATTATTGCTGCTCTACCTGCCAGTTCTGTAAGAAGCTCAGTCAGTCTGGGATGATTGTGTGTTATGAACAGCAATGAAGTTGCCCCAGTTACAGTGCAATCCATCTCACCTTTTTGTATGTCTGTGGGGTTTAAAATGCTTACAGGAATTAAATCTAATTTTAATTAGTAAACAGCCTTTAAGTGAGACATCTCTTACATTTTGAGATACACCATTGAGAATGCAGTAGAATGTTTTCCTGGGGATCAGTGGAAACTCTTGGGGGGCAGCTATGGGATCTCTCAGGGAAGGAGAGGACAGTGGGGAGGTCCCAAAACTTGGGAAGATTAAACAGTCCTGAGAGCATGATACTTTTCTGTTTGTGTATTTTTGAGAGGACTTCATACCAGATTTCAGAGCAAGGCTGGAATTAGTTATTTTGTTTATTGCCTTGATAGTTCATTGGCTCCATGTGGTACACCTATACTAAAGTTGTGTTATTTGATATGTGGTTTGCATAGAACAGTACAAAAATTTGCAGTTTAGCTTCAGATTGTAGAAAAGACACATGGAGATCAGAACCTGTTGTTCTAAAAATATATCAAATAAAAATAACTTCAGGTATCCTAGCATATATATGTATTTCATTATACTTTCCTACCTAAACATAAATTTTCCTTCTATAAATAGGCAGTGCTTAACTCTGGGGACTTAAAAATGAGAAAAATTCCACAGCTTTGAGGAATGATTTCATAGTTTGGTATGCTTTTTTGAAACTAAAGCAGAACCTAAAAAAAATTCTATTTCAACAGTATATTTTCCCCATAACATTTTAGGATATTTATATCTAATGTCATTATACATTGTAATTATGTAATTGCACATCCTAATTGCACATTCTCATTATTTCATCATGCATGCTACAACAATTAAGTAATTAGGTCTAATTGAATAAATTAGGTCTAATTGTATAAATATATGACAATAGCATAAAAATGGCCTTAAAGACCGGGGAAGACTTTAATCAAAGTGTAAGGAATGCTTTATGTGTCACAAACCTGTGCAATCAGAGGAATGTGTAACACTGGACTAATTCTGTGCAATGATTATTAGGATGGTTTGGGGACTCCTACTTTCCTTAAGCTAAGAGTATTCAATGCTCACAGAAGTTCTGGGCAATCATCTTCAGACATAGGATTATGAGTTTATTTGCAGTGTTGGGCCTGATATTGAAATTCCACACTGTGATTAAATTCTGACATCTCTATGAAGCATGTATGTAATTGTTTACCATGTTGGTTTTCTAACCTGTGTAGGCCCTATACATTTTTGTTTAATGTCTGCCTCACTTCCCTCAGACTACGGTTTACTGATGGTGGTAGGAATGACCAGCTACAGCTGCCTCGTACACCTGCTCAGCAGTACAGTCCTGAACACTTCTGTGACTGTCCAGACTGCAGAACTAGTAGCTGGCCTTCTCCTTGGACCAAACATCATATTTCTAGGTAATACTTGTGTATGTATCAAGGCACAGTGCAGGTCGGGCCAAATTCCAAAGACAGTATGAACGAAGTTACCCTGTTCTGGATGCATGAACAGAGTATTTTGTCACATATCTACAAGCTGCTCAGTTCCATTCGCCAAGGACAACCAGGAACAGACCCAGCTTGTTCTACTTATTTGTACTGGGTTTGCATGGCAAGGTTTTGGTATCAGGGGGACACAGGGCTGGCTTCTCTGAGAAGCTGCCAGAGGGTTCCCCCATAGATGATTGAGCCAATGCCAAGATGAACCTGCTGCTGGACAAGGCTGAGGACAATGTTAGTACCTCTGGGAAAATATAGTTAAGAAGGGAGGAAAAACTGTGCAGAACAACAGCAGCAGAGACATGATTGAGACTGTGTAAGAGAAAGAACCCTGCAGTCACCAAGGTCAGTGAAGAGGAAGGGCTCTAAGCATGGGAGCTGAGCCTGTGGTGCAGATCACAGTGAGGCAGATGTGTCCCTGCAGCCTGTGGAGAATCCCATGGTGGAGCAGCTGCCTGAGGGAAGGTGTGACCCCACGGGAAGCCTGCTATGGAACAGCCTGCTCCTGGCAGCACCTGTGGCCCAAGGAGAGAGGAACCCACTCTGAAGCAGGTTTGCTGGCAGAACTTGTGATCCCATGGGGGTCATGCTGGAGCAGTCTATTCCTGGAGGACTGCACCCTGTGGAAAGTTCATATGCTGGAGCAGTTCATGAGGAACTGCAGCCCATGGATAGTCCTCAGGTTGAAGGAGCTCGTGGAGGGCTGTCTCTCGTGGGAGTGACCCTCCTGCTGGAGCAGGAGAAGAGTGTGAGGAATCCTTTCCCTGAGGAGGAAGGAGTGGCAGAGACAACATGTGATGAACTGACTGCAGCCCCCATTCCCCATTGCCCTGTGCCACTGGGGAGGAGGAGATTGGGAAGATTATGAGTAAAGTTAAGCCCAGAATGAAGGATGGGATGGGAAGAAAAGATTTTTTAAGATTTAGTTTTATTTCGCATTAGCCTACTCTGATTTGATTAGTAATAAATTAATTTCCCAAAGTCGAGTCTGTTTTGTCCTTGGTGGTCAGTGATGAGTGATCTCTCATTACCTTGATCCATGAGCCTTTTGTTATATTTCAACCCCCTTTCCCAGCTGAGGAAGGCAGTGATAAAAGCAGATTTTTGGGCACCTGTCATCCAGACAGAGTCAACCCATCACATTGGTTTTTCAGTATAGGCGTAGGCACAAAGTGCATCTAATAATTTTATTTCATAAAGCTAAGTATTTTCTTAAATACTAATTGAGGTATTGTGACCATACTGACAATTCCCTTGTAAAGGCTTTATGACCTTCAAAATTTTCTTTCATAAGCCAGATGAATAAAGGAGATGTTGCAATGGCTTAAAAAAAACCCTAACCGAACAACCAAGATAATTTTACTTGCATTTTCTATTGATGATTTACCAAAATCATCTGTTTAATTTCTCAAGGGAAGGTATACATGTCCTTTGTAGCACAATGGATAAGGTGTTCTATCTGCTACAGCTTAAATTTATTTTGTTTTCTTGGTTTTCAACAGAAATTTTGTACTAGATAGGAAATTAGAAGATATGTTTTCCCATGTAAATGCTTTAAATTTTCATTCTAGGGGTTCCCTAGGAAGTCACAAATAACCTAGAGGTTTTTTTGTGTGTGTTTTTTTTTTTTTTTTAACCTAATCATGTGTTTAATATTTTTGAAAAATAAAATAGAGTAGTGCATTTATTTTCACTCTATATAATCATACCTGTTACAACATGTGCTCCAGTACTTCCTTTTGAACACGTGCAAGAATGAAAATTATTAGTTCTTTACTCCCCATTCCTCTGTCTGGAATGAAAAGTATGCCAAATATATCTCTGCTGTAAGTCCATTGGAAATAATGGAGTTGCAAAGGGTTTGAATGTTAGTCATTGTGTGTAACCTGTAACCTCATTTTCAGCAGGATAGGGGTAGAGGTCCTCTGTACATTTATTTAGAGCAACAGCTTTCATTAAATTTCATTTCTTTTCCCTGCAGCTGTAAATAGAAGGTGTCTCTTATGAAATTTAACTCCTTTTTCTGGCAGCTTGTGTGATAAAGGTGGGGCTCCTAAATGAGGGTTTTTCCTAAATGGAAGGAGTGTGAATCACGGATAGAGAGAAGATTTCAGTTTTATGCTGAAACTGATCAACCTTACTGAAATAAAAATTACAATGTTTATAATTTCCACCAAAATTCCTTCATTAAAATAAAGATTTATCTTCTAGAACTAACCTGCAAATGCAGGAAAACCAAGCATAGAAAAATAAGTTAGAGGTGCACAATGCAGAAAATTAATTATTGTAATTAAGAATGTTGAATTAGATCTGGTTTGGGTCCCTGGTTTTCTGATAAGGACAAAGGTAAGGAAATTATTTTTTCTCCTATAAGCCTGCTTTTCTAAATTTGTTCTCCTGACCTACTGCCATTGCACCCTGCACTGCGAAGAATGGAGTAAGTTTTCTATATTAACAGTGGCCTTTTTTTTCCCCTTTTCTTTACTATACTTATTTTCTTTTTTCCACTATTGTATTTCTTATAAGTTCTGTGTTTGAAATTGACCCCTCCCTAGCTGACATAACTCTTACTTCAGATGGTGTGAAGGATTCAGTGAAGTTTTCTTTTGTCTACCCTTAGAGCTGTGCTCTACTCACCTTTGTCACTCATAATCCTTCTGTTCATCCACTGTACTTTTTTATAATTTTATTTTCTGCACGGCTACAAATATCCATATTTATGAAGTACTCATCACCATGGTATCCAAGTGCACTTCAGTTTATTAAAAGGATTATATGACGTGACTGCTTGTAATAGCAGGGGATTAGACATGATGACGCAGGCTCCTTCTAGTCTACTCCTTCTATAAATTAATACTATAAAGGATTTTCCTAAAAATAGGTACCATTTGTAAGGTCACTATATAACACTTAAAACAGCACCAGTTTTGTTGCAAAATACATCATGAAAGGTTCAAGAACTCTGCCTTACTACTTGCAGGTGGGCTCCTGTTAGCAGCAGCTGGGAAAACTCAATCAGAAGCAGCCAAGGAAAACAAAGAAAGACTGAGCTTCATCCTTTGCAGGCCCACATGACACTGAAACCCAGCTGTCTTGTCCTGAGTCAGGTAACCCCAGAGCAGGGGAAAACGTGATAGGACAAGGGATAGTGGTTTTACATTGAATGAGGGTAGGTTTAGATTAGGTATTAGGGAGAAATCCTTAGAGGATGTTAAGGGGCTGGCATAGGTCACCCAGAGCAGTTTTGAATGCCCCATCCCTAGAAGTATTCAAGGCCGGGTTGGACAAGGCTTTGAGCAAACTGATCTAGTGGAAAGGAGGTTGGAACTAGATGATCATTAAGGTCCCTCTCAGCCCAAACCACTCTATGATTCTGTGATAGAAACTATGCTGTGTATGATCAGCTTTACATGTAACATGCACTGTTCTACACCTGGCTTGACTGAAGAACTCCAAAATGACTCTCAAGGAGGGTTGATAGACTATAGATGTCTGTGAATTAACAAGATAGAAAATGTTCATGTGTTTTCAAAGGTCAAAGGTCATGTTGTTTGCGAGTCATTCTGGATTGGTATTGTAGAGTAAACTGTTTTCTAGAGAGTTCATTCACATTTGTTGGCCAGGCACCTAAGGCATTTTAACTTGTATGAGATTTTGTTCACCAAGCAGCCAATGACAGCAGCATTATAGTTCTGTTGTTCCAAATGGGTTGTTATTACACTGAGCTTAAAATAGTAAATCATTACAACCATTCTAAGAGGAAGACTCTCTGGGTGTTGTAATACAAGGCTTATACTATTATATACTTCAGGCATTTTTTAAAAAAATTGATAAATGGAAAGTCAAACAAAAATATATCAAGTAAGCAATTTCAATAATTATTGCTATTTGCACTCTATTGAAATTTGCTGCTTCATTTCCAGCTTTGTGAAATTTAGGCTCATAATATGAAGTAGTAGGAACAGGTTCTTATCACAACATTTCAGCTGAACAGCTCTACATGTGTGTCGTGCATCTTTTTGTATGGTGCATCAGTGCAGGGCCTGTGCTGCATGAAGTACAGCAAATGTAAACGCCCCTTCATCTGAGACTTCAGCTTTGTTCATTTGCAAACACAGCTCCAGTGGAACCAGCAGGAGATGCTAAAGCCTAAGAAAATTGAAGTATTCCCAGTCTCTGGTCACATTTCTTTAATGATGTAAAATTTTTTGAAGAGACATGAGATATAAAGCCTTGAAGGACTTGTATATATTAAGAATATGATTTCATCTTCGGTACTATGCTCAAGTTAACTTTAGATCTATCTGGCATAGGTATGGCAAATAATGAAGCGGCCTTGGCATGTGTTTGCTAAGCAGGCAATCTTTAATCTGCTGAAATTGGTAGTGCAGTTATTTAAATTTGTGTTCCAGTCAGTTAGTCCAGAACACCATTTCTAGCCAAGTATACTTTTATGGAAGGCTGTTACCTCTGCGGGCTCATGCATTGAATGTTAAATACTATGATCAGGATTCAGATCAAGATACTCCTACCAAGGCAAAAGAATTGGCTTGCTGTATTCCCACAAGAACCTGTAAGGAGAGGAATTTTTTCTATGGGAACATTTTTCAGTAACATATTTCTATAAGACTTTGGAAGTTTATAGACATTTTAAAATGGAAAAACTTTCACTTCATCACTTAAAATGGTCTTACTGTAAACAAAAAAACAGTCCTAAATATTTATTGAGTTGTGGGTGTGGGCAATAATTTTTTGGCTGTTAGTTTGTTAGACCATTGTGGATATGGTATGATCACTAGTTTACTAACAGATGGACATCCTTTTAAAGCCAAGCTGTTACATATTTTTACCATTTTAGTTTGGATGGAAACCAGCTTTTTTACCTTATGTTGTGCTTTTTATTACTTATGTCAGAGGACAAATTCACTTCCAAAATGTGCTTCTAAAAATGAGGAACGTTTCTGTGATCCATATGTACTTCTTCACCAGACCAATACTTGCCCTGGATATTGCCCTGCTAGAATCATATCTCTGTCTGACCTCAGGGCCTCATTTCTTGTCCCATCCTCTCTCTAAATCAGTGGAATGCTGTTCAGTTGATTGAAGTCCAGGTACAACAGACTTAGGAGATGTCATGACAGATGCCAGGCCTAGGGATATTTTTGTCAGGCTTTTCTCTTTGTTCTAGTGTTCCACCATTTGTTGGTTTTGCCATCTGTCATGTTTTGCCTGGTAACTTCCTTTGTTCTTATGGACTGTGTGGTGAGCTCTGCTGCCTATATTTGATTCATAGGTCCTGTACCAAAATCAGAGCTAACATCCAACACCATTGTCACTCCTGTAAATGCAAATTTAAAATTTATGTAATGTACAATATACTCTAAAAAGAAATTACAGTATATAGTATATATATGTAGAGGGATGTTTTCACTGGTTTCTTCATCTAAGAATTACATCTCTGAGCATGATGCAATATGCTACCCAGTAGGTTTATATGCCACATTTTTATTGATTCCAAGGGCTGATGTGAAAAACTCCTAATTGAATAACATTTCTTGAAATATTTAAAGCACAAGAGTATCAGCAGGGGCATAGTAACTAGTAAAGAATGAGTTGCACATCCCTTTAATTTTCCTTAGTCCAAAAAGCCGAATCTACAGTTTTTTACTCAAAAGGAAGATAGTTTAAAGAGAGAAGCAGTGTGGTTAAAGAAAGGCACGTTTAATTTTGGGATCCTTATTAAGGTAAAAATAAACAAACAAAAAAACCCCCGACAAACTACAAACAGTCTGAATAATTAATTCGAGAGTATTGGGTGAGATCTGGGAGACAAATATAAAGAAATGTGAGGAAAAGCTTTTAATTTCTCAGAAATATGGTACAAGTTGCAGAAAAAGAAGTAAGAGGAATAGATAGAGATTGACTTGAAAAAATAATGAACTCATTACTTACATCAAAGGATAAAAAGTATTTGAAAAATATAAACTAAGTCAAATTATTAAGGATGCATATAAGGAAATTATAAAAGAATGTAAAAATATATAGGACAACTATCAGGAGACATCAAATGAAAAGGGAATAGTTATTTAACTATATTATCATCAGGAAAAGGGATTTTTGGTCCTTTTC
Organism: Xenops minutus; assembly: GCA_035221455.1. Classification (NCBI taxonomy): domain Eukaryota; kingdom Metazoa; phylum Chordata; class Aves; order Passeriformes; family Furnariidae; genus Xenops; species Xenops minutus. The sequence continues at coordinate 98,661,599 of JAWWEE010000105.1, forward strand.
ACTGATGATTGATGATGCTGAAAAGTAGCAGTGTTTAATGGTTGCGTTTTCACAAAAAGAAAAGAAAAGTTACATTATGAAAAGCTGCTTAGTACAATTATTATCACAAAGAGTTCAAAGAACTCGGGTGAAAACACAGTACAGTGTGGATAGATGAAGCAGAGATTTTCCTATCAACTCCTTGACAAGCTTCATGGGCTGATTGCAAACAGATTAATGGGTCTCACTGGTTATTTTGTGAAGGACACCTGACAGAAAAGTGAACAGATGCATCATGTTATCTTTTGAAAAGGAAAAAGGAGAGTCAAGGAACCATGGGTCAGACAGTTTTTTTCTAGAAAAAAACACCTTTGAAACAAACAAAAAACTAAGTTCTTAAAAGTACTAGGGAGATAAGAAAAGGAATAGCAAACTACAATTTTCAAAAAAAATAATTGAACTAACCTAGCTTGGTTTCCTTCTGTAGCAGAATAATGGACCTTGTGGGCTGCTACTCCTAAGATTGTCACCTAGAACTTAATAGGGATTTTGTGGAACAAGGCAAGTTGAAAAGTTAGGCTAGTCACACTAAGTCATGACTGTCACCCTGCCTGACTTACCAGTCATTGAAAATTCCTGTCTTCATGGCAGTGCCACTTTTCATGGCATCTCATTGATTTGGGTTTCCTCCCAAGTTTACAGAAAATGGAATACAACACCAAATTTATGTTTGAGGAGGCGTTCTAACCAAGCACCAGATGAAGGCTGCAAATTAAATAACTTTTCAAAAATGTTTAAAGAAAATTGCAAGGCAGTATAAAATAATTTTAAAATCTTTCCTCCATTGTAAAGGACAACAGAGACTTTCTGACATGTCTTTAGAATGCTTGCTATTACATGGAATCTAAATGGGGAATAATGTGCACAAAGAGATACAGGCTATTTCTGTGTTCCTCAACTGAGTATGACTTGATTAAATGACTGAAGGGGAGCAGCAAAGGCTGGCTGCCCCCACAGGAGGGGATGTAGGAGCTGTCTCAGGGGGTAGCAGCCAGAGGGCAGGAGCCCAGCCAGCTGGGACACAGGTGCACACAGGCAAGGGCAGCAGAGGCCACAGCCACATTCAGCCAATAGGCCAGAGCAGCAGGAAGGTTCATGGTGATGAGGCATGTCAAGGTAGGAGACCAGACCACAGGTCTGGATCAGGCCCAGTGAAGATAACCAGGGTCAGACACAGACCTGTGACCACGGAGGCTATTGAGGCTTATAGAGCCCTCTGAGCACTTCAGCCAGATCTTGCTGTTCCTGTGTGATTGCCCAGGCTTTATGCAAGCAAAGGTGTGCAAAGGCTGCTGGCAGAAATGCCTTTTGTCTATGTATACTTATGTATCAAACTTCAAGCCGTTTTCTAAACAGGGTTTGTGATTTCTTTCTCTTTTCCAAATTACCCGTCATACTGTTCTAACTTTTCTGTGCAGTGATTAGAGTTATAACCAACAGTGCCTGGGAAAGCTGAAAATATTCAAGAATTCAGATTTAATTTTCATAGTTATCCAAGGCTCAGCAGTTTGTTAGAAGCTGTTAAGGATGGTTTCTACTGCTCTCCAGCTACTGTAGTTGGCTCATCAGTATCTGCTATCCTTTAAATTGACTTTGCACTGGCATAAGCCAGAAGTGTTTGCAGCTTCAGTGCTGATGGAGCAGGAAGGATTAAGCACCTCCATTAAATATATGCCTACTGTAACCACACATCTGACATTTGGGATAAGAGCAAGTAGTCTTTTGACACTGCAAATCTTATCAAACAGCTGTGACACTGCTCACAAGCTGTAAGATTCTTCGTTTATTTTAACATTTTTCCTCTGCACGAAAGTTCTCTGATTGAAGTCTCAGGAGATGTATATACAGAGTTTCAGAACACTTCAAACCATAATAAGGTCTTACTCGATTAAAAGTAAAAATCCTGGCCAAAGTTTCTGATCTAAGCTTTTAAATGGACTGTGATGCATATTGGCAAAAAGAGAAAGTTCAGTTCATCTTAGAAGTGGAATGGGAGGGAATAAACTAATTACTTAAAAACATCTTTGTTATACCGAGCTGTATTTGTTTTGTCATTTGTAACAGGTACTTCTATTTCTGTGGATGATGTTAGAAAAGTACCTTCAAGGTACCTTCCTGGTCAGCAAAACAAATGGTGAGTTTTTGCCTATAAATCCTGGAAAACGTTTCCCTTGTTGTTGCCAGCTAATTGTTTTCCTTCCACACAGAAATTCTTTTCATAACCGCTACACGGAATTTAGCCCTTGGAAGCCCTTTTGCAGGCAAATAAAGTTAAACTGGTCGGTCTACAAGTCACTAGTTTACTAGACTAATGCTTGTGGTCTCCCAGGAGATAAAAGTGACTTAGAAATATTTTAAGAAACTGTTCTTTTTTTCATTTAGCAAAAATATGCCACAAGTCAGCCTTGCAGCATTTGTATTTCACACTTGTATTCACACAGTTCTGTCTTGCATCATATTTAGTATCTAAACTACTAGATTTATCAAGTTTCATTGTTAAAAGGACTTAAAAGCTGTCACTGACCATCACAGTCAGTGTAGCAACTAAAGCAGGTTTAGCTCTACTGCTATCACAGTATCTTGGAAAATGCTTTATTTATAATTATTACTTGGAGCTGTAGTTTACTATGCTGCTTTATGTATATCTATTTCGTTTGAACTAGAGAATCTTTAAGGTCCCTTCCAACCCAAACCAATTTATGAGTTTATACTGATCTATATTTTATACAAGGTATATGTATAAAGTAAATAATCTGAAGGAATTTACTTATGAATTTGTTAGAAACTTTCCAGTAAAATATTTTTAAGCATTTTAGAGTCTAAAATTGACATTCATAATTACTTTGACTTAACTGATCTACATGAATTTGAGGAAAATTTCTGCTTAATCAGAACAAGTGCCAAGAACTATTTATAGAAAAGGTTTATCAAATGGACAGATACAGACTAGGAAAAGTGATAAGGGTTCTGGAGAAGGTTAATGATTCACAAGATTGAACTCAAGCCAATTGCTATCGCAACATTGTCCCTCCCAAACATTACTAGTTGTAAAGAGAGGCATAGTTATTCACTCCTTCCAAGTGAAATTCAATGGGCTTGCAATGTTCTGGTGTCTGATCTTGTAATTGAGAAAACAAATAAAGCATCCTTTTTCACAGTCTCTACAGATATCTGAATCTTTTTGTGGTGTTTCATAAATGTATTTTTGAGTATAGGATATGAAAAAAAAAACACATGAAAAACAGAGTGGGGGTTTAATCAATTTTTAATTAAATTTTTACTGTCTTGAAGAAAAAAAATACCGGAGATATTGCAATGAACTTCCATGTTCTAATTAATCCTTTCATTGGAAGTTGTGGTCTGTCTGTTGAGGTCTGTCTGTTAGAATTTCAGTGTTTCCTCCACTTCACCATGTTTTCAGTGCAGACAGCTCACTTTTCTTTGGCTTTATTGACTAAAAACATGTGAAGGTCAAGAGCTGAGTTTTCCCTTTTGTTACTGTTCAAACCCTTTTTCAGGTATCACTTGGGTAAATTTCCCTGAGGTCATAACAAACACAGCCAGGTAACAGTTATGTGCATAACCACATCCTTTAGAGACCTGGATTTGGTGGTAATTGACTTGTCTATGCTAAATATTTTTCAGTGCTAGCATGTGTAAGTAAACAGTCCTTTTCTGTTAGTTCTTATCTACGGGTCTCAAATAGTACGCAACATGGAAAATAAAACTATGCAGGCAAAGGCAACTCATTGAGTAAAACTGTTTGTATTTTGATATAGGCATATTCAGAGAGCATAATCTTACAGAGAATTCATGAATTGACTCTCTAAATAACCAGCTATCTGTTAATTAGGAAGAATTAGAGTCTTTGAACTGCAGATAGATGCATGCAATTAGAAACAAGACCACATTATTTTTAATAAAGGAATGTAAAGGGAACAGGTGCATAAATGTCATGGACCATTAAAACTTATCACAGGTGCATTATGAAGCTTGGAGAGAAGCAGGTCAAGTTCATTTACCAAAGACTGCAATAGGTTTGTTTTACATAGTATGGAATATGGCAATATTTTTGCAAAATAGCTTTGCCTCAAGTAAGACTTTTGCTGCTGGATGTTCATGAATGTTTCCCCTTAATATTTCAATTTGCTGAGAATTTTTTACTTAGGCCATGTTCTATATTAACATGTGCTGTCTATGTAGCTTGAGGCTATGAGATATCAGTTAAAAACTAACCAACAGGGCTTATCTTTAGAGACATATCTCTGAACCTAACCATAGCTTCCTATATGGTAACAGACTTTTAGACATAATTCTTCCAGCTCCTTTGGATGTTTGTGGATGGTTTCTCAGCAGCTTCGTTTGGTTTGTGGATTAGGATGAGAAAAGTCAGTCCCTTGTTTGGCATTGACCAAGAAGACAGAATAAAAGACGCAAATCTGTTGTGTGGCCTAAACAAGAGGCAACAGATACAGCAAAAGTTTCATTAGCTGTCATAGCAAACATATGTGTTCTTGCTGCTCTTTGAGCATCCATATAGGAATAAAATGTTACAATAAAAGCACTTGGTAAACTGCATTTTGAAGTTTTTTAAAACGTGACACTAGGAATCTTAGCTTTTGAGCACTTCTAATAGCTTGGCCTGATTTGCTCTTGCTTGAAGTTGGCCTGATTTCATAGGTAACAAAGACCTGGATTAACACTGGCAACAATGAAGATCAGTTACAAACTTGCAGCAGTACAACACAGCACAAGTCTGGAGAGAAAATACCCACTGTAAATGTCCTTAACATAATTAGACAATCTGCATATTTAAAAAACTATTTTTGGCACACAAAAAGTTCATTTTTGTATTTGCAATTACCTCACAGTGACGTAATTATTGTATTTTTTGAATGTAAGATTGATATTGATGATTGATATAAGCAACTAACTAGTATTAATCTGCTCTAGTGGCTTATTTTTTAAAGATGCACTCACAGAAAGAGGAAATAATTGCTTTCAAGGAAAAAAAGAACAGACGCTGAAGAAAATCTAGTTGAAAGATCACAAGATTATTTGATTTCTAACACTGCAATTTTTAATTGCAATCTTGCTTAAGAAGCTTTAAAATAGAATTGAAGTGGGACAGGAACATAGCCAGGCTCAACAGATGTAAGGTATGTGAAGGGGAGAGCTAGAGTAACCACCCAAGTAGAAAAAGGAGGCTTAAGTGAGGATATCTCCATTGAGTACCAGCCCCTAAATATGTAAAGATGAGACAGGATCATTGGGGTGTCCCTTGGCATCCCTACTGGAATATTGACATAATCAAATGCTTTTATGAGGTCCGTTTACACCAATGCACTCAGTACAGAAAACAAACAGAAGGAACTAGAAGTCTGTGTGCAAGTCACAGGACTTTGATCTCACTGCAGTTGTGGAGATGTTGTGGGACAGCTCACATGACTGGAATGTTGTCATGGAGGGCTACAAACTCTTTAGGAAAGACAGACCAGGAAAGCACAGTGGTGCACTTGCCCTCTGTGTGATACAACACTTGGAATGCATTGAGCTCTGTCCTGGAGTGAATGACAAGTGGGTTGAAAGCTTATGGTTTAGGATAAAAGACCAAACTAATAAGGTTGACACTGTTGTGGGGGTTTGTTACAGGTTGCCTGATCAGGAGGAGGAAGTGAATGAGACCTTTTACAGAGCAGTTTCAGAGTTGCAAGCACTGCTTCTTGTGGGGGACTTTAGCTACTCTAACTTGGTCTCACCTAGCCAAGGATGTAAGGGACAACAGGAAAGGCTTCTTAAAATACAATAACAAAAGGAAAACAAAACGTAATGTGGGTCTTTTACTAAATGGAGGGGGGACCCTAGTAACAGAGAACACAGAGAGAGCAGAGTTACTGAACACCTTCTTTGCAGCAGTGATCACTGGCAAGACAGTCCGTCAGGAGTCTAACTCAGCAGACTAGGGTAAAGGAATGCTGAAAGTGCATTAGGAAGAGCACTGACAGCAGGTTGACAGTTGTTCCTGCCCCTCTACTCAGCTCTGGAGGTGTGAGGTCTCATCTGGAGTATTGTGTCCAGTTCTGAGCCTCTTGGGAGAAGAGGGACGTAGAGTTCCTGGGGCAGGTCCAGTGGAGGGCGACAAAGATCATTAAGAGATGGGTGCATCTCGTGAGAAAAGGCTGAGGGAACTGGGCCTGTTCTGCCTAGATAAAAGATGTCTGAGAGGGGACCTCATCGGTGTCTATATGTATCTGAAAAGAGGGTGTCAAGAGCACAAATCTAGGCTCTTCTTGGTGGCACCAAGCAGTAGGACAAGGGTCAATGGGCAGAAACTGATGCACAGGAAGTTCCACCTGAAATGAGAAAGAACTTTACTGTGTGGGTGACTGTGCACTGAAACAGATTGGGCAGAGAGGCTGTGGAGTCTTGCTCACTGGAGATATTCAAGAACGATCTGGACACAATCCTGTGCAATGTATTCTAGGATGACCCTGCTTGAGCAGGGAAGTTGAACCAGATGACCCACTGTGGTCCCTTCCAACCTGAGCCAAGCTGTGATTTTTTGATTCTAGGAGCAACACAGTACATGTAGTGGAATTTCTTTCTGTATTAATTGACATATAAAATTATCAGTATATTAGTTTGTTTCTTTTTATAGTGTTTAGCCATAGTGACTGTGTAGCCATAAAATTAAGGAGTGAGTGCATAAATATACTCTGTTCCACTCAAAAGAAAAATACATTTTTATTCTGACAGAAAATGTCAAAATAATAGCAAGCTAAAACTGGAATCTTTTTAGCCAGAAATAGTCAGCTGAAAACTGTCTTTATCAACAGGTATTTGTCCTGTCAAAGACATTAGTTCCCAACTTGGCTCTTGGTACAAGTTCCTTCCCTGAGATGCTTAGCACTGTGGCTGTGGTGGTTCAATCTTGAGATGTGTTCATCTTAATTGACCAGTTTTTCTCTGAGAAGTTCAAATGTGCTTCTGGAGATTGTTCATTCCAGGGATTACTCCCACTATGTAGCATGGGAAAGCCTGAACTGGTCTTGACCCCTTTCACAGCCCCATGACCATATTTTCATGAGCTTTGTGTTCTGAAACACCCATGAGCATATTCACTGTTAGTCAGTTCACTTAGGTCAGGGAGCTTGTGCCTTCAGTGTGGCATTATAAAAAAATATTTGGTAGATGTTGGCACAGATTTGGGTAGGAATTTCAGGCCATTGATTAAGTACCTGAGAGCTGAAGCAATGGGAGGTTTTGTGAAACATCACAGTCAGACAGTTGGAAATTATTGCACCCTCGTTGAAACTTACTTGACTTTTGGCTGCTACTGTAAATTATGTATGGAGAGGGGTTTTTTTCCTGGGATTATTATTGTTTTTTTTAATGGAGGCAGATAATTTTCATGATGTTTTGTGGAAAAAAAATGTTGTCCTACTTTATAGCTATAAGTGGTTAATTGAAAATTCAGGAAAATGAAATTTTCTGAGTAAATTTTTATGTTACCAGTGTTTATGGCTCCATGAACATGTCCCGAAATCTTGAGAGCTTTTTGTCTGACACAACTTAAAGTCACTGTTCCACAACTTAAAGTCACTGTTCCATTGTTTCAATTAAATTGAACTGTCAGAGGACACGATCATTGAGTGTGGTGCCCATTAATTGCATAAACATAGTATTCTAGACCACTCAAAATCATAGTAATACTTATGGTTTTAGAGAAGGGTGCAAACATTAAATCTCTTTATCTAGCCCCTACAGAACAAAATAGAGCCCAACACTGCAATAAGGCATACTGTTGCCTCTATTGAGCAGTGGGACTATTCTGAACTGCTCATGGTGTTTTATATATTTTATACATATATATATATTTAAAAGGCAGTGGCTTCATACTTAAATGTTGAGAGTTGTAGTCTAAAGCCCTGATCATAGGTGTCAGTATGTAAGTGATATTTATTTCCAACAAAAGAGAATAGCAAAGATTTATTTCTCATTATCATGGCTAACCAACTATTCAGAAACCTGGGACTGTGAGCTGTGGACACAAAGGCTGCAGTCCGTCCTAATGGTGGAAGAATGGATACCCTCACTATAGGGATGTGAAATTCCTTAAAGTGCTGCTCTCTTCTCACCAGCATCACTTCAGACATGGCAAGAGAAGTCTGCCTCAGCTAGCTACTCCTCATCCATATTCAGGCACTGAGAGCACTGTATTGTCCTTTGCTGAAAAATCAATACTGTGAATACTGTGTGTGCTGAGCCTATTTGATCTCTGCGGTTGCCATGGCTACACTTCAAGGTATTGATTCATCCATAGGGATCTCAGGGTTGGATGGTCCCTGTATGGAGGTAGAAATCTTTTGTCCTGTGAAATCTAAGCACATTCTACAATGAGTCCACTTTCACACATACTTAGACCACAAAAAGTGGTTTGCTTTTGGCTTTTTTTTTCTTTATCTTCTAAGGCTGATGGTGGAAACAGCAATTTCTCAAATATTTCCTGGAAATTATGGCAGATTCTATTAGCAAAGATATTGCAGACATGATAAAATGTACAGTGAAAATTATATGGACAAAATGAGACACTCAAAGTACTGCTGGTTTGATTCAATGAACATGGTGAATCATGCAGACTGGTGCATTCTCAGTACTTGTTCCCTGGATCCTTTTGTTCATGTATTGGATCTGTTAGGGTGAACCTTCAGTAAATCCGTTGAAAAGATTCTCTTTGGAAAGGATTGTAATCTGCATTAGAGGTCTGTATTAGAAACTGCTGTTTCATATAATTTCATACTGTTTCTTCAGTATTTCATACTGTTCCTTCAGCATTTCATACTGTTTCTTCAGCATATGTATAAAACAACAGGTCCCAAATTGCTTATGCTATACGTACCCTAATTTTGCTCAGTATTCATGTCTCCCTGTTTAGGTGCCCTTTTGTTTTTATTCACCAAAGTAGCTGATACATCTATGATTGCTACTGGCTTTGATCCCCTGGAACAAGTGTAACAATTTAGGTAACAGTGTCTTAGCCAATTTTAGTGACAGAGAACTGATTAAAGAAATTGGTATGGTAACACAACAAGAGTATGTCTTGACTAAGACCTAAATACAAGTATTTGATGTGGGAGTACGGTCAGAGGACTACCGGGAATGGAAAAAGAAGAATAAGAATAAAAGCAAGAACAAAGACAGGAACAATTAAATACCTCATTATCTGACAAGTTATTCCCAGTTTTATAAGTTAAAATAGAGTAGTTC
>JAWWEE010000105.1:98678379-98699526 GCA_035221455.1 Xenops minutus
TTTTTTTTTTTTTTTTTTTTTTTTTTTTTTTTTTTTGGTTTTTTTTTTTTTTTTTTTTTTTGGTTTTTTTTTTTTGTTTTTGTTTTTTAATTGAAGACTACCAGGTAATTTCTGGACTTGTAACATTATTGCTTAATTCAGACACATTTTTAGTTTGTTGTTGTATTTTTAAAAATACCATATCCTCTCATAAGTGTTTGATTCAATAGCAGAGCATTGACACAGATGATATAATGATATAATGTTGTAGCATTTACAGTAGTAGCATTTAGGACTCTAAAGCGTAAATACTTTTATGTTATTTCATTTTTAACTTACTGCAAAATATCCCTGTTTGTTTCAACTAGTCTGGGAAAGTAAAAGTGTTAGAAAATATTCTTCTGAGAAATTGACAGAAGAAAACAGAAAACACATTTAACAAGCTGACTGTTAAGTCCGCAATTATTAAAAGTATTTGGAAGATAAATTCAGAAAAGACAAGAGGAGATAATGAATTATTATTGCATATCACAGGGAGCACTATTGGTTTAACCACTATTGATGATAAAATTACTATTTACCATTCTGATCTTAAGTCCTTTGGTGTTTATTCTGCAAAGAAATGGTAGAAGGGGCAGAGGAGAACAAGTGATTCTGCTGCAGCAGAATTCAGAACCTGTTGTTGCCCTAGTCATTGTTACCTGATGGAAGTTGCCCACAACTGTTTCCTTTTGCTTATCCTTTTTTTGGGAACAATTATACTTGTATATTTGTCATTCACATTATGACAGCTAAGCAGAATTGAAATACAAAGGAAACCTTACTCTCTTGTAGATGTGTGGGTAAAATCCCAAACCTCCTTCCTCACAGTATATTAACATATTTTCTTCTAAGCACTTGGAAATAAGAAATTTGGACAAAATGCTTAGTGCCTCTGTTGAGTTTTTAAATCAAGTACAAATTATGCCCTTTCAGTGTGGCATGTTTTCTCCATCTCTGAGGGTTAGGTCACATCACAAACAAGTCAATAATGTGCTAGCAGCATTGCCTACTGGCCGTTTTAGTTGTTAACTCAAACACAGAAGTAGCAGTGGATCCCAAGGTTAGTCTGCAACTCTGTGAGCCCTTGAAGGGTGTAAGAATTATCTAAGAATAATTTCATGAATGTTGGAAATAGGAGGTAGGGACACCACTGTTCAGCTTATATTCAGAAACGTTTTTGATGCTTCTAATAATAAATGTTGGCTGCTGTACAGGCTGCTATGCTGTCCCTGCTGCACTCTCTCGGGAAATTTTTGTGCAGGCTGAAAGAGCAAGTTCCAATCCCAGGAGAGTATTGTATTAGCAGAGATACTCAGCTCAGCTGGGATAATGCCACAGTGCAGCAACGCTGCTCTCACTGGGCTTTGCAGCTGCTTGGCACCTTTCTGTGTTGCACTGCATTATGTAGTGTAAGCGTGCCCTAAAGGAGATAATGGAGGATCTTTTCCATCTGGCATAATTTCACTTCAGTCAGGAAAGGTGGGCTAGAGTCAAATAGCACAATATAACTGAAGATTAGGAACTCAGAATATTAAGTGAATATTCATCTGCTACATTACCATCCGTTCTTGATAAATTAGTGGTACTATACATGGGGAAATACAAGTGTGAGTACCAGGAATCTCTGGTGCTATAATATTTTTGCTAATAAATTCCTTCCCCAGCAGCTTTTTATCCCATGGAGTGATCTACATTTTTTCCTCTGACTTGGCCTAATCTGTCCTTTTAGATAAAATTGAATATTATATTTAATACTAATGTCCAGGCTTGCTAAATATCATGCTCTAAATGTTCAACTATTTTGAATGTAGAACGTAATTAGGCATTTGTTTCCTCAACTATTTTGATTAGAGGTTCCAAGTAAATAAGTAAATGGTATCAACACCATCCTGATGCAATTATTCTCTCAGGAATATTGTATCATCTAAACTAGTTCAGAATTGTCACTGAAAAAACAACCTCATGCTATTGTGCTGAACTCACATTCCTTTTTAAGGGTCTACCTGCAGACAGTCAGCACACTGCATTGAGTGCTTCGGAGAGTAAGAGAGTTACATGGATTCTGTTCCTCATGAACATGTCCACCTCCATCTGTCTGCTTGCTTTCTTCTTGCCTGAATGAGTAGGCCAAGATTCCATGAAGAATTGGAGCAATGAAAATAAGTCAGTGTTTTCACAGAGTTTTACAAGTTTGCTTGCAAGTATGATGGGAAAATTAGCAAGTGGGTAGTGCCCATCAGTCTGGTGCCTTGTTATTGACAAAGACCATCCTTCACAGTGCAGTCCTCTTCTTGAAACCCTACATTAAGACCACAGAAACACTTGGTTGCCTTTGAAGAACAAGGGCACAGAGGACATCAGGTGAGTTGTCAATAACATTTTGGAGGAATTTTTGAGATAATGTTTGTTCCAATTTGTAAAAACAGAGTTGTTTTTCCTAGAGGTCCTAATTTTGAGACTATTATTTAGGAAATGACTTTGAGATCATATTTACAATTAACTATCAGATTAAAATGGATCAAATCCATTTGATAGCCAAATTGTGAAGATAGTACATCTGAAAGGAACATCTACATGCAGGCTCCTGATAGTGCATGAACTTTCAGCTTCTGAGAAGATGGGTGGTGTGTAGCACATGAAAATATTTGTTCTAGAAATACCCACACATATAATCTCATTATCCCAGTGACATTTAAAAAGAGGGGAAGGTAATATCCAAATGTTCAGGAAATGAATATAAATCCTCAGTAAAGTTCTGCTGCTTTTCTGTACTCTGAGAGAGAAACGTAAGCTGAGCAAATCAAACCCCTCCATTTAGGAAATTCTATTAACCCTGGGAATTTTTTGCTACAGTGTGAAATTTTTCTTTTGGAAAGTACTTACCTCACAGTGATCTCAGGCTTATTTAAAAATCATTTTAACTAATGGAGAATGTGGCCCCTGTTTTCCGAGCCTTTAGATTTGTAACTTTAGGGATAGAGATATATTTGAAGAGAGGTTACAAAATATTGTTGTAGTACAAAATGCACTTGGAATTTGAGAGCTTTTACAGTAAAGTTTTCTAGTCTGAGAAGAGAGCTTACTTTTAATATTGTACTGATACTTATGAAATAACTGAGGTGAAATTCAGTGATTCTATGAAATACCTAAAAATGGATGTTGTCTGCCTTCTCTTTTTAAACTGTCTCTTTCAAGGGCTGTTGCATCGTTATTGTAGGAAAATAAGATTTATCTCAGCAAATTGGCAACAACATCTTTCTTAGTCCAGCTGTTTTCCAGAAAGTCTAATGATGTAGCTGATGATTAATGATGTAAGTTTTTATACTGAGGTGTAATGATTTCAAAGCATTACAGGCTCTCTAATGCTAAATCATTTGCTTTGGAAAGGCCACATTAAAACTAAAGGTGGTAGACTGACCTATACCACACAAATGACTAGCCAATATATTATTATTTAATTCCACTTTTTAATATTAAAACTATTGAGGAAAAAAAATCTACTGTATTAACTTCTTCTAGTGTTTAACAGTGTTATATTTTATGCTTCCTTAACAGGAGATATGGCAAAAATATAAGATGTGACACTGAACTGTCAAACATCATGGGGATGAAACACTCAGGTATTTGCCAGTTTGCGCATATTGATCCATCCTTAGCCTGTCTGATACAATCTTCTTCTCTACAGGCAAATCAAGATAGTACAGAAAAGTCAAAAGTGACTGTAAATGGAAGTGTCATTTCCTGTATTTTTAATTTTCCATGGATGTGCAGTATAAATTGAAGCAACTCAGAATAATTAAAGCATGCTAAATCACCACATGGTGTAAGTTGCTGTATAAGCTGATGTAAATCAGTTTAACTTTGTGGCATTTATTTCCTTCAGGACGTAACCCAGAATGTATGAAAAAATAGGGTACATAGGATTACATTATATGAAATCTGTGTTGTTATCCAAGATAACATAAATAGCTTTGATCTGTATTTTGTACAAAAAAAATAAAGAACAAAAGCCAAGACACTATGGGATGTAAATAAAATTTGAGAGAATCCTCCATAAATTTTTAAAATTAAAATTAAATGTTTCCTTAGAATTATTTTCTAAATCAAAAAGAATTAATCATTCTTGGGATTTTAATTCCTTTTGAAACTAACAATTTTTAATGCCAAGTAAAGCAAATTATTTTTAATACATATAACATAAGAAAATATTTGTAAAACGTAAATTAAAACCATGTAAATTGTCTGCCACAAAGAAGGATTTTCATGTTTGTGGTACCTGTGAATAAGCACTAAGACTTTAAAGTGTCATTCTTTTCTTGGGCTACTTGTGCTAAGTACTATCACTGCCCAAGTAATTCTCTTTAATTCAGGTGGGAAAGACATTGACACTCAGCCATGTGCTCTGTGGTTTGAATACCAGATACAAGAAGACACTTTTTCATCTTTTAACACGGTCAAAAGCACCTGTGTCTGCAGTTGTGGCTCTAACTTGTCTTGTTCAATTCTGTGAACTTTCAGATGAGATCTGACTGATTCATTCACTATTTCTGCTTTCTTTTGAAGCACCCCAGATAGCTTTTTCAGTACTCATGGTGCAAACCCCAGGTACTCAGGTACTGAATTAAGCATCCAGGTACTGAAATGCTCACTATGCTTCAGGGTATCCTCTTATCTGCCATAGACATTTTTCAGCAATTCCAAACCCCATTATTTGTCCCCTTTGTCCTTGAAATATGATCACAGAGCATGATCAGAAACCTAGAAATGTTTTTTTGCTAATCAGAGAAGGCAGGATTTGTGGTGATTCTGACCTCAGGATAAGTATTGATGACCTGCAAAGGAAAAGTGGTCGTGTGGTACTTCAGAGTTCATATTGTTCATGGGACCTCATTCCCAGATGCACAGTACAAGTAGCCTGCAATTCAAGCATGGGAAAAATTTAAAGGCAGCAACCCTACTGAAGGAAATATTTGTGCATCTTTTTCTTGTCTGTGTTCAGAAAATGCTGTTTTGTTGATACTATGAGAGAATACCAGAAACAAAATTTCCTTTCTGCTCAGACCATTCATGATTAAGAAATCAGCAGTAATATTTCTATCAAGGTTGTGATAGGAGAAGAGTCCATATTACAGCTTTGAGTCACTTAAATAACGTTGGCTTGTGTAATAATGGAGTTGCAGAGAGGTTTTAGTCCAAGGTTCTACAATTTTGGATAAGGACGAACAGGTATGGAAGATGGTTGGAAAGAGCATGTCTTTTGTTAATTATTAGAATTCTTAACACAGATCTTGTAATTTTTAGTGTTTCTGCTAGAACATCAGTTACTGCATAAAAGAGCCCCAGAGATTCTAATTTTTTTGTAACCTTGAGTTTAATTCCTTCTCCTGGTTATGAAGAAAATATTAAAAAAAAAAAATAAATCAAGAATTTGCTTTCAGATTCACCAAAACACAGATATATAGTGGGATTATTATTTTAAAATGTCAGAAAATGTACATATTGTCTTTCAAGCCCATACCATTCTTTTCTTGTCATCACAATTTATGAAAGTTCAGGAGTAACAATTTGGGGCTCATCAGGCAGTGATTGTGTGATCGGGCTGCAGGCTGCACTCTGAAGTTCTGGCTGGATACTGCCAAACTTAAGCTTACTAGTTGTTGGTTTTAACTTTTCATGCCTCACACACTGCTGACCTCATGTCAATCATGCATGCACTCCTGTTGTTTTCCTTGTCCTGTATTCATAAGTTCCTCACCTCTGTTTCCTTTCCTTTCTTTTCCTGTTTGCCCTCTACTTAGCAAACACATATCCAATAATGTTTTAAAAAGGCCAAGTCCCTCTGGTAATCCCTTTTTCTACAAAGATAAAAAATCTCAGGATTTATTACAAGATGCTGATGCAAGTCATGGTTTTGTTCATGTTATTGAAACACTATTCTTTGTCTTCTCTATTTAAACTCTAAGGCTTGAATTCATCTCACCAAATGCAGATGTCTCTAGTGTAAATATTCAACTCTGAGCTAGTCATCACAGTTTCCCTTTACTAAGAATGCAGAAACAGGCAGTTGTAGGCTGTGATTCAAATAATTTTGACATGGACACTTAAAAAAAGACTAGAAATCATATTTTAAAGATGCTTGTTACTTTCAAATGACCATAAAGGGAGACAAGAACATTGCTTGTCTGGAAATAAGCCTCAGAAATTTGACAGAAGTAGCCTACCTTTACTGGGCACTCTGGTTGGTGCTAAGAGCATGTCCAGAGGAGTGAGACTCCATAACAGCCCAGGTATGTTTGTTTATGTGATAATAATCACATGTGAGTTCTATGTGGATCATTACTCCTGCCATATTGATACTTCAGTCAGGTTACTCACTCTTTGCACATTTGTCTATAGCCGGGTGTTACCACAATCCTTATTCTGAAATTAGTTTCTTTCCTTTCCTACTTGGCTCCAGCTTTTCTGAATGCTTGTCTTGCCTTGACTTACAGCCTTGACACATCTGCTATCCTTTTCTGTGGTCTCAAACTGCTCATTATGAAGTGATAAACTCAAATTCACATGGAGGAGAAAAGGTTTTAAGAAATAAGTTGTGATATCCTAAACTTTCTCTGTACCTCTCTGTTCAAATAATCATCTCAGAGTAAGTTGTACTGTCTCCTCTGAAGGTAGTACTGTGTCCCTGGGAGGAATGCTCACTTGTGTATATATATACCAAGACAATTTTTGAGGAATCTTAAAGGACAGAGCAGAGGATTTAACTGAGGAGAATTTACTGAAGATGGGGATAGGACATATCTGAGGACTGGGCCATACTACTCCAAGCCGATCCATGTCCTGTGAGTTGCCTTCTGTTTCTTCCCAGATATATTCCATATGGTTCCTTTCACCAAGGAACAGTTCTCATGGCAAAGAGAACTGCAGGTACAGGGGAAGAATATTTGATAACAATTAACATAATCTACACAAGGTTCACATATTATTTACTTAACATGTCTATTCTGTATCAAGCCAACGCAGCCTTCCTATGGGTGAACACAGCTCTGAGAGACATGCATGTCTTAGCAGAATTTGAGGCTGTACATTTAATATTTCAACATGTAATAATAAAAGGGTAATCTGGCAACTGACTGCATTGAGAAAGTATGTTTCAATGCATAGACCAATGATTATGAAAGATAATAGACTTTGCATGTTAAACAGCTGCCCTGGATCAGAATATATGAACAACCTTAAATGCTAAAAGACTTGAGCTCCCAGTTTTACAGCTTTTAAAGTCTTATTCTCCACAAAAATCTCAATTGTTTGCAATTGTATTTTGTATGTGTGATTTGACTTTTCTACAAACATATTTTGCCTTGGGATAGCCTTGGAAATGAACTCAGTCATACTGGTGAGCTTTTCCTGATGAAACACTTTAAAATAAATAATCTCTGTAACAGTTTTATGGCTTGCCATCTGTACTAAATACATTTCTATGAAGAAACACTTCAGGCCAAATGTAAAAGAGGCTTGGGAGATAGAATTCTTAGGAATCTAAGAGCCTGAGAGCCAGCCTGAGAGCTGGGTGAAGTTCATGGTGCTGTTAGGCATATAAATTACTTGCACTGTGAATAGGGAGTAGCTTCCCGGTCAGTGGGATGGTTTAGGCAGCTGACAGAGAATGCAGGAGGGAGAGGTCTGTCTGAAACTGAGGTTACAGTCCAGGGCTGCTGAGCATAGCTGCCAAATGGGATTCAGAGTTTGTACATTACTAAAGACATGCATTTAGTTGTATAAAGATAGTTCAGCTTTTGTTTAAAAATAGGACAGATTGTGGAAATTAGACATATTTGAAATGGGGACTGTTTTTTCCCTAGGTGTCACTCAGACCAAGATGTTCGTGGACCTCTTATGTGCCACATGTTTGTGCATAACAACTAATAATACAGGAAACTAATGTAACAAAACCAAATCTTTGAAATTATACATTCACAATTCAAGAAATAAGACATTTGTGTTCAAAGAGAAAATTGATTTCAGGGTATGACAAAAATGTAGTGTGATATAGAAACTGATAGTTATTAAAACAGGAAAAAGAGTTTTTGAAAGCTTTAACAGTGGGTGAGACTCTCCATGACAGGAGATTTTGAAATTAAGATTGTAAATTTTCCTATGAGATATGATTTTTCAACCTTGATTACAGCATCTGTAGCATCTGAACACAAAACATTGTGTATTAGGGAAGTGATGGTGTTTGAACAATTGTAGAGAAGAAGGTAATTTTGAGAGACCTAGGAGAGAGAAACTAGGAAGAAGGTTGAGAGTAAGAAAGAGAGAATAAAAGAAGAATTGGAGAAGGGACAATTATATGTAGTAATAAAAGGAAAAGGATATGTGAACATGGAAGGCAAAACAAAACTGGGAAACAGCACAGTGAGAGCAAATATCACGGCCTACTAGCAACGTGGAGTATAAGGGGTTTTCCTGTTGTTTTTTTATTTTCTGAAGGGGTCTCTAGGAGTCAGTACCTGCAATGGGAGGACACTGGCCCCCATGCCCCAAGAAGGCTTTTTGATTTGAAGTTTCTATGTTGTGTTTAAAGATAAGTAAATATAAAGCGCATAGAACACAGATATATAATTGATGAATAAATTGCTATTCTTTACCAGCAGAGAAAAAAAAAGTAACATAAATTATGTAATAGCACCTGGAGGCTCTGAACATGACAAAAGCTGTGTTGTGCTTGATATTGCACAGACAGTGAGAAGTAGCACTCGTGCAAAGGACATTACTGTCCTGTACATACACTCCATGTGAGTTCATTTGGGACTACAAATTATACTGATCCATAGAGGGGATGTTGGCTGTAAAGCCTAATGATGTGATTCCCATCAGAGTGATTGTATGAGTTGTGTGTGCAGAAGTGATGCTCAGGCCTACAAATGCAAAATTTTAAATCAAAGTTTCATCTCCACAGAATGCAAGATAAATACAGTGAAATGGTAAAGCAATAAAACCAGGAAAGATTAAACTCTATATCTTGCAAGCTGATTTATATACAATGTGCTAAATAACTGACATAAGAACAACTAGCATGCATTTTTCATGTACTAAAGCTATCTGTTTAATGGCCTCTTAGAATATCCAGGAGTTCTAGCCAAGCAGAAATGAAATGCTGTATTCATTTGGTTATTAATATTTGTGAGAAGAGTGAGGAATTTTAAACAATTTCCTGAATATTTTTCTCACTGATGTCTGGAAAACAGCACCTTTCTGTGGCACTGAATTTCACTGCATCTATCTGGGTGCTTCTCTCTGAGCTGGCTTTCTCAGTCTCTGTTTATTGAACATTAAGCTTAGAGCTCAAAAGAAAAATGGAGGGACTACAAGGTTTTTTTGAAGAAAAATTTCTAATAATTTTTATGGTAAAAGATCTTTGAGTATCTGATGTTTTTAGGCCAATACACTATGGACAGAATGCTTTCTTTTAAAGACTGTGCTCGTTCGTAGCACACAACATCAATAAGTACAAGAATTTATGAAATTTAAGAAAAAAAGAAATTACAACTGTCTCATACCTTTAAGATTACTTTCTGTTCCTTGTAACCATCACAATTCTTTGAAAATCTTTCCTGGGACAGTTTGTGGTGTAAAAATCCTAAACTACTCTGCATATTAGAACTTTCAGAAATACCTGCATCTTTATTGTCTTATTTCAGCTTTTCTACTTTTCCATAAGATCTACCAGCCTGTCTAATAATTATTTGCTTTTAGCCTCAATTAAGATGTGTTTGCTAGGGTATTTTGACATCACATGTAAGTAATGTCACAACATAAATGGTAGATGTGAATTTGTATATGCTTAAATACTTGTAAGTCTAAGGAATTTGTATTCTTCTGAGAAGCTTCTAAAGAAACCTCAGTGATAGAATATTGACAAAATATTTTCAGAAGAGAAAGTGTCTGATGGCTCACAGCTTCTTTGTTTATAATCAAAGGAAAGATCTGCTGTATACTCTAGATTACTTTTAGTCTAATGCTTTCCCAAGCTTACCTTTGTTTTTGTCTCTTTCAGAGCTGTTATAAGGAAATTGAATAAGTAGTATACTTTTGAATCACTGGGCCTAAAAGACTTCTTCCAAGGGCATTCAAAACTAACTGAGGAAGTCTCATAAAAATCAGAAGTTATACTGGATTTGTATAAGACAGCTAAGGTATTGGAAAGCTAGGAAATTGTAAATGTATTGCCAAAAGGAAAGAAGGAAGGGAGGAGTGGGAAAATTAATAGATGAACTACTATAACTTCAACTGTCATATGTAATCAAAGTTTTGGTAAGCACCTGGAGAGATATGAAGACAATTAAGAGCAGCAAGAATTTGTGTAAGGCAAATTAAGCTTTAATTTGTTATTAAGACAATAACCTTTCTTTTCACAGCAGTGTAGAACTTATTGCACTAAAAGAGCAAGGAGCAGATTTAATAAATCACCTTCTGTAAGGCTTGTGGTACTGACTGATATGTCTGTTATATGAATTAAAAAAATAATCTAACTAAAATACTTTTACATATATTCCTTGTTTTGGTTAAACTTAAGTTCATTTATGTTTTTTTTTTTTTATTTCTGTACTTATTTCTGTATTTTTTCTCATCATTGGGATGGACATGAGTATATACTTATCTGCTCAAGATTCTTAATGGCAGAAGAACACAAATTTACAAATGTACTATTGTGAAAGACACACTTCACCTTCTAAACACAAACTCAACAAATTTACATACCGCAAGACTGTTTTTTCTTTAACAGAATTGACAGAACAAAGGTCATGTCCTGCCTTAGAGATGTACCATCCCTGCCTCCACTTCCTGTAACTGGTCTGGTTTTAAACCAGCAAGTCCTCCTGGGCCCAGTTCTCTCCTATCTGTGTCACCAGCATTGTCAGTCAGGAGCTATCCATTGGTTAACGAGAGGTGGAGGAGATGAGGAACAGAGGGCTTAAACTGAAGCAAGAAAGGCTTAAATCAGACATGGGAAGTGCTGCAATATATTTTCTGGAAGAAACTATCAAGTCTTCACCATTGGAGGTCTTTAGAAAAGGGCTACACAAAAGTCTCCCAGAAACAAGACAGATGTAGATGATTTGGTCTTGGGACAGGTCATTAAAATATGTTAGGGTCTTTTTTTAGATGTTATTTCTGATTTGATTTCTGAGTGATTTATTTCTGCTGGTTTTTCCTGGTTACCGTATTTGTATGCAACCACGCATACATTGCATACATCAGTCAGAGCTGACTGTGACAGCTTCTAAATATATTATGTAAACTAGAATCTGTATTTGCAGGAAAACTTCCTCCAATAACCAAGCCAGTGTGGCAGTCTGCCTAAATTGGCAAAATTCTGTCAGATCATTACAACAGGGCAACTCCATCCAAAAGCAGTAGGGATACCTGGTCATAACTAATGGCTGAGATGTGCTCTATTTGTCTTTGATATCTAGTTTCTATTGCTGGATGGCGCAGAATGAAAAAAAAATTAGTACTAGTATAATGCCATACCTCATATGACCAAATTGATTTATTGGAAACTAAATGGTCTATGTGGTGTGCTTCTGGAAACACGGTTTTCATGTGTTAAGTTTTAGACGTTTGTAACTGGAATATATTGTTCCAAAGAGTCAGCTAAATTAAAAGCTATTTATGTCAAAATTTCAGAGAAAGAAATTGTGTATATTTGTAGCCTAGATAGAATGCCCCTATTTTTGTGCAGAAAAATACATTTTCCAATATCAGTCTAGTGGAACTGATGTTCTTAAGCCTTTCCAAGACAAGCTTGTTTGTAACATAATTTTTTATTTGGCCATGTATTCACATATTTTGACTAGACATCCCCTCTCAAGAAACTTTTAACTCCTGGGAAATTGTAGTGAATTTAGGTAATATCAAATCCTAAATTTAGACAGGGTTACTTCAGAATCCAGAGCAGGCACAGGAAAGATGAAAACCACTGGTGAAAGAATAATGTGGCTGTGAAAGGTCAAATTAAAATGCATATCCAAATCCACAATCTTGTAACAGTCAGCAGAGTAGAGTAGCTTAGCACATTGCTATCTAAAGTCACTTTGAATCTCACAAGTATTGATCATATATTTGATACCATTGGCATGAACGCTGCTGTCAATTTATAACCTGGAATATGAAAAAAAAAATCTGTATGCTGATGAATTTGTTTACCTGTATATTAAAATATTAATCTCTGATCAATTGCTTATCAACTGAAAGTTCAGCTACCATTCAATCTACTTTATGTAATACTGATTATACAGGTATTTGTAACACCTATACAATACTGAAATGCTGACATAATTAGCTTTCAATTTACCTGACTCTCCTTGTCAGATTGTGAAGGTGAATGCCCTTTTTTTCCCCAACTAGTTCTGATCAAAACCAGACTGAGGTCAACTGTGGGACAGGAGATTGAGTGGGTTATCACTCCTGTCGATTGAGAGTGATTTGGTTCAGCTGCTGCTGCTGCATTTCAAAGGAGCAGTTGGTGGTTCTGCAACATCAAAGAACAGGAAGAAGTTTTAAATGAAACTATAGCTCTTATAATCTTGCTAATGTGAATATACCCCATGTTTTATAAACAGAAGTTGAGTATGTGTTAAAACATCATATATTAATAGTATATTTCTTAAAAGTTCATTTTAGTATGACATGACTTGATGCTGCTGGTGTTTGCCCAAGGAAACATGGAATATGAGCAAAATGTTAATATTTGACCTCTGATATTACTGGTTATTTAAATAATGAATACTGTAGAAACCTGCAGTTACCATTCACTGTGCAATAGGTGGATCAATCATGCCCTTTGAAGTGATGACTTTTCCATATGGTGTATAGAAATAAGATACTTAAGTTTGTAGTTAGGCATAGGAACCATATACTGAAAATACTGAGCATAGTATAACATGAAATTCTGAGAAATACATTTTCACTTCATTATATTCAATTTCTTATCTCCTTATATAGATAGAATAGTTAGTGATTTATAGGCTTGAAATATCTGTATTCAGAGGAAGTTTTTGTATCTCCTATTTTACAGTGCAGGAAGGAATATATTGAGAAAAAAGTTATCTGGAATTGAACATCACTTCTAATAAAACTGCAAGAGAAAACACAGTTCATTATTGATATTACAGACCTTTTAATTGGTCAGAATAGAATTTTTCAAGTACCGGCAGAAAAAGTTCAATCTAGTGTCAGGAGTTTCAATTATGATGCAGGTATTTTCCATTTTCCTTGAATTTCTTTTTCTCAGATAATATGTTGCAGTCAAGATGGATACAAGTCTTATTAATAAACACTCTATGGCTTTGAACTTATGGGCAATGCTTTGGATCTCAAACTTTTACTTCTGTTTTTTCTCCCAATCACCAGCCATTCTGCTACTACTAGTTAATGCTGTTTTTTTCATTAATAAGTGTAACAAATTAGGCTTAAATTTTAATTTTTACTTATCTATCTTATTTGATAAAACACTAGTCATAAGAGTCATCAGTCTGCTGCATCACATGTGAAAAACTATGCTTACGTTGTGGTCCTCTCCTTTTCTTTTGATGATAGCATTTTTTATCCATCCTTCCACTGCTTCTCCCAATACAGACTTCCTGAGACTGACTGTGTTCTTTAAGTGAAATAAATCTCATTTCTCCTAGTTAAACCTTTCCTCATCTAAGCCAAGTTGTAATGACTGACTACTCTCCAAATAAAGCACATAGAAGTAAAAGTAACTACTGTGCAAATAAAGAGCACTCTGGTGCTAAATTCATTACTTCTTTTTTTTTTTTTTTTCTGCAAATTTGACTATTGGTGGCAGTACATTGAATCTGCCAGATTCTATCAGTTCTGACATGATGTATTAAAATTAGAGAATAAAATCATCTCTCTGTACTTTGCTCCTAGATGAAGCAGAGCCCTTCCCACAATACTGTGAGGCTTACCTCCATAAGCCAGAGTGGATTCAGGAAGAAATTTATCGCACATCTTTTTTTAGCTTCATGCTTGATACCAGTAGAGGTACTTGTGGTCTCTATCTCTTGCTCTGAACCACGTAATTTGTCTGTAAAATTAGAACTATTTTGCTTTTTTTTAAAAAATTTATATTTTTTAATTACTTTTTTTGTTTGTTTGTTTGTTTTCTTTTGTTCAGGAACAAACCCTTTCCATTATGGACATCTGAAATCCTAGAATCCATTCAGTTTCTCTTCAATATGCTGTGACTAAGATGCCCCAGACTGATATAAACCACATAGGCCTCATCTCACTGTCCTTGGTTACCAAACCTTTGTGTATTGTGAAAAAAACAAACAAACAAACAAAACCCAATCAACCAAAAAAACAAGACCAAACCAAACCAAACCATAAAAAGCACAAACAGCTCCAGGTTCCAATCTCATGAATTAATAATGGAATAATGAATATCTATTTTTCAATTCCCTTAGAAGAGTTTCTTATGCTTTTTGATATGGCTTCTTATTCTCTAAGCTATTTCTTAAGATATTTTCTCTCTATAGCAGTTCTTATATTAAATCATCTTATTTAGTTTCTGGTGTTGTTTCTTTATCTTTTAAAAACAAGGGAGTATGGTTCCTCTTTAATCTCCTTTGAAGCTACTGAACTTTTATAAATATAATTTAAAAGTTCACCAGTTTCCTAGAACACGTCTGATAATGTTTATTGATGCATATTATGCAGTCCTGCAGCTTTGTCTACTTTAAGTACATCTAATACTTCTACAGCCAATTCTTTCCTATGTATACTTCTTCTCTAATGACCCAAAGGGTATTGATTCCCAATTTGTTCATGACCACCCTCTTCTTCTGTAAAGACATGGACAAAGCAGTTGTCCAACAATACTGTGTAATTCAGCACTGTTACAAACTCTACCTTGCCTTGTAGTGGCACAAAACTTTTGTTGCTGTCATTTACTTAGATGTTTCTGCTGCTTAAACCCCATTTTTGTATATGTTTATCTTTTTGGTTGTCCTGAAAATTGCCAGTGCTGTCCTGAAGGCTGCAGGAAATGCAAGGCAAATCTGCCAAGACAGCTGTGTCTGTCTGAGCTACAGATCCTGAGCAGCTATCTTGTCCTGACCTATCACTTTTTTTTAACTTTTCCCCCCATCTTGGGAAAATCTTTGCTTGTTACTTTTTCAAGCTTTTCATAGAATATATAGTCACTTATCATTACTTGTATTATGGAATAGACGACATGCAGAAGCAGTGACTAAAACCAGTTAGTCTTCCAAGAATGAGCAGTAAATATTTGAGAAACTCTTTGAAAGCTGGATGAAATTTTTCATTATGGAAGTTGATTGAAGAAAGAAAAAAAGAGAAAAATATTTGTTGTTGTCAGCAACATATTCATTCAATTGGAAAGACACTGAAGGGTTGTATCAGAAGCAGACAATAGGTTTTCATTGATGAGTGCCTTCCACAAGCTATGCTAATATACTGGGGTGAGGTATTGCTACCAGACAGTGCACTTCCACTGAGAGATATTTTTCTTTCATTCATCTGTTTCAAAGCTATAAGGAGAATATGGATTTTTGTTATCTTGCTTTGGCTGGGTTAGCTGTGCTCCTTTCTTTCATTTAACAATATAATTGTCTGTTCCATTTCCCATTTAACTGTTTAAATATGGACAAAATCTTCAATTGACATAAATCAAAGACTTTTATAAAATAAGGCTTCAGAGTCTGCCCTGCTGCAGACTTAGGAGGTTTCAACTTTACTTCATTGAAATTCTATAAATGCTTCAACATAATTGTTCATTTTTGTGTTATTTGCTATATGAATTTAAGGAACTAAATTTGTTCCAGAGATTTGTTTCCTGAAAGTGTGGGATAGAGATAAATATATATGAGTGCATGATGATGAAATCCTTAGGGCTGGAACAGTGGTTAATTATTGAATCCAAAAGATCCTACTGTACTGGAAACCCTTTGGTATGCTAAAGCCTAGAAAAACAAGTTTTCTCCAACCTTTCTCTTGTTATCTAGAGAAAGAAACTTCCTAGGGGCAGCACAAACCTAAGTGTATTACACTTTGGAAATGTGATGGGGGAGAAACTGAGGAAGAATTCTCACATACCAGGGACTTCAGCCAAAGAGAAAGATGTAATTTCATATCAGAAAGGACAGATATTTCAGAAGCTCAGGGAAGATAATGCTGGCTGTTGAGAAGAGGGAAAAAAATGCAAAGCTTCAGAGCAGAAACTGCACTGCACTTTATTCAGAGGATTCTGAAATTTTTTTTATAGTGTGCTCAAAAGAGAGAAATCTGGGACAAGGAAATGCATATAGGGCTTTTAATTTTTGTTTTAACGTAAATAAAACTGAAAGTAAAAATGTAAATAATACTGAGGCAATTAGCCTTGAGTTTAAGAACATATATGAAGATTTCACATGTTGTCGAGGCATAAACTGAAATCTCTTGTACAGAGCAGTATATTCTGAAATATTGCTCTTGAGATATTTGTGACTGTGGGTGACTGTGTAATGCTCGATCAGACCTAAGGCAGCAGTGCTGCTTCCAGAATCTATGACTTAGAAATCTCCCAAAAAGGCTAAAGCATTTAAATCTATGCAGGTATCTACAATTTAAGAGGACAGTGGCTTATACTGTTGGTATAGTAGTGACAACAAAAATGGTAAAGGTGAAATGTGTTTCTGAACTCATTACTGACTGTTCTATGTATTTTCCTCTAAAATTTGTACAGCTTACAGTGTGGAAATGAACAGTTCAGTTACACTTCTCTTACCAATAAACACACAAACTAGTTTGTTTTATTTTCACACCAACAAAGAATGATTTCTGTCTGCTCAGAAATTGATAAGGTCACCCATGTAGTCTGTTTTCTGTAATATGGATCTTCAGAAATGGTAAATTAGCTGATAAAGCATGTAGTCCCTTAGCAAACTTAATTTTTTAAAACTGTGGTTTAAGACTTGTATATTAATATCCTCATGCCATAGGAGAGAAACACTTAACTACTCAGGCTAAATGCCTGTGAATTTATTCTTAGGTCAGTTCAGCTTATGCTAAGAGATATGAAGAACATTGTCTAATTTGCAGCATGCTGTTTCTCAACTTTGGTATCTTAAGGTGTTCTCTGTTATATGCTACGGTTTTTGATAAGCAAGTCTTCCTGATCACTTTCCCTGCTGAGTTTCATAATACTCTTCATTCTAAATTGTATTTATTTCTCCTTTCAAAACTTTAATTCATTGTAAGTTTTGTCTAATTGGACCTTTTGAATTTACAGACTTTGTAAGTTGACCTCTCATTTCTCATTTAGCGTTGTTAAGAATCAGACCTTACTGCTGTCTAGGGGACAAAAATTTTAACCCAAAGTTCACTTTTCTCAAAGGTGGTCTGGCTGCAGTGAAACCATGTATAAAACTTCTCCTAATGACCATTCTAAGGACATTGTTTCGAAAAATGTCTTGTTCAGAGGCCTCTGATTCTGTAAGTCACCTCGGCCACTGTAACTACAATAATAAAATCTGCTGCAATTATACAAGACAAATACTTAAGCAACCTGGAAGTAAAAACTGGTAAAATATTCTCTTCAAATCTAAGAATAGCCATTCAGAGTTGCATAAACATCTGTCTAGCTTGCACAATACATAAAGAAATAGGGAAAGCTCTGCACCTTAGTATGTTTAAGCTATAATAATGTTTAACTCAAACCATGCTATATTGACATGTCTGTGCATTTTTGATCAAATTTCTTGTTCATGACATAATGTCATTCTCTTTCCTCACAGCCACAACAAAGTTAGCATGATTGTGAAATTATATGCAATATGTCTGCTGTAACCCACACTTAGCTAACTTTTGTGGACATTTTTGCTTTTGAGTTGGTGAGAGGTCCCATAGAGAGGCAAACTAAAGTTCTCCTGGTTACCATGATGGCTGTTAATGATTTATTAATTTTCTGATTGATTACTGATTGCAATGTTTGAATGGCTATATGCTTTAGTAAAATTTCTTTTTAGTGTTAAATTCTCATGATTCTCATGATCTTTTAAAAATAAGGTCTTCAGTGTGCAGCTGATTGCTGTATCAATGTGGACTCTTTAAAATTCTTCTGAAGATGGATTTGACAGACTTTTGTTCCTGTGAGGCTACAGGTTCAATATCAGAAAAAGATTTAACTATTATTATAGTAAGTTAACAAATACAACCTTTTAAAATACTAAATTGGTGGTCCCTCTGACAACATATTCAATCTAACAAACAGCTATTCCTTTTAGAGGTGCATCAGACATGTTGAAAGTGGAGAGACTGGTCCATGATAACGATTTACCTGCTTTATACACCTCTACTCCAGGACAGCCCTTTCCTACCATTCACCAATTTCTGAGAAGGCAACAGTGCTGTAGCTTTCAGTCAAATCATAACAAAACCCAGTGACCTTATCTTCTCCATATCAGTGGCATACAACATTTGATTTCCTTATCAAAGGGTCAAATTTGTACATGGTTTTATCTGTAAAAGTCCTGAGTAACCTTCTAAAAGATTTTGACTGTGACTAAAAACAACAATTAAGAAAATGTTCTTTTTTTTTTTTTTTCAAATGGTTTATTTTAGATTACAGCTTCTCCAGCTTTCTGTAACATATGTAAAGAGTTTGTTTATCCCATACATTCTTTGCTCTCAATTTTTAGGGACCTAAAAAGTTAAGCATTAAGGAAACTCATTGTTCATACAATACAGATAACAAATATGCCCTAAAGAAATTAATTTAAATAGGCATTTTAAGTTAGAGATTCTCTTGTCATTGGTCATGATCCAATTTCTAGAAAAAAATGTTATGTAAGGTTATGAGTCCTACAGAAACACTGATGACATAATGAAGAACACTAAAAGACAATTTGAAAAATCCTACTGTTTAGAGTGAAAATCATATGTAATAAATTCATAAAGGTCACTTTTGGCTCCTGGATGTCATTAACAGAGAAAGGGCCAAATCCAACCAGTAAGTTATTGGCAAAAAGTAAGTTCATTAGCTATAATTAAAATTTACAAAATGCATTGAAAAGATAATGCTTAAGCAGTGAGATCTGGGAGAATGGAATCTGTATGTACTGCAAATGGCCCACTTCAATCTGTGAAGAAACTGTGGGGAATTGGGAAGCTTGCAAGAAAAGGATAGATTTCCACAATTTATCAGTTTTCTTACCAGTTTCTTAATGCTTTCACAGGACTTGTATTTTATGTATTTCAACATGAAGACAGCAGAATTGACTTAGTGATACACAGAGTTGGAAACAACCTCTTGTGTTAACCCCAGTGTGATAGAGGTGAAACTCTTGAATAGAAGTCTGCACAGGAGGACAAGGTTATTCCAAAAGATTAATGGTAGAAAATTGTTGATATCACCTATGTCTTTAATATAAGAAATCAATAAGTGTGTTTTAGGTTGGCGAATGAACCATATATTAAAGTGGAACTTGTCACTTGCTGCAGATACGGGTATTTTCACCTTGGTATACAAGACACTAAAGAGCAATGAAAAAGAGAAAGGCATATAAGAAACAAATCAATGAACTGTTCTTAAATTCAACTCAGTATGTTTCTTTGCACTGTGACTATGATTTTCCTTTCATTTTTTTACTTACAGAGATTGCATATATAAGTACATACAATGGTTTGCTGGGTTTTTTTTGTGACACAAGTTGATATAAAGAACACATTTGTATTCTTCAGAGATTCTTCAAGATAGTACTCCTGTACAAAAAACCAGAATGCATGTTTTTACATTTATTTTGTGGTGTAGGTTTTTTATTTGAAAAATAAAAGACTACTACATTTCTAGGTCTCTTGTGATGGTTAGATTGTTAATGTAATCAATCTCTTCTGAAATGAAGGTAGACTAATGACTAGAGATGTGTTCAGTAACCCACGAATAATTCCTGTACCCAGTCATTACTTAAAAGGAAGAGAGCATCTTTTTCTGTGGGTTACCCAACTGTAATTAAAAGATGAGAAATTCATGTAAATAACAGCACAAAAGTAAATACTTGTCCTTAAACAGACCTAAGATCAGTACCAGACATTTTGGAAAGAGTGAATATGCTTTTATATCTGTATCCAGGTCATTTGTATGTAAAGCAAGGAAAATGGCTGTGAGATAGTCTCTTTGGGACATGGAATGCATTCTCTTCCATTACTAGTTAAAAATTAGTATAACACTGTTAAACAGGTTGTTTGAATGTTAGGTAAACTGCAGACTGGTGAACACACCACCCCAGGTTGTTAGGGTGCCAAGGCAGTGTTAACATTCCCAGTGCTATACCTGTCCTACCTTTGTGTCCCAACTGGTTTGTCTTCCACAGGCTCAGAGGGCAGGCCAGCTGCCAATACTTTGCCACCCTGTGTAAAGAGGGGTCATGGGGGTCTTTTGGGCTTCTCATTGTTAGTACACATGGTAGGTGCTTTGCCAGCTGACATGAAATCTCCCAAAGCAGACATATTAAGGCTACCATCCATATTCAGATGAATCCTGAGCAGGTGAGCGAGGCATCCTCCTCTAGTGCAAGCCACCTCTTTGTCCAAGTGTCCCCAGGAGTTTGATCCAGTACCTGTTAGCTGAACTGAGGTGTTCAGCAAGTGCTGACAGACCTGAATCAATTCAGAGTGTGTGGTAGCTGTTATTGCCAAGTAATCACAGCACTGGTATTACGCTGGAAAAGGGAAACATTGTCTCTAAATCTGAAGAGATTTGAACCCTGTAATCTTGTTTCCTGTCAGAAACCCCAACCACCACTGGCTGGGAAGAATGCTCCAATTCTTCCAGCACGAAAAAGAAGGGAGAGCTAGACTTGGATCCTGGCTTGGATTGAGTATTAATTTTCTGAAATACTTGGGCCAGAACTCATGTTTCCTCTCTATCATGCTAGGCAGATATCACCTGTGGGAGTACGGTCAGAGGACTACCGGGGATGGAAAAAGAAGAATAAGAAAAAAAGCAAAACAGAAGACAGGAACAATTAAATACATTATTATCTGACAAGTTATTCCCAGTTTTATAAGTTAAAATAGAGTAGTTCATGTTAAATGTATTAGAATAGGATTAAT
>JAWWEE010000105.1:98699626-98712585 GCA_035221455.1 Xenops minutus
AGTTTCTAGCTCCTTCTAGCTAGCCCCTATAAAACCCTTTTACTCTTTTGAATAAACGGCCATTTCATGTTATCCCGCGTTGCGTGTGGAGTGGTCCGTCCCGTTTTCCCCCCCAGGTCTGTGTCAATAACCTAGTTGTGTCTTCTCTTGTATCCTCTTGTATTCCTCGTTGTTATTTGACACCATTTTAATATGGGACATAAGGATGTTCTTATCAAGGATAGAACTTGAAGTTCAAAGGAGCTTTCCTTGAGTGTGTGACTGTGGGAATGGGAGGATGAGCTCTAAACCATCTGACTTTTATTTGTCACCTTAGGGAAATGCTTTTACCATTAAGCTCTCCTGTAGTGTGCACATGTAATTTTTCACCTCCGTAAGTGTGACCATGGCTCAATGAAGCACTGATGCTCAGAAAGTGCCAGGTTTCAGGAGAGCTGGGTTAGGAGAGCTTGAGACAGATAGGTACTTCAGAATATTGTTAAGGCTGGATTTTCCTATGACAGCTATATTTCTTTGCTTAGAAGACTTAAAAGTAGACTTAATGTAGACTTTGTTATTATTATTATTATTTTTTATACCAAGGCTAAGGGTGTCAGTTTAGATGATTTAGATCTGCAAAATATCCAGTAAGTCTGTATAAACAGCTAGAGTGTTTGGCCCTCCCTGTGCTATGGTTTTAGGATTATTTCTGATAAAAAGTTCTTAGCGTGCTTTGACAGCTACTCTGTTTTGTATCAGCTAGTAAGAACTGTTTAGGCTTCTGCCAGGGATTATAAATTCAGTGGTGTCAATTTAACATGCAGCCACTGTCTTAGGGATAGTTTAAAATAACATTTCTATGGCCGTAAGGAGGCACCAGGTAGCACTGGTTAGTGAGGACTGAGGACTGGAGGACTGAGAAAATTTTGTACCTGGTACAAGCAGGAGAACAAGCAGGAGCAGCAGAATGGTGGGAGAGGAAAAGGAGGAAAGGAATTTATGACTTGCTTCCCAACACACTAGTTTAAGCATAACATGCTGATAGGATGTGCTAGATAACATGGCAATCCTTACATGTTGAAGGAGGATTACAGTTTGGGGAATTTAAAAATCATGTTTGGTCTTAGGAAAAATAAAGCTTTGATCAGAAAAAGATATTATCAGTACTTGGGAGAAGTAGTAGGTTGGGGCTAGTCTGTACATAAGAGTAAAATGGATGGTACTTTGTCCTGGGCCCATTAAGCAGCTGTCCACACAGTATTTGTCTATTTTCTCATGAAAGGAGAATTACTCTATTGGTTGGCTTACTCTCCTCACAAAACTTTGTCAGAAACCATTCCCTGGACCCAACTGCCTGTGGCAGCAGGGACTGACCAGTTCACAGAGGTGCTCCAAATAGAACAACTCAGAGGTGGCTTTGATTTCACCACTTTAATGGTAGTGTAGAGGCAGCTGGGCAGGTCTTAAGCTCCATCTCATCTCTGCAGATGGGTGCAAGGTGTGTTGGTGTCCTGACACTGAAACTGCTAGTACTCAGCTGCAGGGACATGGTACCTCTCCCACAGGGCCCATGGTTTTCTAGGCTATAAACAGCACAGGTTTCCTTTGTGCATCTTAGCTGTATCAGCATTTTTTGTGACTCTGAATATATCTGCATGGGAAAATAAAATAATCTAACACACCATGGAGTATTAGTTCTGGTCATCAGTATATTAGCTGTTAAATTCAACAGAAAAAACCGTTTTCTCTTAAGATTTTTTTTTTTTCCAAATTCATAAATTTGGCAAAAAAGCTACGTTCTAAAATGAATTTACAAGATGTGCACATCTGGCAGTACTTATTGTGTACCAAGTGGTAACAGGTCCTTTTATGCAGTTATGTATTTCTTGTGTTGGCCAGTGTCCAGCTCCATATTGGTGGGAGTGTGGTTGTGCATGAGCAGAAGTCAAGGTAAACATCCAACAGATGTCACTATAGAAGAAGCAGTTTCTCAGTTATAGCTTTGTAGGGTTCTTTTTAAAACATTAACTCATTTTGAATGACCTTTACTGGTCATTTATCCTGAATGTTTTGCTCTGACACTCAAAAGACAGTAAAATCAGACAGCAAACTGCAGAAATAAATATTGTTGCCCTAATCAGCTCATCTGGTCAAGACCTGGCATTTCAGTGTGGAGAGAAATTCTGACATTCTAAAAATCAATTACGTTGTGAATCAAAGGGAAGCAGGAACCTCCACTCCCCTCTCAGCTTGGTGATCTTGCAGCATGTTCTTTGACAGTGTTACTTTTTGAATTAGATTGGTTAAAATGTGTTTCAAACATATAATTTTGATTCTTTTTGACACTTACAGTAATGAGTATACAGTTTATATTAAGGTTAATATGAGATTGAAATGAGCCACTTAGGCTCAAAAAGGAACGACAGTCATTTTATTTCAAAGCTTTTCTTTGAAAATTGTCAAGTCAGTGTGTTCTTCAAAAAAGTAAAATTCTACTTCAAGAGCAGATGCTTTTGTAGGGAACTGTACTTCTGTGGGATTTTCAGTAAGAAACAGTTGCATTTCCTAATAACATTTGTTTATTTGGATTCCATTTTTTTTTTTTAGGAAATAAAAAAGAAAACATTTAAAAAAGGCATGCAAAATATAAGGAATGAAGACAATCACATTTAACAAGGAAACATTCACAATTAGAACATGAATAAGTTATTATTAAACAGGCTTTTTGTACTGGGGTACTGAAATGAACTGAAATCTGCTGTGAACTTGCTTGGAGGTTAGGATTTCCACCCTTGCAGAGAAACAAATATCTCCTATCTATAGGTCACCCAGAAGTGAGTGTAAACAACCATGAACTGCAATACTATTTCCTCCACACTCTGGATTGCAGTGATTAACAGTGAGGACAGGAGAAGTGTTCCAGCTTTATGATCACCTCTGTGGCCTCCTCTGGACCTGTTCTGATAGGTCCGTGTCCTTCTTATGTTGGGGACTCCAGACCTGGACCAAGTACTCCAGGTGGCATCTCACGAGGACAGAGTAGAGGGGGTAAATTACCTGCCTTGATCTGCTGACCACAATTTTTTTGGTGCAGCCCAGGATGAAGTTGACTTTCTGTGCTGCAAGTGAATACTTTTCTGCCTCAGAGAACTCAGCCAAGGCTGTAGTTGACCTGATATAGTGTTAGCATTAGTCCTGTTTTCAGCAAAAATATAATTTCTGCTATTTTGAAATATTCTTGAAGTAGATGTTGTACCCAGGTGATATGTTCGCTGGATTCCCCTTTGTGGGATGATCAAGAACAGGAAGAGAGTAAGTCTTCTCTTACAAGTCAAATATGCATCTGGGAACCAGTTGTGGTTTTAATAGTCTGTGAAGACATTTCACACTGTCTTATCCAAGGTCACAGTCCTGCACTGCCCATACTGGAGCAGTAGCCATGCACCATTCACTCTAGTGCTCTTAGTTGAAGATAACAATTGTTAAAGAATTCTTTTATGATTGTTGAGGGAGCCTGATAGTACTTGATCTAAAGCACAATGAGATCAGTGTGTTTTCCCTCTAACTTCTAACAGGTTTTGGATTTGGTACATCAGGTGTGTAGAAAGTTGCTTGATTTTTCTCTCAGTGAAGCATATTTTTACTTTAGAATTTTGAAGCCCTTTTTTCAGTATCGGTTAATAAAATGGAGACCCGTGATTTCACCAATCTGTTTTTGTAATGGGTTGGGTTCAAATTCTGATCAGAGTCTGAAGATTTCCCTGGTCATTTTGAAATACTGATAGGAAATCTATCAATTTATTTTATTGTTTTCTTGATGATTATTGAAGTTTAGACAAAGTATGATTTCAGTTTATGACTAAATTACATGTCTTGAAATAGCTCTTTCATATTTTAATCAGCATTACCATGCATAGTCTCTAGGTCATTATCACAAAAATCCAACTGGGATTTTTGCTTTTCTTTAGAGAAGGCTGCATTTAATACAAAATTATTTGCTTTTCCTTATAACCTATCCCAGATACAATTAGAATTCTGCATTATCTTCACTATTACTGCTATCTACTAGAAAAGTAATGGATCATAAATTTGATCTATCAGTATGTTTCTCTTAGGAAGGCACACACACACACACACACACACACACAAAGTATTTCTTCATTAATTTGCATTTAGTGTTATCTTAAATACTTGATATCTTTATTTTCAATATTTAAAAAAGGTATTGAACAGCCCCATAATAAAAGTTTACCTTTTGCAGGATTGATTTTTAAATCCATTTTGTAGTTAAGTTAATCCTGTGTGACATCTGCATGCTAAATCTAATAACATAATTAAACATCTGCATTATTGACTGATCTGTGGTGACATAACAAATGCATCCCTTGAATTCCATTGTCTTTGTACATTTGATCTGCAAGTTATTTGGTGCACAGTTGATATAAGAACATACATTTCAACAGCTTTATTATACCAAATTTATAAAGTTGAGATAAAAATGAATGATTTGACATATGTTTAACTAAGCAGATATGAGTTAGCTACAGATGATTTGTTGCATATTTCTTAAATATCACTGAAATGCAATAGATTTTATTTTGCATGAAAGCATTACATGTGAAAATGTCTTTCAAATTTAATTATTATAGGCTAGGAAAAACATGATATTGATGAGGAAGCTGAAAAATACAGATGAGGCTGGAAACACATTTAATTGACATTTAAGAATCAGTAGAGAATTCATGAAATGCAGAGATATTAGTCAGCTATTTCTTAGATCAAAGCAGCAACGTTAATATATGAGGGCAGAGAAAGAAATTGTATGAGAATTGTGGTGTCAATGTGGTGAAAAGAGTAATTAGATCCACAGGAAATTATAGCAGGGTTTTGGTTTTTTTTTTTCAGTTGCTTTATAATAATACTTTATAGAATTCAAAATCTCTGAGTTGTGAGAAAAAATTGTTCTGCCCTTAGGGTTTTTTTCTGTGCACTCTCCTGTGCATTTAGGTGTGTAAACCTGATTAATTTGAAACAAAAATCAAGAATGAACTTTGGTTTCTAGGCCCACATAAATTTCCAATAGCTTCACTATTTAGCACACTAATAAGGAATGGATTTCTCTTTACACAACTAGGTATACTTCTTTGTGCATAATTTAATGTTTAAAAACTATGAAATTAGTAGAAACTATGAAATGTAGAGCCTTCAGAAGTCTGGAATTAGGACATCAGGCAACTATGTTGGCCTTTATCTGCATGGAAGGGGAGGATATGTTGGTGCATAGAGTGAAGGTAAGAGTTTCTGTTCTTTATTGGAATCCTTTTTTCACTAGGGAGGCTGTTCTGCCTAAAGAAATAGTTGGACCATCGTGTTTCTCCTATATAGACAATGGCATTGGAACAACAATTTCCTTATGTGGGATTTGTGGTGATTTTGTGACACAGGGATTTATATTCCAAGTCTTTGATTAAGATTGAATTTAATATACTTTTCATCATTTTTATGCTTCCTTTTTTCTCATTTTGATTCATTCAATATCACAATTTCCCTATGAGTTATGAGTTTTTATTAGTTGATAAGACACAAGCACCCACCTGTCCTTCAAGTGATCAATCTGGATTAATTTTCCTAGGTTTTTATGTTGACTTGACCAAATTATACAGGTTCCTGCACCCTGGGAAAAATGTTCCTTCTCTCTCCCCTCCTCCCCTCCCACCTCCTTTTAGTACTCTAACAGTTAATACTATGATCAGTTTAGGTTGTTTATTTGTGCATTTCTGTCCTTTACTTGGAAGAGTCTTATTTGACCTTCCAAATGAAATGAAAATTGCAGAAAATTTACAGAAGAATAAGGAGACAACATATATAGATTTAATTTCTCAGAAAATTCATGGTAGTAACAGAAACAGAAAGGGAGATTTTCTAGTACTTTTGCACATCTTTTTAATGGTTGTACTACATGTCCTCTGAGGAAAAGTTGAACTTACAACAGCTGTGTGCTGAAGATGCTTTCTAAGGGCTTGTCATTGTAAAGGTGTCAGCAAATTAAATGAAAAAACAAAAGGAGAGTCTTTCTAAGAGAGAAATAATTTCACCCAATGAAATATTTCATGTTTGACATATACAAGTTCAACAAATATCAAACAGTAAAGCCACTTTGCATGTTTATTTTTACCTTCATTGACTTGAATATCCTTCCTCTAAAATTCAGATCTCTTGTTCCAGCCAGTTTCTGATTCTGCCCCAGAAAAGCATGATTTTGAAGCAGTAGCCATTTTCATGCATCTCCCTCCTTCCCGTTCAGTCAGAGCACACGTGGCATTGTGTACAACCACATGCTGGAAATTTGGCAAAGTTGCAGCATAAATCTTAAATCGGCCTACACAGAGACTAAAATCTTTGCCTATGCCCATGAATACTTTGAGTCTTTCACTTCTTGGGCCCATCGGTTGCTTCCGAATGCAGATCAGCTGTGCTAAAGAGCTTTAAGCTACAAAATAAGCCTGAAAGTTGGCTCACCTCCAATACCATCTGTGCTTTTAGATCTTAAACATCTATTCAGATGCGATAATATGTGCAAATCCATTGTTTTATTTGAAGTCGTAAAAGACAATGAAAAATAAAAGGGGACAAAGTCCACCTGTGGCATGGAAGACTATAATGTTGTTTTTCATTGAAGAGGGTGTGGGGGCAGAATACCACATCTGCTGTTGGCTGTACATGTTGTATTTCCTGGGTGAATGACATGAAGACTAATACTATGTGATGCGTAGTGACCCAGAGTAGAGTTTTGCATGTGAAAAATGTTATTCTGAAGTCATAAAATAGTTACTTGGCATAAAGGCAGGCAGTTGACTTTAGGCCAAGTGTCTGCATTTTATCTAGCCATCATTATGGAAAATTAATTTTTATGCTCCTTCACTTGGTAAATTTTAAGGTCTCCCCCAAGTTCACAGATGAAATTCTAGCTGGTACAGAGTAGCGCTACTACTGGACCAGTACTTTTTAAAATATTACTTTTTTGAAAATAATACATCTATAAAAGAATACGAATAGCAGATACATATCTATTTGAAACATTTATATATACATAATATATAAAAATCTACATGGAATGAAACAAAAGGGTCCCATTTCTTTTAGAGATTTACAAAGCAGTCTCTATATTTTTTATATGAAGACTCAGTCATATGTATTGTGAGTAGTTGAATATTGTGCCTTTTTTCACTGTTTTTATAATATGCATTAAAATCAAACGTAGGAATTCAGCAGTTAAACTGCCCATATTTGGTGGAAGTCTTGGTGCTGTGACTACCATAGGCTTTCGTAGTGGCTGTATCTTTACTTTCTGTTCATCTAATTGCACATTGCTTTATGAACACCTACAGCATGTCAAGGGAAGTGTGAATGAAGATATAATAGTTACATATGTTTTAATTCTAAAAGTTGTCATTAGGTGGAATTCTACAGCTCATACTCTGTGGGTAAGCAGAGAAGATGATGAGAAATGTCCATTTAAGCCTTAAAAATCTCTGAGAATAGAATCTATAAATGTTGCTTATTTTGGAAGCTGCTAAAACTACTGACCTTGCCTCAGATTCTGGGATGCAGTTTTTCAATACTAGAGCCTTCTTATTCTTTTTAAGTAGCACCCTGCAATAAATCCTTCCTTGATGCCTATTATACTGCTCTGCCACAATGATTCCAGAGATATTCATGTCAGTCACTTGTCAATCCTGTGTCCATTTCTCTGAGAGTAGCAGATTGCTCAACTGTACATATGTCACTGTCAGAAAAGTTGCCAGTGATTTCTCTCTTGTGACTTTCAGTTGTAATTTCCCACTTGGGCACCCTACAAGGAGGAAAATACAAATACTTCTCAATATTTCACCCCTTTCCTCTACCCGTAATTTTTTAATTTCTTGTTGATGATATGATGACTACTTCCCACTCCTTCAAGCTGCTGCATTGATGGGCATTATGTGATTTGTGATCCATTTGCAACCAGCAAATCCTTTCATGGTGCAGGATCCTTCCTGTGGTAGATTAAGACAACAGAGATAGTTTTAAATCATGAGCTTCTTAGTCTGGCAGTGAAAACAATCTGAGATCATGTAATGCTGCGGGCATTTACATACTGCTCTCCTGATGGGACTGTCTATTTTCTTTACTCTGAGAAACAAATCTCTCCTTCTGGCTGTCCAAATTTTGCTTGAAAGGACACCAAGTTAAATGGCTTTTATCAGGCTGAGAACTTCTTCCTCCCATGTCTCACAACTGTTCCCTGGACATCTGCAAGGCAATGAGATATTCTACCATGTTGAGGAGGAAGCTGGAGCTAAAAGTGTAGAGTGTACACATGTATAGGAGGAAATCCTCAGTGTATAGGTTACCATCATTAACCTACTATTTTTTAGAGACTGGATGTGTAATGAGTGACAGATAATTATCATAAGTTATTTTCTATTCATTTTACATTCCTTTTCCTTCTCTTCTATGCAAAAACTTCTTTTTGAGAGAACAAGCAATTGGTATTACTTCAGCTTCATGAATTCTACTTAACCTGGGAAGTGAAATATTTATTTTCTCTTTATTGACAAATGATAAGCCTGAAATAGTAAATGGAGATTTAATAAGTCAGGCCTTAATCTAGAAGCATTGTCCTGTAACCACAAAAACTATTCCATATTTTAACATTTAAATCTATGATTGCTACTTGCATGTTCTAATTACTTATGAAAGAGATTAATTTATTCATTTTTACTTAGTATTCATTAGACAGGGGTGATATCCATCAGACAGTGAAGAATTGTCAACTAAGTATGCCAAAGGCTTTTCCTGAACAAGAAGTCCTTTTCAGCAAATAATATAGCCCACAAAGAAAGCCAAGAACATCTGGAAGGCTGGGAATGTGTAAGTGCCTTTTGTTTGTGATATATGTGTTATAAGTGGTTCAAGTCAAAAAAAGAGAAAAATTCTGAAGTCTGCCTTTCTGCACCATGCATCTAGGGTCTTTTATATTCCTGTGGCAGGTTATTCCCCAATAGGATGAAATGGGATGCATTATGAAGTAAAGCAAGGATTTCTTTGAAACAATATAGTAGTACTGGAGCTACCTTTCCCAATATTTGGTGTTTTAATTTTATAACTTCTTTATTTTAGCTAAATATATGTTTTGCCTTTGAGGTCCTTGTACTAAGGAGCCTACTTCAGCCTGATTTCAATAGGAGTCAGTTACACTGGGACTCACAATGTCTCGAGGAAACTTTTCTGCCATAGCATAAAATTCATGTCCTGATATCAGTTACCTGTGCACCTACCTTAGGGTAGTTGTCTTTTATAGACGGTAGACACAGATCTTGTGTTTCAAAGGCAATTAGACATCTGGGTTGAATGGTTTGGTGGATGTTCTTGCCTTTCCCTCTTGATTATATACAAGACCTAGAAAACCAGAATTGTATAATTTACAGTAGGCTCGCTGCTTCTAGATGAAATGAATCCCACTCCTTGTGTGCAATTCCCTTTTGGGCTGAGGAAACCAGACCTGGGTGCATCCAATTGGGGGTCTCACCAGAAATGAGTAGCGGAAGAGAATCGCTTTTCTCAACCTGCTGGCCAAGCTTCTTTTGATGCAGCCTGGGATGGATTTGGCTTTCTGGGCTGTGTGTGTACATTGACAGCTAATGCCCATCCTCTCATCCCCCAGCATCCTCAAGGCCTCAGCAGGGCTGCTCTTCACCCAGTCTGGACTGATACCAGGGGTTGCCATGATCCAGATGCAGTACTTTGCACTTGGTCTTCTTGAGCCTCATGAAATTCCCAAGGGCCTGTTTCTTGAGCTTGTCCAGGTCCCTCTGGATGACATCCTGTCCTTCAAGTGTGTCAACTACATTGCTCTGGTAGGTGTCACCTGCAAATTTGTCAAAGGTGCACTTGAGCCCTTTGTGCATCTCATTAATTGAGATATTGAACAGTGCCAGTTCCAATACAGACACCTGAGGGACACCACTTGACACCGATGCTGGGACACTAAGACATTAACCACTACTGTCTGGGTGTGACTGTCCAATCAATTCATCATCCATCAAGCAGTCCACCTATCAAATGCATATCTTTCCAATTTAGAGAGAAGGATGTTGTGGAGACCTGTCAAAGGCTTTAAACAAGTCTGGATAAATCACATCTGTAGCCTTTCCTTGTCCCCTCATGAAGTGACTCCATCCTATTTATCTGCTGATATGCACAGTGTTGACCAGTAGGGCATCCTAAGAAAAGTTTTTTGCTCTAGTAGGTGGGGCAGGCTAGAGGAAATGTGTTGTTGAGACTTAATGTGTGTAGACCTAATAAATAATAAAGAGAAATATGGGGCAGTCATTGTGCTGGGCAGCTTGTTGTAGGTGTTGCAAAGTATGGTGGTGGGACAATGTTGGGGATGTATAGCATTTGTAGGTTGCAAGATAGATGAGGATGAGGAAGTTGAACTATAGGAATGGAGAACATTGGCAGTTGTATTACTAGTCACTGGCTGATTGTCATACATGTATTGTAGATTTCAATAAAAAATTTTTGCTTATAAAAATTACTTTAAAAAAAAAAAACACAAAAAAACCCAAAAAAGAAACATACAGAACCAAAGCATAAAACCGGTGCTGTAATGTGGATTGGGATGCATATCATTTAACTGATAGTATGGACTGCAGTTATTTACGAAAGGAATAATGTTATATATTCTGTTTGTTGTTGAATTGGATGTTAGTTCTTTTGCTGTCCTCTGCAGCTTGTCAGAAATTCAGAAATCAGTCTTGCTCCAGAAATAATGCAACAGGAAGTGCTCTCTGGCGACTGATGGAGTTATATTAATTTGAGGAGGTCCGCACCTGAGTTAGAGACTTTTATGCATTCAGCTCTTTTCTCTTTCCTGTTTTTTTTTTTTTTTTTTTTTTTTTTTTTTTTTTTTGGTCTGAAGCATACCAAGGTCCTAAAATGATTTATCTATTTATTAACTAGGTTTGACTTTTTGAGGTGATAGATACTTAGATTCTGATTTGCAGAACAGCCATAGCCAGGAAATGCAATTGCATCCTTACAGCTATTTATATGTACTAATACAAATTATTTCTCCAGCTTCTCGTATGAGGTGGGAAACT
Source organism: Xenops minutus (assembly GCA_035221455.1). Lineage (NCBI taxonomy): Eukaryota > Metazoa > Chordata > Aves > Passeriformes > Furnariidae > Xenops > Xenops minutus. The sequence goes on from JAWWEE010000105.1 coordinate 98,710,753, forward strand.
ATGTGATAAACATTTGCTTGTAAAAAGCACAAATCTCAAATGCTGTGACTTAATTTACTTAGAGATACAGAAATTTGCTTGTAAGCACTGGAAGTAAATGTTATAAATGTATATTTTTACATCAGTCGCTTCAGAACAACATTTACAGCATTTAAAACATAACATTTTAAATATATATTAGCTTGAAATTGTTCAAATTTGTTTTGACCTTCTAGTTCTTGCTACTTGAAAATACAAATGGCTTTGAAAATTGTGAATAAAACATTGAAACCAGCAAAACTTTTTGCAACTTGGAATTTTTAGGTTGTACAGTAAAGGCTAAATTTAAAAAACACAGTTCTCACCAGATCTTACAATAAAAGCATCCCTGCACCTGTGTCTCACACCAGTGTGATGTGATGTGACATGACATGACATGACATGACATGACATGACATGACGTGACGTGAGGTGACATTCTCCTGGGGGAATATATCAGCTTGTAGAGACCTTCGCCCACATATAGGTCAGTTCTCTTTTGAACAGATGTCGATAATTGCAGGAGGTGTGTGAGCCTACATCGCTGGGTCAGAGGATGAATTCTGCTCTCGTACCAGTACAAAATCTCACCCAAAGTAATATTTACATATGTGGGAAAACAGACTTTGGCCTCATGGTTTCACAGGTGAACAAAAGGCCTGGATTTGGCCTGGTGTCCTTGCTCCTCAACTGTCTATGAGCCTAATTGAATATTAGCATAATGAAACTCACTGTGTGTTGACAGATTGCTTGTCACACTGGCTTCCATACTGTGACAAAGAGAATTTGTTTCAGGTGCTACTGCCTTTTCCCATTGGCCTGAATAAATGGAAACAGGAGGGGGAGCTATGGGAACAGGAAAAAGAAAATGAATTATTACTTTGCTTTTAATAAAAGAGGAAGAGGAAAAAACTTCAATTTGTTTGAACCCTACTTGTGCTCACCTGAAAGACAACATTGTTTAAACTACCGAACAGGGACTAAGAAGGCATAGGGGAGTCCAAGTATAAATATGACAGCCAGTGAAGGAGATGCTACTGACATGTGCACAACCGAGTGTAAATAGAGACAGGAGTAAACACAGTCTGGAAATATGAAGGTTTCTAGCTCATTAGAGCAACAAAGTTCTGCCTCCTCCTAGGAGGAAGTAAAATTTTAAGCAGTGTTAAGGCAGAAATTGGCAGGCTGCTAAAAGATTTGGTGACTGAACTAGCTGGGAGTGGGAATTCCAAAGTTCTCACAGACTTTTGTGGGCTTGAGGAAAGAAAAGTAAATCTAGCCTGGTGTTGTAGACAGCCCTTTGAGAGATATCAATTTCTAAAAGCAAGAACAGATTCACAAAAGGAACCTGAAAATAACTTAAGATACTAATGTGGTATTTATGGAAGAATCACTTCTGTTTTAAATCTGTGTTCTGCATCTGGCATAGGAGAAGGTGGGAACCTATGCCTTGCACATGTGCTCTAATTGCTTTGCACATGTGCTCTAATTGGCCTCTGGGAAGGGAAGAGGGCAGCATTGCTGTAGCAAATGCCTGAAATATCCTTATTCAGTTGTCAGCCTGTAAAGGAGGATGCACAGTTGTGAATCCTCAGAGGAGTTAGGTGCCTCCTTCTGACACAGATAGCTTCCTCCATGTTCTAGGAAAGCAGAGTTCAAGAGCTTGCCCAAATAGCCTTGCTGTCCCTACTGCCCAGCTTAGATGGTTCCTTTTTTGCTCTGCATGCAATATAACCATGTGTTATAGTTTCAAAACTCAGTTGGAATTCCTTCCAAAGCTTGGAGGCAACACCTTAGTGCTGATAAAAGGTTTAA
>JAWWEE010000105.1:98721869-98748015 GCA_035221455.1 Xenops minutus
ATGGTTGCTGGGGAGCTAGCGAGCCCATCCTGCCCGTGGACACACTTTGTCTGACCCTTCAGTTGAGACTTGACTAGTTTGGGAGACCCTACCGAAGGCATGAACCACCGCCAGCACAGCTCACAACTTCATGAGGGCACGCAAGCTTCTCTCCCGAGACAAGTGGGTGTCCATGGAGAAGGAAGAGAAATAGTACTTCTAAAGGAAAAAAACACCCCACAAACACCCCTGCGCAATTTTGTGTCTGATTTCCTGGACACCTTTTAATTTATTTTTATGTTAAGAAAAAAACAAATCAGAAATGTGATGGCAATCATAGGTGACATGGTTGGATGTTTTCTGGGATGTAGTGGGCTGTAGTTCTGATTATTGTACTTAAGATCGCATTACCGGGTTGCATAGAAGTCCCCTTGTTTTAGATCCTTGTGTTTTTACGCTTTCCACTTAGATTTTCTGTTTCATACAGAAAGATGAAACCAAAGGAAGGGGAAGGGAGGAAACTGATTCCTCTGCAGGCTTTGAGAAATATTAAGAAAATATTTTTCATTAGTAAATTCCTCCCCCCCCCACCTCAAGATTGTATATGTAAGCTTTAGTACTAAAATTACACCCTCTAATTTTAGTATTAAAATTGCTGATATTTAAGCTAATATTTGAATGGGAAAAAGTCCACAATATGGCATTTGTGTTACCCCACTGAGGTTTATTTGATTTGACATATGTATATACCTAACTGACAAATTTTACAGTTTATATTAATTTGATCACAATACTGTGTAATTTGTGTGCTTTAATTAAATCAGATAAATGCTGAATTCCTTAGTCTTCTGAATTATTTCAGTATGGCACAAATCAATTAAAATTTATAAGTATTTATTTCAAGGAAATGCAAAGAAGAGTGAGGGGATCTTCTCCAATAGGTAATGTTCATTTACAGAGGCAGACAATTCTTAAAGGACCAGGAGGCAGGAACTCCCTATTTTTGTATACTCTGATATTTCTTTAGACTTTAAAATCTTAATGAATAAATTTTAATAGCTTGAGCTTAAAAATAAAGCTAAAATATATCCATTACAGTGAGAAGAGTAAACTCTTCTTTTTCAGATATATAGAGAAACTAATTCTTGTGCTTTTCACGGAATAAATATGGCTAATTATATTAATTAAGATCATGACTAGAAATTCCAGAGAATGAGAGCTTTGTATATTAGTTTATATAAGCACAGAGTGCACAGTAGGGTTTAGGATTAGGCAGGACAGACTTTAGGAGAAAGAATTGTTAGAAACCACCTACAGGACTGCCAATTCTGAGAGAAGTAAATATTATGGTTGTGTTTTTTTTTTGTTTGTTTGTTTGTTTTTGTTTTTTTTTAATTAATTGGGAAAAAGTATTTTTTTTTTTTTCTTAAAACACTGTGGGTTAAAATTTTGTCATTCAGTCTGGGGCATACTATTCTGTTAAATCCAAATCAAGGCATCCAGATTAAGATCACATGATAACAAAGTTCTGCTTCTTTTTAACAGATACTGTAAACTAAACCAGAGATTACTTTCTCTGATTAACTGCTACAGATTTTAAACCTGTACTTTCCCAGTCACAGTAGGTCTGGGAAAATACTTTTCAGCGATGTATTTGCTTGTACAAAGTTCAGGTTGAGATTGACCAAAAATATACTTTCAGGTCACATTTTGTATACAGCACATTATAGTCTTCCTGAAATTAAACACACACATATATATATCCAAACATTTTGGAAAACTGCATAAGAAAAGACTGATTTATTTATTTTTTTTTTAGAACATAAGAAAGATAAAACCTTACATTCCCCTACAAAAAAACCCCACCAAATGGTTAGAATGCTTAGTTAGAGTGGCTAGATGATTAAAATTCTTTTGAAAAAGCTTTTCCATCTCAAATAAATGAGAGTGCATTTCAGTCTGTCCTGTTGAAGATTTTCTACTTTCTATAGAGAACTTGAAATAATAGTAGGATTAAGAACCAAATTCTAAATATCTCTTTTGATTACCCTTAACCTCCAACCTGTAGGGTCATGCCCAGGCTCTTGTTCAGTGACTAAAGCTGGTTGTGTAGAGTCCTATTTCATGCACAGTGGTACTCTGAAGTGGATCCTGGAAAAAACAGAGTGACTGGTCAAGTGAATGAAAGTTCTGTTATAAAGCCTCAGAAAAGTCAAAGTAAGACTGTTAGTTAAGTCTGGTCCTCATTTTTAGTATCTTTTGGAGTAGTTCACTCTGCAATATTAACAAAGTTGTTCTAATTCTTGTATTTTTGTGTAATCAATACATAAATTTTTGTTGGATACAATACCCATCTTCATTTCAATAAAAGTTTAGGGCATGGTAAAAGTCTGTGTAACATAAACAGCCATGTTCCTTTAGCATTAAAAATATGAAGCTGATGAAACAAATTCTGTAGAGATTTTTTTTCTAGGATTCATTTCTGCTTGGGTTTTTACTTACAGCCTGTTGTTCCCAAATCTTTCTTACAGTCACACTGTTACTTTTTTAGTCTTGCATCTAGATAAAACAATTAACTGTTCTTGCAAATTTTAAGAGGAAATTAAAACTAGAAAAAATATGGCAGATCAGCCACAGTTAATATGATCTATGCAAGCTGAGAAAGAGTGTAGAGAGGAATAATGCAGGTTGTAATTGGCATACAAGTCTGTTCTCTTCTTAAAGGTCCGCTGGACAGGTTCTGTCCCCTCCTTCATCCTGGACTAATGAGACGGAATGTGATAATTCTACATCATGCAAACAATTCAATCTGATCTCTGCTATGCAGAACAAAACTGCCAAATACAGGGTTTGCCAGGTATTTTGATCAGTATTGAAAAAGAGAGAGACAGGGACAAGATTAAAAGCAGTGAAAGGGAAGAGAAGGGAGAAGAGTATTGATTGGCCAATCTTTTTTCTTGGTACAGATGCAAAAGGTGCTGATAAAATGGATTTCACCCTGCTAGTATTCCTGCAAATGGGGTGATAATATGTACTCATAAAAACACTTTTCTATTGGCATGAGTATCTTGCTAAGGGGAAGCAGAGGAGGCACCACAGAGGAGAGATGAATCAGACAACAGTCCACTAAACAGAGGGAAAAAGGAGTGAGGAGAAGGAGAATGAAAGGGGAGTATGACAACAGTTTGTAAGAGTTGTGAAGCTCTGTTGTGTGTTTTATCATCAGAAACTTAGGAGTGGATATTGCCTACTGTAGGAAGGAGGGGGATGTGATTGAGAAACAATGTGGGCAAGCAACAGTGAAGTTTTGCATGCTTGTGCTTCACACACAGCCAGCTGAATTACCTGCAAACAACACATCTGGATTCCAGATGAGTTGTGCCCTGGCTGCAGGAACACCACAGACACCGTCGGTACACTTCAGCAGTGGTTTGGCAGCCTTTCAGCTGTGGTAGAGTGTCATGCGAGCACAACTTTCACTTTCAGGATCTGAGTTGGCTCTGTGCAGGGTCCCTGGGGACCTGAAAAGTGTTCCCCAGTATTCCTGGTTTTGAGAGGTTTCTTAGCTGGTGTGCAGTGTTAAGCACAAGACCGCTGTTGGCCTTGGTTAGCTTCACTGGATAGTCAGAATACGAAATTCCTTTTGGCCTTGGTTAGCTTCACTGGATAGTCAGAATATGAAATTCCTTTTAGAGCTTAGCTAAATATTGAGATACAGTGGCTTGGATAAAACATAGGCTGTCTATTCTGTCACAGGACCTTACCTTAGCCAGTACACACAGAAAGTTCTCACTCTCTTCATGGGTAGTTAGGATCAAAAGTTGCATTATCACAAAGTGCATTAGTGAGCGATACAGAATCTAGTGATACATCTAGTGATACATCTCTGTCTAGAATCCAGTGTCTATGAAAAATAATGATAAAAAAAGCTACACAATCAAAAACATGAAGAAAAAAAGACTACAGCACTTTTTAATAATGGCCTGTTATAAAAGGAAGTTTAGTTAATAAGAGAGTTCTCATCAGGATCTGAGATCTATACTCAAGATTTTAAGTTTGAACCACCCATGCATTCAGCTGCATCTGGAGGTTCTGGGTTAGAAACCCAGATGTCCTTTGAGTTGCAGCATCAGGGAAGAAACCTCTATGTGGTCATATAGTTTGGAAAATTTGCTCTGGGAAAGAGAGATTTTCTGAAACAAAAGGACTTTAATATACTGTTATAATAACCTTAAGAGATTGGTGGGGTTTGTTATTGTTTACTTTTTTTTTTTTCTTTCCTAAAACTTATCTAATTAGTTTGTGTTCTAATTTAGACCCAGACATTTGAATAGAAGTCTGAGGATGCCAGAGCATCCTCACAGCACTTTTCCTATAGATTCCCAATCCTACGGATTGTTTCAGTTGCTACCCTAATAATTCCCAAACCAATGCATTCACTAGGAAATTAGCATATTTAAAGCACAGTAGGTCCAGAAACCATATTTACTTTTATTCATCCCTTACTAGCACTCTGTGTTCATAACTATTGTCCCAATATAAATCAGGGGTCATAATAACAAAACAATGAAACAGAGATCATGTGATCGGGGCAAAGAGTCATAATAAACTGATGTCATATTTTCTTTGCAATATTTGATGCTAATGATGGCTACAGTTTATGTATGTTTGAGAGCTTCACACAATCTTTTCAAATTTGTTTCCGGGATTAATTGCTATGACTTCAAACAGGCAGTCTTTATGAAACAACCTCTGCAAAAATCTAACTTTTCATTACTTATTCCTTATCATTTTCTCTCAAACGTATTTAAAAGACAGGTAGACGTGGCACTCAGGGATATGGTTTAGTGGTGGACTTCTCAGTGCTGGGCTAGCAGTTGCACTTAGTAATCTTAAAGGTCTTTTTCAACCTCAATGATTCCATTATTCCATGGTTTTCTAATCAGGAATTAGCTAAATATATTAGTCTGCTATTTATTTCAACAAACACTCTAAGGCATGATTTTAAACCTGTCTTTTTGTTTTCAGTAACAGACTGCTCTTCAAAATAAACCCCTGGGTATTAGCTTCTCTTCATTCCTTTGATGCAATCAACAACAAGGAGTATCAGGGGATTAATTTTTAATAATGCACCTAAGGAGACACAAGTGAACTCTCCTGCTATAGGGCTCTTGACCTATTTGTAGAAACAGACCAACAGCTTGATAACAAATCTCTCTGGATTGTAGAACTTTCCCTTGAAATTTTATAACCACACAAATATGATTGATTTGCTTTGAAAAGGCTTGGCATTAGTGATTCTCAAGATGTTATAGCACTGTAAAATTTTACAAATGACAAATATTGGACATAATATGTTTTTTTTCATCATCTTTTTGAAGATGACAATAGGGATGTTCACACCTTTATCACCTTCCTGGTCTTTGTCTATATCCCTTTGATTATCTGTTTTTGTTCCTTATCCAAGTTTAGAAACACTTTTTTTTTTTTTTAATTATTTTCTTTATCCCCTGTCTTGTCTTCCTTTGACTAGTGTTTATCTGTGTTCCAGATTCGAACACTGACACCTATCATTCCTATTTCTAGGAGACTAAGAACAAGGGTGTGATGATTAAGGAGCATTATAAATGCATTTCATTTTTGTTTGTTTGTTTGTTTTGTTTTAGAACTAAAGCTCTTAGAGAAAAGAGATTCGTGACATTACAATATGAATTTATGCTTCTCTTACCTGATTTCTTATCATACTCTCCCATGAAATCTGGCAAATTTACATTTTTTTTCACTTTTTTGGCCCTTTTTAGTAGAAAAGTATTTTAGGTAGACAGCTGAGGTCACTTAATGAATATATATAACATAATTCCTGAAACTTTCAACAAATAGAAAATGTTATGTTGTACTTCTAGTGATTTTTTTTTCCCCTGCTTTACCAGTGACTCCACAAAAAATCAGACTTTTGTATTTATATTGCAAAAAAGCAATAGTCTACCTCAAAAGTAAAACTGAGCTGGATGTCATCTCAATTTTGTCACAGTCTTTGAATACAAGTCATGTCTTCTCATCCCGTTTTGATCTGGAAGCAAGGGTCAGGCAATCCAGCTGCTCAATTCTCCTATTCTATACCAGTCCTTCTTAGTAAATTTACAACTAATTTACTCAGATCTGGCAAGGAGAAGACCATTAAGATTCTGAACATTTATGAAAATAAGGGCCCATGGAAAAAAAAAAACAAACAGTCTTTTCTGAACTGTGGGGAAAAATAAATGAATGTGCTATTAGCAAGAGTTCCCATTAATGTCTGAGCTGAGTGAGGCTTGCACATTCTTAAATTTCAAAGTCAGTTAATCATAACAAAACAGTCCATCAGGAACAAGGATTCACTTGTTTCTGGCAGCCACAGAATAATCAACTCATTTGTGTGGATACTAATGCACGAGAATGCTTGTCCAGGCCTCTGAATACACATGCACCATGGATGCAAATACCTACAAACCCATCAAAAATTGATATTTTTGTATGTTCAATGCAAAATAATCAACATTTAGAAAAGCTAGAATGAAGGATTTCTGAAATGCCCTTCTACAAATGAAACTGATGACAAATGGAGAAAGTTACATACAATAACCTTATATATAGTAAATACAAACAGTATTTAATTTGGGGCCCATGGACAACTGATATTTTTTAAATATGAAAGGAGTTCATTTCTGGGAGACAAAGATGCTGTTGCAAGCAGGTCTCACAGGTATGCCTCAGACTCTTAAGAGACTGTAACTGCAGAAAGATATGTTCTTATTTCCTCCCTCCCACTTCCAGAAAGGATGTTATTTGTCTAAGAAAATTTTGAAACCTATCATTTCCCCTGCAATTGCCCATTGGGAATCCTCATAAGATCTAGTATTGGTATTGCAAAGGTGATAAGGTATGAAGATCTGTATCTTTTAAGTACCCAGCCTTGGGGGAAAATTTTCTTTTTCCTTTTAGAAGCTCCTGTTTTTTCACAAAAAGACAAGAAACATTTGTCATGTGTGATTCTCATCCTTGTCCTAGAAAGACCCCTAAACATCCCAAACCTCCTACTCTTATAGATCTCTTCTGCCATTTCCTTCTCAGCTTCTGTTATGATCTAGGACGAGAACAGTCCTGCTTTCAGCCTGCCTGGTTGGTCCTTTCCAGCATCATTGTCTGCAAGCCTCTTTATTCTGTTTATCTTGTTTGCACTATCACAGTTATTCCTCTTTTTGCCACTGATTCCTCCTCAGCCCCATTCACTTTCCCTGCTTTCTTCCCCTACTCCCAACGTTGTTCATCTCCCATACTCTGGCCGCATTTTGAAGCTTACTGATAGTTGTTTTTACCACTGCCACTTTTCTTTTACTCCTCTGGTTTCCAATCTCTCTCTTCCTTAGCCAGCTTTTCTTTTCTAGTGCTCTCCAGCTTCTTCAAGGCTAACTGGTTACCTTTCCATGTTTCCAGTCTGAAAAAGACTTGCTCACCCTCATGTTTAAGTCTCTGGAAGGGATCATACAATTCGTAGGAATACTCGATTTTTTTTTTTTTTTTTTGTATTTTTATAGGCATTTTTGACAGAGATATTTAAATGCACACCACGTCCAATCCCACTGAAATATTAGTCCCTGCATCAAATTGTGTGATGGGAAGATCTCGTGAAAGAAAAAGATTTAAGAATAAACATAGTTCTTAAGGATCAATTTTCTTTGCCTTCAGGGTTGGATGAATTGGATTAAACATATCCCCCCTCCTCCCCTCACCCTCGAAGATTTCAGTGATACTAACAGAAATATATGGTTTATGCTTATGAGTGAGTGTTGACAATAGACTGTTACTTGTCACAGTAACAATATGTATGGTTATTTACATCCAACTTTTTTTATTCTACTGTCAAACAACCATGGTATGCTGTATGCACATAGACCTTCCTTAACTTTAATGAGGCTTTAGGAAACACTGCAGCCACCCTTTGGAATAAGGAGCTCACTTTTGTATGCCCTAAAATGGAGGGACTGTTTGTGACATTAAAGAGTACAATGGGCTGTTTGTACCCTTTAAGTATTATTAGACCATAAATTAAACTTTGACTGTGGTCATAATAACAACAGGTTCAGGTTAGCTCAAGACATAAATAACAGACAGCTTCTTCTGGGCATTAAGTTAATCACCAAGGAAAAAGGTGTGGAGCATCTTGGAGTGCAAAAGGAGGAATGGCTTTGCTGGAAATGGGTGTAAAATTGTAAGATCTCATCCAGCTAAGAACATGTAAATGGCCTGAAAATAGCAATATTTTTTTTTCTTTGAATTTGGGGTCTATTTGATTTAAATTGTCCTTACAATGAGAAGATATTCACTAATAAACTACTCTGAAAAAAATATCTTCTATGCTTTCTACTTGGAACAGAGCAGAAATCTTGACTTTATAATATAATAATAACATACCTAATGCTGTTCATAATTTCTTGATAGTATTAATTACATTAAATCACAGATAACTCATAATTACATTTTTAGTAACACGCGAAATAATCTATTCTACTAGTCAGTTCAGTATGAATATATTCAGTATGAATATATTTTATAAATGTGTTGATAACAAACTACAACATATAGTTATTGAATATACTGTTACACACATGCTTAATTTCATTTGTAACCCAGTTAACCTTAATAGAACAACCAAATTCCTTATAAATAGTGACCAAAATCTTTGTAGAATTATGATCTAGTTAATTCACTAATTGTAACAGTAGATACGTTATTATAATATTTGAAAACAAAAATAATTATTATGCTTTTATTGTCCAGAGAGGTTGTGGATAACCCATTCCTGGAAGGCCATGCTGGTTGGGACCCTGAGCAGTGTGATCCAGGGGGTGGCATTCCAGTGCATGGCAGGGGTGTAGGAAATAAATTATCTTTAGGGTCCCTTCCAACCCAATAATTTCTATGATTCCATGATAAGGGCTCTTATATGTTTAAAATACATCTATCCTCAAATAGTGGTTTATTGTTAAGGTAATCTGTATTCCATTTTTTTGTGTTTATCCATTCATGCTTTATTGCCAGTAATACTGGAAATAGATATTACTGCCTCATGAGAATTTCTGCTGCTTTCTAGTCAATAGCTTATTTGAAGGACTGCAAAACTAGTCTTCAATTGACTTGATAAAATCAAAACCAGAAAACATGGTAGTTACTGAAAATTAAAAGCAAACACACCAGAGAACTGTCATTTCTTGAAGCACAAAATATTCAGTGCAAATGGAAGAGAAGTTTCAAGGCTTTTTTCTTGTCAACTGGACTGTTGTTGGTTTGGATGTTTGTTATGAAAAGTACCAATACAAAGTATCTGCTATCTCTACAGCTGTTCCTAGCTTTAGTTTTTCTCTTTCACAGGAGAGGTATGATGCTGAATGCTGTCAAGATGTTGCAGATAAGACCTGCCAAGGGGCAGATGCAGCTATGGAGGTCATACAGAACCTTCTGGAAGCTTCCTCACTGCATTATTGTCTTTTGACACATTTTCAGAAAAATAAATAAGTTAACTGGCTGGAACTTTGGATGGAAGAAAAAAAAAGATTCCCAACAGTCTTGTCTAAGAACCAGTTCTTCACAGTAAGCTAAGCACCCTTACAGTAGCCTTGAAATCCTAAGGTAAATAATTTTTTTTTCCTTAGGAACTAAGTTTGAAAACTGTGATAACTAAAACTGCATCATTCACATGTTCATTTTGGGTTTTATAGGTTCTTGTTGCTGATTTGTACAGAGTAGGTTAGGTGGCTTATCAAGCCTGTACTATCCTGATAGCTCCTGAAATCAAGCAGTATCTTCGTTCCCAAACGCATCTTGGAAGATATCTGGCTTCTTTCAGTTTTTTAAAAATTTTGATATTTAAATAACTTTGATCTTTCTACTTCCATAAGGTAAAGAAAGGTATCTACCATATGAAATATGAATCACACTGAACTAATAATGTACATGATCAAAGCTATAGCTTTGTCCACTTCAAGTTATTAGTTATTATCTTCTTAACGTAAGGAAACTGAATTTAATCAAAGGTAATGTAAGAATCGTAATTTGCTTGGCTTTCATTTACTGACCTACTTTAAGCAATATGAACTGTGTTTTATGATTGAAATCTTTGGCAGAAGGAGCACTGAATGCAGAACAGAATTACCCCAATGCAGTAACTCTGTTTGGTTCTCTTTGCAAGGTAAAACTTGTTTACCCAACAGAGAAACTATAAGAAAATATAAATTATTAGTTACTTGGACAGTTCAAGTCTGGGCTCCCCAGTGATGTAAGGATCACAGGTATTGTGTTTTTCATACATGCACAACTACAAGATGATTTTTCAAATAATGAAATTATAATCATTGTAAGATGCTCTCTGATCCTTTCTTTCATGAAGTCTTACAAATAATCACTTTTTTTTTTTTTTCCCAGAAAATTTCAAGCCCCTTTTTAAAACAGGATGTCAAAACCAAAGCTTTCTTTTAGAGATAATCCCCAGTGGAATGACTTGTGGCTGAATAATGTTTTGTCTTTTTATTGACAGGTCTTAGCTTCTTTATGTCCTTCTGTTTGCTCACATCAACCTTGTTATTTTTTACTTTACAAGAAAGCAAACAGCCTGCAAATCTTTTCTGCAGACAAGTCAATACATTTTTATACTTTTTGGTGTTTTATTTTCAGGGAGGTTCACATGGAGAGGTTGGGCAAGAAGCCAGATGTCCTGGAGGTAATTCCTAGAACTGTAGCAAGCTGTGCACTTACTATCAACTGCTTTCAACAAATACTTTCAAATGACAAGCTCACTGATGCTTGTCTGTGGATCTGGGTTCAAGAGAGTGATGGCTCATGATCTGTTGTTATCTTGAACCATTGATTGATGCTCTGATCCAAAAATGGAAGAAAGCTGGAGAAAGGTGAGCATGGGTGAAGATCCTGTTTTGAAATCTGAGTGTAGAGTATATTTAGCAGGGCTGAGCAATCTGAGTGAAACAATGATATACTGTGATGCAAACTTGAAAAAGGTAACAGTGACTAATTTTAAATATTGAAATAATTCAGCTTCCTATTTCAAAAATTTCTGTATCAATATGAATCATCTTAGAATCATGCTTCATTAGTGAGGTGAACAAAGGCTTTGTTCTGAAAATACTTCTATATAAGTCTTTTCTGCCATACTATGAAATGAGCCAGAGATTACAGCCAGCAGGGGAAACTGCAGAAACAGCTAAAGCAGGAATTGCTACACTGAAAGGATTAGGAATAAAATTACCCCCAAAGCTTGGAATATCTGTTCAAAGTCATTTTCTTCATACAGAGCTCTGTAAAAATCATCCTCATAAGGGTAATAGTTTCCTTCTTACAACATCACCTGGCAGAAAAAGGACATGAGGAATATACCAGGAGTGGTCGCATATAGACTGTGAGGCACTGCAAGAAATTTCTACTTCTTATGCTTTCATGGATAATGAAAGCTAGATCTTATCTCTTTAGCTCACTTGTGATAATTAATGAGACGAGGTGTCAGAAACTCCACAAAAGTCAAGATATATCACAACCACTCATTTCCCATTATTCACCAACCAAGTCACACCATCAAATAAAAACCGTGCTCGTAATAGTTGTGAACTGTGTTCATAATAGTTGACTATTTTAATTAATTATTTTATTTCCCAGATGTTTACAAATTGGTTTGATTTAGAAGTTTTTAAGCCACAGTATTGTTGTTCTCAAGGTTCTCTTTGATTCTGTTTTTTTTTTTTTTTTTTCTTCTTGGTCTCCAAGCCAGTGGAATCACTTGTGTCCTCCACCAGATCCCCAGTAAAACTACAGAGAACTGACATATTTGGCTATTTTCTTAAGTATTGCAGAGTGAGTTTTCTCATCTCTGTAAATTTGAATATCTTACTTAAAAACTTGTTATTTTCTTTTTTTGGTTTCTTGGTTTCTTAAAATTAATTTTGCTAAGTATGTAATTGCAATCATCTTCTTGGGTGGTTTTTAATCTTCGTGGCTTTTCAACCAAAGCATTAAAATACAAGATATTTTTAAGGTCAAAGCTAATAACTTACAAATCACAGCAGCAGTTGATTTTGGTACAGATGCTCAGTGCCACTGGGGGAAATTCATAGGGACTGGGAGAAATAAGTGTTATTTCGGGTTTGAAGAAGAAGGATCTGGGGAACTTTGGATATCTCAGCCTTACCTTGACCCTCAGGAAGTTGAAGGAGCAAAAATATTGAGAACTTTCCAAACACATGAAGAACAGGATAATGACTGGAAATAGTCAGCAGGGGTTTAGGAAGGAGAAGTCATGCCTGATGACCTGATAGCCTTTCACAATGAAATCACCAGTTTATTGGAAAAGGGAGAAACACAGGATATTGTTCATCTTGACTTTAACAATAACATCCTCATAGACCAGCTGATGAAGTATAGACTTTGTAAGAGGTCAGCAAGGCAGGCTGAAAACTGAACTCCAGGGCTCAAAGGATTATGATCGCTGATAAAAGACCAGCTGGATGCTGGTCATTAAAGGTAGACCTCAGGGCCATTACTGTTTGAAATCTTCATTAGTAACTCAGATGATGGGACAGAATACACCCTCATTAAGTCTGCAAATAATACAAAATGAGGAGGAGTGGCTGATATACTGGATGCCACTCACAGGGTCCTTGAAAAGCTGATGAAGTGGGCAGAGTAAAACCTTATGAAGCTCAACAAAGGGAAGTGGCAAGTCCTGCTCCCGTGGAAGAGTGAACCCAGGCACCAGTTGTGGCAACTGGGGGTCAAACAACTGGAAAGAAACTTTGCAGCAAAGCCTCTGGTGATCCTAGTGCACCACAAGTTGAACTCAAGCCAACAATATGGCCTTGCAGTAAAGAAGGCTAAGAGCATCCTGCTTTGCATTAGGATGAGTGCCAGCAGGGGGAGGGAAGTGATTCTTACCCTCTAATCAGCTCTTGTGAGACACATCTTAGTGATGTCTTAAGACTGTGAAAGAAAATTACCAATTTTTCTAGTAATATTTAATTTTATTAGAAATGAAAAGGCTGGTAGAAGTCTACAATTTTACCTAGATTTGCTTTATTTTCTTGTGCAAGGTGATTGCTGTCTCACTAGGTTATTATCTTGCCCTCTGACTCATGTATATGATCTGAGACCTCATTTGTCTGCTAGTAATCAGTAGCTCTGTCTCTTTCTCATTAAAGTAGTCAGTTAGCTTTTCTTTCTGGTCTAGGTGAAGCTGAATAAATATTTATAAACTACTAAGAAAGAACCTGAGGATTGTTTCTTTTATTAGAAGGGTTCCTCCTCTTTTTACAGAAGGTGTGATCCAAACAGTTCCCCCTTTTTTTTTTGCAGAGTGGGTCCATGCAGTTCACCTTAAAAAAAACTGTTTAGATTTCCTAACCAGTCAGTGCACTTGTGAAACTAGCAATAGGAGATTTAGGGCACTGCATGGAATCCTTTTTCTCCTCTGACTGGCTTGGAAAGTTTCCAAAGGATATTCAAACCATCTAAATCCACTCCTTGTGATCTGTATGTCCTGTAAGGTACCTTCCAGCTCTTCTGGAGATGGCTGTGGCTGCCAATTACTCACCTAAGGCAGGTTACGTACTCCAGAAAGGGTGAGGAGACTGAAAGTCCCAAAGTAGTGTCCTAAACATTAACAGAAAAAGAAGTTACCTTTTTTTTTTTTTTTAGCTTGACCAGAGAGCTCACTGTACATGGAAGTACAAAACTGAAATTATTGGTCCTAGGAAACATCTCTGCAATATAGCAAAGAAAGCTTAACGTTCACTTCAACCAGCTTCAAAGAAAACATTTCAATTCTATTTAACACACTGGATAAAAATTGATCAATGAATGTTGAAACGGTTTGTTTTGATCAAAATTCATACAACCCTAAACTGTTCTATCATGTCTAAACTGAAATATTAAAGCTATCTTAATTCCATGACAAATGCCGGTATTTTAACTTCTGGATTTTTTGTCCAATCCAGAAGAAAAACTGAACTTTAATACTGCAATTTATTAAATTTTTTTTTGACTTTTCAACAAGATGCAAAAGGCTTTTAACTCATATATCTCTTTGTAGAAGAGACCATAAATCACACAGTAATTGGCCTTCTCCTCTATTTTTGTTTTTTGAGAATAGTAGCATTTAAACAACTTTAATCCTGGGAAATCATGTAAAAAAAAATCTCTGGTATGCTCTGTTTCCAGACTTTAATAAACACAGTATGTATTTAATTCTTTGTCCAGGGGCTTGAAAGAAGCATGGAATGGCAGACCTTTCTGTAGTTCAGTGGGGCAAGCACTAGTGTGTTGCAGGAACAGAGAATAAGGAATACCAGAATTAAAATCAGGAACACCAGCCCCTGAGACAACTTGGCTGCCTCTGTGGGCAAAGGAAGAGGGAAAGGCTATATCTAAGATGCAAGTGAAGAAAAGGCAGGACTAGGAAGACTTAAATGAAGGAATCTAGTGTTTCATGAACCCCTGTTCTGTAACAATAGCTCTTGTCACCTGGGGAATCATTTTAGTCCTGGTAATTCCCAGATTCCCTCATCTGAGACTTGGTCCAGCTATGAATAAGCTGAGCAATCTCAGACATATTCTGTGAAGAGGTGTGTACCCCTGATCTGTTCCAGCTCTCTCAGGGTTTGCTATGGTGTGGTAGTTGCTAGAGCATTGTGTCCTTCTTTGACATGGTTGGGCAAAGAAGACCAAGCAGGCAGAGAATCCATTGGTGTATGGAATCAAGTTACAGCCAAGGTGATGGGAAAGTAAAGGTAAGCTTGTGGGTTTGGCACAGTCTCTGGTGCAACTGGTTGGTGTTGCCCTGAACTCACACATGATAGGGAGAGTTGATTGTTGCATCCTGGTTTTGGGTTATTGCTGTTAATGACACTGGGAACCCTTTCTGGAAATATAAATCAAAGAGTGGGTGAGAGGTGGATGCTGAATCTATTGAAAGCTGAGCTGAGTGGCTATTGCACAAGCATAGTATTTCATCACTGCATTTGTCAATAAAAGCCTGGGTCTTCCAAAGGAGGAGTCATGCTGCGGATTCCTGTGTGGTGTGAACACACAGGGAACGAGGTCTTGTGTTATTACTATGGCTGCTTCAGAGCCCTGTCCTTTTTCTTATTTTAGCTGTGGTTCCATCAAAAAACAATGCAATAGTTTAGGAGTTCAGTAGTATGTGGATCTAAATATGAAATGGGTGTTTGAATTCAAGGTGAAGTCAGGCTTAAAATTCAGATTTGATACAAAACTTGTTACTTTCCTTTTTGGTATCTTAATGTTAACATTCTTTGGATGTAATTTCCATCTTGTCAGACTGGAACCATAAAGCAATGACTTAATTAGTTTTGAATCTGATAAGGAAATGGCATGGATTCAGATGTGGGTACATTGTTTTGACCTATGTCTGTACTGTAACAAAGGTATACCTGGAAAGGATCACCAGAGATATAGACTAGTGGAAAAGACTCCTCATTGTGCCATCAGCATCACAGAACTCTTCTTCTCATCTTCAAATTTTGCCATACTTGAACAATGCCACTGACAAAACAGTGAGAATTTGATAATTTTTTAACAGAAAAAGTTAAATCAAGTGAATGAGACCACAGTAAGTCGTTGCACTGACTACTGAAGCTGTATTTGGGTTTTCTCTGCTATAACTTACAATGAAATGTACAAGAAAAAAGAGGTTTTACAAACACTGTAAATCCCACTGTGAGTTCATTAGTCAAATGAGAAAGCAGCTGTAATTTTTAATAGGAATTTTTATATACCATTATAGGCCTGGAGCTGTAAACTTTAAATCCTTAATTTAGGTATAAGTCTGCTGTAGTCATTAGCCTGGTGTGTAATCTTAGATAAATACTAAGGTAATTTGTTTGCCTTCTGGCATTTCTGAAGTAAAGAGTGTATAATATAACAGCAAAAGTGAGAAGTATCCTGCAAAGGAAACAGCTATTACTGTCTTACAACGGTTCTTTCAGCTCATTTTCTTACTAGGATTCAACGGTTTATCTGTAAAGCAGAAAGTTAAATTATCACATGTATGAAAGTCTTTTCACATGCAGATAAAATAAGAATGAAGGCATGCATGAGTCATCACTTTCTTAAATGTGTTGTATATATGATGAGTTCACAGGTTCTGCAGCCTCTACTTTTTTTAAAGTAAGAGCAAGTAATCAGAACTGCTCCTTCTGGTCTTATTTGTGCATGTATGTTTAATGGAAAGAAATTAAGACATATAATAGATAGTATTTAATTACTTTTCTATTCACACTATTTATAGTTATTTAGAATAACTATAAAACGAACACTCTTTCAGGCACAGAACACATTGCAGTTAACACATTTCCATTGCTATGTTGCTACACTGTGACTGGATGAATTTGTCTTTCCTCACTCAGATTTGGTACCACACCATCTTCCTGATTTCCCATTTTGCAAAGTTACATTTCTTTACATCTTGACGTTTTAATGTTAGTTGATAAAGTCCTACAATGACAGCAATTGCACTTGTTTTGCTTTCTGTGTGCATTTTCCTTTCAGTAATATTGTCTTCCATCATTTTCTGATATGAAGTCTCATACGTTTCTGGCAACTAAATTGAACACAATTTCCTTGCAAAATGTCAGTGATGCTCTGGAGGTGATGATCAGTTTATTTTGAAACAAAAGTGAATATTTGTGATTTTTTTCATTGTTCTATGGGAGAACACATGCATACATTTTAAGCAATTAAATATCTTGCATTTCACTTGAATGACACTAGATGGCCTTCCAAATGTTTTTTTTTTCTGTCTGTTCTATACCATGATATAAGGAGTAGTATGGTGTACATAAATTTCAGACCCAAAGTATTACCTGGTGACTTGCATTCTGCTCCTTATTAATAATGCTTGGGTACATTACTCTTTTAAACTAGTTTTCAATATACCATAGAAATACACTGCATCATCGTTTTGGTTGTCTTCTCTGGTAGTCATTTTTTGGTGTAGACAGCAGGGTTTTTTTTTCTTTCCATCTTAAAACAGGGCAAGTGAACAAATATTGGTGACTAATCTGTTGTGGCTAGAGAAGGAGATTTTTATAAAATTAATCCGCTTAAAAACATACTGGTTTAATATTGTTATTATATTGACCAAAAATGTAAAGAAAATGAGGTTATGTCAGCATTTTTCTGAGTATGAGTTATTAATCGCCAAAGTAACATTTGAGAACTAAAGGCACCTGAAAATTAATCTTCCACTGTCAGATACAATTGCTATTACTGTTAATTGTTTCAGTGATGAAAAGCCCCTACAGTTCCAATTTAGCTCAGTCCAAAGTGCACCCCCACACCCTTCTAGTTGGACAAGCTCAATTTCAATATTAAAACTGCTATTTTAATGAAAATCCCCCTGAAACTACCTTATCAATAAAGTGGAGATACTATTAAACTAGATCAGGCAAGGTTCATCGAACTTGGAGGATTAAATTTGCCAACAGAGTTATTAATTTTCAGTGCAACAAGTAACAAGTTTTATTTTGTAAATTTGAATCCTTATGTCTCCAAATTACCAAATGAGACTTGTAGTTTATCAGATTGCTCATTTCTCATTGTGATTGTCTTGTCAGCATGCTTGAAGGACATCTTATGCCCGTTTTCCCCTTGTAGATTAATCCTTTAATACTTTTCCTTATGGAGAACAACTGCTGCTCAATGCAGTGCACTCCTTATTGAGGACATGGGCTAACTGCTGTTGCAGAAAGTGGAAAAATTCCCACTGACTTGAGCTGAAATTGGATCAAGCTCATGGGAAGCTAATCAGCACAGTAAATACACACATGCTTATCCTATTACTGTTTATTTGTGTCTAAGTAAACAGAGTACCAGCAACCTTGCAAATTAAGCTGCTTCCAAAAGTTTTCCTACTTATTATATTTTGCCAGTATAGATTGACAGCACATATAAGTAAATCAGTGGTGACATCAGACATGTGCAGTCAGTGTATGAAGCTCCACACTTAATTTGGCCCATGCTCTTTACTTTTTCATGTGAAGAGACATGACTGATGGCCTCACGAGCAGCAATTTGTGCCAGGCTACCATTTCTGGATTCAGTCTGAAATGAAGAGTTTTAACAATCAAATTATACAAGAATAGCAAGAAGATGACTGGGACAGAAAAGCAACTACAATTATTCATATGTTCTTTCTGGCTTTACTATTCATGTACTTTCTTTTCTCTTATAAAATCTATGAAGCATAAAGTGACAATGGATTAAATTCCAGTCTTAGATGATGTGTAGACAAGAGTGGGAGATGAAACAATACTTTGTCAGCCTTCTGAGTCTGGAAGCTTCCAGCAGCCACTATCAAATTCAAAGTGGAGGTCTGGTGAACTTCCAATTGACTGTGAAGATGAATAGACATGATCATGTAGATAAAGTAGCATTGCTTTTATTACCACTTCATAGCTCTATAGTTTGATAAAGACTGGATTGTATTGCTTGTGGTAAAACTAAGACTGTAGGAAGACTAACTAGTCATGTAACTAAAAAAACGCTTCAAAGTCAAAACCTTTTGTAATCTGTTTGTTGGGGGTTTTTTTTCCACTGAAAAAGATAATACTTTTATATGACCTATATCTGGACTGGCAAAATAAAGAAGGCCAGGGCACAAACTTGAGAACTAGCACATGATTGACCATTAGTGTGTTGTTCTGGAGCAGGATGGGCCACACTCTCTGTAGGTGAGGAGAGAAAGGAGAATGTAGCATCAGAGCTCAAGCCATGCTGTGCTCTTTGCCTAAAGGCCAGACAGTGGGCCATAGCCCACTTTATTTAGTAGAAGACTACATGAGGGAATTAAAAAAGATCCAGATTCTCTCATTCTTTTAATTAACATCTATCATAAATTCTTATGTGATACTTTCAAAACCTGTAATTTAAGTTGGCTGGTTTTGTCAACATATTTTCAACAGCTTGCACATGACAAATAAGTAAAAGCTATCTAGAGACATCTGGTTATAGTCTCATGGTCTTGAAGGAAAATTTCAGACTGCTAGAAGATAGTCTAAATCAAGATGATCCTGGATGTACTTTTCACCTCATAACTGAGAAGCAAGCATTGCAAAGGGTATGCCAATGTTATATTTACAAATGTAATATTTTTAAGTTTATAATAATAAAACAAGCTAAACTGCTTTCTGATGTTACAAATACTTATAAAGTGGTGTAAAGTGGCAGCTATCTCTCAAGAATGACTCCTGGTAAGAGTTTAAGACTAATCAAGTTCATTTCTGACCCTTTCTCTCTTTCCCAGCCTTAAGTGATAGGTAAATTGTGGCAGCACTGGTTGCAAATGATTGCATATAAACTTCTCTACACCATATTTCAGTTCCGGAAGAGAAAGGTTAATGTCCTCTTGATTATACTTCCCCTTTCAGAATAAGCTCCTTGTTCAAACATGAGTGCTTTTCTGAAGGAAAAGACTTTTGATTTTGAAGCATCCTGCTCTATGGACTATGACATGGTAAAAAAAATTGAATAAAACATTATAAGTGATGCTTAAAATAGGACCCAGATAAAAATAGATCAAGGGTTTCAACTCCCACACTTAAGAGAACAAGGATTGTGTGGCCACAAGGGCACTTGAACAAGGATGTTGTAATGGGACAAGCTGACTTCTCAGTCACCATCTGTGGGGCTTTGTGACCCTTATTCTGAATCATTGTCACTCCCAGTCTATACATTATGATTTATTTTATGTTTAAACTGCAAGTGTTTTGGAACAGCATTTTGTTTAAAGTTTTGAGAGTGTCCAGTGTAAATGGCTTGTGGTCTATGACAAGGAAATTAACTAAACAGGAATTAAAATAATAATGCATCATCTAGACTGTAAGTATCATCAAATTTGTTGCTTGCCTTACTCAAATACATTATCAGTGGTGAATTCTTATAATGGTTGCTCAGTATTCATGTCATATTTCTAATTGTCATGGCTATGTGAGTAATGCTTTTTTTTTTTTTAAATTAAATATTTCCTCAGCAGAAAAAACAGAAGATTGCAAAATTCTGGTCAAAGTCTCTGTCTTATGCATAAAGGCTTTTATTTCTTCACAAGTAGCTTTAATCACAAGTATGACTGCATCTTTGAATAAAACATCCTTCTCTGTTCATGCCTAGCAGAATTATAGATGGAAAACATTAAAGATGGATTTTTATTTAAAAAATGAAAAGTCACTCTTAAGGAAAACCCTTCCCTTATGCCCTACAATAACTTGTAGGCATATTCTTTAGCTCTCAAAGGCATCTTAGTCTTTTTGGAAAACAACACTCTCAAATTCTCCTTTTCCTTTCGCCTTCTTCCCCACTCCTCTTTCAAAAGAACAATGCTTTTCCATAGAGTGAATAAATTTGCTGAAAAATGTTCCTCCTTGTGCTCTTGGATTGAACTGGGAAGTCCAGATCAGGGTCCTGGCCCTGACTCTGAATTTTTATTTTCTTTGTCTTCCCAAAAATGTCATTTGAGCCTTGTGCTAGAGTTTGAAGACATCAGCACAGTGTTTGCAATAAACATCCATGGAGAAAGAATTGATTTTCTCCTGGTGTTTGAAAATTCTGCAGGATGAGCCACTCAGAAATCAGAATAAAATATGTGAAGGGTTAAAAGGAAGGAGTGGGACAAACCAGCAATTCTTGCGAGTGTTGCTAGTCAACATATCATCAGTAGGACAATAAAGTTCTGACTGCCACAGGACAATTTTAAGCAGGATGTACTGCAGACAATGTCCTGGTGACAGATGCTGCATTTCAGGGTAATTATAGACTGTATGCAAAGACAGAACAGCCTTCCAGTGGCTAATGATGTCATCTCTACATGGATTCTCAAGCTAAAATCAGGTTTCTTACTGACTTCTATCACACTAAGCATAGAACATATATATTTGATTTGATCTGTTCTTGCACATTGTAGACTTGAGAGATAGTTGCACTTTGTGATCTTCCTTATCTTTTTAATGGTCGAATTTGTGAGTAAATGTTGTGAGGAAGCTTTCTTACATCAATCTTTTAAATCTTAAATTAGAATGTTATATTTTAAAATTCTCTTTTTAAGAAGTCCAATGAGATATTCGCCTTATAGCTCCATTCTTTACAGTGATTAAAATTTCACATCATAGCCAAAACAGCAGCAACACTTTAAATTCCTCTTGATTGTTTCTAAGTGCATCTCTTTCAGGGCAGGTTTTGCTGTCTTTTCTCCCCTTTGAGGGAGAACCTTTCTCCCTTTGAGGGAGAGCCTGTGGCCTGCTCACTCCTGAGGTACGTCAATGTGCTTTTCTGCAGGCAGATAACAGCTTGTTTTGCTCAGGGTTCACACCACCAACAGACAAACTGGGTTGTGCAGTGTCACAGCTGATGTTAAGCCTGAGAATAAGCTGGAGCTCAGGCCTGTGTGAGAGCAGCTACACAGTTCAAGATATGGACAGCAGGAGACGGTATTAGCTCGGCGTATGTGCATGGTGACATCTTGTTTGCCTGCAAAATGTCTATATAGCTTTGCTCTTGCAGCCTGTCCCACCTGTTATCCTGCTAGGCTAGGGTGCCTTGTGTACTTGCAAGTCCTTGCCTTCTAGAAGACCACAAGAGTGCTTGATAAAAGTGATTCCAAGCTAAAATGTTCAAAACAAAATATTAATTATT
This sequence comes from Xenops minutus, assembly GCA_035221455.1. Taxonomy (NCBI): domain Eukaryota; kingdom Metazoa; phylum Chordata; class Aves; order Passeriformes; family Furnariidae; genus Xenops; species Xenops minutus. The sequence goes on from JAWWEE010000105.1 coordinate 98,743,587, forward strand.
CATCCAAGATGTTCGCTGACAGGGAGCAAAAGGAAAAAGCAAAAGCAGAAAAAAATGCATTGGGCTTGCATTTATGAAAGTTTCTTTTTAGTTTTTCTTTTTTTTTTTTTTTTTAACCATGCTGCAAGAGATTGTTAATTTAAGTCTGTGTTGTAAGATGCATCCTTGGCTGGGGAAGCCCTTGCATGGTTCAGCAAGGACTGTAGCCTGTGGGAAAGACTCATGTTGGAGAAGTTAATGGAGGTCTGTGTCCCATGGGAGGGACCCCATGTTGGAGCAGAGGGAAAGACTACTCTCCCTAGGGAGAAAACAGCAGCAGAAGCAACATGTGATGAGCAGACTGTAGCCCTCACTCCCTATCTCCCTGCACCACTGAGGGGGAGATAGAGAACTGGGAATAAAGCTAAGGCCAGGAAGGAGGCAGGAGTAGGGGGGAAAGGTGTTAAGGTTTGTTTTACTTCTTATTATCCTACTCTGATTTAATTGTTAATAAATTCAATTAATTTCTTCAAGTTGGGACTGTTTTAACCTGACAGTAATCAGTGAGTGAACCCTCCCTGTTCTTATCTCAATTTATGAATCTTTGTTACTTTTTTTTCTCCTCTGCACAGTTGAGCATGGGAGTGATAGAGTGGCTCTGGTGGGTACCTGGATTCCACCAAAGAAAGACAGCCTTCTTATTTGCAGCTCTGTCAAAGATTCGTCTCCAGTTACTGCTGAAGCTGTACGTAAGCCTTTCTTCTTGAGACCCTCTGTATAGGTTTTAGGTTTTGTTGCTCTTGTTATTTTTCTTGATACTTTTGTTACTGGCCTTAGGGATGAGAACAGTCTATTTTGTTGGCCAGTGGAGCCGCAGCACCCACTTGTCTTGCACTGTTTAACAACCTTCCTTTAAACTTTTACAGTTAAGTGAGCAACAGGGGAAGTTAGTAAATTCCAGAGTTGAAGAACAGCTGCAGAAGACAGAAGCTAAAGCCACAATGCTTGAATAACTATACACACATTGCCCAGATCTCGTTGTTGAATGCTCTTGTTCACTCCACCAAGCATGTCAGAACTCACTGCTGGCCTGGTTCTGTTTTCTGCAGGGGGAGAGGTGGGAACCTAAAGGTTGGCTCTCCTTTACCCTTTGTCTTTCCTTGAGGAGAGATTTTTATAACAAAGGTGTCTTGGCCTGTGTGACTTCACCTGCTCTCCTCAGCAGCCTTGGATGGTTAAGCGCTTTTACACAGAAGAATGCATCAACCACCAGCATGAGCATTATTCTGGATACACTTGATGCAAGACAATGATAATCATAATGCTGCATCCAACTAGACCATTCAGAGGAGCACTATCCTAAAACAGTGGTCTGAGGCAATGTTCTCTCCTGCGATATTGCACTTATATATCAATTTATAGCTGTTAGCCAGCTGGTTACTTTCTTCATATGTTGTCAGCATGTCCTTATGAACAGTGGTTATGCTTAGATTAGCAACCAGAGAGCTTGGCACCAGGAAGGACAGCAGCAAACTGTTGAATGGAGCTGTATATATCATCCATAACCAAAACATGCAAAAGGCCTTTCCTTTTTCCACTGGGACTACTACTTCCTTCTTGCTAGACTGCTAAATCAGTAGGGCTATGTGTAAGCTATGTGTATATGTATAAGCAGGGTGTGCCAGAGATTGCTCTCTTCCCCGACAATTAAGCGTTGTGGTCGGGCTTATGTTTATATGGTTAAAATCTTTTCCTCCCCAGAAAAGGGTGAATTAATCTGTTCTGTCTCTTGTGAGTGGTACCCTGATGAGCCCTTTCCACCTGCTATTTCACAAACTATTCCTCAGTGCCTGGCATGTCATGTGCCACATCTATGTGAGGAAGCCTGCTAACAGTTGAACAATATGGATGATGGCAAAATGAGGTTCAAATCTACAACTCAACACTGTTTGCTATACTACAGATGACCTAGAGATCTTCAACATCAAAGTCTTTTGAATTAGAGAGATGGAGCTTCTTGTAGAGCCCTGCCAGGAAGGGGCCCTGCTCTTATGCTTGCTGACCCCCTGTGATGTGCATTTTCCCAGCACCCTGCTCAGGAAGGGGCTCCCAGCTGAGCTGGGTAGCTGACACAGCAATGTAATTTGCAGTGGTAAAAAATGGGAAAATTGCTGTGTTCCGGGGGCTTTACAATTAAATGGGTTTTTATCACTTCTGAGCAGAGTCTTAACAAAAATGTATTGTCTTTTTCAGCCTAAATTCTAAACCCTACCAATGAAAAGTCTCTGTGCATTGGATAAAACTTGTGGTAAATGCTAGAATAAACAATTGAAAAAGAATTAAGATATTGTCACTGATACAGTGTAGCTTTAATAGAGGAGATATTTTTGTATATGAGTAAAGGGATTAACTTCTAATTAGAACATCTGAACATATTTTAAAATAATCAAACTTGTACTTCAGTTTATTTTTAAAATAACTAAAAGAGCAGTCACATAGGGAAGAAAATCAACAGACGGAACCTAAACCATACTATCAAAATGATCACTAAATCTGTTGCTGTTTTCAGTACATCCATTTGAGTGTTCAAGATGTTGATTCAGGTATTTAGCACATTTGGTATTTAACAACCCCCTAGCATAAGTAAAGTGCAATTAATAATTTGAAAACTTTTATTTCTATGCCATTTCACATCAATGTACACACCTCCTACATATCCTAGATCTTGCATCATCATCAGTATTTCATGCAGATATTTCACTTATATTTTATTAATTTGCATAAAAATGTAGCAGTTTCTTGTTGAGTCTGCACTCTGAGTTCTCCATCTATTTTTTATTTTTCTTTTTGCTTTAAAGAACAGCTATTTCTATGCAGTTCAGATACTACTCTGAACTGCTCCCTTTGTGTTTTAAAGATGTTTTATTTGACACTGACTCAATTCTATTTATAATCTTTATCAGAAAATGAATTAGAAACAATGAAACAAAGTTTCTAGTTGCCTGCAGTGAAATAAAGGTGTCCCTTTACCACTGAGGAATAGGTGATGGTACAAATAGATGTAGAAAAGTCTGTGTCCACACTGATAAAATCTCTGTTGGTCCAAAGCATCTAAACTATCTTTGGAAAATGGCCCCTGGCTGGGAATAGTCCCTGGCCTGTGGCAGAGAACGTGCAGTATCAGAAATGGGAAAAATCATGTCAGAGATGGGTCTATGAAGAAAATAAAGAAACCAGCCAAAATGTCTTAAAAACTGAAGCCTTTACTGTGTTGTAAAATGGATTCATTGTCTTTTTTACTTAGTCATCCTTCTTCCCAAGACCCCTTGGAACACCCCTTATCTATGTAGCTGAGCACTAAGGAATTCATCCTTGAAGGTGTCTGTTTAAGTTTCTCTATTGGCTTTTAGTTAACCCTTTCCCATTGGTCATTTATCCCTTGATTTCTATTGGTAGTAATTTGGATTCCCCTAAACCCTAAATATATACCCCAGCTATGTTAATAAACTCTCTCTCTCTGCTTCCCCTCCTGTGGACTCTGTGTGTCTCCCTAGGGCATCTCAGGGGCCATGAGCAGGGGGGGGAGAAAAGAGGGAGCGTCTCCCACCAGCGGTTGCACTGGCCCACACTACCAAGCTGCGTCCAAGAACTGTTTTGGTGTGCACGTGTCAGCACATGGGCCAAAAATCTGGTAGCAGCAGTTCAACTGCAAAGAAAACCAAATTACAGTGATTGGGATGGCTCACCAGCACTGTTTAATTCTCAGTATGGATGTAACCAGAAGCTACCGTTCCTTTCCACATGGTCATGCAACCACAGTAATTAGGGTGTCAGTAGTTTTACTATGTTAAAAAAAGGTTAAAGTTCTTGCAGGTATTCTTTTGTCTCTTTATGCAACCTAAAAGGTGTGGCATCTTACATGCACACAGGTAGACATATGGGCTGAAATGCATCTATAGGTAGGGTTCTTTTTTCTTCACATGTCTGTACTTTGGAGAACCTGTTTCAGGTTTGCACATACTGATCTAAAATTTCATTCTTCTTGACAGACATTGCCAATGCATACTGTGGTTTTTACTGCCTTTGTAAAAACTATATCTATTTTCTGATACATGGATGACCTGTATTTCATAAAGATCTGAGTTTTAATTTCTTTCATACTCTCTGAAGATTTATTTCAAGTACATTTAATTTTTTATAATGGTCTTTCTGAAATACCTGTAGTTTACTAAATTATTTTGTTTCTGAAGCACTCAGCTGAGATTGCATTTATTTGTTTTATTTTCTTCAGTTGGTACTGGCAATCTCTGATCTTTCAGACTTATGTACATTTAATAAGTGTGTTAATAGATAATTAAAGAGAAGTGCCTTCGCCATGGACACCCCCTTGTCGTGGGGGAGAAGCTTGCGTGCCCTTATGAGGTTGTGAGCTGTGCTGGCGGTGGTTCAT
>JAWWEE010000105.1:98748115-98764284 GCA_035221455.1 Xenops minutus
TAGCCACCAGCGTGCTTGTAGCAAGCGTGGGTAGAGCCCTTGTAAATCTTCGTTCGCGAAGCCTAGCCATGATGAAAGAGAAGTGCCAATTTACCATAAGTTTATCTAGAAAAGTTTAGGTAGAAATGCTACTATGCTATCTAGACTGAAATTCCTTCTACCTTGATTTTGTTGAACAATTTTCTTTAGCACAATCTGCAAAATTCTTAGGTAGGTACATCTCTTGGACAGTGCTGATCACTGTAGTTTTCCTTGCTGGCTCTCCAATGTGTTACAGAATTCAGTAGCCCTGGCAGTAGCAGCACTCTATATGATTTGAGACTCTAAATCACTGTAGCATGCTGCTACAGCCAGTGATGCTCTGCTCTGGTCTGCCATACCAAGAGGGTTCTGATTTGATGACATTAAGAGACAGGAAATTCGTTGCCTCTCTTGAGGTTTTGTTCCATTCTTTAGCCACTTTCCATTCCTTAACCAATTTTGCCAAAAGATGCATCTCATTTCTAATTTAAATTAATCTGCTCTGACTTTCAGTCACTACCATTTTTTACTTTGTTTAAGTATTTCAATATCTCCAATTCTTCTTCTACTTCAATGCTATAATCAGATCTCCTTTCACTGCCTTTTTTTTTAATAATGCACAGTAATAATAGTTATTAATTTAACAATTCTGGTTTTGTGAGGTATATTCTTAATTTTGAAGCCATTTGAGAAACATTTCTAACATCTAACATAGTTTACACATGAGAACTTGAAAACTTTAGAGATGTATTCAAACATAAAACAACTTATTGTATTACCTATTTTGTTTCTAGATAGATGTTTTAAGGTCAGATTATCAGAAGAAAGCTCTCTTTTATTTTACATACCAGATTCAGAGTCATACCTCTGTGTCTAGGACTAGATGGTCTCTAGAATAGAGCACTGAAGAAGTTTGAATGTAAAATTGTTTATTTGCTGTCAAGAATATCTATCATAGTATCTGTAGAATTAGAAGTGGTCCATATGATTGGAAAATAAGAAATGTAGCGTGTATATATGTATACATTTAAGAAAACAAGAAAACTGATCTTCTAGCTACAGAGTTGTTAATATAACATCAATAATACAGAACATTTTGGAACAGTTACAGAAATGAAGAAGAGCTTGAGATGAGGAAGTAACAAATGTGAGGTAAGATACAACATGGTTTTAACAAATACAGAATGAGTGAGGCCCATGTGATACTTTCCTAAGAGAAGATAACTGATTTTCCAGACAAGTGAACTGCAGCAGATCTCATCTATCTAGAATACAGTGATTTAGTGCCTCATGAGAGGTTATTAGTTCAACAGCAGTTCAATGTGTGTAAAGATCTGGATAAAAAAAGACTATGTTGGATGAAGTTGAAAGGGGATCTGTTGGGTTGGAAGGAAGTCATTACATACTAACTTCTCAAGGATACATCTTCAGACCATTTTGTTTAATTTTGTCATAAATAAAATGGGCAGAAGTAGACACATGCTAGAAAAATTACTAAGGTCACAGAATAACCTTAACAAAAAGCAGGAAGATAATATAACTTGGTAGAGAAACTGAATGACCATGAGAACTGAGAGCAGTAGTACTACTAGGAAAGAGTATTAATAGACAGGGAACATAGTCATGAATTAGGGACTGAAAGTTGCCAAGGCAATGGCTCTTTATCTGTACAAGTTAGAGAATAAAAAACGTGGACATATGTGGACATGAAAAGAGCAAATGCTACCTGAGCACATTTTGAGCAAAGTATTTCTAGTGGAGGTAGAGAGTTACATGTCTCATAAGACCTCTGCGCCTTGGTGTTCAGGACTGAGAAAGGTATATTTGTAAAGTTAGGAACCTGTGGAAAGAAAGACTGTCAAATGCCAGGAAGATATGCTTTGAGGAGAGGCTGGAAAGGAGGTTTGATGACTTAGTCTTGCAAAATGGAGATTGAAAAAGGTGTGATTAATCACCAGTGGGGAAAAGAGAGATGTATTTGAGTTAAATTAGTGTTGGCACAAGGACATAAATTAATTTAAATGGGAAATTAGGAGAAACCTGGGGTTTTTGTGAACTGTGAATGGTATGAAAATTTGGAATAGCCTTCTAGATGAAAGAAGGCAAAATCTTCATCTGTTTCAATGTAACTGTAGCAATTTATAAAAAAAAGAGTGCGTTGTAGGTTGTCTTCATTAACAGATGACTAGAGTTGAAGATCCAGGGGGGTATGTTGAGTATGGTGTCAAGTTCACTACTTTCCATTTTGGTACTTATTTGCCTCATTTTCAGAAGAACCTAACATCTGATTGGCTTTGCAGTCTGTTCTCTGCAAGTGCTCTTCATAAAATTAGGCACAAAGTCAGGGGCTCAGGCTTACATAAGAGTCATGCTGCAGAGTTAGGTTTTAAATGTAAACTTTCAAAGTCCTAGATATATGTCTTAAGCATACAACTATCCTTTTGCTTATATCTTTGTATTTACATTTCAGTCTTGATTTATCTGATGCCTAAGGATTTTAAGGTGTATTTTGTAGATTTTTATAGGGTTATATAACATGAATGAGTTTTCCTAAGTTTCTCACATTTTAAGTGATATTTAGAAGTCACTGAGCACTTTCACACATATTTGCCAAGGACACATCGTTTTGAAGAACACCTGCAAGAACTCCAATTGAGACAGCAAGATACCTGGTAGTCAAAACAAGAAAGTAAGCTCAGAGCCCTTGAAGTGGCTCCAAGAGGCAGTTCTGAGGAGTTCTGAGGGTGGGCACCAGGAAATGGTACCACAGGTTTGAAGTAGATATCACATATGTTAGTTACCGAAAGTTATAAAAGCTGTAACATCTAGCACATGCACGTGCTCATACTTTTAGTGTGCACCTTAGAAGCTTCTAGTAAAAGAACTACTTTATCTATCTATCTATGCTAATGTCTTAAAAGTCTTTTGCAGGATTTTTAGGCATCATATCTATCATATGACTTCTTTTCTGGCAAAACTCTATGTGGAAGATCAAGGGAACTGGTTATTGAAACACAAATGGATGTTCATTTATGGTATGCTCAGATGTTGCCTGTTGTTATGGGTGTTTGGTTTTCATTGCTTTTAATGGAGGTAAACTTGTACCTCATTTCTGTGGACTTATATTTGGGTGGAAGAATAGCTGGTTATCTGAAGGGTATGCAAATGGCTCTAGATTTCATGTTAATTATCTTGAAACTGTCTGTTCCTTGAAGAGTTCCTTGAATAGTGAACCATATAGCAAAATATGAATGTATGCACAGAAATGTTAACAAAGTGTTCTGTAATGGATACATTTCAGTGAGTCTAGGATTTTATTAGTCAGTAATGTTCTGGTTTTATATTTTTAAAATCAGTTAACAATAAAATGACAATGAAATAGGCAAAAATATGCTCAGCTACTCTTCCATGTTGTGATAATGGTCTGTTAAGAGTGATTCCTAGAACTGGTGTTCTAGGTGCTGCATTCACCAGTAACTGCAATCCTTAAACTGCTGCTGCATAATGATGTGGAATGGTTACAAGGCAAGGGAAAATATACCTGCACTGTCCTTCTATTCTTTTTATGCTGCTAGAAATTTATTGGACTGGGATGAACTCTTTATTTGGTTCAGTACACTTTTCCTTGTAGGATTGAAGAATAGGCATGAAATATTAAGGTTTATTTTTATCAGATCATATGAGATTTTGATGAGACATTTACTAGACACTACCCAAACAGTGTAAAGCCATTTATGTTTTGAAAACTGGCTGGCAACCAGTTTAAAGAAAGAACCTATGCTATTTGTCCTAAAATATCCATATATTTGTTAAAAATATACTTCAAATTGTGTATGCAGATGAATAAAATGCTGTTAAATTTCCAGGTTTTTCTTTTTTCTCCACCATTTTCTGAATTCTGTGTGTTGTGCTTGTATTGTAGATCTCATTCTCCATTGATCTCTTTTTGTACTTATAGCATCTAATACATTGGGAGTTCTAGTGATTATCCTGTGACAGTAATAATGGTAAAATCTGGATTTCACTGAAATGAACTTTTCAATATCCTTCAAATTCATGTTCTGTCCTAACAGAGCATAAATTTACCTCACTTAAATACCCTGTGTTCCTTATTAGGTAGTAAACATTTATTTTTTTTTTTTTTCAATCCAGTGTTACTTCTTTATGTTAGGAAAAAATTTTAGAGTGCAACACTGATAATCAGGACCAAAGTTTTAATGTAAAGAAATTTTTATCAAGTGTAGCTTTATTGTTGATGGTAACACCTTTAACAATCATCTAGTGAAACCCATTCTCCATTCCTGATTTGCTTATGTCATGGTTTATCATCAGCCAGCAGCAAAGCATCAACACTCATGGATCAAAATAATGAGAATTTAATAGGGAAAGAAAAATCCATGCATGCAGACAAAGTAAAACAAGGAATTAATTCCCCACTTCCCATGCTCAGGCAGGTGTTCAGCTGTCTCCAGGAAAGCAGGATTCCATCACACATAGCACATAGTGACTTGGGAAGAAAAATGTCATCACTCTGAACATCTCCCCTTCCTACTTCTTTCCCCAGCTTTATATGCTGAGCGTGATGCCATATGTTGAGGAATATCCCTTGGATCAGTTGGAGTCTGTTCCATCTGTGTTCCCTCCCAACTCCTTTTGCACCTCCAGCCTCCTCTCTGTTGGAAAGTACGAGAAGCAGAAAAGGCCTTGATGCTGTGTAAGTGCTACTCAGCAATAACAAAAATGTCTCTCAGTTTTGAACACTTTTTCAGCACAAATCTAAAACACAGCCCCATACTAACCATTGTGGAGACAATGAACTCTACTCCAGCAAAATCCACCACAGCTCATCAGTATCTATTTCTATTTTATAACATTTACTTCAAATTGCCTTTAAGAAGGGTGACTTTCACTACTTTCAAACTTCTTATCTCCTTACGGCTTGGGAAATTTAGAGAACTACCTTTCATATTATTGTTAGTAGTAGTACTCAATAGTATTTCTATGATATATACATACTTGGTATTTTTTATTTTGTTGAAAAATAGATAATATTTCTAGTAGGAGCAGCACTGCTTCAGCACACAGGTTTGAGAGAAAATTGAACTTTTTTGTGGAAATTTTTTTTTGAGAAATGTTTTTCCACTTTGTGCCATGCAAATCTATTCTGGGCTAAAGCAGGGAGATTAAAAAGTAACATATTTCTGAAAATTTTTCACAGTAGTATATTGATTACCTAGAAGGCTTGCAGACTGAAATCTGACACTTCAGATAAACTGATAAGCAGTGACAGAATTAATGTACTCATAAAGAGCATTAGGAGCACCATTTCTATCCTTTTAAATATTTCACAAATTTTGTGTGCAAGTAGACAGTCCTAAAAATTAATTTGTAAGAATTTTCATTAATTTGGGGGACCTTACCATAAACTGAGATGTTTTAAAAAACACATTGTATTCTTATACCCAAATGATGAAAAAGCCTGTCTCTCAAAAATAAGTGTTATCAAATTGATTTTTCTTATAGGGTGGAAGGAAACAATATTTAAGATCTAATTGATTTGAAAGATGAGAGTGAAAAAAGGGCTGCAGATTATTGATTTGAATCTAGAAAGAAATGAAATGCCTACTCCTTATGTCAAGTTTGATTTGCAAATTTTAAACTATTATAAAATGCTATTAAAGGATTTTAGTTTAATTTTGAGGTAATTCTGAATAATTGCTTCTCAGTTAAAGACATAGCTTTTGAGATCAACCATTTTCTTGGTTGGGCACGTTCCACTTGGCAAATAAATACCAATAATTTATTTTGGGTAAACAAAAGTTGTCACCATATCAAAATACCCTTTAATATTTTTAAAATTTTATTAATTTTGTGTGTTTGACTTCTAGATTGCAAAGGTTCATTCAGAATTATCAGGAAAAAAAACCCGTCTAAGTTGCATCTAGTTACCAATTTCATATGGTTATTTATGAATTAAAATCCAGTGACTTGAGAGTACCTAACGTGTAACTTTCCTTGGTGGACAAGCCTTCAAGACAGATTTGTAAGGTAGGCTAGACTGCTCATGCAATTTGCTTTTCATAGACCTCTGCAAAAGGCTGACAAATCTACAGAACATTTTTAATGTGGTAGCTGCAGCTCAGGAAGAATACCATGAGGAGTTTAAAATTGTTTGTGAACATAACTGATACCAAAAATTTGCATGTGAGAAGATCATGTTTCTGAAGTTTAATCTCAAATTTATAAATTATTAAATTATTACATTTACCAAGCAATACATTACTAAACCTTCTCAGCTATATTAAATTTAAGTAAAACTCGAAATTTAACTTTTGCTTGATTACCTCTTTAAGTGTTTCAACACATTGCCACTAGATGTCTTTGAGCTCTCAAGGAAAAAAACAAAAAAAAAAAAATTAAAGCATATATTTTCCATAGCTATTTTTACTCCAAGAGACAGTGCACAAATTTCATTGACAGCTTTCAAACAAACACAAAATATTGAGCAGCTCTATGATTTATATTGTCATATCCAATCGTATGTATCTAAATGTTCACATTCTGAGTCCTTTAAAATGCTGACTTCTTTCAAAACACATTGATATTAAAGAGAAGCATAGGTGTACCTCAGGCTTCCTCCTTCACCTGTGAGCTGTGTATCAGCTCAGAGCCTCATCCTTGGTCCTCACCTATGCTACAGTGCCCACAGACCACATCTGTGTCCACAGTCCTTGCTGGTGCAGATGCCTGTGCTTGGGTACAGACCCATGGATCTCTTTGGTCCTGGCCATGGCTTGACTCATTGACTGGACCTTGGACTTTCCTCCTCATTATCAGCTTATTTGGCGATCACTGGTCTCTTGGTCAATTGGGGTGACCATTGTTGTCACTGACCTGCTCTGCTTATCTCATTTGGGGCTATGGGACAGGGCCTGATGGGTGTTGCAAGCTTTCAGATGCAGGATAGCAAATCTGAAGAGGGAGAACTGCAGTCTTATTCTCACTGGTGTCACCACTTGCAAAGTAATCGCTGGAGCCATTGACACTCTTCAGACCAACCCAGTTTTTGTGCTACAAGTGTAGCACTGCAGCCCATCAAAGGCACATTTCAAATCAAAGCTTAGGTCATTTGTTGTGCAAGTGTGCACAAGTAGCCAAAAAAGTAATATTTCCTAAGCCTGAATCTTATAATTTCATCTGCTAAATAAATACTTGCATTGCTACATGATAATGCTTAGGCCTACATGACCTAAAAACATTAATTCAAACACTGATCTCATACTTTCCCATTTCCCAGCCTCTCACTGCTTATACACTTGAAATTTCAGTCCATTTAGATCAGGTACATGCTTTGTGATATAACCTCCTCTAACTCTTACTCTGTCCCTTTTTATGTATCTCAGGGAAAAATAATGCTGTAGATTTCCACCTCTACAGACTGAGAATGCCAGTTACTTTCCTCATAAGATGGAGGAGCAGTCATCCTGCCATAGGGATGGTATTCTCAGGATATGCCTTTTTATCTTCAGCTCTGAAACATGGCTCCAACACTTCCATCAGTGCTGTAAGAAAGTAACAATGGCTGTAATGGATCATCTTTCTGGTTACAGGGGAAGATGAGAATGCTTCAGAAAAGGATTGCTGAAATGATAGGGCTTTTTAAAGACAAAGCCCATAATTATAAACTATTCTTGAATACATACAGATAGTTACTTCAGTGAACAGGTTGCAGGAGTGATGCTGAAGTGTTGTAACTTTTAATATATTTGTAGCAGGCATGTAAACATAGAAAGTATTATCATATAGGACAATATTTTATGGGCGTTCAGTCCAAACTACTCTCTTTAGAGCATTTTGGCAGCATCTAAATACTTACTACAATAATACCTCTTTTAAATTAGGGTTTTACATGTAGGGGTAAACCATAAAATTCTGCTTGAATACAGTTAATATTTGTAAGTATATACTTGAATAGGGAATATTATATTTGTCATATGCCTTACTATTCTGAAATTTAGTTCAGCAGCACCAAGATTCCACACAAAAAATAGTCTTAAGACATCTTTTTTTCAAGTGAGTTATTCAAAAATTAGGACAAATGCACACTTCATACAATTGTGTATTCACGAAAAATATAAAGGGACAAGATAGAAAGAAGGCTTTATTGTGAATGTATCCAGTAATTGTTTAAGCAATCAATGGCAAAAGTCAAAGGTTGTTTTGTTTGCCTTTAAAGTCAATTGAGGAATGAAACTACTATAAAAGTATCCAAAGTTGAGAAGTCAAATATTTATTAACACTGAAGGAGAGACTGAGCTGATTATGGGGCTTGCAATAGGATTTTAGCTTCCTCTTTCAAATAAAATACGATCAATATAATCTGTCAGAGCAGCTCTCAGTTTATTAGATTCTTCTATTTAGGAGATCTTTGCAGAGTTTAATTTGTTTTATTGGTTTCTGTTGCAATACTAAGGGTAGGATCTTCTAGAACTATATTTAAAGAGTGATTACTATTCATCTTCCATGTCAAATGGTGATCCCTAGTCAAATAAATATATGGTATGAAGTTATTTTTATATCAGACTTGTATAGTTCAGTTCTCGACTTCTGAAAATGATGATCAGTCTTGGCCAATTTTTTTTTATAATACTGAAATTAATGTGCATTTGGTGATACAACACCAAGATGGAAAGTTAAGGTAGGAAACTAAACTCGGTTTATAGGATTTTTCATATGTCTTTTTCCAACAGTTTCATGGGGACTTTTAGGATGACATTAAGCATTATTCCATTAATACTGTGACTGCACTTTCCAATAAAGTATTGCAATTATGTAAATATATGTGCTCTAATTATGTGATTAGACCAACAGTAATTATGTATATGCGTTGCCAATTATAAGTTAAAATTGCATTAAAACCAGTGTCACTCAATGCAAAGAAAACAAAGAAATTTAGAGATGTGGAAATGTAAAATATGGAAATGCATGTCAAAGGTTATTGCAAGCCATTTGCTAATGTAAACGAACATTGCTCCACCTTATCCAGGTCTCTCTTATGTTTCCCAACCATTGCAGTACTTAGGAATACTTTTGTTGTACTCTTTTTCCACCTGTTCAAAGATACTGACAGTGAAGTGATACAAGGTGATATACCAATGTTTCTCCCAAAAATTCCTTATTAGTTACAAATTCCTCTTTTTTTTTTTTTGTAATATGATTTTAAAATATGCTGTTGGCAGTGAATGGGCTAGTTGTGCTCTCCAGGCTAAAGCTGCCTTTGGTACTGAGCATTGGGAGACTCAGATCTTGCGGGCTAGCACTGAGAGTAGAAAATTCCAGGGACTGACTTGTTGCCGTCAACACTGAACATGGCTTAAACACACTGTTTCACCTGTTCACAGTTTTTTTGCTTCTAATTGACAAATTTCTGTGATACTAAATATTTTCAAGCAGAATACACAGGAGTTTGACTATTGTGTGTTTCCTGAGACATGCTTGTTTTAAGTACCATGAACTTACGAACTCTGATTGTAAAGGACTATATATGCCTTTGCCAGCTTGTCTCCTGAAAGCATGAGAGGACTCTTGATTTATATAGATACTCACTTTGTTTAACTAAATGAGATAGTGTTATTTATTTTTGATCTATAACCACACAAAAATCTTTGAAGTAATATATCTTGCTTTTCAAGGAGTCATGACACGTAGACAGAGGTAGCTTAAGAGGTTCATTCAGATTTAGAAGCTGTAATTTATCAAGTGCAACGCACATAGAGAAATTAATTTGGTGCAGCTAATGCAGTGAACTGAATGTTATCCTCTCCCATTCAGGCTCCTTTTAACTAAGGGCATATACAGTTGCAGATTTACAATATTTTGGAGCATCCACAAGTTTTGCATCTCTAATTTGTCACTTTTAAGTGAAAAGAAAAACTAGCACATCCCCTGAAGATTTTCCTCTTTAAGGCACTACAGTAGGCACAGCAAAGGGAAAAGTTCATCTTCTTCATAAACCTGATCCTCCTTTACAGGGCTGTAATGCCAGGTTGTGGGTAAAGAAATACTAGCTACATGTAAAAGCCTTTTTTACAGTTTATTAAGCTTGATAATAAAGCATTATTTTTTTTCCTGAAATAAATAAATTACATCAAATTCAATTTATTATGTTTTGTTTTGCATAACCTTTGTGTAACAAATCTGATTGTAGAAGATTTTTTTAGTGTAGGAATCATGCATACATAATGAAATTTTTTTGTTTAGATCTTCTTTCATGCTGTGTGGGACAATGATTCAGAAGACTGCAGAGGAGAGTAAGCATATGTTTGGTGGAACAATGATTATTCTGGGCAAAGGAGATATTCCACAGATAGAAGAATATGCCCTCTTGATTGTTTGTGGTGCAGAAAGAAGTAATAGCAATATGGTGTGGAAAGAAGTTTGGTGTTAGGTAATGTTTACATACCCAGGTTTTTTAGTGGATGAAATAATCTTTAAAGCTCTTAGGCTACATGTGATGGTACGAAATAGCTCATTTTTGTTCGTGCAGGGAAACACTGAGTTCAGAGGTATCGGAATGATACAAAACACTTGAACATGATCCAGATAGACACTGGAATGTTAGGCTGAAGAAGATTATCTTAGGTCAAAGTAATAGATTTTTTAAAATGTAGTAATAGTCAGAGTGAAGTAAAAAAAAATAAAAAAAAATTTTGAAAATCTTCTGAGGATTTAACAAGTAATTACATATTTTATTAATTCTCAGGAAAACCTTGTAAAAAAAAGCAATGATAGTTTACCATGTTAAATAGAGTTACTGTTTATAATATTCAAATGAATTTATAAAAATTTTATAGTTAATTTGTGTAATTTTAAATTTTTCACTGTATAAGAATGTTTGTTATGTCTGTTTATATATAAAGAGTGCCTAGATATATTTTATGGATTGGTATGAAGTAGAATTTTGATATATGAAATCTACAGCTTCTATTAGAAGAAAGCATCATCTTATTTGTATGGTGCTCGAGGGGTCAGAAACATGAGGCTACATTTCATGTGTCTTTTAACTAGGCTGCTTACCAGCCAACATTATTGTTTGATAAATTACCTATATACATCATTATCAAGCCCTGCCTTAAATTTGGAGGTCAGTGGCCCTTTGTATCATGATTCACAAGACTTGCCATCTCCTCACCACTTGCGGAAATTTCCCTTCTGTTATGTTGCTGACCCAATCCACATTTCCGTTTTTGCTTGCAGTTCTGCCTTACACTATTGTTTTTACTGATCGATCTCCATCTCACCTTGGTATGTCCCTGAGATATTTCAGCTTGCTCTCCCTGATGTTCTGGGAGCAGTAAATGGTTCTTTCTGCACTGCTGCAATATATGCTCATTTGTCTTTGCTGCTCTGGTGTCTTCAATGTATATCAGCCACACAGAATCTCAAAGGACTCTGATAGCTTCACGTTTGCTGCCTTGAGGTTCCAGCTATCACAGTTATACCTAGCGATAGATCAAATTGTCAGTGATTACACCAGCTTGACCTTTATGAGCAGGTCTGTAACCTGCCCTTTTCTTTCAGAACACCTTTTAATTTAACATCTGCTGAATATGGCATAGCCAATCTTATCCAGATGTCACCTTGTTCAGATGTTGCTGTCTTTATGCATAATGAAGACTAGATAGTTCCTATGTTTTTCCCCTTCTCTCATGCTTCTTTTTAATCTAAATGATCTAATGTCTTTCTCCCTTATCCTTTATTCCT
Source organism: Xenops minutus (assembly GCA_035221455.1). Taxonomy (NCBI): domain Eukaryota; kingdom Metazoa; phylum Chordata; class Aves; order Passeriformes; family Furnariidae; genus Xenops; species Xenops minutus. Next base: position 98,759,900 of record JAWWEE010000105.1, read on the forward strand.
CTGTGCTTCAGTGAAAGACTCACAATTTTTCATCAGCTTATTTCTATGACAATATTCTAGAATGATTGTAAATTCAACTTGAATTTAAAGTAGAGAAAAATTTGGACCTAGATTGAAAAGTCTTCACTGAAAGACTTTTTTTTCCCCAAGTATACTTCTAATTTAAGTTTAGAGAGATCAGAAAATTAGATTCATTATTTTTCCTTATTTGGGAGTTTTCAGTTTTTTAGTAAATTGCTTATATTTGCTTTCAGAAACAGATTTTTTTCCAGAAAAAAAAAAAAGAAATAATTAAAAAAATATTTCAGTGAAGTCTATTGGTTAAGGGATCATACTTCTTCAGGAAACTGATAAAAAGAAGACTCCATAGTGGTGTGTGCAGGAACTTGTCTTATGTAATCTCTCTACTTGCCCCTCTGGTTTGGAGATGACCTCAAATAGCAAGGGGACAGCTGATGCACTGCAGGCTGCCTGCCATTCAGAGGCAAGCAGAGAGGCTGGAGAAATGGGCTGACAGGAATCTCACACAATTCAACAAGGACAAAAGCCAAGTTGTGCATGTTGGAAGGAAGCGCCCTTGGCAATGATACAAGCGGAACCTGCCCACACAAGGCACAGCTCCGGGAGTCCTGGTGGACAGTGCACTGAGCCTGAGACATCAATGAGACCTGGCAACAGAGAAACCAAAATTGTCCTGGACTATGTTAGCAGGAGCACAGCCAAGAGATCAGGACCAAGTAATTAGCTCCCTCTGCTCAGCACTTGTTAAACTGTAGGAAACCACATGCAATATTGGATGCCCACTTTAATAAAGTCCTTGGTAAACTGGAATGAGTTCAGTGAAAGTCCACCAAGATGGTCTGGGGAGCTGGAGCACTTCCCTCTGAGAAGAGACTGAGGGAGCTGGCTTATGCAGCCAGAAGCAGAGAGGGTTTTGGGGGAGCCTTGAGTGCCTGCAGGGACATGACTGAGCAGATGGAGGCAGGCAGTTCACGCAGCAGTACATATCAGGAGACAAGAGTCATCAGGCTTAAGATGAAACAAGAGAGGTTCAGCCTGGAGATAAGGAGAAACTTTTTCACCATGCGAACAGCCAAGCAGTGGGCATGTTGCCCAAAGAGGTTGTGCAGTTTCTATCCTTGGAGATTTTCCAAGACAAACTTGTGTAAAGCTCTGAAAAACAAAGTCTGATCTCAGAGCTAACTTTGCTTTGAGTATGAGGCTGGACTAGAGACCTTCTTAGATCCCTTCATAACAGAATTATTCTGCAATTCAGTGATGTCTACAATTTGAAGCCACCGTCACAGATTCACCTTCTAGTACTGCAGCAGAATATCAAAAGGGAGCCATTTAAAAACTATGTGACCAGAGGCCTGAAGCACCCATAAGCTGTCTGGAAATGTTGACAGTGTATATGAGCACATACAGCTGTAGATCACTTCTTAAGGTATGTAAGGTATTACTCACGATGTCTCTCTCTCTTCACTTTTGGCATCTGTCGCCTAAGGGATACTGTACCTCTGAGAGTGCTTTTTCTATGAACAGACACTTTGATAACCCTTTTCTATATCTGAAATGCAAGATTTAAAGATTGCAATCACACATCTGTAGAGCACAATTATGAATTACTTTATTAGAATTGGCTTGGAGGTATTTTCCCTTTTCATACTTTCTAAGAAATATTTCCCAATTTTTATTTATTATTGTGTAAGTTTATTTAATGATTATTATGTAAAGATACTTTATATAATAATTTTCTTCTATAGGTTGCATAAACATTTATTCCTTCTTTGTTGAAACTTACTGTCTCCTGTAGTATTCTCTTCCACTCTTTTCCTGTGTTAAACTGCATTGCACATTCTGACTGCTTGAAGAAGGCAGTCACAATAGCCCGTATATTTGCCATGCTCTTATAGTCCACCTTGTATACTTATCTCAGCAGCCCTTTTTTAATAGCTTTTATTTGTACAAATCATTCTTCAATATTTGTGATCAAATGCGTACAACAACACTGGCTAGACTACTTTTTATCCATTCACTGTAAAATAACACTATTACTTTCTTGGTATGACTAGAAATACCTCGCCAAAATCGCAAAAGGTATCTTTTTTCATGAGTGCTTTCAGCAGTTAATTTATGCAGTCAGGTCTGTGTTCCCTTCTTCCTTTGCACCTGACTGAATTCCTGTCTTAACACAACAAAAAGTTTTATCTGTTCTCTAATGCACAATAGTGCATTTCTCATGGTTTTATTGCATTCGTTCTCAACATCAGGTTTGTCTCTGAATGACACTTACCTGTCTTCTTTAATTACATTGCAGGTTATCAATGCATTTCATAAATATATTTTCCTTTATCTTTTCAAAGATAAATACTGATAAAGTTCTAAAAATAGTTCTTTAACTGACAACTCTTTCATTTCAATTGTTTTCCTGTATCCTACTCTTCACTCACCTTACATTTCTTTCACAGAAGTTCCTTTATCCTCTTCATTCAATTTGCATTTCTTGCACTTTTACATTTATCTAATGATTTTCAGGTCCCATATGATGTTTTATGAGAATCCAGACAGGTGAGATATACTTTTTTGACATCTAAATTTGTACAAAGGTCAATTATATGCACCTGCTCAAAGATAATTTATTACTTTGCTGCTTCTTTTTGGAAGTCAGCTCTTTTAAAACAGTTAATGCTGACTAATCTCATGTATGAACTACAGAATACCTGGCTATAGTAACTGAACTAAATAGTGTATAAATGTACAAGGGCACATGCGGTAACACTGGACAACCATTAAGTAAAATTTTTCAATGGGTTTTGTAGACTTTTGACCGAGTTGACATCTGTTTTAACTTGGCTGTTGTAGACTCTTGGAAAATGTGAGTTAATGGATACTAGCTTGAGTTTTTATTAGCTTAATTTTCTGATCTGGAAAAGTCACAAGGGCCAGATTGTTCTTGGCCCTTCATTGCTGAGCATGTAGAAATACAGTAAAAAAGCAGTGCGGTGTCAGGAGCAATTGTAGCACCTGTACATTTTAGACGAGAATGCTCTTTTCTATATCTCACCTAGTCATGAAGGTGCTAGGCAAGAAGGTGTTGCAGGTGATGATTTTGATGTATGCCTTTTTGCTAGGACCTGGAATTTTTGCAAGTACTCCTGGCGGCACAAAGCTTGTCAGTCCCATGCTGGCCTGCAAATAGGATTCAGAGTCTAGACTGATTTTGGTCAAAGCAACATTATCATCTGGCAATGAATGTATCTTCTCAAATGCAAAATACTCACTGTTTAAGATAGGTTTTAATGTGGAAAAGCTTTTTCCAAGCCTCACAAGCTAAATTAATTTATTAAAGGATTTTGCAAATTCTCCTTGAAATGAGCAATAAAAGACCTGCAGGATAAAAAAAAGTCTTCAGAGAACTAGATCTATCACAGAGCAAAGGAAATTAAGGAGTTAACAGATGCCACATTCCTTCTGAGAGCAACTGTATACTACTTACTGTTTGCACTCAGTGTCTACTTAATACTTAACTCATCATTCATCTCCCTGACTCACTTTTTTTCAGCTATTTACTTTGATACAGAAATAATGGAGCCCTTTGTGGTATTGATGTGCACTCACCCATACATGCCAGATTAACAGAGGATCTTTCTTCTTAGGAGTTAGGTTCAATTAGCCCACTTAGAATCTTGGAATGAGTGTCCTTCCTGACCTTCAAGACAGGTTGTTTCTAGAAAATAGTTTAACTAGATTGGACACTAGACAGAGGTGGCAGAGTCTTGTTTACTGTCCAGCTGATAGACTAAGTCTATGATAATTAAAAAAAAGACAGTACTAATTGGTGTCTCAGATGCCATCGTACCAGCAATTTATATACTACACATTGAAGCCTTTTTTCTTTTTCCTTTTTTTTTTTTCTCCAAAGGCAATTTCGCCCAAATTTTCTCTAATACTATCAAAATGAAGTGTTTCATGCAACATAAATGAATTTATGAACAGAATATATTTCTGTGAATATTCAGCTGGTTTTGTATGCTTTGTTTCTTCATTCATTATTTTTATTAACATCAGGATGAAAAAGGAAAAAACTAAAAATTAAATTTTTAATAGGCATGTTCTAACTCTTCAAATTAAGAAAATATAAGCAAAATAAATCCTAATGTTTTAAATTTTAGATTTTTTTTTTTTCCAAGAATGTGCTTTGATGACTTCCAATTACTTTTTTTGAAACTTAACATTTCATCCTCATGGCTAGGCTTCGCGAACGAAGATTTACAAGGGCTCTACCCATGCTTGCTACAAGCACGTTGGTGGCTAAAAAGGCCAATGCAAGATAGGCAAGTCCGGTCACAAAAGGCACAGTGGAAAGTCTCTGTCGGCACTAC
>JAWWEE010000105.1:98764384-98835128 GCA_035221455.1 Xenops minutus
AAGATTTACAAGGGCTCTACCCATGCTTGCTACAAGCACGTTGGTGGCTAAAAAGGCCAATGCGAGATAGGCAAGTCCGATTGCAACAAGAATATTTAACATGTTATTTTAACACATTTATCTACAGTTGTTGGAAAAAACCCCAACAGCTTAGAAGTAAAAACAACAGGATATACTTTGCTGAACTGCAGGTATTCTGCACAGAATCAATTAAAGAACTAGGATTTAGTTTGTGTTTCCATATGTATATTTTGAAAGTTAACCAAAGAATACACATTCTCTTTGCCCAATTATTTTTAGAAAGATTAATTAAAACCCACTCAGTCAGTTGAAAAGGAAGTTAGCACAGAAAAAATAACTTGTTCTGATTTTGCCTTTAGTCTTCATCATGTGGTACAGCATGACACCACAGAATAGAAGACACTATTGATATTTGTTTGTACACTCTATTTTTCTGACTCAACACCTGTTCATACTGGAAAGTTCCATTGCTGTGTTTAGCTTGCCATTTGTAATATGATCATTATATGCAAAGACTGAATTAACAAACATGGACAAGATAGTAAACAGATCTGTGTGTGTATCATTCTATGTGCAGTCATCAATGACTTTGCCGCAGGTTGGCATTCAATATCAAAGCAAAAATATCTGATATCTTCTGTCTAGCAGTCAACAGTGCATCAAAAAAGATATTTTCACCAAACTCACTGACAATTTTTAAATTTGTGTTTGTACATTTCATATATGCACTTGAACAGTCTCAATCAAAAATTATCTCTCAACTGTGGTCCTCCAAGATGACATAAATGACTTTAGACTTAACAAAATGAAAATGAGGTTCATATAGTTTGTGTTTGAACATGGAAATTGATGTGTAACACAGCAGAGACATCAGCTTACGTAAGGAAAATTTAAAGTTAATATGAAATTGAAAACCATACATAACTACAGTGAATGAATTAATGAAATAATAAACCCAACACTATTGAGTAGTTTCTTAATAAGTATGTGCCTAAACCCTACCACAATCTTGTCTTTCTACTACTCATATCTACAAGAGATTAATTTAAGTATTTCCTGCATTGGGAACTGGACTATGCTCAAAGAAAATTGCACATAAAGCTGTTGTTGCCCTTCAGAGACAAGTGTAGGAATGGATCTCATCTAATTGTTTCCTTTGTCCACAGAGTTGCTGCCTAGTTAATACAATCAGTCCAAGGAATAGGAGATGTAGTATCATCTATGTTTATGCCTGCTTGGACATGCTCAGGGAGAAAATTCTGCTTCCTGCCACATGCTGTGTGGCTCCCCAGAGAATAAGCAGTGAGCAGAGCTTGCTGTAGGCAGTGTTTAAGAGTAGTACGGAAACTGTAATCTCAAGTTTTATTGAGCTAGGCTATTCTGCTTACAGAACAGCTTTGTCTTTGCCTCAAGGAAAGGTCAACTCTGCATAAACCATGCTCTGCTCTTACTGGTTGAGACAATATGCAGAGGCAATCTATTCCAGAAGTTCACCATCCTCACTTGCAGAATTTTTCTTACACCAGGGTTCATCTTGCGTTTCAGATGTTTATTTAAATATACACAAAGGAGACATCTGCCTGTGAACAGCTGTTATACTCAGTGAAATTCTAGTCAATAGAGTTGGTGGAGTCCAGGCACAGTCAGATAAGCAAATAAGTGTCAAGTTTTGGCTAGGATGAAAAGCGCTCTAACTTCCACTGAATGTGATGGTAGCCTAGCTACCTAGCTGACTCGAGGATGCTGGTGTTTCCACTGAAATGTAAGTATGTGAAGCTAAAACTGATTCTTATCCCTTCATATCTGATATAACTGCACATTTCTGGAAATTTCTGAACCCTATGTTTTGTCCAAAGTAAACACAGAGTTTTATTTCAGATATTTCTCATGTGTTTGTAGACTGTTGCAATTTATATTTTACTGTTTTTCTGACCTAGATAACCTCACTTTGTCTATCCTCTCTCAATATTTTCTAAAGTTCTGATTGTTCCCATTGTTCTCTTCTGGATTCTCTCCAAAATCTCACCCTTCTTAAACTAAATTGACTAAACCAGATAAAACATTTCCTCTGAAGCTTGACTGTGGAAAGAGTCTGAAGTGAGTTTCAGTCTTTTTTATTCAACCTAGTAAGGAAAATCAAAAGCTTTGAAATTAGTTCCATGAGCACTTTATTCTCCATGGAATAAAATTACTTCAGTAGAAGTATCTTACTTATTGAAGTGCATTTCAATACACATTATAATCTCGTTACTGTCCTTCAGGAGTGGTGATTCAAGTTCTAAGTCCTTGACTGTGACCAGAAAATTGAGCTAGATAACCAAAAGTATTCAACAATTTTACAGGAGAAAAGCAAGCTTATTTTCTGGCTATGTTGAGATAGAAAGGATATGCTCTTCATCCTATGATTTGAGCTGAATATCTTGACCAGAGGGAGAACTTGTCATTCAACTAAATAAAACACTTAACTGAAGAGACATGGGAAAGTAAAGACATGCTCTCACAATTAATTGTTTCCTATTATCTGAGGCAGCTCTCTGCATAATCAGGGTGGTGTGAACCTCCTTGGTACCTAACAAGCACTATAGTGGGAAATATTAGGGCACTTGAATCTTAAGTGTATATCTAGGCCTTGCATCTTACTGAATCAAATATTTTCCTTTAATATTCTACAGTTTTTAGGTATTTTAGTAGTCAAGGGAAAAAATCTACTAAAAAAGAGTTGGCCTGCTGTCATGCTGGCAAAATCTTCTGTCTAGGAATTAAGACCGCCACAGTATGTATACCATGCCTTGGATATGTTGACCATGATCTTCTCAGTGTACCTCTAGCCATATCCTTCAGGCTGTAGCACTGACATCTATCTAAGCAGAAATAGCCGTTTGGTGTCCTGTTTGGGTTCTACTTGGTGCATCATGATGTCTTTGCAAGCTGAGAAAGAAGGAGGCAAACAGAGGGTGTTTGCAAAGTTACCACCGGAATGAGAAATACATGGTAGACAAAATTCAGGCTGAGAGAAGTGCTCTGTCTGTCTCTATTAGCTGTGCTCTATCAGCTTTACTATGTCACACATAGTAAGTGGTTTTCTCTTGAATGACATTGTATGTCCTGTGAAATACACAGACATAATATTTACTTTGAAAAGTGAATACCTTTGTCATAGAGAAAGTTTTATAAAACCTTTGAAAATCTTTAACGGTTAAAATGGAATTGAGAATGTATTTAGTGTAACCAGTGACAAGCAACTTAGCAATTAAAATGCAGCTTCAACAAATGGAATGATACAATGCTAACAAGATTAGAAGGCCTGAGCTATTTTTCATATGCAGAAACATGTGGAAAATAATTTTCTAATCCACAAAATGCTTGAAGGCTGTATTTATAGAAAAATGAGGAATGATGTGTGTGTGTTTGCAAACATATCTAATCTCTTACAGCCCAGACTCTGCAGACTTGCTAGCACACTTTTGATCCTGAATATGAAGAGGTTTTCTTCATATTCATTATTAGAAAGATATGTGCATATGTATAATTGTCTATATGTACATAGCAGATATAAAGCCACTTATCTACATCCCCATTTTCAATACTGTGATCAACAAGCATTTGATTACTATGTTTTGGGTTTTCACTCTTTGTGATTTAAATGCCATATTCATTAGCAAGGAAATAATCAGCACAGAACTTCTGTTTTTCTCTAGACTTGCCTGCAGGGGCAGAGATTTTAAGTGTTAAAGGGGTTTTACTGAATTCTTCTAAGAAAATGGTGGCAGAAGAAGTGGATCTTGAAAGGTTGCATTTACAATGTGGATAGTTTTGACCCATGGTACAAATACCAGTGTCAACAGAGCTCACAATGGGGAAAGCCATGCATGTTGTTTCTGTGGGAATCATAGTATGGAGGAAGAAAGCAAGTGTTCTAAAAAGAAGAAAATAAGGAAAGTGGATGGAATTTTTAAAAGTCCATCTGATACTATCATCTGAGCTATTTAAGGTACTGAACAAGCATCTTATTATTTTCTTCATTCCATCGGAGGCTCAAAGTAACCTGGTCTAGTGGAACGTTCCCTGCACATGGCAGGTGGCTTGGAGCCAGATGATCTTTAAGTACCTTCCAACCCTAACCATTCTGTGATTCTATAATTATACTTCTGTAGCACCATGCCTAGAGATCTTCTCCAGTGAGAAAATCATAGTAAGAAAAATTAATATTGTGTGTGGATGATAGCTTGTTGACATAAAAACTAGATTCCTGTCAAATATTTCTGCTGCATACACATTAGCATTAAGCTTCTCTTGTATAGAAAATGAAAAATATTTCGTTCTGTTTTAATAGGTTAGAGTACTGAAACTTGCTTGTGCTTAGGATATATTTCTTGTATGTGAACTCTTTTGAATAGTCCTTTCCTGTAGTCTGCTTTAATTATTTCAAAGCATTTAAAGTGATGCCTGCTCATTTCAATTTTCCCATGGGGAAAAAATCCATAGCTGCCTTGATATGTACTGAAATTTAGTATTTTTTCTAAAATTCATAAATCAGATGTGAGTCAGTGTAAAGGTTGTGAATTATGAACGTTGATAGTTGATTGCAGTTGATGGTAGCTCTGTCTTCACATAGTTATGTGCCACTCTTAGGAAAGTGAAAGAACCCATGCAAGTATCTGAAAACAGAAATGAGTACTAGAGTCAATATAATGATATAAATAAGCATAGATAATTTACAAAATATTTTTTTCTGACCTTCCTGATTTTAGGAGCCAGTACCAGAACTCCCAGTTTATTATTGTGGGTTTATAAAAATGCCTATCACTGCTTCTGTATCATACTTCCATTCTTTATGTTTTGTCCCATAGCAATAACCTCTTCTGTTTGCAGGTGCTTCTGGATACAACTACACTTCCTAGCACGTCAAATTTTCACTTGGATCCTGATTCATGGTTCTGCAGAACAGATATGAGATTGTTTAATTTCTATGGAAATCAGTGCACAGAGTAAGGAAGGGGGTGTGAGTACTGCTGTATATTTTCAATTTTGTCCTTTTACAGTCTGAGATGAAGCCAATATACACCCTGAGATTCAGAAGCAGTCTCAGTTTTTAATAGTTTAAATGTAACTTTTCTCACATGTTCAGATCCTGAGACTGCTGACTTGTGTAGTTTTATGATTAAAACCAACCCCTTTCTCATTAGTGTTAGATTAGTTTTTAAATTCCAACCTCACCTAGAGATGTGTTATTATTTGTACAAGGAAAAAGTTTTTCAGCCCTTCTTACTGAAGATTTTTCTTAGTTATTAAACAGATCTGTTTTAGCAGTGTTACTGTAGTTCCAACATAAATTATTTTTTTTTCACTATCGCTGGGCAACATTTTGCATATTTATTGAATTATGGGCAAAATAAAACTACACATGCTTAAAAAAGATCATAAAACCAACTAGGAACAAAGATTTCTAATAATGAAATGGAGTGTATTCAATGAATTAGAAAATTAAAAGGATCTTATGCTCCAAAAGTCACCAGAAGCATATTATGGCTTTAATCCAACAAATATTTGTGCACATATGTAACTTTTCTCATGTGAATAGGATTAATAACATATCTAATTAGGATTTGTAACTCAGGAGTCTCTGGGAAAGAACTCTTAAGAGACAAGACAGATATAGCTGACTAATATTTTCTGGGAGATCACAGTCTTTTATTCCTTTATATTCATGTTCACCTAACCAAATAGGCTGTGGAGATTATACTTAGCTTAAAACTTTGCTGGAAGACTGTCTTGACTCAGTAAAACAACTTTTTTCTTCCTTGTCCTCTCTGTTTTCAGATCCAATTTTTCTGTTTTTGTCACAGAGAACATTTATTCTAAGACCTTTGGAAAATGTTTACATAATTTAATTACATGTTCACTTTTCACTACATTTGATAATTCCACAAAATGGAATTTTGTGTTGTTATTTAAAGTAATGCAGAGGGACAGATATTAGAAATCATGGTGTCACAGTTCAAAGCTTATATTTACATTTAATTCCAACTAAACCTGAATGTTCTATTGGAAGATATAATTTTGCAAACAGACATCATTATGTTTGTTACAAGAATTACTGGATAAAATTCAGTGTTTATGATAGAAAAGAGTAAGATCAGATGACTGAAAGTTTCACTAAGTTTTAAGAATTTAGGTATTTATTTATTCATCAAATGTCTCTATTTTTGTTCTAATTGGTCAAGGCTGATAAGCTGTGTCACAGCAACCGGTGTTTCTATGTTTATAATGAATCAATCCAATCTGAAAGGAATATTTTTGACTGTTTTTGTGAAGAGTAATGTATGAAACTTATCCACAATGAATAATTGCAGTAATAAAGTTATACTAATTAGCAAAAATTGTATATACTGTATTTGGTTTCTGCAGCCAGGTTTTTGGTAGTGGGGAGGAGCTACAAGGATAGCTTCTGTTAGAAGCTGACAGAAGCTTCTCCTGTGTCTGGTGGAGCCAATGCCAGCCGGCTCCAATGGCCAAGGCTAAGCCCATCATGAATTATAGTAACGCCTCTGTGATAACACATTTAAGAACAGAATGAACGTTATTTCACAGTTGAAAATTACAGCAAGGGAAGAGCAGAGTGAGAACATGTGAACAGCAGTGTAGACACCAAGGTCAGTGCAGAAGGAAGGGGAGAAGGGGCTCAGGACAGGAGCTGAGGTTCCCCTGCAGCCCATGGTGCAGACCGTGGGGGAGCAGCTGTCCCCCCGCAGCCTGTGGAGAGCCATCGGGGTGCAGATGTCCACCTGCAGTGGAGCCCATAGTGGAGCAGGTGAATGTGTGAAGGAGGCTGTTCCCTGGCAGGAACCTGATGTCCATGGAGAGAGGAGCCCACACTGGAGCAGGTTTTCCTTGGTAGGATCTCTGGTCCTGGGGGGGACACATGCTGGAGCAGCTTGTTTGTGAAGGACTGCACCCCATGGAGAAGTGACCAACAGGACAGCAGTTTTCTGAATCACTGTTGCCCGTGGGACGGACTCATGCCAGAGAGGTTCATGAAGCACTGCTTCATGGGACCCCATGGGCAGAGGGCGAAGGACTCCTATCCCTGAGCAGTGATAGAAAAAACAACTGTCCATAAGCCCATTGCTCTTCTCTCTGTACTGCTGGGAAGAAAGTAGAACTTGGAAGGAGGGAGGGGTGGGGAAAAGGAGTTTTTAAGATTGTTTTACTTCTCACTCTTTTACTCTGATCCTGTTAGTAATAAATTTAATTAATATCCCCACTTTGAGTCTGTTTTGCCTGTGATGGTGATCAGTGACCTCTCCCAGCCCTTATCTCAGCTCATGAATCCTTCATTGTTTCCTTCTCTCCTCTGTCCAGTTGCAGAAGGGAGGGGGAGAGTGGATTTAGTGGGTACCTGGCATCCAGTCAGGGTCAACCCACTACAGTGACCACTAAAACTATGTAGGGATTTCTTGTCAAGGATATAGATTTTTGTGGTCATGTACACATGAAGACTGCTTTCTGAGAAAGTTTAGGATACTCTGCATGAAACATAGGTCCATGAATAATCAGAATACAATCTCATAAAAAAAAATAAACAAAAAACCAAAGTCATGTTTCTAAAATCAGACCCTAAAATGGCAATCCAACATGCTAGCCAGCTAATAGAAATCACAGACTGTGCCTCTTCACACCTGACTGCCACTATATATGTGCAATTTCCGATTGCATTGCATGAATAGGTTCATTATCTTTAGACTTTTCCTGACATGTCAGCTTCCTGAAAAGCCAAAGACGACTTCAAGTTATGTATAGTTTAACTGGGTAGTACTAGGGCTCAATTTCTGACAAAGCATCATGGAACACAAATGGCTGATGTTAATGACTTTAGTTTCACAGAGAAGATTTTTTGATAATATAAACTGATATGATTTCTGCCTATCAAGAATTTTTATGAATATGACAATTTGCGAACTTGTATTTATGTGGAGGGAAACTGATTGTATTCAAAACACATAATGGGTATGCACTGAAATGAGGGATGGGAGAGATAGGAACAGAAAAGGTGCACCTGTTCTGGAAGCTGTCCTTCACTCCAGCTAAGAAAAGAAAGTATTTCATGATTTTTTGCTTAATTGATCACCTGCTTTTTGTGTCTGATCCTTAGCTTGTGTGAAGCTACTTAGTCCTGTTGACTAGAATGCAGCTATGCCAACGTAACCCAGTTGAGATTGAGGCTGCCCTATGTGCTCATCTGTGTAGGTGAGGTAAGTGGTGACATGTACTTCAGCCGTAAGGTTTAAATGACTGGCTGCACTTGTGTTACTGTAACACACATATGCCTTAAAATAATATCTCTCTCAATTATGTATGTTGCACTGTTGTTTGGGCTCGTTCAAAGTTTGGTTTTGAATAAAAAAAGATGGTATTCAAAACTAATATTGAAATATAACTTGAAAATCTTGATTTCAAGTTCTTGGTATTTATTGCAATAGTCTGTGTCTGTATAAGTTCAACCATCCATGAAGATAAAAAAAAAAAAACAAAACAGCAAAAAGAGACAATAATTTTGTATAATAATCTTGGATTTATGTACTATTAGTGATTCATCATATTTAGTGTCAACTTAGATAACAGAAGACTGAAGATTCAACATATCTAATTTAAAGAAATGTCTAATATGAAACACCATACTGTGTTACTGAATATTATGTTCATCTGACTGGTTAAGGTGCAGCTGGATAATAAAAATCAGTGACACTTTAATTTCTGTATCTTTTGAATCATTTTTGCCAGTATAATGCATTTATTCTGTGTTTAATGGGATCATTGCTGGTTTTCAGCAGATATAATTTTAAATTATGTACCAGTCACAGGATAACTAAATCATGACATGTCCTGTCTTTCTTCATATATGACAATTTCAAGAGAAATATTCACAGTGATGGTTAGATATTTTATAACAAAAAATGTCAGCATTGATTAACAGATACTTGACATAAATAACAAATCTTTTTAAAATTTTTATAGTTTGCATTATGGTAGTATTTTGTAATGTAAATAATTTGATTTTTACTTGCCTTAAGATGTGAGATAATTTAGAGAAGCATACAAGAGTGTCCTTGTATCATGCTATTATACATTTATCAGTTAAAGAACAGCATATTTTCTATTTTTTTTTAATAAAGATGTCAGCAGTTAATTCAAATAACTGAGAGTTTATGAAATACTAGATAACTTTTGTAAAACTGGTGTGTACCAATGGCCATTTAATTCATTTTAAGGAGGATGTTAAAAAAATCTCAAAGTAAGCATCAAATCAGGAAATGCTGGAATGTAGATTTTCTGTAAGGAGTTCATTATTATTCTTGTATGTTTGCTATAAGATATAGTTTTTAATTATGCAATAGTTAGGAATTCTTAAGAATTATTCCTCTCTTTTATCATAACTCTATTATGATGAGAAAAAAGAGTAAGGAAATTAAGTTGTGAATCTGTTAGTTGTCTATACCTTATTATCTCATAATAATGCTCCTCTGAAACAGTACAGAATACTTTATTCCTTGCGCACACACACACACACACAGATATAATACATGCGTTACTGTGCAATATAAATTTCATATGACAGGTATTTGATCAGAGAAAATGGTTAAAATAACAAAATCACAAAAGAGTTATAAGATTTCTTTATTTGATATGCCATGGGCAGAAAATGGAATCATAAAGTTTTAAGCAACTGCAAGCAAATTAGATGCATCAGATCTCAAGTCAAGAAAATATTCTGTTACCTCACCACAGATTTACAAAAGCATCTTCTAAAAGGGAGTACAATATACTCAAAATTTCAACATTTCGCTATTGTAAACTGCTCCAAAATAAGTGAGAAGAAAAGCCTCCTGGTAACAAAAAGATATCTTGGTTTCACAATTTTTGGAATAAAATGCTAATCTCTCCCCCCCTCCCCCCCCCCGAATGGCTTCCTGGCTTTATTTCTTAAATATTGTGTCATGTACTAGCAAACATACTTAAAATATCAAATTAGGTTTTTTTTCCATTTCATCATGTGTAATTTTTTTTCTCCTCCCATATACTTCATATACGGAACTAATTTTCAAACAGAACTGTGGAACATCAAGGTTTCATTTAATTTTGAGCAAAGGAATAATTTGAAAAATGATGTCTTGTTTGCTATGAAACAGTGGATTTGTGTAAATTTGAATGTTGATAATAATGACTTGAATATACATTGCTAGGTGATAAAGGCCAAATTCTGGGGCACCAACAAAAGAAGGTTGTGGATCTGTTGTAGTTAATCCCTAGAAAGCCATGAAGGCTGGAGTAGCTCTCCTATGAATTGTTCATTCTGGAGAAGAGAAGGCTCTGAGGACACTTTTTAGCATCTAAAGGGCCTACAAGAGAGCTGGAGAGGGACTATTTGCAAGGGTGGGTAGTGACAGGACAAAGGGGAATGGCTTCAAACTCTAAGAGAATATATTTAGACTAGACACAAGGAAGAAAGTCTTTACAACGATGGTGATGAGTCACTGGAACAGGTTGCCCAGAGAAACTGTGGATGCCACATCCCTGGAGGTGTTCAAGGCCAGGCTGGAGGGGACCTTGAGCAACCTGGAAACTCCCCATGGCATGATGATTGGAACTTGATGATCTTTAAGGTCCTTTCCAACCCAAACCATTCTATGATTCTATGAAATTCATTTTGTGTATTGAGAAACCAGTAGTAGACCTATAGATTTCAGAGAAGTTTATTCATATTTATGAAAATTTAAGTGAAATTATTTTTCCCAGACTGCTGAAAACCTTGGGAGACTGACTGGAAACTTAATGATGGAAGGATTTATTGAATTGTGTGAAAGACTTATTTTGCAATTGATACACTTGTAATGGAAGAAGAGGGAGATATAAGAGAGGAAAATAAGTGTGACAATTTCTGTGGCAGGGGGAGGAACCAAATGAGATAGCTAGTGCATTCTGTTGATAAAAAAGAACAATTCTGCAGAAATGTCATATTGAGAACAATATTATCAGTTTAATATCAGCATTTTTGTATACTTAGCACATTATAAATAATTGCATATGGCAATCTTTGCTTCTCTTTGTACCTCAGTGCTGTAGTAGTGCCATCTAATGTACTAATTAATCTGCAATTTTTCCCAAGTCAGACTTTCAATAGCAACAAAAAAATGCTTTCAGGAATGATGAACTTGGCCTTACTCCAGCTGATACTGTGGCTATGCTCAAATAGTCTCTTGGATTTTATGGCAACATAATAAAGTTAAGAAAATCTGGACAAGATATTTGGAGGCAATCAAGTGCTTCATTTTACTTTAAAATGCTGAACAGGTGCAAGTGGGATACATTCAAAAGGGTCATTAGGCAAAACTTGCTTTGAGGAAGGTGGAGCCAACATCTGTGCTTATTTTCACAGATACAAAAGAGCAGGCTTCCCAGGGAAATGTGAGTAGGATCCAAATGGATGAAGCAGTCAGACTGAATAAAGCATTCTGATTTAAGACTTTCTCTGCTTATAATAATTAGCATTTAAAAAAAAACAAAAACAAAATATGATCAATCTTTTTCTTCTCTTGGGGTAGAAATGGAGGAATCTGATTTAATTAAGAAGGACATTAACTCTGAGCACCTACCTAATCAAATATTAACTATATTCAGAACAAGCAAATTATAATAATTTTATAGTGATTTAAATGTTTCCTTCTGTAGCTGTATGGATCTTATCCACACTATTTCTTGTTTTTACTAAAAACCATGGTCTTAGTTTACCCTTCAGATGTTCTATGTTTTAATGATTGGCTGATAGAACCCTCCTGCAATAGATCTTTATGACATAATTTTATATTTTATATCCTAGTAAATGAAAAAGAATTTTGTGTAACTGAAGTAGAACAAGGTTCTTAAATCATAATGGGACACTTTATACTACCAGTGAAATATCTGGAAGATATTTGAAGTTTGCATTTTTGACTCTCTTCTTGGCTCTAAGAACAAAATTTCATTTTATGTATTACAATTGTGTTTTCTTATGACCTTCCTTATTTTGTAATTTGAATGGAACCATATACTGAGTCTATCCATCATCTTTTTTTCAATTATTTATTTATTACAGTGTTGGTTTTGGTGTGTTGGTAACACCTGCCTTTATGTTTCTGTCCTGGCACTACTGTGAATGCTGTAGCCATGTGCAGTTAGATGAGAACATAGAAAAGAGCCAAGCATAGATGAAACTACATTAATACTGGAAAATCAGTTAAGAACTACATCTGGGCCTGCTTCTATCAGTGTCTTTCCATGAAATATAAAAGCATATTATTTCTAGCTGATATGGTAGTGCTGCAAGTTGTCACACAGCCTTGCAGAAAGGGTAATCAAAAAGCTCTTGGTAGGCCAGGACATCACATTGGTTTATTTGGAATTTCACTATCATAAAATCCATCCTTTTGGCATTCAGAAGACTGTGTGCAATGCAGTTGAAGACTGTCAACACTTGAAGTTACTCTGAAATTTGCTCATAGTCTTGCAAAGGTGGCTCCCTTGTCAAATTGTTTATTCATGCTGCCAAGATTTTACTTGAACACCACTTGTTATCTGTAAGTTTTGTACTATATTTAACATAATATTCTAGTTTTGATTGCATTTTTTGGCTGGATTCTTTAACGTTGTCATAGGTAAAAATTCGATTTCCTAGTGTCTTCATCTTAGTATTACTAAGTTAGAATTGTGTGCAAGTTTTACACCCTAGACATCTACATAAACTTTTATACTACTTCATTTTCAGATTAAATATACTCTTGTCCTTCTTTTTAGTTTTGGTAAAAGAGATAGCTTTATACATTTAATACTTTTTTCTAGGAAAGAAATGTGTTGTCACTGGTATAAAGGTAAGAGGCATTCCAGCAGAATTTTTCCTACTAGAAGTCTTAAGTCTGAAACATATTTTCACAAACAGCTAAAATAGCCCAGATATGGCATTTGGGGTGGACTACAAAGTTCATCTACTTGTATTTTGGTAAGCAAAAATATGATGAAGGCTGTAATTTCAGAACTATTATTCACTATTGCTGTATTTTAATCTTTAGAGATACCAAATAAGATGCATTAATTAAATTAAGATGCAAAATTAAATTTTATTCACCTCACATTATTAGAGAGGAACTGAGGGAGACTTGCAAGGTGATCTTTGTGTCACTTTATGCCTCCTCACACTTTAGAAAGTATATCGACTTATATGTCAAGAGCAATCATTTCCTGTTCAAAGATATATCTGACCTTTACTACACCTTTGCAGGCAGAATGCAACGAACACGAGAATAAGAACTTGTGTATTCTCCCCCTCCCCCCCCCCCCATTTTAACCATATCATCCATTTTTTTACAAACGATACAGCTTGGTAATCACTTCTGAAGATAAAACATCATCTTCTCTCTGTTTTATTTCTTCATTTTTTCAGGGGTTCCAGACTTAAAATGGAACAAAATGGTGGCAACCAAAGCTGCGGAGCATGTGCTTGTTGTCTGGATGCTTCAGATGTTTAACTGGTGATGGAGATACTTAAAAATAGTGGAAATCATACATAAACACAACGTCCTTTTCCTCCTTCTCAGTTCTTTGGGCACAGACTCCTGGTTTTGGAATTCTCAAAGGAGTTTTTTTTCCTTTTAACTGATTAAAAAACAGTACCACAGTCCTTACGTAAATATAAATCTCCATTTTTATTTCTGTGACTTCTTCCCAAATCAACTCTTTCTAAATCATTTTCTTACTGAAGGATCATCTTACCCTCATATTTTCTAAAACGGAAGGGTTGGCTTGTCCCAGATTTCTTTTCTTTAGAGTATGAGTCCTCATACTCATCTATAAATTGTTGGAGAAATGGGCTGACAGGAACCTCCTGCATTTCAAAGGGAAGTGCAAAGTCCTGTACCTGGGCTGAAACAATCCTACACACCAGTACAGGCTGGGATCCACACAGCTATAAAAGAGACATGACCTGGGGAGCCAGGCTGTTTTCAGTGATGCCCGGTGACAGGACTAGAGGCAATGGACACAGGCTGAAACACAGAAGGTCTGAACATCAGGAAACACTGTTACTCTGAGGGTGACCCAGAACTAGCACAGGTTGCCCAGAGATGTTGTGGAGTTTCCCTCCTTGGAAGATATTCAAAAGCCATCTGGACATGGTCCTGGGTAACCAATTCCGGGTGGTCCTACTTGGCAAGGGTGGGTTGGACCAGATGACCTCCAGAGGCTCTTGCCAACATCAGCCGTGCAATAGATGCAATAGATGTCTCTGACTCCAATTTTGCAGAAAATACAAGGGCTTGCTTGTTCACACCTGTGTAGTGCAAATTTAGGACTTCAGTACAAGATCCACCCTTAAATGATCAGATTTGAAGATATTAGTATTAGGGCCTGTTTTTAGAATTGTTTAAATGCTTTATTCTTATGATAAATGCACAAAGCCCAGTAAAGATCTGGCAATTATTTAGTCAATTTAATTTGTATTTTTTTTCACCCAACCCAGTATTCTTCACAAATAGGCAATGTAATATGTATTTTCTGTTTCATTTAGTGCCTTTGAATCCATTAATTTCCTCTTACAATGCATGAATAATAATTAGTTATAGATAAGATCTTTCACTGAAACTGGAAAAGCAGCAGTATAAAATTAAGGTAAATGAGCAAATACTTGTTCCCTTGAGTGTGTATTTCTGTAGTGTAGACTAAACTGGATGTTTATAATGAAACCAGTGTGCCACTACTCAGTCAAATGTAATCACCTCTCTTCAAAGCTGGTTTCACCCTCTCAGTCATATATATATTTGTTTTCTCTACTCATGAAGCAAACTCTCTGCCCCGAAGTTGATGGATTGCCCAGAAGAATGAACCTCTTTATCTGCAGGCCACCTACGCTGCTCGTCTCTTTTGACTTTTGTGCCTCCCTATCTAAACTCTGACCCAACTAGATAACAACCAGCTGAAATCTTCTCTTTAGACTTGCATACATTCATCACTGAGCTGTACTGGTTTGTTTTCAGTGTAAAAGGAGATTGTATATCTTGTATGCGATAATGAGAATGCGACTTGATAAAAATGAATGCAAACATGCCCTTACAGTTAATTCTTTTCTCTACTTTAGCAATAACAGAAGAAGGTATATCATTGACAGTCTGCTCTTTTGAAACCTTAATTTCATAATTTGTTGAGAAGAGAGTACAGGATCAGACTTGGTATATCACCTTTTTTCCTCATGAGCTCCTGAATTAAAAACCATTGGAAGTTATTTTCCTAGGAAGAGTGAGTTAAGTGTGTGACCTTGTATTTGTGTGCACTGAGAGAATGTTTGTACAGATATATATGTATGGATATATAAGTATGCACATATATCTGTGGACTTTAAGAAATGAGAATGATCTTGATATTTCTGAATTTGCCATCAAATGATTGACATTACTTTATTGAAGCCAGTTTTCACAAAGTGCTAGCACATATTCTGAAAAAACAGAGACACTTAATTCTGGAAAAGGTAGTCCGTTTGGGGAAATTGAAACTTAACTATAAGGGATATAGACTCAGTTAAACAAAAGAACTTGGGAATGCTGACATTTAGTATCACCACATGTAACATTCAAACATCTAGACAGCTCCTCATCTAGGTTGCTCTGAGCTTAAAATGCAAATTATTTCTCTAAATTATTTGCATATTTAGACCATAGAGCAAACTAGGGTTGTCCAAAGGGAATTCAGCCACCACTTGAAAAGGTGGAGATGGCAAAGATATGCCTAAACTGCCCACAGGAGGTACCAGAAGAAAAGTGGCTGGAATTATTCCTTTTTGAGACTTGCACTGAGATTAGCAGACAGAAAACCCCTCTTGTAATTATATGCCTGTAACAGCTTGATAAATGAAGTAGTCATCTCAAATGCAAAACTCCAGGCTCTTGTACTACTTCACAGTTGGAGATCCAGATCTCTAGTTTGTACTTTTGGGCAATGGATCCTCAGATTCAACTTCTCCTACTAAGACTCTGTAAATGCGCAGAAATGAATTTAAGAAGCAGGAGTCAGAGTAAGAAAAAACAGGAACAGTAGCAATCCTATAATTTTGTCCTGCCAAACTCAGAAATAATCAATCTGAGTTACTACTGCTAGTTACTACTATTGTTTCATCAATATGATCCTATCATCTTATGTGAGTTTTAAAAAAAACTTTTCTATTCTGCAATGTATAAGGCTGCAATTTAAAATTAATTTAAGATTAATGGAACAAGAATTATGACAGCCATTTCTATCTTTTTCACTATAAACAAGGACCTGGTCTAGAAAGACATTATTTTTTGTTATGTTAAATTTAATACAGACTGATAAATATCAACTAGGTAAGATCCTAATGAATTACAGCACAGAACAACTCCTCTGTTGCTTTTTTCATTCAACTTCACAACAGGAAAAACAAAAGGCAAAATTAATGAAGCTGTGCAGAGTGGAAGATGAACACATCATTGGTTTGAACACAGCATTTAAATAACATAATAACAGGTGTTCCTCAGGAACAGGCACGAATGCTCTCATGTATTGTTAAAGTATTTTTATATGATTTTACAAAATAGTGTCTCCCTAGATCTTGCTTTGACAGCAGTTCATGCAATACCTGTATTTTCCATAACAAATGTGAATCCTGTGTCATTAAAACCTGGCCAGTTACTACAGTCATGGAACACCAGATTGCACATATCAATTAGAGGAACAACTAGTGTTCCCACAAATTTAAGGTTACTTTCATGGATCTGAGTGTGTACAAGCCATGTAAGAGTTGAATGAACTTCAGCCTCAAGTAAGAAACTGGAGGTGGTTTGACACTCATTTTCACGGCATTTGTATACAACTCATTTCAACAAATAAGATTTATGAACCCAGCCTTCAATATACTGCCCAAGAATATTTTTAAGGAGGATAGTTTAAAATACTGTTCCTCATACCAAATACATAATGAAATGCTAGGAACACAGTTGAAATATTTATACAATGCAAAGAAATTTTGTTTATGTTTAAACCTCTTAGATCTACAGTTTAGATGGCTTTTTATTTGTACTAGGTATAACAAAGTTTATTTCCCTATACTACACATGGATAAAGGAATCCTGTCAGGATAATTAAAGTATAGCAACAGCTATGCTGCTATCAGATTCTGATGGCTATCAAGAGGGCGAGGAAAATACAAAGAGTGGAAATTAATTCACACACTAATGAATTTTTTAATTAGTATTTAAAAACCCAAACTTAAGCAGTATATTTCCCTGTAGGGAACAGTATAGAGTCATCCAGGTAATTAGACCAAGTGAAGATAATAAAACAAACTTATGGATATAATGTGATAAAAGATGTTTGAAGGTCAACAGCAGCAATCAAAGCAAGGGCAGAATGAAGGCCAGGTCTCAATACCACTACGTCTTTTCCCTTCCATTTCCTAAAATTTCTGCAAAGGTTCTGAATTCAAGTTAAATAATTGAAAATCTAAATATATGCTCGTTAATGTTTTAAAACATTTCAAAGTCATCTGGGCATTTATAATAATTTAAACTTTTATTCCTCTTGGTCAGTAAAGAAAATTTTTCAAATGTGCGAATCACACACTACTTTGTTTCCCAATCATGCTGTTTGTGTTTTGTTGTTGCCACTAAGTGTATGCTGCCCATCCAGAGTATGCCATCATATGCTGGCATACTATTGCTGTGCTGGAAGTGAGAAGGGTCAGAAAAAGGGAAAGAGGATGAGGATGTCTTTGCCTCTGTATCCTACTGATGGTGGTTTGGGTAGTACCTTTTCTTGGATCTTGACGCTCCCAATGTATTTCTTACCACAGTCATGTTGACTGCGAAGAGGCAGAGGAAAACGGGATAATTTTTATTTCCATTCATAACCCCCCTGTTCCCTGGCCAAACGAGTAGGGTTACTCTCTGCCTTTGAAGTGCAAATAGTAACTTATTGCCTCCCTGGAGCGAGACAAATGCAAGGAAGGAGTGAGCCTCAGATGTTGTGCCACCCTTAGCTCTGGGCTTAGCCTCCAGGCATGCATTAAACTAAAATAAATTAGTCACAATTAAGTTTTTTCTGGCACTAAATAAACCTTTATTTTATGTGCTTAATTTTTTTAGGCCTAAGGCTTATCTCCTGGGTTGCTTTGAATTTGGGCATGTTAGATTTCATCCTGGTTTACAGCAATGATAGTGGTTCTATATAAAGGAGTCTCAGGGAAGCTCCAGGGGTTAAGAGGGATAAAACGTGTTTATAGCACTGAAGCTACTCCTCAGTACACATATAGACTAAGACTGAAAGAAAAGCTAACAAATCTGAGTTTATAGCTATGTAAAGCAAAGCCATCCTATTGAATTGCAACCCTCAAATTCACCTGTTCCCAGTCGTTGGCCCCAGTCTGACAGTTCACTGCATGTGAAGCAGCCCCTAAAGACAGTGAGTTATAAGATGACAGGCCTTTGCCTTCAAACAGAAATATGTTGTTGTACTGTGATCTCATCTGTTATATCCACAGCTTGTCCTGGTTTCAGAAGCGCACTGAACAGAAAACTCCCCCGCAAGCTAAAATGAAATGCACACTATTTTGGCCACCCCATCTGGGCTTTTGATGAGATTTAAAGCAAATTCTCCTCTCAAACTATTTGGAAAATTTCTTTCCCCTAGAGAAACAGTTCTAGAACTATATCTTGTGAATTTTCTTGGCACCCAGTATTATTCTTGTCACATATTCATTATGCCTTACATCAGTGCCTTGTTTCATCCCAAGAATATCTGTAGTTGCCATCTGTCTAGAAAACATGGGTTGATGGCAAGATAGTGACCTCAGCTCTGAAGTCAATCACCAGCAATTTAGGAAGAATGCAGTGACAGTTTTGATTTCCAAATACTGGAAATGCTTGTTTACAATAATAAATTATTGTCTAATAAATGTCTCCAGAAGTATGTTTAGAGTACTCAGAATGTTATTAAAAATAGGAAAATTTATTTTTCGCATTTTATGAATAAAAAAGTTTGGGCAAATGGCTTTTGAGCTTAATTTCTTTCACTAATTTTTATTATGCACATTACAAGTAGCTGTTATTTATTTATCTGAATGTATCCTACATTCCTAAGTGTGAGTCCATCTTAATTAACAAACAAAAACCTCTTTTTGCATGAAAAACCCCAAACTCTGACCTTCAATATTTCAGAAAACTAAACTTAAATTGAGAATTTCAAACACTTTTTACAAAAAATTGTCAAATATTTTCTAGTTTGGTAATATCAAAATTGAAAGTACACCTAAAAATAAAGGAATTCTGTGGCACTCAGTGTGACCTTTTACTTGAATGTAATTTTGTCTAGGCTTTAAAAGTTAGATCTGATGTTCATAATGAAAAGAAAATGACCGATGCTTTCAATTTTTATGATTATGACTCTTTCAGTTTATTATGAGCTATTCTTGATGTACTTGTCTTTTTCCAGGTCATATGCAAAGAAAACAAGTGAACAAGTATATATTAATAAACAAATATAATGTATTTGCTCCCCTGTGTCAGTCTCCACTATTTTCTCTTGACAGTGTTGCAGTTGTCATACAGATTATTCTCTATTAATGTGAAGTGCATCCTGCTAAGACGAGTGGGAAGGTTCCTTCTGAGATGCTACTGGTATTTGGCACGAACTGCTATAAAACTCAGGAATTCTCAGCACGTGCCTCTCAACCTAGAATAGATTTTTCAAACATTTTTGCAAGATACACAAACCTTGGTTCTATTTTTATTCAGGATTTGGAAGAGTGTCAAATTTCCTTATAGCAAATTTGAAAGGACAACTTAGCTCAATAGCATTTAATTTGTATTTGAAGCAAGTTATAGCAGGAAAGAGAAACCAGAGAGAAGCTTTAGTCCTATAATGCATCAATAATGAATATTGACTTCATGACATGAGAAGAGCAAACAAAGAGAGAAAGCAAAATGAGTTGTATAGACCATTATTTGACAAGAAAGTTTCTAAAAGCTGATCCGTAGTGGTGCCTTGAAACACCATGTGAAGCATCAGTCAGTAGTCTAGTCTTTGAGACCAAGTGGTTTGATTTCTGTCTACCTGTCTAAGGGAAATAGTAGTTCTGTGCTTTGGCTTCTGTGATCACTGTGTTTCATCAAAATATGCAGGTGTGGAATGTACAATGAATAACAAAATCTGCAAACTTGTCAATATCTGCAACAGCAGTGTGTTTTTTGTGGGACTCTAAGCTAGCACTTTCTCAGTGGCTGAGACTGACCCAACAGTCCACACCCATGAGGGGAGGGACTTTTATAATGAGGGATCTGTGGTCCAGCTCTGCTGCAGGGTATTGTGTGGTTCCTGTGGTGTAGAAGAGCCTCACTGTCTCTTTCACCTCTCTTTGACTTTGTGTACTAGATGGCACCAGCTGGGGAGTGGCCAGTCAGTCGCCTTGGTCACAAGGAATAATAGAGCAGGAGGGAAACATGGTGCCATGCAACCAGGGCAGGAAGAATATATCAGGGATGTGAAAAGAGGGGGCTGACAGAAAGAGCATCTTCCTGCATAAGTGATACCTGGCAGATATTTGTAGACAGCAAAAATAGCAGATTTTTCAGTGTGTCTTTTATAGAAATAAATCCAAAAAGGCAGTGGCTGAAGTCTGAGGTGGATGTCCGTCCATAATCATAAACCATAACAGATTGCACTGGATATCTTTTATAATTCTCCTCCATTGATATTAAATAAAAACATTAAGATGGTGAAGTTAATCCTGGGATTATTCCATACCTTTCTATTCTTGCAGTGCATGTTTCCTGCTAAAAGGTTCCAAATATTTTAGGTTTTATTGACCATGGCCTCAGTACTGTGAAATGGACTTTACAAATAAACATGCTATTTTCATCTCTGTTTCTTATGCCCTATATGCTTAATTATGTAAGTGTTGTATAAACACCACAAGATGCTGTATTTCAAAAGATTTCCTTACAGTTTCATAAATTTTTTTATCAGTTTTGCTGCTACTTAAAATGTGTTTTGATGTCAGGTATCAATACGTCTACCTTATAGGCTGGTTTAAACTGTACAACTATCAAAGCACTCTTTACCAACTTACTTTAGCACTTCACTTAACAGAATTGCATTGGCTAAGTATTATTTAAGATGTTAATAGTAATAATGGTTCTTTTAGGAAATGCTATTAAGAATGGAAGTTATCTTAAATCATGTTAACTGTCACTGAATAATAGTAACCCATCAGTGAGTAATAGCAGTAATAAATATAGTAAAAGTATTTTAAAGCCATAAGGTAAGCTCTTCATTATATCTTTTGCAATAGTTGCAATATTAATGAATGAAATAAGATATGTGTTCCTATTGTTTGCAGGATTTTTCATTAGGATGATGGTTCAATATATTTTCATTCAATGAATGAGTTGTTGGTGAGACAGATGAAAAAAAAATCAAAGTAAAAGCACTATTAGTACAACTAACTATTTAAATTATTATATTAAGATCATGCTATTCAATAATGTTTTGATGGGTTTAATCAGTTATGTAATCTCCTATGCATTCTTACTTACCACAGGAACTTAGATCATATTGAAGCATTTGGATATACCAATAAATCAATCAAAATAAATGAGACTGTGAAAAAAACCCTCTCTCTTAAAATGCCTACTTTCTTCCCTTCAGGTATGACTCAATTTTTCCCTGCTTTTTACATTTCTTTGTAGAACATATTTTATATTATTGGACATAACGTGGCTTTAGTAGATAGTTTATTGCCAATTAATCAGTTCAAGTGCTAGAGAAGTTGCATATTTCTGCCAAGATACCTATTTCTGTATTCAGTCTGTGCTTTATAGTTCTCTTAAATTGTTAGTGTCTTTTAAAAAATCACTAGTTACTGGATAATGAGAAAATATAAAGCCAATTATATAATTTGACAAAGCTAGAATTAGTTTGGGAGGGATTTTAAATTAATTTAAAACACTTGTTTAGAAAAGTAATAGCATTTTACCTTTCCCTGCAGAACTCTGTACCTCACATTACTGTCTTACATATAAATATAAATATTACATGAAAGCCTACTGTATGTTCTCTGACACATGATGGAATTAGTACTGGGATTGCCATGCTGATGCCCAGTTACAACCAGCAGATGTCAGCCAATTATGAGTCTTTCTCTGAACTGTATTTTTTTGCCTAGAGTGCTGGAATCCATCTGGCTGCAGTAGTCAACTAAAGGACACTGCAGTCCTAGTCTATCATTTAGTCAATGAAAGCTTGCCAAAATTAGTAAAGTATAACTCTTGTTTCCTACAGACAGTTATTTCTCACCATCCTCCTCGTTTAAAATCTTTTGAGGGGAAACTTTGTACCAGACAAATGGTGTGTGTTCTCTACATTATATGGCTTTCTGTAAAGTCCAGAGAAAGACCTATTCAGATCTAGAAGAAATACCAGCCAAAGGGGATGTCCTTTGCCAAAATACAAGATAACATTGGAAGAGGGATGGAATGTTTATCATTTGAATATATTTAGGCATCTAGTTGGGCTGAAGTCAAGTCACCAGAAATGCCCAATGCCTTTGAAGTTTGGCCTTGGCTTCAGGTCTGCTGCTTTGCTTACCAGCCTCTCCCCTCATGCTGCTGTTGAGTTAAAACATGCAGCAAACCAACCAACCAAACCAATAACACAGTAATACACTTTAGAATCACAGAATATTCTGAATTGGATGGGACTCACAAGGATCATCAGGCCCAACTCTTACATGAATGGCTCATACAGGGAACAGAAGCACAACCTTGGCATTATTAGCACCATGGTCTAACCAACTGAGCTAATCTTAGTGCCGACTATGAGGTGTGGCAGCCGCTCCTTTGGGAGGAGCTGGTAAGACCCT
The DNA here is from genome assembly GCA_035221455.1 of Xenops minutus. NCBI lineage: Eukaryota > Metazoa > Chordata > Aves > Passeriformes > Furnariidae > Xenops > Xenops minutus. Next base: position 98,787,354 of record JAWWEE010000105.1, read on the forward strand.
CCTTTGAGGGAGCAGCAAATGGCCCAGATAATGCTGCAGCTGTAAACAACACAGATTTGTGACACCCTGAAGATACCCTCTCTTCACCCATTTCTGGCTGACAAAACCCTAATTGGTATTTAGGACCAAAGCACTAGAGGGAAAGCCCTGTGGTAGACATTCAACTTAGACAGAGCCACAGTGTCCCTTAGGTGTACCATTACAAAAGTAGTAATCACAAAGTCATCCCAACACACGGAATTTGCAACTGAAAACCCAAAAGCCATAATTATGTCTGAGGAAGTGAACAGAGATCAATGGTCCTGCTGGAGGTTTATGCTCCTACATTAACGTAACTACAGTAAGTGTGGGAAGGGTTTTGAGCAAAAAGTCTCCACCTTGTCCTTCACTCTGGCATGAGATTGACATTTGGACTTCATGGCCAAATGCAAGGCAAGTCACTTGGTCTTTCATGTCGCTTGGTAGCTTCTCATTTAAATCTGTTCCCTGAAAAATAACTATTTGTTATATTTCTTTCTTAAGAGTAGATTGACCCCTAAATATTGTCTACTCTTTTAACACGGATTTTTAATCTCCCTAAGTATAGTTGCTGCTGAACAGTATTTTTTTTTCCTACATAGTGGAACTGTAAGATCAGCATAGTGTGAAATGGCGAGTCTGTAGCAGGCATGTTGGTTTGACACACTAAAGCTGGTACACTCAGTTTACTGTGACACTGGAGAGGAGTAACACACTGTTTTCTGGCAGGTGCTGTCCTGCCCTTTGAAGCTGGCAGACAGCTCAGTGTCCATGAGCTGCCCCAATTTTCACATAGAGGCTTCTCATTGCACATTAACACCAGGCCACTATCATGTTAGCAAATAACCCTGGTATTCAGTGTTTGATAAGACAAATATTTGAAGCAGGTGACATTTGAGCATTTTTGCAAAGTAACACTGAGTAAAGCAGCTCTCACCACTGTTGGTTTGCTAACAATCAATTTCTTGTAATGCCAATGGAATGTTATCTACAGCTGTGAAAAATCAGATTTTGGGGATGCCCTGGAAATTATTTCAGACTTATACAGATTTTGTATATATTTTGAAAGATACATTTTTCTCTATAAATAGGTGAGACTACTTAAGCTTGACTGTTCTAAATATATATGCTCTGTTTAAGTATGTTGATTTGGAGTTTACACTTTGAAAACCTGGAAATTAGTATAGATTTTCTTGATTTGAATTTGATTTTACTTATATATTCTTAGATTATGCCTTGGCTTGACTAAGAGTGGATTGAGACCAACCATTTTAATCAGCAGCTTTCTCTATATCCATCTTTGTCTTATTTTCTGTTTCAAGTATTCTTCTGTTTGCTCTGCTTTTAATGGAGTTTTGTCTGTCCACTACCAGTGTCTACTTATTTGGCTTTTTTGGATGCTCTTTTATATTTCTAGAACTGTAAGTACTGGCACTTTTTCACACAGCTGCCAACCATTTACTATCATCTGTGGTTTGTTTCACAGTGTTACTTACGGATATTTATAAAGAGTGCTGTAAGTACCTATATATAACAGAAGTGAGCAATCTAATTATACAGCTATATCACTTTAAAGATAGGGTGACGTGTATGAAACTGGTCAGATTTACTGTCACTTCATGAGTTATCATATATTAGATGACTTACTGTGTCCCTTGCCCTGCATGGCTGTGAAGTAGTGTGTTATGTCAAATTTATTCATCATTTTGAAATGCAAGGTCTTAAATCTGTTTTAGTTAAACATGTATAACAATGTTATTGTTGATATATTAGATAGAAACCAGTATAATTATTCCCAGGTGGGAAGCAAGATAATCTATGCTCATATAACCTTATAAATTTCCTTCTTTCTGTTGGCTGTACCAATTTTACTGTTTTAATTCAAGTGTTCAAATTGATGGTCAAAATAGATATAAGTTCTCCAAATAAATAAATAAATAAATAGATAAATAAATAAATAAATAAATAAATCTGTCTGTCCTTTGGTGGGGATGGGGACTTTCCTCTAGGACTATGTTTCAGCAACATCTAGGTCCACTTCCTATTTCAGGCATCTGTCCCCTCCAGGCTTCACATCCTATGCCTACTGCACTTTAACTACTGTGAGCAAAACACTCATATCATCAACCTAGTACTACTCCCTCTGTTACTCCCTTTCTTCTTTCCTTTCAGTTAGCATGAAGAAACTAAACCATTTAATTAAAAACTATTCTTCAAAAAATTTAGTATGTCCTTCTTGCACAAAAGAAAGGACAGCAAAAAAGTATTGGTCACATCTCTCTTCCCAGTCTAGCCCAGAGATTCAGTCCTCCATGGCACAGAATATTTTAATTCTAAAGCCTTAGAACATGTGTCTAACCTGATGCATGTCAATACATTAAAGAAAACTGAAATTTCAATGCTCTAGGCACTCTGCAGCATTGAACTTCAAGGTGGTCCCTAAATAAAACATACCATTGATAGTCATCATGTAGAAGGGCACTGCTGGTGCTGTAGATTAAGACTCACAAGAATTCTATTTCAGAGATGGCAAAGTAGGTGAAATAAACCACAACTGTCCTGACTGATCAGGAAAGAAAACATGGCATTTGGGAGTTAGTGACTTCAGTGCCTAATACTATTACATCTATGTTCTCTGAGACAATGTTTCATGAGTACAATTTTTTTAGTACAAGAAGGTGTTTTCAAAAGAGGATTTTGCAAGATCATGAGAAGGATTAAAAGAAATATCAGTTTTCTTGCTGTTTTTGTCTGAAATGTAAATAAAAAAAAACTTTTAAAGAAAGCTTATAGTAAAAAGTTTCTGAAAATGTCATAAATTTGGCACATTAATTAGCATCTGGACTTTTATAATAACATCTCAATTACATGACACTAATGAAGGCAGATCTGGTATTAAGAATATAAGGTTAGATTTAGAAAGTCATCTACAGGTGTTCCTATGAGACCATGATTTTGTCACCATGAAACTTTGCTTTGACTGCTGCCCTGGGTGCAAACTTTGGGCTTGCTGCCAGCTCCTTACTGTACCAAAGCACAAAACAAGGCTCCTGCTACACTCAGGTTCCCTCTGCTGAACTCCATGCACTCGGGCCTTGTGTCAACTCACTCTGCCACCAGGTGTCTAAATTGTCCTTATGTCAGCGTCACATTGCTAAGGAGGGTTAGACAAGGCAACCACGGGACCTTGACATCTCCAAGGCAGACAGAATGTATAGGAAGCCCAAATTCAGGTTTCTTTAGGTACAGAGCTTATTTAGCTTCTAGATAAAGCAAGAGCATTTTATATCTGCTGAGGTGGTACTGTTGGGTCAGGTCAGGCAGGTTGTGTATATGCTTTCCTCCCTTATACAAAACTTCTAGAAAACTCTTTGTGGGAGAGTGTGCTCATCTGTGGTGTTTCTTTCTGTCTTAGACTGAGAAGCTGTTTAAGCAGCAGCACACAAACAAGAAACATGATTAACTCAGCAATGAAAAATCTTAGATAAAAATAAAGCAATTGTTCTGAAATATAATAAAATCTTTCAGGTATGAACTACTGTTCTTCACTACTGCAATATTCTTGGCCAGATTACAGTTTCTCCTTATGGAGAAACAGTTTCTCCTCTACCTGCATTTGATAATTCAGAATTGTATTGTAAGAATAACACTAGATTTAATGAATCTCCCTCATTAGGCTAAATTTCTACAAAAGATTTGTTAAATACTTTGTTTTTACCACTACTTCTGTTGCTATTCTGTGTTTAATGAAAATTAAAGTTATGTCCAAGTATATTCATTAGAACGGATATTTAATTCATGTTTATGTAAAGCAAATAAGATATCTCATTCAGTGTCCGTAGATTCTGTACTGTAATACCTGAATTCAATAAATTAAATTAGTGTAGTGACTAGAAATATTTTCTTTGTAAGTGGTTATGAGGGCAGCGAATGTCTCACCTCAAAAATAGACTTTTATCTTAATGAGTCAAAATGTCAAGGTGACCTTATGGAACACCATGAGATAAATCTCTTAGTCAATATTGCACTTTGAATATACAAAGTTTTTATTTCTTTTTCTGAGAAGACTGAAGTAGAGGAGTGGTCAACTCATATTAGTTTTCATTCAGTTTTGTGGAGTAAAGTCATATTCCACTGGCACTGTATTTTTTCTAGATACCTCTTGTATTTGTTACGGCATGTTTGAGAAGTCCTAATATTTTATCTTTCTCAGAAAAAAATCCAATTACCTCATCTACAGAACAAGAGAAAACAAACCCAATATGCACTATTTGTGTTTTCTCTGCCTGCATTGACACGGCTGCCTTTCTTTGCATAGTGTTTAGAGATCTAATTAACAATGATCAAGAAGATACTCGGTGTTTGTGTAATGGAATTAAACAGAGTTAAACACTCACAAATCCATCAGGTAATTCAGATTCTCCTATTCCTTTAAACTGACCTTTATCTGTTGCAGTGCTTTTTAACACCTGTACACAAAGTGAAACAAAAAAAATATGCATTAAAAATTTCCCTTTAACCTCAGTAAATAAGGGCTATTTGAGGATTAAAGAGTGCAAAGAAACCCACAATGTCTCATTGTCCTCTTCTGTAGACAAAACTGTGGGAGGAAAATGAACATTTAACATCTGTTGTTAGAGCTGGAGGCATGAAGCATTTTGCTAACACAGTTCCTTGGCAAAACAGCACCCTGTTTCAGGCAAAGGAGTCAATTGTTCATCTATGGGTAAGAGAAGAACACTGAGTGGTGACTTAAGTTCAGCGGATGGAATCAGGAACGATTTGCTGTACCTCAAGCATGCAGCTACCTGTGAGAAAAGAAGCATGTTATTTATCTTCTACTACAGTGTAGCACCACAAAAATTGTTGGCCTTGTCTGAGTTTTATTATAATGTCTTTTATGTATTGTCATGGATCCAGACTATTTCGTGGCTCACAATTGACTCCAATGATCTCCCCTACCTAGAGTTGTACATTTTCATAGTTCTCATATTAGCATCTGAAAGCATTGGATGTTTCAATTTAAGACCACATATGTCAAAAAGTTAATAGAACAGGTGATTTTTCTCTGATAGTATATGTAACATCCCCTCTCACCACACACAAGCTTTTAGTTTAACCAAGAGAACCGTACTGACTTAGACCAAATATATGAGAGATAAAAAAAGGTAAACACAGTTTAGATGGTCATATAGGAAAAAATCATTAAGAAAGGTAGATGTAAACTTACCAAGAAAATCTAAATCTGTGTGTATTTATAAGACAACCAGGTATTTCAGTAACTATGTGGTTTTGGCATGTATCACTTTGTCATTTTAGGGACTCCTGATAATTTAATTCCATGACAGACAACTACAAATGGGAAAAGAATAAACAGATACTTTTAAAGGGTTATATAAGGAAGTAAAATGATATCAGTGTCTGTGCACCTACATCTCTTGTATTGCAACTTCTTTGCATCATGATTGCTGGCTTAGTGCTGCTTTAGAGAAAAACAACATAGAAAATTAATTTCATTTGAAATACCATTAGACTTACCTAAGATACTGAAAATTAATCTCAGTTTCATAATAGTTTTCAAAGCCTATTTCTTAGTATTATAAAAACCAAGTAATATTCTTATATATGTGTTCTGTGACCCATCAAATTAAATACACCACTTAAGCTGCCTAGCATACACAGAAATATTTGCAGGATAAAGAAATATGATTATATTTACCTACAACTAGTTGGATTTTTTATGCTTGATCTTGATTTGAAATTCCTTAGCTCCATTCTGCTTTGTGTGATCTCATTTGTGTGATCTCATGGAAAACCTGTGAATGAAACAAGTCTGTTCAGGTAATATGCCACTCATTTATGCTCCTGATGTCATTAATGATTGTGTCCCTGATTCTGTCTTGCTCCAAACAAATGCTTTATGTTTTACATAAGTGTTCCTCTGAAACAAAGGGTCTATTTGATACAAGTGAACATTTCAGCATAATGCATTATGTTCTAAACTAAAGACTGGATTAATTAAACTTTAGTTCTCCACCGTTTCCTGTTCCTCATAAGACTAATGCATTAGCAAGCCTGCTCTCTTGGATAACTTTGAAATTTTAGGGGCCAAAGGTGTATTTACTCATGTTTGCTGCAAAAGGCAATTTTAGTTCGATTTCAAAAGTGCTAGGCAGAGACAAAATTAGACATTAGGGTATGTTTAGGCATTACGTTTACATTTACCCATATAATATTACATTCAACTTTAATGTGCGATAGTGCATTCTCAATTAATTACCTTTCTGGGCACTTTTATGACCCTTGTCAGAGCTGTATCTTGGCATCTTATAATCACTAATAAGTTTTACCTTTACTAAGCACCTGAAAGGTAAGGACGTAACGAGCTCTAAAACAATAAGAATGGACATAGAAGAGACCCACACTTACAAGGTTAAATAACTTCTGTCACACAAAAGTGAACTGTAATTTGAAAATATATATCTAGACTACCATCCTCTACCCTATCACTAATTTGCGCTTCACTTAATGATTATTTAATTTGATCAAAGAAGTTGGTTTTTTGTTTGTTTGTTTGTTTGTTTTGTGTAGTGATTAGTTTACTTGTTTTATTGTCAGCACATTTTTCTCTTAAAAACAGAAGACTTACTTTACTGGGATTTTCAGTTGAAACATTTAGTCATTACCTGTATTTGGTTTGCATTCTTCAAACATCAGTGCTGCAATTTTTCCTAGCACCTCCTTAACCATGACTTTTTTGAAATATTTTCTAGTAGTTTAATAAATGTATTTTAAAATGTTCCTTAAAAGTATGGGATGATAAGTGGGCAGGTCTTCTTATGTGTATGCTACTTTCTCCCAAATACATTCTTTTTTAATGAAAAAGTTTATTGAAATTACGTACTACCTATTTATAGCACTTTACTCATGCTAGAAAACTGGTTGCATGTGAAGACATACTAAATATTTCTATGTTTTAACAGCTCTCAGGAAATCAAGGTCACTAAAGAGAAGACTTCAACAAATCTACATGGTCTTTCCTTTCATAAAACTTAAGTAATGATTAACCAAGGAAGTGATTGAAGTCTAAAACACTTACACTGGCTGATAGTGAAGGACAGCACTTCTAAATACCAAAGTGAAAATCAAACAAAATCCTAAGATACACATTCTCCCTGAAGATGTGGTTATTTGTTGTTTTGGGAGACCAGCCTAGTGAACAATCACTGTTTCAGAGCTAAATTCTGAATAAAATAAGTTCTAAATAAACAGATATTGGAGAGAATGGGGAAAGTATAAGTTTTTGGATATGTATTTTGGATAATGTGTGAAATTCCCACCTTTACTCACTTTCTGGAAGAGACAACTGTGTCCTCCAAGACTGATGAAGATTCTCTGTTTTCTTTCCATTTCAATTGGCAGCCCTCATGAAGTTTCCCACTCAGGCTTTACCCAGGACTTTGGAACTGCCTGGTACCTGACAGGCTACCTTGGAAAAACAATCTAAGAAATAGGTAACTTCAATCATAAAGTGGCAAGAATCTCTACCAACAACTGGCACTGGGAAGGATATATGTACTTCCAAATTCTAAAGCGGTCTAAATTTCTCAGACTCTGCTTCAGTACTTCCAGCATGATTTTCATCTTTAATGGAGTAATAAGTGCATCTTTCCTTCATTTGGCTAGGATTCATGCTAGTTGTTTTGACTCATCTCTTAATATTTTTTTGAGCTTTGTTTGATCACATATTGGTTCCTTTCATTGTATGTGCAGCAAGATTAATTTGAGGTCAAATTCTGTCTTGTAGAGTTGAGCTGAAAGCAAGTTGTTTTGAACTACATATTACTCTTTCACTCATTTTTTGCATTATATATATATCTTTTCACATTTTAACATATGCTACCAGGTTGCATAAAATTCAATAGATGGATCATAGAACTTTTTTTGTTCCTTTAAAAACATTTGTTTCCTGTTCAAACTTCAGGAGTTATCAAATAAAACAAGGAAAATACAATATAGCTTTTGCAGGTTGCAATGCCAATGCAAATCTTGAGCTGCAAATCAGATACTTTCTTTAATTTTGTGTGTTTATGTAACATTTGTGATTGATTTAAATATAATGGGCACAATCTACTTGCACAACTGCTATGTTACATTGAGTGTCTTTATTCTCATTTCACCTCTACTATTCCTATATCACGTAGCTCAAAGTTAATAGCATTACTGGGTAAAAATAAAAAAGAAACTAACATTGAAAAGAAAGAACTCACAATGAAACTCTAAGAAACAGCCTGTCAATTTTATTAGAACACTACTAAATTTGGGCTAGTGTAATTTATATTATGAAGCTTACACATAACAGAGAAATGTGATCTTAATCTTCAAACAAAGTGCATTACACCGCAGCTTAATTGACTAGCTTATTTTTGCTGAATTTAGGTGTTTTCCCTTGTCAATTAATTCAAACTCAGTGAATAAAAGAAACCCACTGAAAAGTTTTAATGAAATGTCCTTGAGTCTCTAAGAGTAATGATATGCTTACATGTCATAAGCTTTAATTTCATTGAAACACAGGGGGAAAAATAGAGTAGAAAAAGCAACAGATTACAAAAATGAACCTGATATGACTGAAGAGGATAAAAGCAAGTTCATTGGTGTGTTCTATTTGCTACTATAAGATAATCAGGCCTCCTGTAGGTCTGTAATAATATGCAGGTAAATCAGTGTGAATTTTTATGCTTGCCTTTTTTTTTTTTTTTTTTTTTTAGTGGAATACTTAGAATCTTATAATATCCTGAGTTGGAAGGGACTCACAAGGATCATCAAAGTCCAGCTCCTGGTCTTGTACGGGGCATCCCTAAAATCACACCATGGTCCTGAGAACACAAATGCTTCTTAACTCTGTCAGGCTGGGTGTTGTGACTACTTCCCTGGGGAGCCTGTTCCTGTGCCCAACCACCCTCTGCATGAAGAACCAAGTTCTAATATCCAACCTAAACGTCCCCTGGCACAGTTTCATACCACTGTATCTAGTACAAACCTCCACTTCTGTGTAGGTCACTTCTTGGTAGTATAAACATTGGGAATAAACCAAACACTATCTCACTGTGGGAAATTCTTTCAGACAAACAGATTAGCGCAGTCCAAGGTATGTTATACAAACAGTGGTGACACTAGAGACCTCACAGGTCATGTGATAAAATAGTACAGGAAAAGCTTCCAAACTGCAGATGGCAGAACATATAGTGTGATGGAGACAGACTAAATTCAATTGAAAAAAATGAACACTAAACAAAATTGAAAACTCGTTGTGCACAGTTTGTACTACATCAATTCTACTTAGACCCATTTAACTGTAAAATGTTACAGTCTCCTTTAAGATGTAAACAATGAGGACCCTGGATTCCTGTTCTTGGTTTACATCTCTTCTTCTCCCACTTGTTAACTCCAGGTATTCCCATTAGCAATTCACTCTCTTTCCAAATTGTTCAAGATCCATTTATATTATATATGTTTCTCATTCATAAGAAAAGTTTGCTTCTTGGTGCTAGCTACTTCGTATGATCATGTATACAGAAAAGAAACTCATTACCTTCTATGAGACATTCTAAAATTTTTTCTTTGCTATTCTGACTACAAAAAATATAATAACTGTAATAACAAAAAAAAAAAATAGACTGCTGCTTCTTGGTTATTTATTTTTTTTCTTATAATGAGCATAAAGAAATTGGTATGCAAATTTAAAATTTGTCTAAAAACCATTTAGTCCACATCAGATACTTCCACTCTAAAAGTACATATTTCTCTAATTTATTTTTATAAAAATCTTAGAGTAAGTTGATGAGATGTGTACATATGCTTGGTAGTTATGTACAGGTTACTGAAGAGAATATGGATATAGCTTTCTGTTGCATTGTCAGGCTGCCTGAATTTTGTTTGTCTGTCTGTTTGTTTGTTTTAAAAATGCTCATCAGTCTAAGTTTATTCATATTTGCAATTTAAACTGGAAAGTCTTCAAGAAGGGCCTTTTTGTTTTGTACAGAGCTAGCAGTATGGTCACGAGCTGAAAATTTGAGGTCCAACACATAATGATCAGGGACAAATTCCTGGTGGAGAGCCAGAATTAAATGCCGATAACTCCAAGTTCCAGCATCAGACATCTTTGCTTTTATTGGCTGCAACAGGCTTTACTTATAAAAAATTGTCGCATGATCTAGAATCTCTGTCAGAGACATAAAAATCTGTAGAGTTAGTGGCGAACAACATGGATTTGATTAATGATTCAAATAATTACATGATTTACAAACTCAATTTCCTTATAGTTTCATAATTAACTTGTAATTCTGTATTTACACAATGTGGAAGACACAATTGTTTTAGCAAAGCTGCTTTAAAACCTGCAGTGAATAACAATATAATTTTCATGCAGACAGAACTCTAATTCACCTTTAAAACACAAGATGTTCAGTGTTAGGGGTAGTCTGTTTTGATTATAACATTTTCTTCATGAGAGGAATATGCAGACACGATCTTTGGAAGTAGCATTTTTAAACATAATTAATGAAGGAAAATATTGCTTGGCCTAAATTAAAAATTGTACAAATGAACTCCCCCCAAGCCATACATGAAAATGCAACAAAGATGTCATCCTTATGTATACTTACAGATTTATTTACTCTCCTTTGTGACATAGACCTTTACAGATGGTGCTTGGTAATGAAAAGTATTTTGAAAACTACTAGATAAAATATGAGTAAATACAAATGTATAATTCTACTTTCTACTGAATTTGTATTGCTATTTTCCAACAAAAAGATACAGAAGCATTTGTTGATGTATTCACTTCTGAATAACTTCTAGGAAAGTTTTATAGGGAGTGATTGAGACACAGAATAGATGTACATATAAACCAGATATTAGCAAATAAAGCAGTAGAAGTAAAATTAGAAGTTTCATCTTGATAAGTTGATTTTTGTTTGTTTTGGTTTTTTTGTTTCTTTGTGGGGTTTTGTGCTTTTTCTTTTCTTTTTTTTTTGAGGGGGGATTTTTTTGTTTTGTTGTTGTTGTTGTTGAGGGAGGCAACAATAATGGACTTCTACACATTTCCTCCTCAGCTTTTCCCCACTTTAATCTTCACAACTGCTTCAGAAGGAAGCAGGACTATAAATTTCAGTTACTGTAGTTTGAGAGATGTTCTGCAAGTCAGCATTTCTGATCACGTGAAGTATCACTAAGAGGGCCCTATTCAAAGTAGTTGTGTTGGACACATTCTTGCTCATGTGGCATACAGAGGCACAATTCTTCAAGCAGAAAAGGTGTTCATTCTCCTACTCAGTCTTCACAGCCAGACATGCAATTGCTTTAGCAATAACTGTTTTTATGAAGCTTTGGAGAATACACAGAGTAGAAAAGCTGAAATGTGCATATATGGTTATTTCATCCTTTTCTCTGCTTTCGTTTGTTTAGCAGGATATTTCAAATACAACTCTGGGAGGAAGATTGTGACATTTTCTTTATGACCAAAAATTTAGCTTCAACTTCCTCTTCATCGGAGGTTTTCCACATTACATACAGTTATTGCCTTGCATCCATATTACATGCAGTTACCCAATTCAATACCATTAGTTAAATATAATACATTTTTATTAGCAAAATTTTGGAGCAGGAAAAAATAAACTAAAAAGGGTTCTGAGAGCAACCCTTCAACATTTAATCAATGTCAAAACCCAAGCAAGAGATTCTATACAATATTCATAGGCAAACAGTGATGTTCTGTATCTTTATAATCTTCCTTTTGGTTAAGGTGCTCATTATGATGAAACTATAATGAAATTGTTTTACTTTAGACAGAACAGTTATAATGAAAATATCTTTTATTCTGTACCAATAAATCAATGGGTAGTACTTTATGAGAGAGGGTGTCAGATATTTTCAGCAGAGATTGGAACAGTATACTTCAAAAAATAGGAAGGTTTGAGAAAGATAATTTCAAAATATCTCATGACTTACAGCTAAATACAACACTTTATTCTCCTTTCATCTTTTGTGTGAAGATTTTACTATTCTTATACAACTGTAAAATACTATTTGGATTTTAGGCAATGGGCTCAAAAGGTGCCATCACTACTGCTTTGCCTAAATAAAATTGAGTGAGTAGGGGGATGAGAAATACATTTAAACATAACAGATAAAATTACATAGAAGCATACGAGTCATCAGATTGAACTAGAGCATTACAAAGAGTACTTTAAATTAGTGAAGGATCCAAAAGAGCTCTTGTGGCAGCTCTGAGACTATAGAAAGCTTCCTAACCTGACAGTATCTTTCTAAGGTCAGTTATACAAATCAGTTCCCAGAATATTTTAGCATGATGGAGCAAAGCAAATGCCGAAAATCTGGCTTGGAGACTTCATAGAAAAGAAACATGCATTCCCTTCTGTTTGTAATGATTTAGTTAAAAAATGGATTGAATTTATTTTTATCCAGTTTTATTGAAAATACCCTTGATTATTTTAGCAGATTTGTTTAGAGAGCAAACTATGAGATATATGAGAAAATAATATATGTTTGCAACTCCTTTGTATGACTTTTTTATTTTATGACTACATAATGCAACTTGCTTGCTTGGTTGCTTTCCTCCTTCCTGTCTCTCCCTTTCCACCACCTCACCCTGCCTTTAGTGGAAAATCTTGTTAAGTAAATTCTGCTAATCTGATACTGGAATAAAAGTACAGTCAAAACTCAAGAGACTAATTCTGAATTATTGAATTTGATAAGAGTTTGGAGGACACCATAAATAATTCCATCAATATTGTCAATTTTTTTTTAAACTGAATGCTTACAAGGCAGCCTTCTATTTATTTGTTTATGTATTTATTTAATTATTTTTCTGCTTTGGGATATTTAAAGAAAAGATGTTGACATATATTGCAACATGAAAATTTTCTTGTGTTACATATGTTCAAGTTTTTTACACAGTGTTTTGTTTTGTTTTTTAGTTTTCCTCTAATACTAAGAAGTTAAAAATAAAAACAAACCTTGAAGATCATTCAGTGCTGTTTTGTTATATTATTGCCTCATACATCAGTAAGCCATTCAAAACCAAGTTTATTTACATTTCCCATTGCTGGTTAGAGAGCTCAAGGTTTTAGTAAATCTCTGACTGTACAGTAAAGCATAACTTAATGTTAACTCTGCGTTCACTTTCCTTATTTACCACTAGTTAAATATTAGAGGCTTAGAAAACATATTTAAGTGAAGATAGGAATTAGGCAAAGTTAACTGTGTAGTACTTCCTTCATATCTTGTACAGAAAATTTTCAAATTTCAAAAATTTCCATAGTGAAGGAAAGAAAGATCCCATGACTTAGAACATAGTTCCCTCATATCAGATCAATGCAACCCAGGTATTTTACTGAGATTGTTTCAGAAATGAGTTAGTTATCCTTTTTTAACTTTACTTTTCAAACCATTACAAGGGTGAAAAAATGATAAACAGATTACGCATTGAAAATCTTTGAGTTCTTGTTACATGTTAGACTGTGAAAAAATTTGAAGGACTGGTTGGTGTAGTAAATGAGTATAAAAATTCACTTTTCATTCTCTTCTTTGCTTTCAAGTCCCTCTGCAAGCTTTCCTCCCAAAATATGAGTGAGAGCTAAAAGTTTCTGAGATAACAAATACAGTGTGGCTGTCACTGATGAGTCACTATCACAAAGTTCTCTCTCTTCTTCTGCCATGGTAATTAATTTCTTTGCAAACAGAAGAAGGGTAGGGAAGTGGAGCAAAAAACCAAATGACATAATGTTTGCTAATTTGATAAGCAGTTACGTAATTTATGCATAGACTAACGGATTATAGAGTTAGTGGGGCACACAAGGTATCAAACATGAATAATCTGACTCCATTTCCTACTTCTTGAAAAAGACCTGTATTATCCATTGTTTTTACAGCTGAACGATTTCCTAATTGTCTTTCAAAATCTTTTACTTTTTCCTGAAATCTAGCTTCAATTCATTTCCTGAGTAAACTTCTCAATAAAATAGACTGTTTTAACTGTAGAAAATCCCACTTTTTAATTTTTATTAGGCACATTCAAAAAGTTAATTTGCCCTCAAGTAGGAAGTAACAGTGGGACAACCATTGCAGTTACTTGCTCATTTAGCTATAAGAAAATTAAGTCATTTCTAGGTACCAAAAAAACTCTCCCATTTGAACATACACATCCATGCATGCTCACATCTACCAAAAATGATGCAAATCTTATTGTTTCTGACATACCATGCATCTTGGAATAGTATTGATTTCCTCTACCTGACCATCAAAGAGAGTGAGTGAAATTTACAGACTTGGTAAGACTGATTCAAAAGAAACTACTGCATGCAGTCACCTTTGTTTATGTACACCAAATCAGAACATGTCTTTAATATTCTGGGCACAAATTTCGACTTGAATAAAACAAAACCTTGAGAAGCAGCAGCATGTAAATCATTCATGAATAGAACTTCTATTTTCTTGTAACTTGTAGGTATTTACTGTAAATAGGGAAGGATAATCTCTCATGTAATGTGATCATTGCCTAATTGTAATACAAAATGGGTGTCTTTCAGCATATTGGGGATAATATTGTTTAAATTCTGTAAAGCAAAACTGAGCTAAACTAAAATATCCCTCAGAACAAATTGCTTGAAATGAAACATGGCTTAAGTGGGTATTTAGTTCTTAACAATATGAATGATCTGGAAGAAAAAAAAATATTACTGAAAGTTTTTTTTTTCTCGGTGTTGAAAAATTCACTAGTCAGTGATAAATAGTAATGACAGGCAAATTACACAGTTTGAATGAATAAATCAGACAAGTATCTGTATTTTTAGTAACAAGTAATTGATTAAATGTTTCCCACAAAGTTAAATTTGAGTTAGATCTGATTTGGGGATGAAAAGCACTTTAGTATGCAATGGTACTGAATGTCCAAGTATGAATAGTGTTAATATTGCTTCACATGAGCTGTGTGATGCAGCCTAAAAGACTCTCTTGATATCAGAGTTCTTGGGAATTTCTTGGGAGATAGCAGGGGATGTCAGGTAGGATTTAAGAAGGATATCACTGCTTTAATGTTGAAAAATGGAAAAAAAAAAAAGTTGAAAAAATGAATGTGGGTCCTAAAGAAGCCATAAGAACAATTCAGGGTCTAATAAATTAACACTCATGTCTTAAGATCACAGACATCCTATTTGGCAAAATGAAAACAAAAGACAATGTAAGATACTGTATATAAAATGTGGCCACAACCTATTTAGATTTAAAGCAAGGAAAACTTTTATGCAGAAATATAATTATCAACTGGAAGAGTTACTGAAGAGGTGGGTTGAATTCGTAACTTTAAAAAGTCATCATAACTGAATGTATCTATTGAATCTGTAGTATAGTTCAAACAGAAATTTCAGATTTAGCGCAGGGTTTTCCAGGGATTGCTCATAGGCCTGTTTGTATAGAAAGTCAAGCCAGTCAATCACGTTAGTCCCTTAGATTCTAAAGAAGATGCTTATGTGCCAAAATTACCAATTAACTTCAACAGATGAACTTTAGAACAGTATGGTAGCTAAGAATTATTCTAAGGGACATGGAATTTCATCATCCCAAATCAAGAACAGATACTCACTACTCATCTGTTCAACACAGGAACTGCTATTTGGGATTTGTTCTCTGGGGACTTTGGAAGTATTAAAATATTAGAGGTGTGACTACCCCAAAGAAACCATGTTAATTCTTGCCCATGATGGTCAGCACAGGATTGAGAAAGCTTCCTTTTATTTCTGTAGAAATTTCATTTATAAACGCACAGTCAAATTTGAAATTCTTCATCTGTGAATACATGTATTCCCTTAATTATACTGCAAATCAAGGGAGACAATAGTCTAAAAGAAGTATTTCTTCAGCATTGTTGATTCATCCTAACAGGCAAATCTGTTTAACTGTCTAGTTCAGTACCTGCATCTGGTTTTAGAATAGAATAGGAAACTAAAACTGAGCTGATAGGAATAACTATGCAGAATTTACTCAATTATGCAGAGATATGAAATAATGAGGGTGGAGGTTATAAATCAGACTGTTGTGGGTGTCTGAGTTAGAGTTGCAGTTCCACAATGATGTATCAAGGACTATTTACTTTTGCATTGTGTGGGCTCCTGATTGCTCTAAAACCCTGAACAACTTATTTTGTGTTAGACACATACTAGGGAAACTTGAGGTATGACCAACCATCTTCATGAATTAAACTAATCAGGGCTCACTATCTGATCCTCAGGGCTGGTGTCACAGTGTGGCTGACACCCATAGAACTAAATTCTATAAAATTCTAAATAGAACTGTGCCAGGCACTGTGGTAACATTAAACAATATTTTCAAGTCAACTGCCTTTTTCCTTATGGGGGACTTCAGCTTCCCAGAAATTAACTGGATGCATCATACAGTTGGTATACCCAGGCCAGAAGATTTCTAAAAAGCCTGGATGACAACTTTATGGAGCAGGTCCTGATGCAGCTGACTTGGAAAGTTGCCTTCCTTGATCTGCTGCTTGTCAACAGAGTGGATCTCATGAGTGAAATGGAGATTGATGGCCATTTTGGCCACAGAGACCACAAAGTGATTGAGTTTAAAATCTCTGTTGACAGGAGAAAAAGTGCCACCCAAACCTCTACTCTGGACATGAGGAGAGCAGACTTAAGGCTGTTCAGGGAATTAGTGAGTAAGGTCCCATGGGAACTTCAACAAAGGAAGAATCTGATTCTATACCTGGGATGGAGCAACCTTGGATGTTTGCACGGACTGGGGAATGAGTTGCTGGAAAACAGTGCCATGGGAAGGGACTTGGGGGTCCTGGTCGATGAGTTGAATATGAATTGACAGTGCCCCTGGAGGGCCAACCACATCCTGAGAGGCGACAGGCAAAGAGCATCACCAGCTGATCGAGGGAGGGGATTGTCCTGCTCTGCTCTGCACTGGCGCAGCCTCACCTTGAATATTGTGTGCAGTTTTGGGCACTGTGATATAAGGAAAATATGAAGCTGTTAGAGAGTATCCAGAAGAGGGCAATGAAGATGATGAAGGACCTTCAGGGGAAGCTGTATGAGGAGCAGCTGAAGGCACTTGGTCTGTTCGGCCTGAAGGAGACTAAAAGGAGACTGAGAGAAGACCTCATTGCAGTTACAACTTCCCCACGAGGGGAAGAGGAGGGGCAGGCACTGATCTCTTCTCTGTGGTGAGTAGGGACAGTACTTGAATGAATGGCCTGAAGTTGTGTCAGGGGAGGTTTAGGTTGGCTATTAGAAAGTGGTTCTCCACTCAGAGAATGGCTGAGCACTGGAACAGGCTCCGCAGGGAAGTGGTCACAGCACCAAGACTGACAGAGTTCAAAATACATTGGAATTATACTTTCAGGCACATGGTGGACATCTTGGGGATGGTCTTGTGCAGGGCTAAGGGTTCATCAGGATGATCCTTGTGTGTCCCTTCCAACTCAGCATATTCTGTGATTCACTCTGACTGTCCTGCTTCTGTCTCATACCAAAACAGCCTGAGTGTAGGAAGCTGCTCCCAGCTTTCTTGTAGACTGTGCCTGAAAAATATGTCTGTGACATATTTTCATGGCCTTGCAGTGAATTCTCAGTGACTTCCCAATAACAGTTCTTCACATAGACATTTCTGTTCCCAGTCTGAGCACACATGCTGGTCCAGGCAAGTCTGTAGTGAGGAGGGTCTGTGGAACACAACTGTGTGGGATATGGCTTTCAGTGTGGATGGCATCTGAGTTCTGTCAATGGATCAGAGCTGGCTTTGGCTTGTTGTTGGAAGTGCATTAGTCAGAAAACAAGCTGGTGTTACAGAAGGTAAAGAGAAGTCCTGAACATGTGAATGAATCCACAGCTTTTTTCAGAATGAAGAAATATAAAGGAGAGCATTGCCTTACAAGACAGCATTGAGAATGAAGAAAATGGGACTTCAATCTGAAAATGAACCAGCTAAAACAGACTAGACACAAGATTAACCACCTGTCAAAACTAAGTGAATTTTAAGTTCACCTGAACTTAAATGAGCCCCTCAGTTGTTTTTTTTTTGTTTGTTTGTTTTTTGTTTTTTGTTTTTTTTTTCAGTAACCATGAATATGTCAGGCTGATATTTGATATTCTGCCTGTTCAGCACTCTGTGTCATGTGGCTAAGAGACTGTGCCCTGAAACCATAATCCTGAAAATGCAACCTAAGTTAAAATGCATGACTGTCTTAAGAATATTACACATTCTGATCATATCATCACTCTTCATTTCAACTTTCATTGGCTAGAAAATTGTTTACCCTTTTTCATGTATTTGATAAGGCTTTTAAAATCTGCAGTAGTTTTCACATTCCCTAAGTGAAAAGATATGGAATTTGTTTCCATTTCCTTGCAAAATCCACCTGAGATGTTTTTGTTTGCTTTATAATTTTTGTCTATAATAGGGTGAGCTTCATTTAAACAGAATATTAGCTTTGTAACTTGGAATGTTGCTTTACGGTCACTTGTGACTATATGGTCAGTTTCTTTATAACAGCCACATGCTAAAATATTAATGTAAAAATATTGACAATGTTTCAAGTTTTTTTAAAAATTACTTTTCTTGTTAAGAATAATAAAATTTTATATTTATACTGCAGTAAGCATTTCCAACCTTTTTTTTCCCCCCTGTGTATGCTATACATGTATAATGTAATATATAAAAATACAGGTTATGGCTTGTTGGAATCTTAGTTATGTGCATATTAAACTCAACTTTAAAGCACTAGGCATGCAGATAGGGAGGACTATACATCTAGTCTTGAAAGAGTGCAGCCAACATTTTCAGGTTATCTTTTTTGTTTGAAAATTTTGCCTGATTGCCCACAGCTAAACCATAGTCATAAAACATGGGTGTAATGGCACAGGTTATTACGAGTCTTACATAAGAGGCAGGCTTTGTTAAGGGGGAGAGACTCAGAGTATCAACATGATAAGTAGAAGCAGATGCACAACATGTTTCACTTATCCCCATGGTGCAGCCTGCCTAAATCTGGTAAAGAAAAGTGTAGGAAAATGTTACTTTTTTCACTCCAAGGCTGAGGGGTAGGCCAGAACTTAGCTATTACTGTCATGGAAAGAGAAAAGGACGAAGCTAGGAGGATAACCAGAAGATGCACCACTTATACAGGGTTTGCTGTTCCTGCAGCCATAAGTAAGGACAAAGGAGAGTAATACTGCTGCCTTGGTTCAGTGGAGCACTTTCCATGCTTAACATTCACTTACAGTTATATTATCTTCTTGCTATTTGCAGCAACAAATCTCACTGGGCTTCCTAGGCTATGCCAAAGATAAAGTAGACAGTAAACTCTCATACATTTTTGCTACCCCTACAACTCTGATGACACGGGCAATTGTCTCTTTTGTCCAGGGAATCAGGCAATATCAAATTCCATCCTTTATTGCAGTAGCAATAACCTAATCACATGATTATGTTAACAAAATACTTAGTATTTTATGTTTCATAAATTTTAGATTTGCTGAAATTGACTTTCTTTGAAGTTCAATGATTTTCATAATTGCAATTATTTTCTTTCAAGAGAGAAATATCTAATACCTAGTAATAATAGTAAATTTTGTTTGAGTATAAGAAAAAGTGGTTTATGAAAGATTAATATTTTCTTTTAATCTAACTAATTTTACTGGAGAAAACTAGTTTTTGGACACAGAAGTCTTGCTGACAGTCTGATGTTATCAAAAGCCTATCTATATTTGTACATGGTGGTTTTCTTAATAGGTGCATTGGTTTATTTAATAAAATATATTATCTCTCCTTACAGACCTTAGCTCTACATAAATGTATGTCAATATTCTTGGCCTAGGAATCTTAAAAGGATATTGAACTTAGTCACAAACTTGATGTGATAGAATATAGCATATTCATATACAAAGCAAAGACATTTGTGTAGAGAGAAACTCACATAATCTTTTCCCTGTAGCTATACCATGGATACATAATATAACCATTGATTCTTAGATAATTTTTTTTTAGAGTTTTATTTTCTGTTTTTTCTTATATGTTTAATTTCTTGTCCCAAAAGACAGTGTAAATCTGCTAGAATACTTTACATCTGTGTTCCTTACTGATACATTTGGGTGTCTTTTGTGTGCAATTATGATGAATTTCCTGGGTTTAAAAAGCTTTACATAACAATTCCAACATTATTGGGATTTTATTCTTAAAGCTAGGAATATAGAATTATTTTAATTTCAGTTGTTTAATTATGTCCTTACATGTAAAAAAGCATAATAAAATGACTCAACAAGAACCCCAGAGACAGACATCATGCAATATTTCTAATAAGCTGAAGGCAATGACTTTAGAAAAGTTAAATTCCTAGTTCTTAGGAAACTTAGTCTGTATGAAAAGAGTACATGCTGCAAATTTAATGGTTAGAATGAAACATAAGTTTATATTTTTCATATAAAACAGAAAGACTGGATTTGTATTTGAATGCAAAAGAAATTCAATCTTACCTAAAAAGGCATGAGGAGACACTAAACAGCTATATATTAGATTTTATATTTCTTGTCCATTCTCTTTAACTCTCTGCTTATTGTTCTGTTTTAATTCATCTACATTTCCATTACTTTTGTCAGAGGATCAGTAAACTGCATTTTCAGCAATCAGCAATTTATTCAGGATAGGAAAGTTCGTGATTGTTTTAAAATACTGCACAGACTAAGTATTTCCAGTTAAGTGAAAGAATATATTCCCTTTCTGTATAAATCCATGACTATTGACCATCTCATAAAGGCTTCTACCATATTAAATACAACTATGACAGTGTACCAACGGAGCAATCCATTATTTTGTAACACAAATCTAGGCTCTGGGGATGAATTTATTGAACTTTAAAACAGAATGTAATCAACAATCCATTTCATCTGGCTGCATAACACCCTTCTACCAATCACCCTGCAAAGCTGTCCTATTTCACTTATCCTGTCCCTTTCAATGAACTGTAAGTACATCTTTGCCTAATGATAAGGGCACTGGGGGCCATATATAATTCAGAAGCTGCTTGAAATGCATCAGCCAACTGTCCTGATATGTTAATCCACTCACTGGGGGCTTTCATTTGATGTCTAATGTAAATCCATGTTTGTAAGTTTCAGCATTATTATCATTATTGTAAAAGAAAATGAAAATGAAGCAGTAGAACTGGTATTATTGACACCTGAGAACTGGTGTTGCATACTGTGAAAGCTAGTTTATATAGTTCCCTAGTGCAAAACAAATGAATGAACTTCTGCATAGCATTTTAAAAAAAAAAAAAAACAAAACAAAAACCACACACACACACACAAAAAAAACAAAACCAAAAAACCAATAAAAATACCCTGTTAAGCTTTTCTTTAACCTATGTACCTTTAAAAAATTAGCAGTCTAGTTACTAGAAATTCAGTCTACCTTGAGCAGAGAAGACTCTCTCAGTGGATGATATTCAGTCATTTCACATGGTACAGCAAAAGAAAGCATAGTATATTTGCAGAAAATGTAATTTAATTATAAGCTACTATTCAGTCTGCCAAATGAAAAATTCTTAAAAGTCTTTTGCACATACAAGTAGGAAAGAATGAAAAATGTATCTTGCAAGAAATTTAGGTCAATCAATTTTTTACAATCTTTTCTTAAGCTAGCCAAGAGTTTAGTCACTAATGAAACCAGTAAACAGACTATCATGTTACTAAAATAAATTGAAAAGTCTCAAATGTTGGTTAAATTAAATCTATCTGTTGATATTCAGTGATCAGTACAAGATTTTACAAAGTAAAATAGTGCATTAATTAAAACAGAGCCAAAAATAGCTAGAAACATTGCTTCTGTCTCCACCACAGACTCAAATTCTGTGAATTATTTAGCCCAGCTGGTGTCACCTGCCTATCGGAGCTTTCTTTGGCCTCCAGGTAGTTGCAGAAGTTTGCTGACCAAAACAGTTGCAAACTGGAGAGCTCAGATGTATTATCCTTGTAACTGGAGGACTAGGCATAAGGATCCTTTAAATTCTGTGACAGTCAAGTCTAGTTTTATTTCTGAAGGTATTGCTTTTCTTATGATCTTCACAGAGCCAGTTCTGTTAAAGGTGTTTAAAAGTGTATAGCTTGGCAGAAGAATCTCTTCCCAAGGTCAAATGCTTCCGCAGATAAGGCACCTTGGCATGCTTCATGCTGTATGCAAAGCGATGGGACAGCTGGTGCAAACCTCCAACAAGATTCAGGCTAAATCAGCTGAGGATTTTAGGGATGATGATATTTTTGATTCAGGGCAAGGAAAATGCCAATTTTTTTTTTTTGCTGCTGGATGATTTTTAAAAACCTAAAACCTTAAAGAATACAAACCATTGATTGCAACCAGGGCTAAATTTGTGGTTGCCCAGAATATTTTTAGGACATAACATAACATAACATAACATAACATAACATAACATAACATAACAGTAAAGTTATGCTGTCTTGAAGAGATCTGTTCACACGTAGTTGCATTTCAAAACTTGCAGTGCAGAATAAGACTCATTAAAATTATGTCATAGTTTAAAGTAAGTGGGTAGAATTATTCACAAGGCTACAGGATATAAATTAGATTTTGGATTAAAATGACTGATTTTTCGATGGTCAACTGAAAATTGTCTTCAAAGTAAACTTAAAATTGCTGCTTGTTACATTGTATCTTTAAGGTCTCCATCATGTGCTGGCGAAAAATGTTCAGTGAGATTCTCGCACTGGTAGCCAGTGAAACAAAATGACTTCTCCAGTTTGCAGCAGAGAAAGTGAGCTAGAGAAAGTGGAGGTGTGGGAGTGTGAGGAAGGAAAAAGGAAAGATGTGGGCAAAAAGACCCTGATAGTGATACCAGGCCAAAACTTCACCTGGTCCTTACTGGGTAATAGTTTTCCTCTGACCTGGCCTTAATACGACTAAGTTTGAGGTTGCATGCAGACCATGAGGGGTGCTAAAAAGATTGATTAAAGGAGGAATGGCATAACAGCAGACTGTTTGAGCCTTCTGATTAAGATCTACGGATGTGAATGAGGACTTTGCAGTGAAATAATGCTGCAAATCCTGCTACACGAGCTGATCGAGCTGAAACAAACAGCTGCCTGGGCTAGGGACTTAAAGATAGATGTAGGTGATGCTTAATGTCTTAATCATGCAGGAACGGCAGTGGAATTTTGATCCCCCCATTCCAAATCCACTTCACATTTAGCTTTTGGATTGAGAGGTGTGTTGAAAAGACATTTCCTAAGGATGTCAAAGAATCTGAACATCCTTTCTTGTTTACGTACAGAAAGAAAATAAAGATAAATTCTTTTATGAAGAGGGGGCCCACAGTCCTATAGCTGGTTATTCGGTTCTGTGAGCAAAAATAATTAATCATAAATAGATATGTTCAAACTAGTCAGATCCAGTTCTGACTACATGTAATAGGTACATTTCTTTTAAATTTAATGGAATTTGGATTATATTTCTGGGAATAGATGCTCATTTAATCAGGCAGCATTAAAAAAAATGTTTGATCTCCAGCCACAGCTACCAAAGCAACTTACTTTTAAGATATTGAGGATCACATACAAAATCTTCATATATGTGCCAGGTACTTTTGAGTTAGAAGCACATTTGAAGGGAAAATTGCAATCTGCTAGCAGTTATTCCACTGCAGCAAAAAGAGGTTAACTTCATCAAGTATGTTATTTGCTGTGAATTATTCACTCTGCAATGTTGCCATGGTTACAGCTGTGTTACTTATCCTCACATCGTTATTATTTTCTTTTTAGTCATTATACTTACATGGTAAATAGTATTCTATTTTTTTCTGAACATACCATTTGCAGCATGAATAAGAAGCAAGGTTCACAGTAACATCAATATTGACATTATATGCAGTGGGACTTTGGCATTGACATTTATGTTCCTCTGCATAAGTGCAGCGTGACATTCATGTAAAGTATCCAATCAACATTATTTTGTTACTTTTGATTTCCATACTGATGTCAACACATAAGGTAACTAATGAAGGAATCATAAAAATAATATCAATTCTTGTATCACCACCATTGCAGTGTATATCACCATTCATATAAAATATTGTTTTGAGGTATAATTACAACCAACTGTATTAGTATAAATTTGCCTCATGACAATATTAATGAGTTAGAAAAAAACCCAAATCAACCAAAAAACCCTCAAAATGTCTATTTTAAAAAATGTGGGCTTTTTCAGAAAATTCCACCATCCTATTATTCTTTTTCTGATTGTTTACTAGCATAATGACCTCTCACAGGCTGATAAATGAGCTTATTCTTCAATAGTGAGTAACTAGTCAGTCAGAGGTTTTGCAGCTCTTTGGAAGACAAAGAAAACATATATTCAATGTACATTTTCTCAACTGAAAAATCTTCTTTCCCTGGGATAAAAAAAGAGAAGTCAGGATCCACTTCTTTATACAGATCTCTGAACTGAGACAATGAAAATCCTAATGCAAAATATACTAAGATGCTGAAATCGCTACTGAAATTGCTAGACATGTTTTGAGTGTTGCATATTCCATGATCTCATTGAGTAGTTTTTATATAGAGATATGTAAAGTTAGGATCTTTCTGACTTCTTTGACTACCTACATTTAATCAAATTAAGTTGATGTTAAATATCTATGTAGCTTAGACTTTATTGGCAGTGAAGGAAAAGGATCACATTTGGGTATGCATTTATGTATCCTAAAGTAGATGATTAAGATGTGTCAGCTTAATTGCATGTCAAATATATTTATCTCCATCAAATAAAGAGCTAAGATATAAATACCTGAAGTAAAATGAGATTAATCCTACCTACAAAATGTCTGTTCATCATGAAGCTGTTATTCTGTCTCATTTTTGTCAAGTTTGCCTTAGATCAAACAAAGCTTTGAAATCAACATTTCATTATCTCATACACTCACTTTTTACTGAGAAGACATCAAGGCTTTTCTTAAAGTCCACTTCTGTCTTTTTAGTTTACTCGTTTTGCCAAATCTGCAAAGATATTCATCCATTTGATGATTACAATTAACCAAGAGCAAATTTGATGTCTGTGTAGCAGGTCCACGTTACTCTCTTACCTCTGAAATTCTGATTTGCTAAAAAGTTTCAGATTAAGTGTTGCATATAGCATTCAATAACACAGTAACACAAATATAGTATAGATAAGAGAGGTACAAGACTCTAAAACTCTTATCACAACAGCAAAAGTCCTCCCTTTGACAAAACTTACACTGATTTTTTTTTTTTTCCCCCCTGTAAATTCAGGAAGTAGTTCTGGAGCAAAAAATGAGGGAATTGGGGAAAAAAAGTGATGATGGCAGTAACGTGCCTCAAACTTCTTCACATTAATACCTTAGCTTTTGGTGGACACAATTTGCTAGTTGTGTTTTCAAGTAGGGTAAAGAAGTAAAAGAAGGAGATAAAAAGATAGGTGAATTTCACTGAACAAAATTTTTCACAGTTCAGAAAAAAGCTCATAACTCAGAAAAAAACCCCCACAAGACTGAAAGAGATCAAGAAAACTATAGTTTTAGACCTTCACTTTAAAGGTTGCAGAACAATGTTGAAAATGTTTTCCAAATATTATTGATATCTCCTGTTGTGAAGACACATTGTTCTATATACATCTGATTAAGTTTCAAACAGCTTCTTTGAGAAATCAGGAGTAGAAACCAACTAGGGCTTAGAAAACAAAAATAAATAAACATTCAGGTTAATACTGCCTGCCATTGCTCTGTAGAAAAAAATAAAGTACTCTGGTAAGAAGAAATCTCTTATGGTGGATTGTTTTGTTGTTTTTGGCTTTTTTTTTTTGTTGTTGTTCTGTTTGGTTTTGTTTTTTGCTTGTTTGTCAGTTTGTTTTTTTGTTTTTTCTCAGCACTGCTCACCAACCAAAGTGTTGGTGAAACACAAAGTCCTCTTTGCCAATATTGTTGTGGATTTTCACGCTATTGTCACCTCTGGTATTGGTGTTCCTGCCACGAATTTCTTCTGCCTGTGTGCATGAGACCTCTGGTTCCTTGTAGACTACTAGAAACAGATTAATATAGTTTGATTTCTGAGAGTCTGTACAGCCAGCTTAGTTATCAGTCACGACATTCCATGATCTGCTTGTTTTCCTTTCTTCAGGAGTCCTTACATGGGTATTTTAGTGATTAAGGGATATATGTGCTATAGCTCTAAGCAGTTTTCCTCTGAAATATTCAGAAACACAGGTGGTGACAAAGATTTCTCTTTAAACATGTGTATAGCTCAGTGGAATATAAGTAAGTAGGTCAAGATCCCAAGCTCCTGGATGCAGTGACCAACTATAATCACCAGCAGTCTCTCCTATGGGGTGTTCAGTTCATACACATGGATTTCACTTTTTGCAGACACTGTCATTGTTCTTGATACAATCACACAGATGTGAAATTTATCCTTTAATTTCCATACTTGACTCATACTAGAATGAGATGCAGCTGTGGTAACTTCTGTTCTGGAAATTAAAGCTGTCCGCTCTCTATGCGTTCCCATTCAAGAGTAAAGGATGGAAGAGAGTGAGATGTTTGACAGAGGAAAGAATTTTCCCTCTGGTTTCCTTGTTTTCTGATATATTTTGGTAAGCCACAATCTAATATTGGATTCTAAATCCATGGTAACTTCTAGGCGTCCAAATAAAATAATATTTAGATTGTCTATAATTCAGATCTCTTAGGATGTCATCCTCTCTTCTATGTGTAGAGTGGCCAGTATTACTTTGTATATGAATTTTTAATATAAGTTCTCCTGTATCTTCCTTTTTATATCTCTGGTAGCCTGCAAAGAGCTAGCATATTAATTCTGCACTTCTATCTATTTTGAAATGCATTTGACACTTCCAGAGGAGGTGATGGTAACTCACAGTAGAGGTCTTTGGTTTTTGTCTGTGAAAACGATGTAAGGTTTGTAAACCATAAATCTCTCTTTGTTCTGGCAGATTAAATACTATGCATACCTACAGCTACTGGAACTTTTTCACTTAAATTGTTAAATTATTCAAGTGGTTCAGCCATTAAATGATTAAACTATTTTAAATGCTTTGGCATGAGTCAACTACCACTCTCTGAATGCTTCTCAAGCATAGTTTTAGAATTAACTCAGTCTGGAGACTCTTTTCAAAAGTAGTTCATGTGTGCTCATTCTATGATGGAGGCCAAGACAAAGTTTAGTAGTAGAGGTTAAGTCTATGTGTTTCTTGTAAACTCATAAACACATTTTCAAAATTATCTGTTTTGCAACTAAATAGTCTATTTTCAATACTTTGAAAGAGTATATTTATATTTGAAAGAGTATATATATAAATGTATTATTTTACTCAGAATTGAACAATTAAACCCACTTCTAGAACCTATACCTGTTATTAAATGCAGCATTTAAAAATGTAAAAACCTGTGGCAACAGCTATTAATTAAAGTTCTACTTATTACCTAAGAAGATAAATATATAACATAAAGGGCATAGACAGCGTAAACCATATTTTAATAAATTGTAAAGGAATATTCCTGGGAATTTTCTTTCAGCACCTGCTCAGTTATAGTGACAACATAAATATATATTGCAAGTTTAAGGACAATGCAATCATTATTATAAAAGTACAGGATAAATTCTTGATTTCTTGGTTTTGAAGAAGGGTTTTATTGTGGGACCTGAAACTGCAAGTGAAACTATTTTTGGAATTACTTGGTGTAATTACTGAATCATTTACAAAAGCATGTAATTACTCTGCAATACATCATCTTTAATAGCTCAGATCTTTTCCTTTCACTCGCCAGAGGTCTGATTCTGTATCCCTGAAATGAAAGAATGATTTACCAGTGTCCTCAGTGTCCTTGAATCAGACCATAATGTACCAATTCTCCTTCTAAAATTGTTTTTTGGATAAATTTATTTGTGCCAAATTTATTTCAATAATTCACTGTAAGCATGGAAAAAGTCTATATACCAGAAAAGTAAATGTAAAATAAAATAAAAAAAAAATAAAATCCAAAGTTCAGCACAACTTTTAAAGATCCTGATTTTACCTTGATGGGTTAAATTATTTTTTTTGTTCCTCTGTTATTGCACTTGTATAAACTGCATTTTTAGACAATACTCATGTTTTCTGCACAGGAGAATAAACAGAGGTACATTGCCATTTATTGAAATCAGATTCCTCTGTCTCAGGACAACAGTTTTATTAATTAGTTTGCTACTGGATGTCTTAAGTAGGTCATTCATGTCGTGCTTCCATTTAACCATGTGCAAAGCTGATGTCATGGAGTTACATTTCAGAGAGTCTCATTTTTAATGCAGGGATTTTCTTTTGGGACCTTTCAGTAAGTGGTCATGCCATGGGACTATTCAGACACTAGTACTCTACAGCTTATGTTTCAGGCCCTGCTTCTTCACCTTTAGTGCTGTTTATAAATGCATGTTCTTTGTACAGCAGTTAATGGTATACATTCACTTTTCAGTGTAAGCGCAGGAGTTTCAGGAAACAGGCCTCTCTGGAAAAACTGTGTTGCTCAGAATGGCATTAATTGGTGTTGATGTATTAATATGCAGATTTTATAGGTTGCCAGACACAGCTCTACCTGCTTCTAGCATGAACTCTGAAGCTGCAAAAGCTAGGACCCATAACCATTACCCACAACCATGTCACCTTCTCAATGAAATGTGGAGGGGTGAAATTAAAAGGGAATAATGTTGGGGTTTTTTATGCAAAAAAATTATATTGTGTGTCAGGAAGATATTATAAGCAAGTAATGAATAATTGGTATAATTTGTAACTTCTATAACAAGGAAACTTCTGGACATTGCTATAAATGAGATAATTTGTCATTGCAGTAAGTCTATCCCATATAAACACCACTGTTAATAATGCTGACACTGGCTGGCTGAAGTGAATAAGCTGTTCAATAAGACCAAACATAAATTTTATTGATGGAAACTTCAATACAAAAATAATGATTTTTCTCTTATAATGATGGATTTCTTTTAATGAAGTTTCTAGATCTTTAAAACTGCACTGAATCTAGTCTTATATACCCTTAATCATGCAAAAAGTCTCCCCTGCTGTCCAGAAGGATGCAGAAGGAAAATGAGTGTTAGTAGGATTTTCGTATTTGTATCAAATGAGAACACACATCAAAATCAAAAGAAGAATTCAACATTCTTATTTGAAAGGCCTAATGTGTACTTCTTGTTCCTTTCACTATGATTAGCAAATAAAAAAAGGCTGCTCAGGAAAAAAAATGGAACAAAGACTGACAAAAAAATTTCCATCTCTGCAGGGTCACATGCAGGTGATTTCATTGTCAATTGTTTAATTGTTAATTACATCTTCCACCTCAGGAAAGCAATCTTATCACAATAAATTGAGAAAGAAAACCTGTATGTGAATGCATTTAAATATTTCATATGAACCTTTCCTTTCAGTGGCCCTATCCATATAAAATTCTTTTAACCATGCTTTTTCCTACTATAAATAAACTAAAACAGGGGATAAGCAGAACAAAAGTCTAATTTCTGAGATAACAGTGTAAATTTAGAGTAAAATGTATTGATGATGGCCTTGCTGTAGATTTATTTCTACTCACTCCCAGTGGAATATAGCTATCTGTTATGGTCAGATCCTGTTTTAGCTTTGATAGTGGGAAAGCTCCTCTGACATCAACTGAAATAGGTACTGCTTTTAAATGCATGGGTAGTATTATAGAGCTGCTTCTGTTTAGTCCCGTGTGCTAATACAGCATCAGAGCCATTTATATGGTGAAAAGACAAGTTTACTAAAGAATTGGTGCCAAACAAAGACAAATTACACTCCGACATAATCTGAAAATGCGTGAACTTCTCAATAGCTTTTAAATTGCTACAGAGAGTATGAAACTTCTGATATCTCACTCCCATTTATTTTATTTCCTGGACTTTTTGAGTATTTGAGTGAAAGGCATGGATAAGAGGTATTTTATTATTCTGTGGAGCACTTCTTAAACCAGGTGTGTCTTGGTGGTTGTTGTTGTTGTTTTGTTTTTGTTTGTTTGTTTGTTTGTTTTCTTTTTTTTCCCCTTTTTTCCAGGTACTGCAAAATGAGATTCATTAGTAACTGAGTAGTCTGTAATACTTGTGGAGGTTCTTATACCACAGTCTTAGTGCTATCTGTGAACTAAATTAAACAGAAGGACTAACAACTTCATTGTGTTTGCTGTCTTGTCTTCCCCTTGTGGAAAAATGATCAGACTGCTAAATTTGAGAGATATCCAGAGAAATAATAGGTTTGGCCAGTGCAGTTGAGAAGCACAGCACAGAGTGCATCACGAGGTGGCCCTTAGTTTCCCTGGGACACCATTCTCCAACATTAGACCAATTTCACTTATAACTTTTTCATAAAGTGGCTTTGGTTTGTCTTTTTTACTGTCCTTAAGTCAGTGCTTGGTCTCCTACCTATGGGGATCAATGAGATCTTGAAGATAAGGTTATGTCATGTCTGGAACTTTGTTCTTCAAGTGCACTGTGTCAGAAGCTGGGTTTGTCCATGGGACCGTGGTCAGTGAAGACACATATTGCCAGTTTGGCACTGGCTGGAGTTTGGTATATGCCAAGGACCACAAGCCCAGGTAGGCAGCTTTACTCTAGCTGAACAATAGTAGAAGTGAAATGATGGACAGTCGATCCCTTTTTCCTGGTGGAAACAACAGGACTTGAGAGTGTTGAAATAATTGCTCAAGAGTGGTCCCCTAGACTTTGCCATCAATGAAAAACTGAGGAACCATCATGGAGGATACACTGATCTGAAAATTTGAAGATGTGTACTTCCCACTGCAAATGATGATAAGCATGGCTTCTGAATATCAAGATCTTTTCTCTGTCATCAACATAATTCAATCTTCTTTTGCTCTTAGTCAGATGATCCTCCAAGTGATTTGCTGATAGCAGCAGTCTTCTGTGATAAAATAAAAGTTAAGATAATACACAGGCATAACATCAATAAAAGCTACTGCAGGACCTGAATTTTGAACAATGAAAAATTAACTGATATTTACTGTTTTATGGCAGAATGGTAGATAAGACAAAAATGAGAATCTATGGAAGTATTCTTCTGTTACCTGGAGAAGAAACCATTCTTTCTGCTGTATTTGACTAGATTAGTTATATTGACTTCATTCTTTCATTTCAGTTTATTTTTATCAAAATTTTTTTGAGCTTGGTTATCAGAAAGGTCATATCTAAGCAGTCATCTGATTTTATAAAGCAAATTTAAACACATGGAAATTTTCATTTAAATTTACCTACCCGAAGATATGTACCTGCTTAAACACCTTGCTGAAGCACATGGCTCTCAAGTACCAACTACTGATATTGAATATCAAATACTTGTGAAGAATATAGGGACTACTCTACAGAGTTAAGGTATTCCCCACAATAATTATATCAAATTATATATTTTCTGTAATCATGTTCGCTCTCATATTCGCTGAGCATGAAAGGCTTAATATGTCAATTTTCACAATGAGTTGTGAACATTTTTTTTTTTTTTTTTTTTTTTTTAAGTTTATTAAACCTTTTCAGTTTTTAAGAAATACCATGCCACATGAGTCATGTGCATAAGATAGCACAGGGACTAGAGGGTGTTTCTCTCTACAAATAGCACCTGAAAGAAAGTGTCAGGCATGAGATAATGATTCATCTTCTGGTGACACTGGTGCTGTGAGGTCCAACCTAGCCAAAGAATAGTAGTCTTACATATGTGCAGCAGTACAAGAAACTGAGACACATACAAACAGGGTGTTTTTTAAGGTCAGATGAAGGCCAGAAGAGAGCATGAGGTGAAATGACTAGAGAGAGGACAAAAAAAAATACTTGTGAGCAAGATAGAATACTCTAGTTCTTGGCAGTGCTGCCCAGAGGCACTACAGCCCCCACAGCTGCGATTTGAAACAGACTTTTCTTAGATTTCTCTTTTGTTCAGAGGAACCCAAACCTTCCTTTTATTTTTGTTTTCCCCCTGACAGCACAACAGAAAGCATGGACTAGGTGGATGTTCAACTTCTTGGCATGTAGGGACATACAGAAGTGTGTGAATGTTAGTTGAGCCACTACTGGTAAGAAGTCTCATAGAGCATTTCACTTCCTAAAGGTCACACATATGATGTTTTTTAGATGACTTAAGGCATCTAATTGGAATTCAGATTGGCCACGTGGAGTCAGACTTACATTTTTCTATTTAATAGGGTCCTCTGAATATATCTGAGAGATGGAATAAAATTATAGAAATGTTAATCTAGATGTAGTAAGTCTTTCTTAATGTATAGGAAATCTGGAAAGTAGTATGAAGTGGGTTTACATGTAAAAAATCAACTTTTTTGATAAGACTTAGTTCATAAAGTACTGTGATTATATTGCAGAATTTTTTCTTCTTTGTATTAAGTAAAGCTCCATTTTGTATTGCATAGAGGGCAAGACAAGTTGTAAATAGTTTGTTTCTGCTTTGTAATGAAAGTCGTCTCTTAAAAATATTAAAGGAGCTTCTCCCATTTAATGAAGCATATTCTTTACATAAAGTAGAAATTGAATTATGTTTCTTCCAATAGAAAGGTAAATAAAACTAGTTGAAATATTTTCCCAAATTCTTTTATAAAGATTAACAGGAACATAATTTTTTCCTCTTTGTGTAATCAGGACAGAATCAGTTGCTTGGTTGGCAAATGAAGGTAGAAGAAATGCGTATAATTCAAACTACTTTATTTGTGATTAATAACTAGATATTTTCTTGTTAGTAGTTAGGAGATTTATTGCTGATAGTAAGAGATTAGTATGGAGGGAGGCAAAGCCTTTGCAAATATTAGACTGTTACAGGAAATAAATCTCAGTAAGAGTGGCCAATATTTCATGTTATACATTAGTTCAACAAATTACTTTTGGGATAAGATTAATATTAAAACTTTAAACAAACTATTTGAGAGACTGTTGAATTTTCACACTTTTAGTCCTGCCCTATGAAATTTATGTGAGGAGATCCTGAATGTATTCCTATTCTGCCCATGAATATGCTTGCTTTTTTTTATATCATAGTGATTCAACACATTAATTTCAGGTAAAGCAGAATCTTGCTCTTGAAAAAAAAGCATAGGTGAAGTTCTAGAATTATAAAGAGCTGCAGCATCTGCAGTTAGGCAGGAGTATGAGGTTGTCTGCCCAAAATTTCACCAAACCATTTCTCTTCTCAACCTATACTGGAAGGAATTCAGTAAATTAATGACAATATTTACATCCCACCTAAGATTACCTTAAATTACACCTGACTTCATTTACAATCTTTCATCAATTCCATGAAAATTTCCAGATATTTTAGCCAGAGATATTACTAGCATTTGCCTTAGACTGCCTTGGGGTGCTAGTTTCAGCTCTGGTAGGGTTAATTTTCTTCACAGTCGCTGATATGGGGCTGTGTTCTGGATTAGTGCTAAACACAGGGTTGATAATATAGAGACTTTTTTTTCTTGCTAAGCAGGGTTTACACAGAGCCAAGGCCTTTTTTCATACTGCCATGCTGGCAAGGGAGGTTGGAGGCGCCCAGAGGGTTAGAAGGAGACACTGCCAGGTTAGGTGACCCAAACTGACCAAAGGGATATTCCAGACCATATGACATCATGTTCAGTGCATAAACTGGGGGGGAGTTACCCTGAAGAGGTGTCGACCTGGGTTTGGAAGGGAGGACTGGCATCGGTCAGCATTTGGTGAGCAATTGTATTGCAATTGTGATGTAATCACATCACTTGTTTTCCCATTATTATTATTAATAATAATTGTCGTTATTATTGCATTTTACTTTATTTTCAATTATTTCACTGTTCTTATCTCAACACGCAAGTTTTGCTTTGATTCTCCTCCTCATTCCACAAGGTTTTTGGGGGAAGAGAAGGAGGGCTGAGCAAGTGGCTGCATGGTGCTTGATTGCTGGCTTGGGTTAAATCATGTCACTTAGGTAGAATTTAGTCCACCTACCTAAAGTTTCTGAGTCACAATTTCTGTGTATGGCATAAGTAGAATTCTCAAATATTTCTCCTTGGGGTGTTCTTCATAGCGGTTTGTCGTCTAAAACTTTGATGTGTTGTTTTTTGGGTTTTTTTCCAACTAGTCTGTATATCCAAGGCAAATCTTTCTTTTTTTGTTCCTTCTCCATCTCCCCACTCTCCTCCTCATCCTGCCATGGGGCCAAACCTTTTTTGTTCTAGATCTCATTGAATTTATTGCTCTTAAAAAGAAATGTAATCTAGCCATGTGCCTGTACCTAGACTTGCATAAGGAAATGGATAGGCATTTAACAGCCATGCTTTTAGAAATTAAAGTATCAGAAATTGAAGTGTTTCATTTCAGGGCCACAATGAGTCTTCTTGTTTTGGGCATATTTCATATTTGAATTTTCAAAACAATACTGTTTGGTTTATTTGCCTAGGACTCCTATTTTCCCACTTTGTTTTTTTTTTTTTTTAATTGCAAAATGAAAGAATATGGCAGATGAAGGAAGAAAAATAGAAAATCAATAGCTATTGTTGGCCACTTTTCAGTCTGCTATGTGTATTTAAAATATTATGTCCTTTCTTTGACTATGTTTATACCCCTCTACTACTATTATACCCCTCTAACTATTGTAATCTCAGACAATTTACACATAGCAAAATCAGTTTACAGTAGATTTTCCATTTACAGAATTAAATAGTTAACTTTCAGGGCATATTTGGGACAGAATATGCTAAAATCTGACCTTTTTTAAATCAGAATATTCAATAATTAATAACAACTGAAGGGTAGATAATCTTGCATACATTGCATATTATTTTTCAGCTCTTTAATAATCACATAAAAGGAATTTTTTGGGACTTAATTTTTTTAAGATTTCATGAACTTTTATTTTGTTTGAACTGTTTATTCTCATTTGAACTTCCTTGGTTTGAAATGAGAAAGTGTTTGGACCCTTGCTGTGAATTATATAAATTTTAATAAGCTTCAACTTTTCTTGTTCTTTCTGCAAGGTTGTTGCAGACATTGAGAACAATGATTTTTTAAATGTTAAAAGGTTGAACTAACAGAACTCTTTAAAGACTTGTATGTATATGAACAAACTTTGCTTATAATGTAAGTGCAGACAATTTATTTATATGGATAACCTTACACAGTGTCATGGTATTTATGGGGCAAGCATCACATCATTATAGAGGGAACACTGGAAATTATTGGTTTGGCCTTCTAACCCAGAGTTTGGAATAAATAATAATTTATTTTCTTCCCTGCAGTTTATATTTTTTTTTCTAAAGAAAAACTCATTTTAGGTACAGGATCTGGTTTTTAGTGATGTGATGTTTTCACCCAATTTTCTAGCTGGCTCGACTGATGCAGAGGAAGGTCAAGTGATTAGCCCAAGGTCACAGACTGAGTCATTGACTCAGTCAGATTAAAACTGAGGATTCTGCCTACTGGAGAACTTTATTCGGGGAGATAAAGACTGTAATAAGACAGAGACATATTTCAGCACTGAATAAGATTTTTTTTTTATCCTGGTTAATATAAGTTTCACTATCTACTGGAAAATATTGTTATTTATCCAGGCTCTACTAGATTCTGGCTATCCTACTTTTCCTGTGGCTCACACCTTCCAGAAGTTCTGCTGGCTTCTGCTGAGATAAATACATTTTAACTGCAGTAGGCTCAGATTCAGATTAAAATTGGTTTCATTTCCTGGGCCCTTCTTTGCTCCATCAAAACAATTTTCAATACCTTATCTTCATTAGGGCCAGTTACAGAGCTACATTAATAATGCTGTTTGATGAGAGCAGCCAGTGACATGAATTTTGTGCCTCTTTTACTCTGTGTCCTGCCTCTCTCCTGTGTGGAGGCCTGGTAGCAGGGTATATCTTTGTAACAACAGAAGGCTCAGCACAGTAGTCTGGCTTCAGGTGAGGGAATGTGCAAACATGCATCTCCTTTAACCCCGCCTTTGCTTGCTTATTTTTTTCCTTTGGTCTCCTGACTTCTTTCTTCTACTTAAATATAGCCATCTCTTATGTCTGCAAGTATATGATGTAATTTGACTGACTTCTCAGCTTGTAAACTGAGTATAATTTAGTGCAATAGAATCGCCCTGAATATCTCTAAAAATAACTGAAATATTTCATCATGGCCTGCAGACTGTTTCTCCACAACACACTCCTTTGATTTGCTATGTTCATCTTACTCTCTTATTTGAGGT
Organism: Xenops minutus; assembly: GCA_035221455.1. Classification (NCBI taxonomy): domain Eukaryota; kingdom Metazoa; phylum Chordata; class Aves; order Passeriformes; family Furnariidae; genus Xenops; species Xenops minutus. The sequence continues at coordinate 98,823,723 of JAWWEE010000105.1, forward strand.
GCAGGGGTTGATGGCTGGAGAAGATGCCCTTGGCCAAAGACAGGGGATGACACCCAGCAGGAAACCCACAGCTGCAATTTTGTTTCTTTGTAACTATTAAACTTCTGTTGGGTGTTGTTTTCAAAATTTTTTTTTAAACAAGGAATAGAAATGTCCTATCAGGTAATACCTAACTAAAATGAATCACAAAGGGAATCAAGTGTCTTTAGGTTTTAACTAGAAAGAGCATACTACAGCTTTTTTCTGACAAACATGTCAGCTGCAGCCTTTTGGTGTAAAAGTTTAGGGAAAACAAGAAAGGGAAAACATTTTCACAAGACCTTTTTTTGCAGTACAGTATAATAAAATCTAACATTTATTTAAATTTGCAAATATATATTTAAACACCATACTCATTCTTGTGAGAGAGGGTTTTTTGTTTCACTCATCCAAGGAGAAATTCCCTGATATATATATTCTTTTTTTTTTTTTTGACATTTAATTTCAGCATACTGATGAAGTATGTGTATGCATAATACAGTATAAAATTCTGTGCTGTTTGCACATGTGTTCAGCTGATAAGAAATGTGCTTCTGAAGAGTTTAGCTACAAGATGAAAAAAGAAGTTTGTGATATAGGCGATTCAGCTTTTAAAATCTGAAGAACTTCATTCTCATGTAACAGCTGAAGGATTAGAACAAGTAATAAATAATCCTTTCAAGTATCTTTTTTTTTTTTTTCTGTAAGTTCATATAAGTAATAACTAATATCTGGAAAGTCTTGCAGTTATTTAAATAGTATTAAATATAAGTGTTTAGCTTGCACAGTGTGGATGAGATGAATATTTTCTAGTGTTATTTGTTATAGTAGAGAGTAAAGAGTAGTATGTATTGTGATTTTGATAGATCCAGTATCAAACAGGTTTTTGTAAGGACATTTAAAAATCCTGAAAACAAATTTTGTCCTGCTTGTTTTTTAAACAATAATGAACTGAGATAGAGATTAATGTATTAACTTGGCATCAGAGGTGAAACTGAAACTTTTTGTGATGAAAATTTTTCTTTTGAACCTTAAAAGTTAGTGCTCACAGAGAGAACTGTTTGCTGTATGAAAAAAATAGATTTAATGTTTAGCGTTTAAACTCTGCTTTGATTTTCAAATATTGAAAACAATTGTAGGATCACTATGTTGAATTCATTTCCTATTTTTACAAGAGAATCAATAATATTTTGTGTCTTTGATAACTTGTAATAAACAGTTTATAATTTCTGTGTAATCGAGGTCTTCTTCACTAAATTTTCTGGTACTGCACATACTATTGGTAGATTTATTTTGATGCAATCAGGACACAGAAATGATCTTCTGATGATTTTAGTGGAATAGGAAATGTTACCTAGATTCATTACCACTGACTTCCTTTTTAACCACAGGATGATGATTTAACTTCTGTTCTTCAGCTGCTCTTCTCTCTAAATTAAGGACAGGCCTGTTTACCTACCTTTACTATGTTTTTTCCACTTAAATTCTTTGCATAAAGAGAGCAATTATGTCATTTATAATGCTGCACTTATTTGGAGATTTTTGTACTGTAACAAAAATATGCTTGTTTTGGTGACCTCAACTGGAAGAAGAAATGGGCTAAAATAGAGTGCAACAAAAAGAAGTGCACCTGGATGGGAATAACTCCATGCATTGGCAAGAACAGGGAGGCAACAGGATGGAGAGCAGTTTGGCAGAAAAGGTCCATGATGGTGGATATCAAGTTGACCATAAGTCAGCAATGTGTGCTGGCAGGAAGGAAGCCTAGTGTCATTGGAGAGAGGTGATCCTTCCTCTCTACTCAGCACTGGTGAGACATATTTGGAGTGCTGTATTGAGTTCTGGGATCCCTAGTGCAGCAGAGACATGGACATACTGGAGTGAATCCAGCAAATACCCACAGAAAAGTTTAAGGGACTGGAGCATTTGGGGTAAAAAGAGATGATGAGGGAGCTCGAACTCTTCAGTCTGGAGAAAAGACTATTCAGGGGAATATATACCTTATGAATCATAAAAGATTCATAAGGAAGCAGGCTCATGTCAGTGATGTTCAGTGAAAAGACAAGATGCAATGGGCACAAACTGAAATATGGGAAACTTCATTTAAATATAAGAAAATCCATTTTTACCCAGAAGGCGATCAAACACTGTCACAGGTTCTCCAAGGAGGCTGTGGAGTCTCCACCCTTGAAGATATTTGGTGTTCACCTGGACATGATTCTGAGTAGCCTGCTGTCATTGATGCTGCTCTGATCAGGCATGTTAGGCCTAAACCTCCCCCACAGATAGCTTTCCTTCTGTGATCCTGTGGCGTATGTCCTGTCAATAGTAAGGTTGTTGTGCAAAACAACATCACCCACATGGAGAAGAATCAGTATAAATAGTGCTGTAATGTTGCAATAAGATAGTAATACTATATTGTATTCTTCCTTATATTCCTTATATTCATATGTCATCACAATTTCAAATACTAAAGATAAGCAATCATCTTTTTGGTTGGATTTATTTATTTTCTTTTTAAGTTTCAGGTTTAAAAGTTCTAATGGGATCACATAAAACTTGCCATGTAGACTTGTAGTTCTTGTGATTTTTGGTGGAAGTTTCCTTATTTTTCATTTTCTTGTTTAATGTTTCACTTGAAATGTTTCAGTGCATTACAAGCTTCAAACAGAAATTGCAGCATAAAATATAATGGTGGTAGCTTTGTACTGCATTTTTAGTACCATATATATCTGTTTTCATGTCTTAAGACAGTAGTAATGAACACAGACTTCAAAGAGTAATTATTTCCATCTATTTTTGGGGGAAAAAAAAAAAAGACTGCACACTTGGGATCAAACTGTATGTGCTGACTTCAGTGGAAGTACAATTTCATCCACTCTTTTAATTATTTCTTTCATGAGGTCAGGATTTCAATTCACTGTATTGCTTCAAAATGCCAACACAAGATCATGCAACAATGGTTGCAGTTAGTATTTCAGCAAATTCCATGGCTGCAGCTTGCTTATTTGGGTGATTTGTCAGACTAAACTCCATCTAATCTGCTTTTACTTCAGCCAAGTCAGTAACTGTTGATTTTGAGGGCTGAAGTGGTTTCCTAGTGGGGAAAAGCAAAGTCACATGTAAGAGCATTACAGAATCAAAAAAATATGCTAAATTGGAAGGGACTCACAAGGGTCATCAAGTCCAGCTCCTGGCTGTGCACATGACCATCTCCAAGAGTCACACCATGTGCCTGAGAGCATTGTTCAAATGCTTCTTGAACTCTGTCAGCCTTGGAGCTGTGATCACTTTCCTGGGGAGCCTATTCCAGTGCCCAACCACCCTCTGGGAGAAGAACCTCTTTCTAATACCCAACCCAAACCTCCCCTGACACAAGTTCAGGCTGTTCCCTTGGATCCTGTCACTGGTCACTACAGAGAAGAGATCAGTGCCTGCTCTACTTCTTCCCCTCATGAGGAAGTTGTAACTTCAATGAGGTCTCCCCTCAGCCTCCTCTTCTCTTCTTCAGGCTGAACAGACCAAGTGCCCTCAGCTGCTCCTCATACAGGTTCACCTCACGACCCTTCACACATTTATTGCCTTCCTTTGGACACTATCCAACAGCTTAATATCTTTCTTATATTGCAGTGTCCCAAACTGCACACAATATTCAAGGTGAGGCTGTCCCAGTGCAGAGCAGAGCAGGACAATCCCCTCCCTCGACCGGCTGGCGATGCTTTGCCTGATGCCCCCCAGGACACGATTGGCCCTCCTGGCTGCCAGGGCACTGCTGACTCATATTTTGAACTTCTCATCGACCATAACCACCAGATCCCTTTCCACAGCACTGCATTTCAGCATCTCATTCTCCAGTCTGTGCAAACGTCCAGGGTTGTCCCATTCCAGGTGCAGAATCCAGCACTTTCGCTATTGAACTTCCTATGGTTGGTGATTTGCCAGCCCTCTAATTTTTTGAGGTTTCCCTGTAGGGCCTCCCTGCTTTTGAGGGGGTCAACAGCTACTCCCAGTTTTGTATCATCTGCAAATTTGCTTGGTATCCCTTCCAGTCCTGCATCCAAGTAACTGAAGATGCTGAAGAGCACAGGGCCCGAGATGGAGCCTTGTGGAACCCCACTAGTGACAGGTCACCAGTCTGATGTCACCACATTCACTATTGCCCTCTATGCTCAACCCGATTGCTGACCCATCACATGAACTGTTTGTCCAGTTGTGGGATGGACATCTTGTCCAACAGGATCCTGTGACAGACGGTATGAAAAGCTTTACTCAGTTCCAGAAAGATGAATATCACCTGTCTTCCCTTGATCAGCCAGGTGGGTTACCTTGTCTTAAAAGCAAAAGTGTTTGATAAGCAGGACTTTCCTCTCATGGAGCTGTGCTGGCTGTGACCAATGACTGCATTGCCTTTGAAGTGTTTTTCAATACCTCCCAGAATAATCTTCTCCATAACTTTGCCAGTCACTGAAGTGAGACTGACAGGCCTGTAGTTTCTGAGGTCCTCCTTGCCCTTCTTGAAAATCAGGACAATATTTTCCATCTTCCAGTCATGTGCTGGGACCTCTCCAGGTTCCCAAGACCACACAAAAATCATGAAAAGAGGTTTTGCAATGACATCAGCCAGGTCTTTGAGGATTCTGGGATGAATCCCATCAGGCCCCATAGATTTATAGGGATCCAGCCAGATCAGCAGGTCCTGCAAAATTTCAGGGTCACCTGGGAGCTGATCATTCTTGCAGTCGCAGTCCTCCAGCTCAGGGCACTGAGATTGTTTCTCCCTTTCATCTGTGTTGAAGACGGAAAAGATAGCGTTAAAGATTGCGTTAAACACCTCTGCCTTATCTCTATCCCTGTTTGTGAGGTGACTATCATACTGTAACAGGCTGATGACATTTCTATACTGCCTATTGCCTTTAATATATTTGAAAAAACTGTTTCATTGCCCTCCACGGTTCTGGCCACCTTCAACTCCAGCTGAGCTCAGGCCACATGAATTTTCTCTTTAGAGCAGCAATCAACATCTCTATATTCTTTCCATGTCACTTGACCTTGCTTCCACCGAGCGTGCACCTTCTTTTTTTTGCCTTATTTCCAAGAGAAGGTTCCTGTTCAGCCAAGCTGGCCTTCTCTCTTGCCTGCTTGTGCATTAGGCAATGTCTCATCTCTCAGAAATTTTGTATTTTCATCCACTATGCAACTGTTGCTTGTAAGTACTTCATCACCCTGAAAGTCCCCTGAAAGGTCACCCTTTTTGCAAGTAGATTGTAGTCATATTTTTATGAAGTTAGACTTTTATTCAGTTCAGTAATTATAAAGGACCCATCTGCCTCTTTTATTAAGGATTAGAAATTCCCATCACAGGAAGAGTTGTGGTTTGCGGGCAGCACATTACAGCTTTGCACTGCAACCATTTTTTATAATCAAAATTAAAATGTAAATAAAAAAGGAGAAAATAAAAATTGAGTTTATGATGCCAGGTCCCTGATCAGTCTCTGTCTCCCTAAAAGTATGAGGATAAGTGCTGCAGGTCAGCTTCCTGCACTGGACTTGTCCAGACGAGGGAAAGGCTACACAAAGATTTCCTTGTCACCTCGGTGAAAAAAACCCACAAAAATGCATCTAATTTTTGCACCAAGTTGAACTTGTTCTGGTGTAAAAATCTAATGGATGGAAATGTCTTCATTGACAAATGCCAACATGTGGCAATTCAGGTAATGCCATTTAGGTTTGTGATAAAATCATGGCAGCAGGAGAAACTCTTGCAAAGTAGATATTTGAATAGCTGCATAATTCTGTTTCTGGTATTCTACGCATTGAGTAAAATGAAAGTAGAAGTGGTAAAATAAAAACAAACATATTACTTATGGTTTTCAAAATATGTAAGCTTACAAAAGGTCCAAAATATTGAACCAAACTTTTGACCAGCCTGCTGGTTTTCATTAGTGTTGTGGTTTTTTAAGTGTGTGTATAAAAATTAATAGTTTTACTTCTCCATCTCCTCTAGAGAACATCTGTGATCTATTTCTAAGTGACAATGCCTAGAAAATGCTGAAATGAACATCTGGGTTTAATGCAGACGTCAACAAACCAACATAAGGAGTAACTTTTCTTCTTCCACAGCTGAACACCATGGAAGACTATACCATAACTACTTATCTCTGAACTTTAACTCCTGATGCTATGAAAAAAAGCCATATTTTCAAGTAATCAGGGTGTCGCTCTTTGTAATAAATGCATCTTCAGTTTCTTAATAGGTGTTGTCATCACTAAATAAGTAGATTATAACTACATGCAGAGTGTGACAAAGAGCAGTTTGGGCATTTAATCTGTTCTTTTGTGTGTCCTGTGTGTTGGCTGTTAAATTCTGAACAGGAAACATCTTTGTAAACACAGAAGGGTACAAAATTACACCCTTCTTTCATATGTAGCATCACACAGTGGTAGATTAATTAAAAATTATTCAGCCTAAATTAGGTTTACTGTGGTTAATCTGGGAATCAGTAAAGGATTTCAAAACTTCTCATCCGATTTAGATTTTTTTTACGTAGTTGGTAATTTCCCCCCCCCCCCCCCCCCAGTTGTAATCAAAGTTTTATCCTTCAGGTAGCAGTGTTTCAGTTAGCTTTACTTTTCACAGTGTTTTCAAATGTTAAAGAAGATGGGCAAATCTTGATTGATTGAAATTTTATTTTATACAGTGTGACACTTTTCGTATATGTTACCTATTCCTTTACTAAAATTGTTTGCCAGGTAATGACTAAAAGATTTTGCTTTGTTGAAGAACATAGTCATTTGTGAAATTCATATTTATTGAGGACAAAAATGGAAAAGTGTAAATGTGATGGTAATTTTCATCATCATTTCAATAACATGAAATTGTAGGTTACACAGGAAGAATATGTTTAGAATATTTATATAATGCTGTCTTTCAGTTGAAACAAGAATTTGCACTTCATGAGGAAACCCCCTTGTTTATTAGGGAAAATATTCTTTTTCAACTTTCTCGGATTCAGAGAAGGTGCATCCCTCAGTGGAGCCAGGGTTTGAGATGTGCAGGGAATAGGGGTTCCTTCAGATGAGGGAACCCCAAGGGAGCACCAAGACCTGCCCAGAGCTGTCAGCTTGCCTGGAGGTGGAGGAGGAGACATATGTGGGGAGGGCAGGAGTAACAGCAGCCACCCCCACATCGGGCATCCCAAGGGAGTGCAAGAGACCTGGAGCACAAACACAGGCTGAACAGAGAATGGACAAAGAGCAGACATGCTGAGAAGGACTTTGTGGTGTTGGTGGACGAAAAGCTGGACATGGCAATGTCTGCTTGCAGTCCAGAAAGTTAATCATATCCTGGGCTGCATCTAAAGAAGCTTGGGCAGCTGGTTGAGGGAGGTGGTTCTGCCCTTTGATCAGCCCTCATGAGACCCCACCTGGAGTGCTGTGTCCAGCTGTGGGATTCTCAGCACAAGAAGGACATGGACTTGTTGGAGTAAGTCCAGAGGAGGGCTACAAAAATGAGCATAGGGCTGGAGCACAAAACTACGAACACAGGCTGAAAAAGTTGGGGTTGTTCAGCCTGGAGTAGACAACATGCTGGGGAACTAGATGATCTTTAAGGTCCCTTCCAATCCAAACCATTCTGTGACTCTGTGATTCATCCCCTCTTAAAGCCTTATCTTAAATTCTGAGTGACTAGCTGTGTTAGGGAGAGGTTGACAAAACACTGTCTTAGTTCTCCATTTCAAATAATATCATGGCTGCTTTATCTGTCTTGAAATTCTACATGCTGTAGAATGCGTTTCTGGCTTTCAAGAGTCTGATTGAATGGTACTAAGGTACTGTTTAAGTCAGAAAACAACTTACCTGTGTCCTTTTCTTTCTGATTTCCTTTCAGATTTTTCAGAATTTCATGGGTTTGAGTGGATTATGAATTTATTTTTTGATTTTAGTAGTTCATAGTTCTCTGTCAGGGGAAAAGTTCTGAGGTATGAATGAAAAATTTGTTTGCTAACAAGCTGTTACATGGGCCGTGATAGCTATCCTTCAAAACCAAAAGTTTGATGTTCAGTACAGGTTGACTTATCTTCTAAGACAAAGCAAAGTTTTAAGAATTTATTTCTTATCCCAGAAATTACATACCTCTTTTGTAGATAGTTGTTTTTAACAGAACAAACTAAGATACTTTAATGAGGTGCCACATATCAGGTCTGGAGTCAGATTCAAAACAAATAATTAAACTATATCCCTTTCTTATCAAAACAGATTGTGATATGTTTGTGAAAGGAAGCTGATTCTGACATACTATGTTTTGACAAACTTTTGGGACAATGTTGTGATTTAAGCCCAGCTGGCAACTCAGCCCCACACAGCCTCTACCCCACTTTGTCCAGTGGAATGGGAGAGACAACAGAAGAGTAAAAGTGAGAAAATTTGTGAGTGTAAATAAAGACAGTTTAATAGGTAAAGCCAAAAACACATGGGCAAGCAAAGAAAAATGAGAAATTAATCCACCACTTCCCAGTGCAGACAGGTGTTCAGCAATCCCTAGAAAAACAGGGCTTAATCAAACATAATGGTGATTTGAGATGACAAACAACAGAAGAATGACAACAGTCATTCCAAATGTGTTCCTCTTCCTTATTCTTGCCCCAGCTTTATATACCGAGCATGATGCCATACAATCTGGGACATCTCTTGGGTCATTTGGATCGGCTGTCCCAGCTGTGTCCCTTCCCAGCTTCTTGTGCATCTGCAGCCTTCTTCCTGGTGGGGTGAGGTGAGGAGCAGAAAAAGCCTCAACTCTCTGTGAGCACTGCTCAGCAATAACAAAAACATTCCTGAATTATCAACACTGTTTTCCCAAAGCATAACCCCATACTAGCTGCTAATGAAGAAAATTAATGTTTGCCTAGCCAAAATCAGCACAATCAGTCATGCTTCATCAGTATCACATTTAAAAGTTGCAGTTCTATCCTGCACTTGGGTCACAACAACCCCATGTATCACTATAGGCTGGGGGAAGAGCGGCTGGAAAGCTGCCCAGTCGAAAAGGATCTGGGAGTGCTGGTCGACAGCAGCTGAACATGAACCAGCTGTGCATCTAGGTGGCCAAGTAGGCCAATGGCATCCTGCCCTGTATCAGTAATAGTGTGGCCAGCAGGACTAGGGCAGAGGTTGTCCCCTGTACTTGACACTGGTGAGACCAGACTTCGAGTCCTCTGTTCAGTTCTGGGGCCCTTAATTGAGGTAGGACATTGAGATATTGGAGCAGGTCTAAAGAAGGGCAATGAAGCTGGGGAAGGGTCTAGAGAGTAAGTCATATGAAGAGTAGCTGAGGGAGCTGGGGGTTAACCTGGAGAAAAGGAGTCTCAAAGGAGACATTATCATTCTCTACAGCCACCTGAAAGGAGGTTGTAGCCAGGTGGGGATTGACGTCTTCTCCCAGGCAACTCATGACAAGACAAGAGGAAATGGCCTCAAGTTGCAACAGGAGAGATTCAAGCTGGATATCAGGAAGAATTTCTTCACTGAAAGGGTGGTTAAGTATTGGATGGGCTGCCCAGGTGAGTGGTTTCACCATCCCTGGAAATGTTCAAAAAATGGCTAGACATGGCACTTAGTGCTATGGTTTAGTTGACATGGTGGCGTACATTCAAAGGTTGGACTCGATGATCTTGGAGGTATATAAAGAATTCATGTTTCCATAACTATTTTATACTGATAATAAAATCAGAACTACATATTTCTGAGTGCCTAACAGAGTTTGAAACCCTTTTGGCTATGTGTTGGTTTCAGGCATGAAATAGGATAACTCTTCTTTTGCAGGTCATTTACAATCCACTGAATTCAGGTAAGAGCACTCTACAAAATATTTCTTGCAAAACCACTGGAAAACCACAGTTTTATAAGAAATTTTTGACAATGTACCATATGTGGGTGACTTTCAGCTATGCTTTTAACACAAAATACCAGGGAGTATGTGCTCAGCTGGTAAATAGTGAGTTTCTGTCTATTCCCAATTGTGTTGAAAATTTACGTTCATGTATCATTATTTTCTTTTTTTTTTTTTTTTTTTTATTTTTTTTTACCCTGCCTGATGCTGGAATACTTGTCAGTTGAGGGCAGGGTCCTGTTAATTTATCACAACATGTGCCTCTCCAGATAGTTGGTAAGCATAGATATCATCAGGAAAAAAATAGAAGACTTTGACCAACAGACTGTGAGCACAAATCTTCAAAAAATAGTAAAAAAAAACTCTCAAAAAACTGAACCACACAGCAACACAGGCAACAAAACAAGTACAACCTTATTCCTGCAAGTGCTTAAACATGCTTTATGTCGACATGCATGGCAGTTTGAATAAGAGAACTTTTATAAGATTATTATTTAAGCAGGGACACCACCATATTCAAATGATTCTATTTTTTCTGAAAGGTTATTACTCTTTTTTTTAATGGTTTTTGATCATCAGTTTGAATGTGTGCACAGTTTGAATCATCTACAGAATTTTCCAAGATAAACTGGACAGTTTATATGCAGTTTTCCAAGACAACTGTAATTTTTTAACTGCACCTATCAAATTTTTTTCTCTATCCAGTATCTTTCTAACACTTAAAAAAGATGACTGGCACTTTTAGTCTTCATAATCCTTGGTGGCTTGTTTCTCGGTTTGGTTTGGCTTGAATATTCTTGCTGGTTTATTATAAATTCTTCTCGGTGGTTTCATGTTTTTCTTCTGATTACTTGTTTTGTTTCTCTATAAGAAATTGAGATTTTTTTTTTCTTGTTATTATCTCCAATCTGGACTTCAAATAAAATCCTAGATTCTAGGTAAATGAAACTATATTATCTGATAAAAGACTTTTTAACAGAGCATATGTTCCAGGGAGAATAGGGGTACGAAGGGATGTGGAAGCTGAAACTGAGACACCGCAGAAAAACTTAACCCAAGCAGCAGTTTTATTACCAAACGTGGCCAAGTAAACAGGAAAAGAAATCTGATAGAGAGAGAGAGAGAGAACATAAGCCCGCAGGTGCAAACACCTAAATTACCCAGGTGCCCCCCATGGAGTTGTCTCACTGACCCCTGGAATGCCCAGACCTCCCTAGCAATGGCTGCATCCTCAAGGGTCAGCTGGCTCACAGGTGACGGCGGGTGTCCCCGCCAAGGAAACGTTGTCCTGTCCTGTGAAGCGAGCCCCCCCAAAAAACACAAACCATCTGCTTTTTTTTAACTACTTGGCCAAAAATGACGTTTACCTGAGCGGCGTGGCCAGTGCCGCCCAGGCAAAGGTATTTGGCACAGCCCCTTACATTGCATACCAATTAATTTTAGTTTACACAGAAGTCTCTCTCTCAAGGCTACAGACCATCTTTATCAGCCTGTTTCCCATA
>JAWWEE010000105.1:98844999-98855880 GCA_035221455.1 Xenops minutus
GGAATGAAATGAAAGGGACGCCTTTCGGATTAATTTACTCTGCATGTTTGAAGCGGTGGTGCCTGGAAAAGAGCTCTTGGTATTCCTGAGGCTGTGAGTTCAACCTAGCACCGGTCTTTTCTATGTGTTACTTGTCAACACGTGTTGTACTCTTTTATACTTTTATACTCTTTTACACTCCTTTATATTCTGTACCCCAAAACCCTATAAGTAAAAGAACTCTTCTCTACTTTACCCACATAAAGTTATCTTGGAAAGTTTTTTTCCCCCTTTCCTTATGGCAACAGTTTTCATAAAAATGTGGAGCAGTGTAGCCTTTACTAAAAGAGATGGTAAATAATGGCATTTAGTTCACCCCAAATGATTCCTGCATGACTAGACATCATCTGAAAGATTGTCGCCAAATCCCATTTTGCAGTCTGAGGGAGTGCATAGATGTGGATGTTGCTGATCCTTGATTATCTTTGGCTGTTAAGGTAAGAGAAGGGAACCACAACCCAGTTTAATATTTTTTTGGTGGCTTTTTTTTTTTTCTTCTTTACTGCTCACATAGTGGTTATGAGGCTCTTCTATAAAAATCCACTTATCCTCTTTCTTATGTGTTTGTATAAACACAGAATATCACACATGAATCCACATTTCCTATCCCATCCATATCACCTCTTACCTTTCCTTTGCACACAAATTTCTACAAAATAAGAACTGAATGCAAGTTACACATGCAGCTGCCAGGCTGCTAACACCAAAAGGTTAAAGCATACACTTAGATGCAAAATAGATATCTGCTGTTTGTTCAGTTTGCTTATTGCTTCTGAAAAATTGAGGCACTAATTTATAATTTCTTAGGGCAGGGGATGCATTGCCACTTGTTTGTATGAAATAACAGATAAGTTTGTGGAGGCTTATGAAATGTTATAAAGTTGGTATCCTATGCTAACATAATTATTATTGATACTGCTGTTTAACCTTATTCTGGGTAGTTTAAATGCTAATTCCAAGAAAACACTATTCCCTTTCCACATTTTAGATATTTTGTATTTTTAAGCTGCTCACATTGGTTTTCAAAACTCTGCAGAAACAATGGAAAGAGACCAATATTCACACAGAGCAATCAGAAGGGAAAAAACTTACCTTTTAATTTTTTGAGAAGTATATGGTAATTTGAACTTCTTGGCTCTCTCAACAGTTTCAGCTTCAGTACAAACAATCCTGTACTTGAAACTAGACCTTAGAAAAATTATTTATGTCTTTTGCTGCATTTCTTTCTGGTTTACTCATAAATGATGAAATTCATCTTTGTTTTGACAGCCAGCGAAGGTCTATGCCTCACTTAAGTCTTGCAAACAGGATTTAGAAGGGAACTAAAAGTATCCACAGTCTGGTCTGCCAGTAGCGTATTTGATCCTGCTCAAGTAAATTGAGCAGAAATACAAATCAGAGAGTCTGTTGTTTCCTTGTTTCCCTGCCCCAGGCTCATGTAGGCTTTCTTAGAAACTCTGACTATTTAGATGAGAAAGAAGACTATATTTTTGTTTAGACAAGAGACCTCTGATTGTATTCTAAATTACATGCATTCCTCTTGAATTCTCAGAGTAAGAGGTTTTATTTTGCTCATTTTCTCTGTGTTCCAGGTCCTACACAAGATGATGCTGAACTGGAAAGCAAGGATTTTGATGCTGCTGTCCTTAATCGGGCAGTGTATCCAATGTGCTTCAATTTCAAGGACAGACTTTTTGGGTTCTTTTCAATAACCTGTACAGATTGCCTGAGCATGTGTTTAAATTGTTTGCATAAGTTTCCCCGATATTTTCCTCACAGTGTTGAAAAAAGCTTTTCTTCATATGTGTGTTGTTTAAAGATGCAAGTGGAAGAACATGCATTCAGTGTTTTTTTCTCTTTGTTTGCTCTGTGCATTTTTTTGTTGATGCTTTTTGAAGAATGTTCTTCAGGTAGATTGGTTTTATTTGGAGGTAAAGAACCACACTGAGGTTCACATGAAACCCATCCTTCCTGTCAACACATAATGTGTAAAAAGAATACTTATTTACTAAAGAGACTTTAATAAAGAGACCTAATAGGTTATGGGAGTACTTCTGTTTAACTGGAGGCAAGAAAAAAATCACAAATAATCAAATGTTCTTTAGCTTGGTCATAATGAATGGTAAGATATTCTATCAATTTATTAACAGGAAAGTTAATCCTGTGAAATAGCTAACTTTTACGTTAATAAATAGTGAAATCAAATTAAGACAATTTTTTATAATGCATGAAAACTTATTCCTCCTTTTTAAAAGGAACAAGAGCAAGAAATGTAAATATCTAATAATTTCTTCTAAAGTAAATAGGTAAACTTGTTTGAAATAGAATGGAAGGTGAATATACTTTTCAGCACAATAAGCATATCCTGTTGTCTTTATCTAAATATTTCCTTATCTCTTAATCTTTGACTAGATTCTACTTTTTGAGAAATACAACCCCCAATTTATTTAGGAGAAGTAAATAGTCCTTAAGCAAATTCAGAAAGAACTGACCTATACTCTGCTCAAATACAAGTACAAATAGAAAAATACTGTGCAATATTAAGATAACAATGTGCTGTTTTGAAGATGAGATTATAGACCTAATACTCCACTGATATAACCAGCAATTAATTGCCATACATATACTGCTAACATCAATAACACCCTTTACCCCCTCTGAAATGTCAAAATTTGGAAAGTTGAAAACTTGCAAATTATTAATAATAAAAAATTAACTATACATGAGTATTAAGAAAGCAAAGCTGTCTCTGAAATGAGCTGCCCCTCTACTCAGCCCTAGTAAGGCCACATCTGAAGTGCTATGCCCAGTTCTGGGCTCCTCAGTACAAGAGAGATGGAGCTCCTGGAGTGGGTACAGTGGAGGGCCACAAACGTGATTGAGGGACTGAAGCCTCAGTCTTATGAGGAAAGACTAATACCACTGGGTCTGTTCAGCCTTCAGAAGAGAAAACTGAAAGGGGAACCTCATCAATATGTACAAGTATCTGAAGGGAGGGTGTCAAAAGGATGGATCCAGGTTCTTCTTGGCACCAAGCAATAGGACAAGAGGCAACAGGTAGAAACTGATGCACAGGAAGTTCCACCTGAATATCAGGAAGAACTTCTTTATTGTGTGGGTGACTGAGCACTGGAACAGATTGGCCAGAGAGGTTGTGGAGTCTACCTCACTGGAAATATTCAAGAACTGTCTGGACAAAATCTTGTGCAATGTGCTCTAGGATATCCCTGCTTGAGCAGGGACATTGGACCAGATGACCCAATGTGATCCCTTCCAACCTGACCCATTCTCTGATATTGTTGTTCTGTAAAAATCTGCACAGTGATTTGCCCCATGTGCAAGCATCAATTTTAGAAAGAATAAAAGGTATGTTCACTATTGTCTAGCAGATGTTTTGCATTTTAATACTTATTAAATCATAAGATCATATCATAAGACTATATACTGGAATACCAGAATCAACCTCATGTGATGATTCTAACTTCTGTCATTACTAGTTAATAGTAAATGGTTCACTCTCTTTCATGTTTATACACCTGTTTCTTTTGTATCACACTGATTATTCATCTTTTTCTATATAACTTAGCAAAAAAAACCCACAAACAAACCCTTTATTATGGCACAGGCTATCATACTGACCTTCTTATTGTTCTGTCATGGGAATTTTGTCTAATGAATAATACATTAAAAAAGACAAGTCAGATTAAACAGTTCTTGCTCGATAATCTAATACCAAGTCCTCTACGAATAACACTGTTCTTTCCCTCCAAGAGGTTAGCTTTGGAGTGTGTGCTTGTTTCCTGCAAAGGCTCCCTACCTCCTGGAAGGATATGAGTTTAGCTCCTTTCCAGAACTCTGAGAAGAAAGGCAATGATGAAAACCAATGAACGTTGCAGTGGTAGAACTAGGACATAGTCTACTCTACCTCAATGGTTTTCAGCTTTGTAGCTGATTCTTCAAGTTTCAACTTATCCAAAGTCCTAGGATTTCAATTTTTATATCCTAATGAAAATAAAAACCTCAAAGTCTGCCTAGACTCACATGAATTATTTTTTATTAATGCATAAAGTATCCTGTTTAGGTAAGGTAGCTCATCTATAGAGTTTAATGAAAGAAATACATAAAAAGAGAATAAAGTTTTGCATTTTTATAAATAATTTTAACTGTCCTCATTTTCAACAAGCTCTTAGTAGTGACACAGAATGCTCACCATCAAAAGTAAGACTTTTAATAAAAACTAGCAGGAAAGATAGATAAAGAACTCCTCAAAATAAAATTATATGTAAATATAAATCAATTATTTCTATTATTTAGACTTCTTAATAGTCTGCTCTTACTGGACTGAGGGCTCTAATCCAATTTTATCTTACACTTTTGAGTAGTCACTTTTCCCTGCTACAATGTGGAAAGGAAAGATAATTCACTCTTTGTCTAGACACAACCAGTTGTAACAGATCTTTGGCTTCATGTGAACAGGTATGGGGGTTTTTGTTTGTTTCGTGTCTTTTTTACAGTGTGCAAATATGATTAAACTTAGAATGATGAAGTTTTTATTCAGAAAAGCTGGAACTCTGTACTGATGCATGTAATATACTGTCTCAATGAGAGCAGAGCAAAAAGCCCACTCCAAATGGTTTTCATTTTCATGAAGTTAACACTAATAAGACAGTATCATGTGTTTTGGATTACATTTCTTCATCCCCCATGAAATATATTTAGTAGATTCTGATCAAATGCATCATTCTCTATGGTTTTATGCATTTATAGGTATTCTGTTAGTTTTCTGATGCAAGATGACTCTCCTCAAACTAGTGCAAAATGTACATACAAAAGTTAAAAGGTACTTTTATAAAAATATAACAGATTATATAACATGTCCCTTCTGTTCTTACTGAAAATCAGATATACTCTATAAATGTAACAGTGGAAGAACTAGGACACAAGGGAAAAAAATACATTGTTGCTGTGAAACTTCATTAAGTTGGTATAGCTACAGTCCATGCAGATCAGGCTTGCGCTTTCTAAACACTATAAAGAAGATTTTTTTCTTGTGTTTTCTTTTTTAAAAAGCATTGTGATTTGTTTAAATGGCCCTGTTGAAAAAAAAAAAAAAGTTCTAAATGTGTTATGGTTGACATTACAAAAATAATATCTTTAAATTTTGTTTTCCACTTCAGTGTGTACTGAAGGACTTTAGTCTGGATTGAAAAAGGAAAGACAGACTCCCAAATAATTTTGTAAGATATTTTAGCCACAGCAGCACCTTTAACCTGCTCAAATTGTTTCCAATATTGCCTTTAAACTGGTTTTCATTTTTTTATATATCTGAATACAACTGTGCACACAGACATAAAATTGTTATATTTTCCTTTTCTGAAAACTGAAGCAATATCCAGTTGAAAATGTATTTTTTTTTTTTTTCAGCTCTTACTACCCATCAGGGATTACTTAGCAGTACTGTAAGAAGGGGGAAAAAGAGCTTGTGTATGTATATAATGTTGAATCCTGCATGTATTATATTAATGTAGCTGCAGCAAATGACAAGGACAGAAAACAAAACCTTGCAACCATGGGTGCCTAACAATGTGTTTGTGTACAAGAGATGTATGTCCTTCTGACCTTTCTTTCTGTTAAGAATAAAATAAAAATTCTGTTCACACACACAGGTGGATATGATGTACTTCTGGAAAGGAATGCAAGACAAGGTTTGCAAACTTCTTAGTCTTCCCCTACTGCTCCACCAGGAATAAGATGTTTTTGAAAAGAAGGACTGTGCCAGGGATTAATTTGGAGAGTATCTAAATATCACTTTCTTACCTTCTACTCATATGGCCAGGAAAGCATGTTTTACAGGTAGGGATATCTTAAACTTCACAGTCAAAGTCAAAACTATAATGCTGTATCAAGGTACATTTTATCTCAAAAAATCCTCTAGCTTCTCTTAAACTTCTCTGCTTATTCTTAATTTCCTCACTAAAACACCTGTCCATGCTCTTGGGGGAAGGATGGTAGCAGGGAATATAACTCTTTCACCAAACCTCCTCCAGTAATATAATGGAATGGATAGCTTGTATAAAAATATAAACAGAGGCTGATTTGAAGTCAGGGAATAGAATTAGAAGTAGCTAAACTTACTCAGAACTATACTATGCATACATCATTATGTATTAAATATGTTGGCACAAGTTTCACAGTTTTTCTCTGTCACTCAGAAGCCAAGATGAGCAGTTCTGTTGCTGGTACAAACAGCAGCAAAGCTCTCCAGTGGTGCCCAGCTGGGTTTCATGAACAGGGAAATTTCAAGGGTAGCTGAGAGCCCACAGACCAAGTGACTAGCTGATGGGACATGGGCAAGATCAACACCAATGGTGCCCAAGTCCTCACACTGGTATAAATAAGTCCCTGGAGAGTACTGTAACCAGGACAGGCAAGCATGATGTGGCAGTTTGCACACAGGTTGGCCTCTGTGGCTCTGCTGGCTCGGCCAGAGAGCCATGGTATCCACCTGGTAGAAGGCCACAGCCTCTCTAAGCTCTGCACCCACCACAACAGATGCAGCTTCTCAGACAGGGCTCTAGTGGGAACACACTGCCATGCCAGTGTCACACTGCAGTGTGGCAGTGCCAGTCAGTGCTTGGCTCTTGTGTCAGTGCCAGTCCACAGAAGTGAGGAGCCCTGTGGGAGGTACACCCAGGGAGAGGAATCACTCTGCTTAGTGACAGAGCTCTGGGAGGAGGTGACTAGATTGAGGAGTATCAGGGAGTGGGACAAAAAGATACATTACTGGAACTGCACCCTACCTTCCTTGAGACAGGTCTGACAGGCAGACAGGATGCATGAGGATTGCCTATCCTCTCTCTGCCTGGCTCAATGTGATGACTTAAGTGACAGGGGGCAATGGCAACACATTCCTGCCCAGCTCAGCAGGTGCATCTTCTCTGTGACTACCCCACCTTTCCATGTGCCCTGGCCTAACTGGTATGATGCTCTGCAAGTGGAACTGAATAATGACAAAGACAGTAGTTCAACTAGCTTGGAGATGCCACTAGTGTTAAGTCAGCCTATGCCCTGCACAAAAAAAAATAATTTCCATAATGAAAAAAGATAGATTGTAGTTGTAGAAGAATCATCTGAGAGGAACAGAAAGCCCAATATGCAGTCCAGAACCAGCCCAGACTTTGGTAAGTCTGCTGCCTCCCTGGGGCTGGGATTAGGGATGTGAAGAGAAAGCTTCCTACCCTGATATGGACCTTGGATTATTATCCATTATTGATTTTTCAGGTGGACAGAGATGGTTGCACAAGAAGTCGGAGGACAATCAAGAGAAATGTCAGGACCTTGTGATGACTGACCAAGGGATCCGGAGCATAAGTAGTGTTCTTTATTCTTCTAATTCTGTGAAATGATGAGTGGAAAAACATGAAGAGACAGCAGATCAACACCAGGCTCTGAGCCTGGTGCCACCAGAAAGTTTGGGTTTTTTTGATCATGGGTCAGTCTACAAGACATCAGGCCTGCTGGCAACACATGAGGTACACCTGTATCAAAGAGGGAAAAGGAACTTTGCACAGGACTTTGCCTATAAAGAGATTTAAACTCGAATTGAAGGAGGAAATGGAGAAAATCAAGCTTACTTGAGATTAACCTGGGGTCAGCAGGCAAATGTTTGAGAGACGGTGCACTAATGAGGTCTTTCAATCTGCCATCTCAGCAGAGGTAAGGAATGGAGATCCATGTAACAGCAACAGCACAATGGTTATTGATGTGATAAAAATCATGGAAGTACTGAGAATGCTCATGGCCAGAGTTATAGGATAATGTAAGGACACTTCATTAGACAGCAGAAGTATCTGCTCTACACAGGCACATTCTGAACTATAATAGTTTAGAAGTTGACTGAAATCCAGAAACACGTTAGTACCAATTCTAAAATGTCCTTGCAATTAAAGTCATAATTCCTTGGATTTCTGATACCTATATACATATCCTATGGTATACTGAACATGGTTTAATTACACTCGTTAAAGCCTTGCTGTGGTAAAGAAATCATATCATAGTTGCTACTGTAAGAAAAAGCATTTTTCATTTATGTTATTATTTTCTTCCATCTGCACTGAATGTTCCCCAATTCATGTATTCTGAGACAAGGAGAACATAATCTTCTCTTCTGCTTCCCACTCATTATTTTACATACCTTTATCATGTCCTGGGTTTGAAAGTTTATTTTCAGCATAGGCTTTACCAGCAAGAGTTTTGTAAAATTACTGGCTAACTTGGGACACAATAGGTCAAGTTTACTGCAGGCATAACATTAAAATAACATTTATGTGCTAGGAATATTAAACTCATAGAAGCATATTTCAACATAATAGGTGCTGAAATAATGTCATCCTTTTACAGTATCACATGGGACATTGTAGCTATTGTATTGTGTTTTACAAGTTTATACTTTTATTTCTCGAACTACTAGATAATAAAGGAAAGCTAAGGACAAGTCCATGGCAATGAAGGTTTTGACTTTATAGTTCTATCTGAAATGCAAACTACCATATCTCTAGCTTCTCCAACAATTAACTGAGATGAAAGAAATAAAATATTAATACTCCAGAAAGCAAGAAAACACCTTCTGTTAGGAAGTGACTACATGAACTAGCTGGGGCTTATGTTTAAAAAAAAAAAAGGCATGAATGCCCTTTGGCTGAAACTTTAAGGTGGAACTTCTTTACAGTATCTAGGATGAAGAAGAT
This sequence comes from Xenops minutus, assembly GCA_035221455.1. Lineage (NCBI taxonomy): Eukaryota > Metazoa > Chordata > Aves > Passeriformes > Furnariidae > Xenops > Xenops minutus. The sequence goes on from JAWWEE010000105.1 coordinate 98,853,786, forward strand.
GATATCTCAATGCCATAGAAGATGTAAAGGCAAAAGTATTTGTACTGTATTCCCTGAGTCTCTAATAATTTTTTACTCCTGTAGTGGGATTATGAAGGCAGAATGACTTTGTGCTTCTGGGTTAAAGGGGTGGTCAGCCAAGTCTGATTAGAACAGAATGGTCTCAGCAGGCACACTAGGACATGATCAGCATCTATCCAGCTCATATTGTCTTACCTGAAAGAAGGCCATTGGGGAAAGTTATAAAAATGTAGTAAGAATTTCTCATTATTTCCCAGGTGCACAGTCCCAACCTTTAACATTTGTGCCTTTGGGATTTTTTGGCCACCATCCATAATGGACTCTCCATCCGTGATTTTGGCTAATCTGGCTGTGAATGTAAATGTATGTAAATGTATGTGTATATGTAAATGATCACAATGAATCACAGCTGGACTATAAAGTATGTAAAGAAATATCTGTTTTTATTTGGGGATTTTGTTGTTAATTTTTTGGTCATTAATTTGTTTAGGTATATTTCAGTTCTGATTCAAACAAACACTTACTACTCATTCTCCTTCTCCATGCTGCTCACAAACCATATTTTGTATTGTTTCAAGTAATTTTTTTCCTTTATTTACTAGGTCTGTTCAGTTATGGGTTTGAACTATTCCTGACTCAGATATTGAGAGAAAATGGAACTGTGGCAGAAAGGCATAACAGGGAAACTACTTTTGGGAAAAGTGAATGTGGGGTTATACCTTTTATTCTCCAAGAGTATTTTTTAACACTTCAAAGGTTGTATTGTTTTTCTGAAACTAACGAGCTGACAGTTTGATACCATGGCTCTAAAACCAGCTTCAATGTGAAGCAAAGCAAAAGAGCACAGTTCATGTTATGGTAGACAGAGACCAGATAGAAATCCTCAGTTAACTATAGTTTTAAAGAGGACGAAATGAAACGTACTGTATTATGAACATACATAACAACACACAAACCCCAGTCCATTTATTAAAAAAATCACATTATTTTTTTGTCTGATGTGTATTTGCTTGAAATATTTTGCTACAGTGTTGCCTCATTGTGAAGATTCATAATGAAGGAAATTTAAAGTTTTAATAATTAATAAAATATTCCCTTCAAAATGCTGGATATCCAAAATAGGGCCCATATTCTTCATCTTTAGCATTCTTTAAGTATGTTTTCCTCTGTCATTGCAATTGTCATTTTTAATAGGAATTTCTCCAAGCTGTGGACTATTGTTTTAGTTACTAGTTGAACACCAAATCATTCATTAATACTTATTTTAAATAGATGACACATATTATTTAAAAGATTAGTCAAATAGAGGGAAAAATATCCAATAAATATTACATTTTTATGATCCATATCAGATCAGTTTATTTTGTTGTGGGGTTGCTTTTTTTTTTTTTTTTTCAATTCATCCTTTTTTTTTACACATCAGCTTATACTTCGTTTCAGGAAAATTTTGTTTTTAAAATCTTATACATTTTGTTTTTTGATATTTCAACTATCCATCCATTTTCTGTTCATTAAAATCAGTGTTATATTTTTCTGCATCAACAAATGATTTAGATTCTCCAACTCAGAGTATTTCCTTGTTTCAGTTCCAGATAAGGATGTTTTTGAGCAGTAGTTCCCAAATAGACTCAGGAAACTGTAGACTTTAACAAAACATTCCGGGGGGGGGCGGGGGGGGGAATCAAGAAAAATTCTCAGCTGTTGTTGCTCTTTCCAGGGAGTGAAAGTTGAGCAAGACAAATATCTAAAAGAAACTATTTTGGCTGGATTTCAAGGAGGAGGACTGTAAAGCAAAAGAGAGAAAAAATGCTTCTGTGGGCTGCAACAATGAAGGTGTGAACATTTTAGGTTAAGACAAACATTAAGAAATTAACATTGTGTTGAAAAAATGGGAAGAGGACAGTCACCCTAGCAGTAGGAAAAAAAATGGTTGAGGGCTCATGTGGGAATAGACCACAATATCATAAGTGGAACCAGAATGCCTTTTAAACCTCAGGTTTTTTTACTGTATTGTAAACCGGAGTGTTGTATCTCCCCTAGCTTCCGGGAAGGAAACCCCTTACCTTCCTAATTA